>CM068373.1:64233897-65433897 GCA_034769895.1 Magicicada septendecula | reverse complement strand
CTGCAAAAGAAATGTTCAATGTACCAAACAAAATAAATAATAAATTTTACAATGTGTTTTAGTTTTTGTTAGATTAGACTGAACGTTTTAAAACTTTGAATAATTTATACAATAATTATCAACTTTACTGACTTTTGGACACGAGAAATAATACTTTGTGTGTCTATATAGAAATTATTTATAATCGAATATTTATAAAATTATATGGTAAGAATCCTAGATTTCTCTTTTTCCGTGAAGAAAATGAAGGGATCCAACCTTAAAGCTAGTCCTACTACCCCCCCCCCCCAGAACTGATCCTAGTCACGCCACTGTGTTTAATATTTTAATATTCATTAATATTTTTTCCTTTACGAATACTATTTAGTATGACTTTCTGTTTGAGTTATTGAAAAATATTTTCAATAATGTTTATATTTTAATTAAACACTCTTACAAACTTAAACGTAGTGTAAAACGTACTATACAAACAGCAATGACCTTTTCAAATATTTCGCAGATTAAAAGAGTGCCATCTTACTGGCACTTGATGCTTACTTTGTGAAAATGTATGTGAGCCATTAAACCGAGAGGTACGTTTTAGCAGGATAGCAGTTATTTTAGTATCTAAAACTAAATCAGGTGATATCTCTTTTGAATGGCACGCAATGGTAGTATAAGGCAAACAACACATACCAACAGTCCTGCGCGTCGTGGTGTTCACCCTTTGCGAACTGACACTTTTATTATCTGCTTTACGGTGTGGTAATCGGATGTTTTTCAAGACACTAAAGCGGTGTGGCAATTTGCATCCACGCCACCACTCATCTGCGAGCGCTTGTGAGGGGGAAGGGAGACACAGAGTAATTATTACACCTCTCTTGATATTATATAGGCGAAGTTCTCTACTAACTAAATAAAATGTAAGAGAGATAGTCCGCTTAAAATAATTTACTAGGGAAAATGATAAGAAATTCCTGTGTGGAGTTGCTAGTCTCCCATCGCGCTCCTCTCCAGGTAGCGGATAGGGCCAATGCTCACCAGATATGGTGGGTACCGGGGAAATAAAATACTCGGGGCGGACCAAAACTAGCAGCTGCTGCCTTGTAGTTGGATATTGGTTTATCAAAGGCTAAATGAAGTAAACCTCGATTAAAAATTCCCTGGTCCTCCAGGTTAGGGGTTAATGCAATGGCCCAACTCCCCATTCATTGTAAGATTCATTGGAAGAAAGAAAATGTTAAAAAACCAAATAGATTGCAAGTCGGATGGATTCAATAAAGTTAAACGACAAAAGCTACATAAACGGACTATGAGAAGTAGAGTATGGAATATATAAGATTTAAAGAAAAAAGTAGGGGAAGTTATTAACGAATTCGAAAGTAGAAGTCTCGATATATTTGTATTGTCTGAAAGAAAAAAAAGAGAATGGTACTATTTTTGTTCTTATTGGTTCCTTGCTTCGAAATGCCGTTACATTTCTTTTTGTGGTGGAGCTTTTCATACTGTATTCATTGCAAAGCTGATGAAACTTAAAAACAGATTTTTCTAAACCAGACTCTCTATTTTAAAACATTGTTGCTTCTACTCCAGGGTAGTAAAGAAGAAAAGGTAGTTTGTTTTTAGTTCTCCCGAAGCGTGATGTGATAGGCTGGGAATCAAGTGAGGTTGGATTGTTTGTTACGAACCCAGTCGGAATCTAGGTTGACCCAACCCAACGCCCTGGTAAAAGTGGCGTATACGTAGTATTATGCCGGGTTCACACGGGGCGTGAATCAGAACAGTGAGCCACGCTAGCGAGCTTGCGTTATGGAATTGAATGTCCGTATGGAGAACCATACATGACTTCCATGTTCTAAGATTTATATTTAAAATCATTTTCGAAATGAAATATTTCCATAAAAAAATATTTCTTTCTGCAGCCTTAACCACAGAATTGTGGTCACTAACGTATACCACCTCACGTTAGCGCACTCATTTTCACTGATGATGGTAGTCCATGCCACTGCCGAAACGTCTGGTTTTGTAGAAAACATTGGACCACGGCCAAACATCCCGGGAAGGAATTTTAACAACAAACTACTTATTTGTTGCCGATAACGTAGTACACATATAAAAAATTATCACCTCTCCCTTTATCATTTTCATCTATAGAAAATTACCCCCTCCCCCTTCAACTACCCTTTTCATTTACAGATATTTTATCTACCTTTCTACAGTAGATTATTATGACCTTCTTTTCAGGATACATTATTTATCATAATCAAGCACTTTACTCTTGTTAAAACGTAAAATGTTGCAGGTAAACTACCCGTTACCCTTAACCGATTTTCACCAAAATCAGTAAACCTTGAGTCCTATACAACTCAGGCACATATGCAAAAAATATTTTATTCTGTTTGAATTTGCGGCAGTTATCGTTCGTCATATAAAAAAATTCTACACACACACACACACACACACACACACACACACACACACACACATTTCGGAAATTGACTTTTCTTCGTTTTGAGGGTAGTACAATCAGAATCACCCCTTATCTCGAACACGATTTTTTTCGCCATCACAGTACTTCCATTTCCTTATGGAACATGAAAGTAAATAAGAAAACGATTGGTAAGTAATGACGTGTGTGTAGGCACTATAGATTTATAGAAAACAAATGGTTTCTGCCACTTATACTTCTAGGCAGACGTTTCTTGCTCTCTGCAGAATGATCTCAGTCTGCAAGGTAAAGAAGAAGCCTCTGTATAGGCTTCTACGGTTTTTGTACTTAAGCGGTTCTTAGAGGACGAAGGTATAAACATTTATTTTAAAGAATTTAACGATTTCCATCCGAGTTTACAAATATTTTATGTCGTTGGTAGTTATGTCTCAGTATGAATAGCTGACGTCTGTGGGACCTATTTTGTTGAACGAGCGAAGCGAATTCTCAGTTTCAGCTCGATCGTTTAGCGTTTGTCTGTCTGTCAGTCTCTTATCTGTCTGTTTATGGTATGTCTCCGACAACTTTTCAACGTTTGAACCGATTTTCGTAAAACTTAGCATTCGTTACCACACGTTTACGCTACAGAATCCTATTGTTTTTTAGATTGATTCCCCCCCCAAAAAAAAAATAGGTGGGCGGCAGGCAAAATGTGAGGGGATCAAAACCGTTAAAAAATCGCAATAGTGGGATATCAAATTAAGAGAATTTCAATCGCAGTCTGAAAATTTTTCGTTTTTAAAATTTTTTAACTTTTTGGACGTCAGGGCCCAAAAAATGGGTGAAAATTTTGATAAAGTCGCTAAAATTCATGCGGGGAATCAAAGTAAGAAGTCTTTTAACTAACATCTGAATGTAGTGTTAAGTTTTGGAAATTTCAAATTTTGGGACCACAGATCCAAAAATGAGACCAAAAATTTGAAAAAATTGTAAAAATCTAGCATTGTCACAAATAATTGTAAATAACAATATTTAAAAATATTTGTAACACAAATTCAGATGTTTCAAATATTTAGTGTTTATTGTATGACTGTGTGGTCTACCATATTAGTATTACTAAAGACATACTAGAGGACTCGTGATTTTTGTAGTTTTTTCCATTATTAAAACATTATCTAATATCGAAATTTATGTAACAGTAAATGTACATCATCTAATATTGGACAGATGTATAAGAAAGATATAAGTAAGCCCTCGAGGAAACATATATACAACATATCCTGTCAATACCTAGCATACGCAGACGACGCGACGTGGTAATTATGGTAACAACAAGACAAGCGCTAGTGGCAGCATATCAGAAGAGAGAAGCAAAGGGACGGATTAAAAATAAGTGAAGAGAAAACATAGTATATTTTGATGACAAGGAATGAGAGAAGAGATAAAGGAAGAATAAGAATAGATCCTCCTCAGTTTTGAGGAGGTCCAAGAATTTAAATATCTCGGAACCACAATTACAGAGAACAATGAAACAAGTGAAGAAATCAAAGCAAGAATAGCAGCAGGAAACAGAAGCCACTACACAATAAAAAATATATTCCAATCCAGGAATGTATCAAAAAATGTAAAAAATAAAATATACACCACGGTAATCAGACCTTTAGTAACATATGCAAGCGAGACATGGGTGCTGAAATTGGAAGATATGAAAAACTTTGTTTTCGAGAGGAAAATTCTGAGAAGCATTTATGGAGCAGTGTAAGACAGAGAGATGTGGAGGATAAGGAAGAATCGTGAGCTGTGAGACCTTTATAGAACCGGACGTAGTTGCGGCAGTGAAGGCGCAAAGGTTGAAATGGTTGGGGCACATGGTGAGAATGAGAAGTAACCTAGGCCAAAAAATGGCATTGGAAAGGAAGCCGAAGGGATTAAGGAGGAGAGGACGTCCGAGGAGGAAATGGTGTGAAGATGTGGAAGAGGATTTGAGGGAGATGCGAATGGCAAGTTGGAGGGCTCTGGACTGAGAAGAATGGAGGAGAATCATTGAGCAGGCCAGGATTCTACAGGGACTGTAGTGCCAAAAGAAGAAGAAGAATTTAAATGATGTTTTTAAAATTTGGGAAGAACGTAGCTGGCGTCCGGTGACCTGATGATCTACAGTTGACCTTCGACGTCGTGTGGTATGTCCGTGATAATGTAAATGGTACAGTCTCTCACGGTCGCTTACCGGTTGTTAGTGGATACGAAAATTACAAGTCAACTCAATACGACCGGGGTGTATTGGACCTAAACCAAATTCAGTACGCTTGAAGAGTCTTTCCAACTTACGCTGACAATCTTCCACTACCACGGAAAGCACTCGGTTTTAAACTGAAGTCGGATCAAGATTTGTTTATAATGTTTATGTAATTCTATTATCTCTTCGAGATTGACAGCGTTCAATGCGGTGAATTCGCGGACTTGTGGTCGTTTTCGCTGAACTAATCGCTTTAGGAGCCGACAATCTGCCGTTTAACTTTGCTCAAAGCTCTGTAGTGGGACCGTAGTGCCAGAAGAGAGAGTAAACGTACATCGTTCAAAATACTGAGCGAGTTCTGCAGCATTTTTGCCGTACCGTAATTGTATTTTGTTATAATTTGTATTGTTAAATTAACATTTGTATAACGTACAGTGTGCCTGTAACACACTATTGATTCAATAGTTCAAATTATTTCGGACATCGAGTCGAAAGTATATGGAGTCTACTATTTCAAGAAAAAACTCTTAGAAATAATACGGAAATTGAAAAAGCAAACTATTCCAGGCTTAACATTTTAAGTGAGCCCCCCTTCATTGCGGGGCACAGGTATGTCAGTTATTGCTTAAAAGTAATTCAGTAAATAAAAGGAAAATAAATCGAATGTGTGAGAGTTTTTCTTCGTATTCCTTTTACGTCTGCCTCCTACATGTGGCTCAGAAAACGGTAATGCCGCCGCGTCATGTCTCATCCTGTCACGTTAAACAACAGAAGACTGATATGTTGCGCCAAATTATAAGATTAGTGTAGGATATCTGTCTCTCGTACTGCACTATGAACCTCGTCTGTGTTCCGGCACCGGCACCTCCACGAGATACTCGCTGAGCAGTGTTCTACGTGGTACTGTGTGTACCTCGAGCGACGACGGGATGCATCAGGCCTCTCTATTACACTAGACAACTGATTGTAGGGCATTGGTATAAATGTAGCGTATTACACTTACTGCAATCGGTTGCACGGTCTGCACTCGATTGCAAGACACTTGCACGGCCATCCAACTGCTCGTACAACTATTAGTTTCCCGCGCTCGATGTGGGGCATTGATTCAAATGTCGTCTGTTACACTATACAACCGATCCCATGCAACTCGCCTGCGCGCGCATACTGCGGGCAACGAAAAAATCTCATTGGAGATTGGACCAAAACAACGTATACAATTTTTTACAAAACCGCCAATATCTCGAAAACGAAAAAGAGGATTTTATTGAAACAAAAACCAAAATAAAATCTGGAATTATCTGTAAATTTCATTCGCTGACACTATAAAGATATCTCTTACAGAACGAAAGTTTGTCGTATGCCTACAATTTCACTAAATGCAAATTAACAAACAAATTTCATGGCAAGGAACCGTTTTAAGGTTCCGTTCTTGAAAAATTATTAAAGTTATCGGTCGAAATTTATGTCCGACACCATCCTCAAACTTCAAAGAACACGGTGGTGAATGATTTTTTTTTATCGGATCAATAGATTCTGAGGGTACCCTGGAGAATGAAACAAACAAACCTTACGTCTTTATAATGGTAGTAGTAGACGACAAGTTTACTCTGCAACTGATTTCTAAGCAGTTGCAGCCTGTTTTTACTACCCTGCAACTAGTTTCAACTAGCCTTGAAATCAGTAGCGTAGTATTACAGAGGCCTAAAAGTCATTCAGTAAATAAAAGGAAAGTAAATCAAATGTGTAGAAGTTTTTTTCTTTTGTAACGTAACGAAAATACGGTCCCCGACGTTACATAGATCAACTTATAAGATTTAACATAGAATAATATTATTAATTATCCACACTTGCAAAACGTCAGAAACCCAACCCATGATTGATTAAATAAAATAAGAATACAAGGTAGAAAGAAAAGAAATTAATAATGTTAATAATTATAAACCTCTAAGTTCAGTGAAAGGTGTGAACAACAGACATTAACAAATAATGTAAAAAATAATTTAGACTGTTTAATAATAATTGATGTTTTAAAGGATAAGAATGAGTAAATGTTGTATGACTTAAGTTACTCAAATGTACCTGTTATTAATTGCATCATGTTATATTATTACCGTGATAGTGTTTAAACTTTGTACTTGTTTATCAGCTGTACGCGGCGTACCGCCGCAATGCGGCACGCGCGGATGACGTCACGCGCTTATCAAACGCTGCAGCCGGTCCTCACCGCCGGCTACAGGCAAGTTTAGTTTAGTTTCTAACAAGGCTCCGAGCGCATCTCTCGTTAAACACTTCTCTCCCAGCCGCGGCTTCTGGATATTTTTAATATGCATTCATAAGATTCTATTTAATTCAATTTACCTGCGTCCATCTACAATGGACCACGATTTCATTCAAAATTAATTTTCGGGCGTTATTGCCCCAAATGCATCCGCACGTGCCGATCATAACTAATAATTAAAATTGTCAATAAACGCATGTTCAATATTCGCAATACAGTCCACTTCTTTCTAATGCAATCCAGCCTTTCCTGCTTAGCGTCTTTGGAATAACTCGCGATTATTCAAGAGCTTCCAAACCGCAACATTTTTGGTCCCACCGGACCGGATTTCATATTTTCGGGCCCAAAAACGACATCATTTTTGGTCCCACCGGGCAGGATTTCATATTTTTGGCCCAAAAACGAAAACGTTTTTGGTCACCACGGGACGGATTGCTCATGTTTGGGTCCACAAGCGACAACATTTCTTTATACGCATCATTTCTGGACCAACCGATCTGAATTTAATCACGCCCTACGGGCATCATTCTCGTCCTGAGCGACACCATTGTTGTGAATCACGTTGCAGTCATCTCGACAAGATTCGGCCAAGCAGTAGACCAGAGACGACGGGACAAAGCAGGACAGCATTTGCGAGGTCATCAAAAAAGATTCCACAGCTTTAATTCATGGAGGGTACAACATGAGGCGTCATCTGACCAGCAGAGACAAGAGGTGTAACAGCTCCAAACGGGATCGAAGCCAGCTTCATCACGAATGGATCGACGGCCACGTGACTATAAACTTTACTTATATTTGATGTTTAATAATATTTCACTTTAGTGATTATTTCTTAACACATTTGTATAAACGAACACCGTCATTACACAATACAAATTAATAAATGGTTGGCAGCTCATTATCAGTTAAAACTTTAAAGATAAAGATATACTTTGTTACCATTTAGATTCATAATTTTAATAATTTAATTGCCAACAAAGCTTGATTAGTTAGAGAGAGTAAGTTTATGTTCTAAACAACGATCGCTAGCTACCGAAACGTATTCAAATTCATTCAAAATTAAGTTTGTGGTTCACATGCTCTATGCTCAATTTCTTTCTAAATATTTTTCCTTTTTTCTCTTAAATTGTAATAATGGCCGATGTAAGGGCTCTAATAAAAAAACGAGGCACAATTAAAGCCTCAATATCCCGAGTAAATACTTTCGCGGATAACTTCGATTTGTTAACCAGCGATCCTCATGCGCTGAAAATAAAACTGCGTCATTTGATGGAATTATCCACCAAATATGATGAGATACAGTCACAAATCGAAGCTGAGGAAGCGGACGTTGCTTTAACGAGTGATAGAGTACAAACGGAGGACGATCTCTGTAATATAGAATGTAAATTGCAACACCTGCTGGAGCAAGCTGAGCATATGAACCAAAAACCAGTAATTAATGCTGAAAGTAAACAGTCTAAAACACCCCCCATTCAATTGGAACCAATAAAATTACCACGGTTTGCGGGTAGTATTGTTGAGTGGCAACATTATTACCATATTTTTCTCGAATTAATTCACGTCAGAACAGATCTGACGGATATACAGAAACTTCACTATTTGCACTCGTCATTACATGGCGAAGCTCTTAACGTAATAAAATCGTTGCCAATCACTCATGAGAATTACGCGGTGGCTATCGATCTGTTGAGGAATAGATATGACAGTAAGCTAATTGTTTCCGCCCATCACGTGTGGAATGTCCTGGACGTACCATTAGTACAACAAGAATCCCAAGTTAGCATATCGCAATTTATTGATCAAATCTCTGCCAATATAAACGCTTTAAATAATCTCAAACTGCCAGTCAACACGTTCGAAATTATTGTCGTAAATTATTTAGCCAAAAAACTTGATAATTACACTTTACGTTTGTGGAAAGAGAGCTTGTCGGAGCATAAGTTCCCTGATTTTAATAATTTTATAAATTTTCTAAATTCACGAAGAAAATTACTGCAAAATCTCGAAAACGCGACTAGCCCAACGAGCAGGTTGAACAAAAGCGATAAGTCTCCTTATCGCAAGGCAGTTAAACAGATAAGCACTCCAAAGGGCGTATTCCACTCACATATTAGAAACAATTTATGCAGGCTGTGTAACGGTGGGCATAGACTTAGCGACTGCCTACAATTTACATCGCTGTCTATCCCTGACAGAAAAGACGTGTTAATAAAAAACAAACTTTGCCTAAACTGCCTCCGTTCGGGACACGAAGGCTCAAAATGTCCCTCAAAATTCTCATGCAAAAAATGTTCTAGGCGTCACCACACCACGATTCATGTCCCCAACAGGGACGCAACTTCTGTTAGCAACCAATGTTCACTGAAATCACAGACCAATAAATCGGTATTGTTATCTACCGCCTTCTGTATGACCTCCAATAAGGTCGGCAAAAAATTCCCCGTTTGGATACTACTGGATTCCGGTAATCAAGCGAACTTTTGCACAATGGATTTCGCCCGCAGAATGGGCCTCCAATTGGTTAAATCGCAACTGCCCATCACGGATATAAACAACTCGCTTTCCCAGGCTGACTTCAGTACTAATGTAAGGCTACATTCACGCTATAAACCCTTCACGTTAAACGTGCATTGTGCCGTATTACCCAGGATAACTAATAATTTACCGGCGAAGTCGTTCAATCTTGCCTCTTTGAATTTACCCAAGCGCATATTCTTGGCGGATCCTCACCTACATTGCTCGGCGCAAGTCGATATATTAATCGGCGCTCAATATTTTCTCCAACTAATTGAACCTATGAAATTTACGCGCGGACCAAACTTTCCTATAATTCAGGAAACCAAATTAGGATTTATTTTGGCCGGTGACTTACCCTTCAACGTCGATATAACTAAAACAGTTTCTTCCTTTATGGTCTGTAAGGATGATAATCAGATTTCCTCGCAACTAAAAGAATTTTGGAAGTTGGAGGAGATCTCTAGTCGCGAAGCCCGATCTGAGGACTCGCCGTGTGAAAAACATTTCGTGGAAACCACTAGCCGTAACCGCGATGGGAGATTCGTGGTATCCCTGCCCCGCAGATCTGATAAATTTCATTTGGGAGATTCTCTCCGCGGAGCCATCCGCAGATTCCAATCGTTAGAGTTCAAGTTCAAGCAGAACCCTATCCTTTATAAGGATTATAGCGAGTTCATGAGTGACTATCTGAAACTTGGCCACATGTCGCCGCTTAATGAATACGATCTGTCGCTTGACAGGTCAGAGATCTTTTATCTGCCCCATCACGCAGTCTTCAAGGACTCTAGCTTAACCACTAAATTGCGCGTGGTATTTGACGCCTCCGCTAAAACCACAAATAATTTGTCCCTTAACGATACTTTAATGGTCGGTCCTACGATCCAGCAGGATCTGTTTTCGATAATGATTCGGTTCCGTACCCACCGATACGTACTTATTGCGGACATAGAAAAGATGTATCGCCAGATCATTGTTAATCCCAAGGATTCAAACCTGCAACGCATCGTTTGGCGTGATGCGCCGCACAAGGAATTGCGACATTACGCGTTAAGGACGGTTACATACGGCACTGCTAGTGCCTCCTTCCTTGCTACACGTTGTCTGGCTCAGATAGCCTACGAAAATGAACACAACTACCCTACAACTGCTAAGGCCATAGCAAATGACTTTGACGTAGACGATCTCATAACGGGTTCGGATGATCCGAACGGCTTAGCTGAAATGAAATGCGAGATCGTGAAGTTGTTGAGTAGGTATGGTTTTACGTTGCATAAGTGGTTCTCTAACCACCATAAGATTATGACCCTTCGCGCCCAAGTAACCCGTGACTTCAGCAAAGGTCAAAACGTGCGTACATTGGGAATCCAATGGAACGTTGAAAGGGATAACTTTTTATACACCGTTAGAAGTGATAATAATTTAACCGTGTTCAACAAGAGAAGCGTGTTGTCAATCATCGCCGGGATCTATGATCCATTAGGTTTGATCGCTCCCATCACATTTTACTGCAAGCATTTCCTGCAACAGTTGTGGTTGGCGGGCACAGATTGGAACGCACCCCTATCTGGGTCATTAGCCAATCAATGGCTGGAATTATACGCTCAATTAGTCTCCGACACTCATTTTGAGATTACGAGGTCGGTTAAGAGTTCGAACAATTACCCAATTAGTTCATTACAGCTGCACGGATTCGCCGACGCTTCGGCTAAAGGTTACGCGTGTTGCATTTATGTGCGGGCGGTCTATTCGAACGGCGCCATATCATCAAACTTGTTGTGTGCTAAATCTAGGGTCGCTCCGCTGAAACAGATAACGCTACCACGACTTGAGCTTTGTGCTTGTTTATTGTTGGCGCAATTAACGTCCAAAGTTTTAAACGCCATCAATTACAATGTTGACGGAATATATCTTTATTCGGACTCCATGATAGCGTTGTTCTGGATACATCAGCAATCTTCCCGTTGGAAGGTATTTGTGGCCAACCGTGTCGCGGAAATACAGCATCTTGTTAGCAGCAGGGGTACTTGGCGTCATGTAGTATCAAATGACAACCCTGCCGACATCTTATCGCGCGGTTGTCTCCCTCGTAGCTTGCACTGTCATACTCAATGGTGGCATGGTCCCTCCTGGTTAGCGCTTGAGTCAGCTTCATGGCCGGTCAGCGCGTTCGACATTAATACTCCCTGTACTTTTCCCGACCTTGAGGAGGAACGTCGCAAGCAGGTTCAAACCTCACTAATTGTCGCATCCTCAACACATAGTTATGTTGAAGATTATTCATCACTTACGAGGCTTATTCGCGTCTTCCCATATTGCCGTCGATTTTTTCGCAATTCTAGGCTCGCGGCTGTTGATAGAGACACGTCCTTTTTGTCGTCTCAGGAATTGTCAGACACGCTCTTGATTTTTGTCCGGCAATCTCAGCAGTTGCATTTCGGCATAGAAGTTATGGAACTTGAGGCACGCCGGTGCCTTCCTCGCAGTAGTAAAATTCTTGCTCTCAACCCATTCCTGGATGAATCGGGCATTTTAAGAGTGGGAGGCCGCTTGCAATTCTCCCCACTTAGCTATGAGAGTAAACACCAAATAATTTTGCACCCGCACTCTCATCTCACGAGATTAATAATTGAACACGAACACATCCGTTTGTTGCACGCTGGAGTGCAATCAACTCAAGCTTCGCTTAGGCGAAAGTATTGGATCATACACGACAAATCCTATATCCGCTCAGCGATACATAAGTGTGTCACTTGTTTTCGTTACCGGGCTAAAGGCGCGAATCAACTACTAGGTCAGTTACCCCCTTCAAGGGTCACGCCTTCTAGGCCATTCTCACAGTCGGCCGTGGACTACGCCGGTCCTGTACTTTTGCGCCATGGCGGGCAGCGCTCTAAGTCCACGACCAAGGCATACATCGCGCTATTTATATGCATGTGTACTAGGGCCATCCATTTAGAACTGGTGTCGGATCTCACTTCCAACGCCTTTATAGCGGCTTTAAAAAGGTTCGTCTCGCGCAGAGGTATTCCCGCGCAGATATTTTCGGATAATGGCACGAATTTTCGTCGTGCCAACCACACTTTGCACGACTGGTACAAATTTCTAACCTCCAAGGAAGTTGAGCAATCTTCTCTGGAGTTTGCGGTCTCCACGGTATCAAATGGTCCTTTATCCCCCCTTCAGCCCCTCATTTCGGTGGTTTGTGGGAAAGTGGTGTAAGGAGTGTTAAATTTCATTTACGTCGCGTAATAGGCGGTACGATCTTGAATTTTGAGGAATATTCTACTCTTCTTTCTCAAATTGAGGCTTGCCTTAATTCACACCCGTTATGCGCGGTGTCCGACGATGCTAGAGACCCTGAACCCTTAACACCTGCTCATTTTTTGGTCGGTGCTCCACTGACGGCACTACCGGAACCCGACTATACCCAAAGCAATAATAGTCATTTGGGCAGATGGCTTCTGCTCCAAAAATTTACGCAGACCATCTGGAAACGGTGGTCTAGGGATTATCTGCACCAGCTGCAGCAGCGCAATAAATGGCGCACCCCGTTAAGGAATTTGAATGTCGGACAGCTTGTCCTCATTTTGGATGACAATTCCCCCCCTCTAGAATGGAAGCGTGGGGTAATTACCAATGTTTTTCCGGGTCAAGATTCCTTAGTACGCGTCGCAGAAGTTCGCACCGCGCTAAGTATCTTACGCCGACCCATCCACAAATTATGCCCCCTTCCGGTGGCAACAAGCTAATCGTATGCGTGCCATACGAGGTGTGTATGTGTGTGTGTGTGTGAGTGTGTGCGTGTCACATTGCATGGACCACGCCCAGGACATTCCCCGGGCGAGCATACAAGCCAATTGTATCATAAACATTGTAATATTGTTTACGTGCCGCTAGCTATTACTGCAACAGTGACTGTGTTTCATGTGTACTATTAATTATTTATGGATGTTGTGCATTGTCAATATGTTTTTATAATTCAAATTCTGAGAACTACAAGTGTTACTTATAGTGTCAATTGTTCTACATATGTATTGTATTTTCTAAGAGTCACATATTATGAAATTTATTGGGATTATTGTGTCATTATCATGGGGAAATTATTGTATTTTTTATGGTGTTATCACTTGTTATTGTAATGCTTGGCAAATATCAAGGGGTATTATTTGGGAAAGAGCAATATCTACTTAATCATTGCATTATTGGGTGTATTGTGTTACTATTATGTTTTGAGTAATTTTAATGTCAGTATGCCCTTGCTATTGGCATAAGGGTCAATTTATTGTATGTCTTGTGATTGTTAATTGAATTCCTATTATGTTTATTATGTCATTGCACTGTGGCCAATACGCCAACTATTGTATCGCTTTCGCCATGTAGGTCTAATTATTGTATTATTCAATTTAACCTTTAATGTACAAAATCGTCCCGATTTTGGCGGGCAGTATGTTTAAACTTTGTACTTGTTTATCAGCTGTACGCGGCGTACCGCCGCAATGCGGCACGCGCGGATGACGTCACGCGCTTATCAAACGCTGCAGCCGGTCCTCACCGCCGGCTACAGGCAAGTTTAGTTTAGTTTCTAACAAGGCTCCGAGCGCATCTCTCGTTAAACACTTCTCTTCCAGCCGCGGCTTCTGGATATTTTTAATATGCATTCATAAGATTCTATTTAATTCAATTTACCTGCGTCCATCTACAATGGACCACGATTTCATTCAAAATTAATTTTCGGGCGTTATTGCCCCAAATGCATCCGCACGTGCCGATCATAACTAATAATTAAAATTGTCAATAAACGCATGTTCAATATTCGCAATACAGTCCACTTCTTTCTAATGCAATCCAGCCTTTCCTGCTTAGCGTCTTTGGAATAACTCGCGATTATTCAAGAGCTTCCAAACCGCAACAGATAGTGATGTTATTTTTTGTGTTAGCAAGTGACGTTATTCTGTTAATAGAATACCAGGTAATTAAGTGTTATGTGTTATCAATTTACCATTATAGAGCTGTTGTTAAACTCAGTAATTGATTACTAATTAAATTCAATTTATGTGTTATCCATATGTCATGATAAAGCTTTTGTTAGACTTTATAGAGTTAATTATTTGTATACATGTACTTAGATAGTAGGATGATTATAATTGTAAACTTGGCCAAAAAGGCTATAATTGTTAACGAGATACAAAAGAGTTTAGTATAACCATGTCATAAATAGATAAAGGATTCTATAATATTGCAGATAGTAACAAGTTAAATTCAGAAGTAGATCAAGGTATAATGATAGGCCTAATAACCAGTAACATTATATAGTAAGTCAGATCAGAAAGGTTAGGTAAAGAAATTGGTAACAAATACTAAATAAAATCTAATGAGTTAGGAGAAGTTAATAATAATTGATGATAACAAATAAATAAACTCAAATTAAATAATTTCTTATAATGCCATAGTGCAATGATACCGATAGACAATGTTTTGTAGCAGAAAAATAATATTTGTTAAAATAAGTAGACTAAGAGGAAACGACAGCAAAATATATAAAAGTTAGTAACAAGCAATAGGTAAATTTATAATAGGATGTAATGGAAATTTAGAAAAGGATTATTTTGATGAGTGGAAGAACATTGTATGAAATGGTTATAGTATAATATAATATCCAATGAGAATAAAAAAGATGGTTGTTAGCGACGACGAGAGAGGTAGAATTTGTTGATTCGATTATTGAATAAATTTACATGAACGAAGACGGTTTAGTTAAAAGACGCTCAGGAAAGATTTGATTTAATTTAAATACAAGTCCATACAAATTTAAGCAAAATGAATAATAAATCACAATAGTATGATCCACACATTCAACCGTCTTATATAATTGGACAATCTAAAACCTATCTATGAAAGTAACGAAAAATATAAAGGAAGAACTCTGATTGCAAAATTCAATAAAATGAACAAATGTTAACTTAATTAACTAACAAAACCAGAGAAATAACTACCTGTATAAAGTGACATAATCCTATAACGTAAAAGGAACGAAAATAAAATACCAAATTATATCGGAACTTCAGTTTATACAATTCAATAGAAAAAACGTAGTTGGACTCGAAATTCGTCGAAGCACGTAACCACAAAACTCGGACATTGGTGAACAAAAGGAGCGGTATTTCTACATCATCCCAGGACCAAGAATTAAACTTTATTTCAACTTGGAACGAAGACTGACGAGAGCAGATTCATCTGCATTCTGTTATTGACCAAACAACACGAAGAGGTTATCTGCATACTGCCTTATCGAGTCACGAGGCCGAGCGGACGGTAACTACAATTATTTTAAATATTATTTAATAAAAAACTTAATTGTATATTGTAATACCTTGTATTCCTATTTATGCATTTTCTGATCTTACTAACAGTTGAAAGAACCTTCACGCCCTGTATTTAAAGAAATATAAAATCATAACTAAAAATAATATAAAACCTTGAATCCGATCGATAATCGATTACCTCTAACATATGCCCTTTTGTATCTACGTAAAAGAAACAAATTTGTTGGACAAGAAATATTAAATATTAATAAAGAATCCTTTCACAATTCAGATATATTCTCATTTATATAATATTTAGTGTAGTGTGAACAAGATATAAGATAAGTAGAGAGTGTAACTGAGAATTATCGTACGCGGTGGGCTAACCTACAAATTTCCGTTGTCAGGGAACCACAGCGCTATTCGCGGACTGCTTGGGTATTAAAGAGAAAGAGAATACAATAAAAATTTCTTGTCTTCTCTTCAACGCAGAATAGGCTTCAGCGAAAAATTTGAATTACACACTATACACATAATTTTCACCCACCATAACACAATTATATTCAAATAGGGAGAAACTGGAATATATTTAAATACTACAATACTTAAGTTAAGTAAATAGAGAGGAACTGAGACATACTTAAACATTATTATAACACATATTAAAATAAGATACATTATAAATTGGCATTCACAACAGAGAGGATTAACGAGACGGACGTACAAGTTAAGTTATAAATTGACGCTTCAATCGTGGGGCGAATTAAATAGAGACGACGAAGGTGTTAGTTATACTTTGTATTACTTTTACGTCAGCCTCCTATATGTGGCTCAGACTCGGTAGTGCCGCTGCCTCATGTTTCATCCTCTACGTTGTAACATAACACTGTCGGTTACAGCTAGTTGTATAGTAATACACACTTAGATCAATTACATATTTCGATGTAGGCTGTTAATATTAATTTTAGTATCGTTAATAAATAAACATACAGATAAGAATTATACTGCATAGTCGTTATATAAGTGAGAGGTGTGTATGGGCGAGGCGACACATTGACGCCGACCCAAAGTAAAATTGTATTGTAAGTACAACTTTCTATGTCGTAAAGATATAAAACGCTTTGTTTGCTAAAAAAAACAGCAAAAAATAGGCAGTACCGTTAGATTTAGGGTGTTTTCGGCCTTCAAAATGCAATGAGTGAAACTTCATAAACGAGGGTGGTGGAGAAAGCAGATTGATTTCCTTTTTTTAACGAGAAAACGGTCTCGCGGCAAAAAGCGCGCGTCTATAAGAATTCACCAATTAGAAAAAGCGTCACCTCTGCGCGCGAAGTTATTTCGAGTGGTTACTGGACAATTTCAAACTTACCGGCAACAAGTTCGAATTTCAGCCAACGATGGTAATTTTAAGAGTAGCGGCAGTAAGGGAAGTTTCGGTGAAACTATAAAAGTAACTGATGCAGGAACGTAAAGGGGTCAGTCAGTGAAATCAAGAGAGTCAGTCAGTGAAAGCAAGAGAGGCAGTCACAGTCAGTCAGTCCGTGAAATCAATCAGTTAGTTAGTTAATTACTCAGTCGTACAGTAAATTAGCCAATCGTCAATCAACAGCCAAGTAGTATTATTTATTCTGTGCGCGGCATCAAGTGCGAAGAAGTTTTATTTATTATGTGCACGACCGTATGAAAAGTGAGAGTTTCGGAGGACGTGGAGACGAATGATTATCGCGAGTGTGGTGGATACGAAAAAAAGCAGAGTAATACAAATTGTGTTGTGATGTGTAAAGTGTGGAACGAGCGAGACGGAGGAATGGATAAACGATTTCAAGTAACTGTATCACATTAAACGTTGTAATCAAATAATTGCATGTAATATAATTGTCTACTCAGTTAACCCGTTTCATTCTAAAAGAACCTACGAATTGTTCAGTGCTGTAGAGTTTTATATCTTACGACCTAGAATAGGAGTACGAAGTATAAATATTTAATATAAATTTTGAAGGATGATTTGATATTTCGGAAATGTTAGATATTAAGTCATGTTATTGATTATTGTTAATTTATGTTGAGAAAGAAGGGGATTTTCTAGTTTCATTAATATCTTGTTAATGATAAATAATATTTCATTTGTTTATTAATCTTTTGTTGATGATAAATAATGTTTATGTGTTCATTAATTATTTATTGATGATAAATAATATTTAATGTGTAATTAAGATCATAAATCTGAAAGCATAGTCAATGGACTAATTAAGTGGTCATACACAGTAAATGACATTAACTGTATTCATGAATTTCTTGTAATGATTAACTAAGGATAAGAAGTTAGTAGTAACTGAGAAGTAATTAACCTGTCAAATTGAAATGCGGATAATATCATATGTTATATATATTTAAATGTATTAAAAGGGTAAATATAATATTAATTAATTAGCATCTGAACATAAGAGTTGTTATTAACAACACCCTGAGATTCCTAATTATCTCTGGCGCCCAGCACCAAAATTTTATATTTGTCGCCAACAACGTGGTGTAATTCAAAGAATTTAATAACGTTAAACAACAGAAGAAGCCAAATTAAAAGATTAATGTCGGATAACTGTCTCTCGTACTCCACTATGAACCTCGTCTGCGTTCTGGCACCGGCACCTCCACGAGCTGCTCGCTGAGCAGTGTTCTACATCCGGTTCGTAATACTGTATGTACTACGCGTAAATATAATTATGTCACTACTGACTCGGAATACAAAGTTTTGTATTGGTAAAAACTTAAAAGTTTTACCTTATAGCCTGAACCAATTTTCGCTTATTATAAGCTTCGTCAGAGGCTGCCACTAGGAGCGCTGTCCGTCTTGTTCTTGGCAACGGCGTCGACTTTTGAAGGATCGATGTTGTGTGTGTGTGCGGTGTGATATGTTCGAATAATACGTGTGATTTTAATTGTGTCTGTTCGTTTAGGATGTCGTTTTTATGTGTTTCTGTTTGTTAATGAACAAAGACATTTCAGATCACACGTATTATTCGAATATATCACACGCCACACACACAACATCGAACCTTCAAAAGTCGACGCAGTTGCTAAGAACAAGACGGAGAGCGCTCCCAGTGGCAGCCTCTGACGAAGCTTATAATAAGAGAAAACTGGTTCAGGCTATAAGGTAAAACCTTTACGTTTTTACCAATAAAAAACTTTGTGTACCGAGTCGGTAGTGTCACAATTGTATTCAGTTAATCAACGGACACGTCATGGACAACGAAATCCAAGAATTTAACGCCCATCCCAATCGCCGTGACGTCGACAGTAGATAGAAGGCGGTATTTATCTTACTTCGGCTCTCAGGAATTACCACAGGTTCTACCGGGGCGTATTTACGGGCGGAGACGAACGGGACCCCCCTCCCCCTCCCGAAGGTCGAAAAAGTGATATAAAATCCTGTTAATCGCTTAATTTTTAGGTTTTTTTTTAAATTACTTTTTCAACTGTGTGCGCTAATATAGTAGTAACTGTTGTTTAAATAAACAAACAGATTTAAAACACAGAATTTGCGTATACGTTTGAAATATGAAATACCTCTAGGAAAATCAATTCAGTGTCTCCGGAAGAAGTTGTTAATGAAACGGCCACAAAATCAAAGCAAATTAAACTCTAAAACATTTTCAAACAGTGTGTTGTATATTTTTTGTGTAGGAAACATTCTTGGTTTACATTTTTTAATGTCAACAAGTATCTCGTAAACAATGTTTCAATATCACGTAGTTGTATTGTATTGTGCTATTACAATTTGCTTTAATGGGATTGATTTCAAGATGTTATTACACGTTTAATGTCAACAAGTATCTCGTAAACAATGTTTCAATATCACGTAGTTGTATTGTATTGTGCTATTACAATTTGCTTTAATGGGATTTATTTCAAGATGTTATCACACGTTTAATGTCAACAAGTATCTCGTAAACAATGTTTCAATATCACGTAGTTTTATTGTATTGTGCTATTACAATTTGCTTTAATGGGATTGATTTCAAGATGTTATCACACTTTTAATGTCAACAAGTATCTCGTAAACAATGTTACAATATCACGTAGTTGTATTGTATTGTGCTATTACAATTTGCTTTAATCGGATTGATTTCAAGATGTTATCACATTTTTAATGTCAACAAGTATCTCGTAAACAATGTTTCAATATCACGTAGTTGTATTGTATTGTGCTATTACTATTTGCTTTAATGGGATTGATTTCAAGATGTTATCACACGTTTAATGTCAACAAGTATCTCGTAAACAATGTTTCAATATCACGTAGTTGTATTGTATTGTGCTATTACAATTTGCTTTAATGGGATTGATTTCAAGATGTTATCACACGTTTAATGTCAACAAGTATCTCGTAAACAATGTTTCAATATCACGTAGTTGTATTGTATTGTGCTATTACAATTTGCTTTAATGGGATTGATTTCAAGATGTTATCACAGGTTTAATGTCAACAAGTATCTCGTAAACAATGTTTCAATATCACGTAGTTGTATTATATTGTGCTATTACTATTTGCTTTAATGGGATTGATTTCAAGATGTTATCACACTTTTAATGTCAACAAGTACCTCGTAAACAATGTTTCAGTATCACGTAGTTGTATTGTATTGTGCTATTACAATTTGCTATAATGGGATTGATTTCAAGATGTTATCACACGTTAAATGTCAACAAGTATCTCGTAAACAATGTTTCAATATCACGTAGTTGTATTGTATTGTGCTATTACAATTTGCTTTAATGGGATTGATTTCAACATGTTATCACACGTTTAATGTCAACAAGTATCTCGTAAACAATGTTTCAATATCACGTAGTTGTATTGTATTGTGCTATTACAATTTGCTTTAATGGGATTGATTTCAAGATGTTATCACACGTTAAATGTCAACAAGTACCTCGTAAACAATGTTTCAATATCACGTAGTTGTATTGTATTGTGCTATTACAATTTGCTTTAATCGGATTGATTTCAAGATGTTATCACACTTTTAATGTCAACAAGTATCTCGTAAACAATGTTTCAATATCACGTAGTTGTATTGTATTGTGCTATTACAATTTGCTTTAATGGGATTGATTTCAAGATGTTATCACACGTTTAATGTCAACAAGTATCTCGTAAACAATGTTTCAATATCACGTAGTTGTATTGTATTGTGCTATTACAATTTGCTTTAATGGGATTGATTTCAAGATGTTATCACACGTTTAATGTCAACAAGTATCTCGTAAACAATGTTTCAATATCACGTAGTTGTATTGTATTGTGCTATTACAATTTGCTTTAATGGGATTGATTTCAAGATGTTATCACACTTTTAATGTCAACAAGTATCTCGTAAACAATGTTTCAATATCACGTAGTTGTATTGTATTGTGCTATTACAATTTGCTTTAATGGGATTGATTTCAAGATGTTATCACACGTTTAATGTCAACAAGTATCTCGTAAACAATGCTTCAATATCACGTATTTGTATTGTATTGTGCTATTACAATTTGCTTTAATGGGATTGATTTCAAGATGTTATCACACGTTAAATGTCAACAAGTATCTCGTAAACAATGTTTCAATATCACGTAGTTGTATTGTATTGTGCTATTACAATTTGCTTTAATAGGATTGATTTCAAGATGTTATCACACGTTTAATGTAAACAAGTATCTCGTAAACAATGTTTCAATATCACGTAGTTGTATTGTATTGTGCTATTACAATTTGCTTTAATGGGATTGATTTCAAGATGTTATCACACGTTTAATGTCAACAAGTATCTCGTAAACAATGTTACAATATCACGTAGTTGTATTGTATTGTGCTATTACAATTTGCTTTAATGGGATTGATTTCAAGATGTTATCACACTTTTAATGTCAACAAGTATCTCGTAAACAATGTTTCAATATCACGTAGTTGTATTGTATTGTGCTATTACAATTTGCTTTAATCGGATTGATTTCAAGATGTTATCACTCTTTTAATGTCAACAAGTATCTCGTAAACAATGTTACAATATCACGTAGTTGTATTGTATTGTGCTATTACAATTTGCTTTAATGGGATTGATTTCAAGATGTTATCACACTTTTAATGTCAACAAGTATCTCGTAAACAATGTTTCAATATCACGTAGTTGTATTGTATTGTGCTATTACAATTTGCTTTAATGGGATTGATTTCAAGATGTTATCACACGTTTAATGTCAACAAGTATCTCGTAAACAATGTTTCAATATCACGTAGTTGTATTGTATTGTGCTATTACAATTTGCTTTAATGGGATTGATTTCAAGATGTTATCACACGTTTTCCAAAAATATTTTAAAGATTACTCTTAACATGCTTTTTCTTTTGTACGAAGCCGACACGACCGGACCCCCCCCCTCCAAGATCAAATTCTAGATACGCCATTGAGTTTCTACTAGATACGTTAGGTAGCGTAAAACTGACTGGGATTGCGTCAGATGGTGATCAGCGTTCCGAACGTCCTCCATCGCACTCATCGAATACTTAAATGACTGAAACACAGTAATGTAATTACAGGTCAATTACTCCAGGAAACCAGGCTCGAGGGGGGGTGAGCGCAAAATTTAGAAATTATGCCTTTGCAAAACAATTTACACAAAATGCCAACAGACACAAACCTGTTGCTCCACACTGAGAAAATTTAGAGCGTAGCAGCTCATTATTTAAGATTGTTTTGTTTCGATGAAATTATAGCGTTTTGATGTTTAGATTCGTTTCGGTTCGTCATTTAACATCGTACAGGTTCTAAGCTTAATAACGCTGCAGTCCTAACCGCTAACAGTCCTGAGCTTCGTACACATTTTGAAACTTCGTGATTGTTACCTAAGGCGCGCATTGAGCTGCGTGGTGCAGTACGGGCAGGACAGGGCAGCATGAAAAAACATCGAATCATGATAATGTTTTTAGGCATTTGAAACGTATAATGTGGATTACGTTTGGTGGATTACGTAAATCATTTCCAAACCACAGACGATCAGAAACAGAGCATGTAAAACCAAATTTATTCTCACTAAAGCGTTTGCTAAACTCAATGTCAGCAGCGATTATTTCAGTCTTGATGCGTTTACATATCAAATTTCTAGACTGTGGGGAATCGAAAGTGTGGAAGCGTCACGTGTTTCGATGACGATTTTTGTGGAATGACCCCCAGCCTAAAAACATTATCATGTTAAAAAATAAAGAATTTGCAGTTAGTAGTCATTGATCAAGAAACCTTTGAATGTACACTAACTAAGGAAATTTTTGTTAAGTCTAATTAATTTTAACTCTCTCTCTCTCTCTCTCTCTCTCTCTCTCTCTCTCTCTCTCTCTCTCTCTCTCTCTCTCTCTCTCTCTCTCTCTCTCTCCCTCCCCCTACACACACACACACCCGTGCGCATAAAGAATTTCAACATCGAAGCATGATAATGTTTTGTAAACAAAATATTTCTAGACTGTGGGGAACCGAAAGTGTGGAAGCGTCACATTTTTCGATGACGTATCACACATTTTGTGGAATGACCCCCAGCCTAAAAACACTATCATGTTAAAAAACTGTATGGCACATTTGTCCACGTAGGCCTATATTGAATAGCAGTTTTGTGCGGCAGTTTGACGAAGACAGGAGCCGTGTTGTAACCAAAATTTTGTGAGTGTAACCAAAAACATGTTGGCGGAATACCTTGACTTGAGCTCTGAGTCAGATTCGGATGCCGAGTTAGAAATATTATTATTACTCTATCAGAAGTCAAGGAAGGTAAAGCTGTGGAAAAGTGAGTACGTGAAAGAAAGAGGAACTCACGGGGAATTCGCACTATCAAGAGAAGTCTCTAATAAACGATTTGTGAACTATTTCCGTCTGAATCGAGCGGAGTTTGAAGAAGTTCATAGCATGATTCAACCTAGTATCACACGTTTCTGTGTCAGATCTACAAGTTTGGCATGGCAATGTGTGGCGCAGTGCTGCCCTGCGTCTCAATTCGCGTGGCTCCCCTTCAAAAGATGGAGTCACAGAAACTGAGCTGCTCTGTCTAACAGCACCTGCGCGTCAATGTGCGCCCGGCCTAATCGCTAATCGCCCCGATTTCGCGTAGTAATGTAGTATTTTTCAATTAATTTTTAATTAGTTCGTTCTTTATACTTTTCAGTTATGTCAAAAATGTTTGTTCTTTTTAATATATTACAGTAAAATATTAGATTTAATTACGTTTTCAAGTCAACTTTAAAAAAATTAATTTGATAAATACAAAAATCATTTGAAGCTCGTAAGCTTTCGTGGTTTTCATTAATAACAACATTATTTTCCAAAAATTTAATTAAGAAAGTTGTATTAGTGGTTATAATCACAAACAGAATTAACACCACTATAGAAAAATTATTCCGATTAGCGCTTTGAAGTTTCACAGCTCATCATCAGATCGGAAATAACAATAATAGGACTAGACAACTAGAAAAGAAGTTGCCTAGTCCTATTATTGTTATTTCCGATCTGACGATGAGCTGTGAAGCATGAAAGCACTAATAGGAATAATTTTTCTATAGTGGTGTGCTACAATGTTAATTCTGTTTAAGATTATTTTCCGGTTTACACACATAGTTTTACTTGTCTTGAGATCCATCCTCAGTGGCTGTTTATGTAATTACAATAGCAGACAAAACCCTCTCTTTGATGTCAACTACAAAATAATTTGTTGGCTCCAAACAATTTAAAAATTAATTGTCTCTATTTTTTCAAATTAATTAAAATAAACGTATAAATTAGAATGAAAAGTATTAAGTGACAATAAACGGATGAACATGTGTAGTTTATATTGGCCTGCCTATTTAGTAAATATTTTGAAATCGCTTATATTTATGGAAAATAGTTTACAGCTGAAGAAATGTATTTTGTGTCATTATGTCTATAAAGGTTTTCCTTTATAAACAATAAATGTGTATAATTAATTTTTGTTTATTTACTTCAATTATCTATGTCCCGCGTGTTCGGATGCCAAATTTAACAATAAAGGAGTTTATTGCTCTTTTAATTTAATTAATTTATTAATTAATGACGCAATTTAATTAATTCCCACCTTGTTGTGGTGCCAAATATAACAATTATAGTGTGTGCGCCGCAGTGTGGGCGTCAAATATAACTAATAAAGTTTTTGATGTTAATTAATTGGTTTGTTAACTACTTCACAAGTTATTAAGTATGCAGCTGTTTTTAAAATCTTCTTAAGCTTCCTAGGTGAAGCGACAAATAGAATAATAATTTGTTTGTGATTGTTATTGATTACGTATACCTATGTAATATTAAATTATTGTTTAGAAGTCGTTGTTCAATTTCTTTGATATCATAAACTAAATTTTAATCTTCAGGTGTTTTCAAATAATTGACAACATACACAAGGCTTTACAAGGTTAATTTAATTTATTACAATTAATAGCATTGATGTCACTTACTTAATTTCCTGAAAAGAAATATAACATATATCTTGCAATTTTACTGGCTACATCAATCTATCATTTATTATTTTGTTAACACTTGCTTAATTTCCTATACTCTTCTTCTAGATACTTATTAGACTTTAACCATCATTATTATACATTTTATTCTATATTAAACAATTCCTTATAAATAGATTCATGAAGATTGGATATAAATTACTATCATCTGTAATAGTTGTCTTATGAATTTACCCTGACTAGCTAC
This sequence comes from Magicicada septendecula, assembly GCA_034769895.1. Classification (NCBI taxonomy): domain Eukaryota; kingdom Metazoa; phylum Arthropoda; class Insecta; order Hemiptera; family Cicadidae; genus Magicicada; species Magicicada septendecula. The sequence goes on along the minus strand of CM068373.1, from coordinate 65,408,414 downwards.
TAGTTATTACTTTCTTTAAATATTATTACTTATGAGTTCTTTCAGATGAACAGACAGTGTTTTACTTGATTAGTAGTGCATGAATATAAATTTTACTTGATGTATGTTAATCCGTTCTACGGCGAAAAGTCCTCTGCGCTGTCATCCTGTTTCCTTGTCTCTCCAGGTTTCTGGAAGTCCTTGCGGCTGGCATTATCATCTCGTAGAATGCACTCGGACTTGTCACTTCTCTTCACTCACTTCGACACATATATATATATATATAACTTAGTTATATATATAACTAATTAATAGGTCTGGTGACTGGACTTTCGAATTTTAGTACATGTCATTTGATAACTCTAAATTTTGCTGAATTGTTTCTACTCAAGTGTCATTACATTATTCTGAGTATGTTAAGGATTTCTTGAAATATACTAAGTGTTGTAGGCTCTGTGTTTTTATTCGCACTGTTCTTCCGTGGATTAACTTTGTTAACATGCCATTTGTTTATATTTAATGGTGTTAATAGTTATTATTGTCTCTAATTTCATGACCGTAATTAGTTCTCTATCGGTTCTCTTTTGCTATCACTATTTCGACATTTTGTCTATTTCTTACACATTTTACCGCACTTCAGATCGGACTAACGTCTTTGATAATGATATTAATTCAAGACGACCAACTTAGTCGATTTTAGTTATACTTCGACATGTCTTTTAAAAAACACTAAGTTCCATTACCGGCTTCCGATTCTCGACTGTTCGTACCCATAAACTCACACCGACTCTTCAACCGATACGACTTTTCTCCGTTACGGCATCCGCACTCCCGTCAGTTCCGATATATAAATTATACGACTGTTGACATCTGACTCTCGACTTCGGCTATTAGATATAAGATATAAAACTTCCGATACAAGACTTCCGATATACAACTCCAGCGATCATACTCTCTGATCTATGACTAATAACTTAAGACTCTAAGAGATCATACTCTCCGATATGTGACTAATAACTTAAGACCCCCGCTCGCGGTCAACACTCTAGTTTATACCCCAAAAATCCCACTATATTCTCTAATTCCCACTTAACTTCTCAGCCTCTGCGCTTCTATTGGTTTTTAGTTGTTTTCTGGTGGAAACTCCGCCTTAACACTCCAGATTTTCTTCTGGCCTCGTTTTTTATTCGTTCCTCCAGCTCGTTTCCTTGGCAACCATTTCTTGTAGGAACGTTCTCCTCCATTCTCGACTCTGATAGGCTTCCTTATTCCCTACCTTACAAGTTCCTGGTTGGCTCCACCCATCGTTTGAGGCGGATGACCAATTTAACGCCTGTCCTTCACACTTGTATTTTGGCGTCTTGTCCCTTCAGACAAAGTGCATTTAATTGCTGTGTGGCCTTTCATCTGCCCTTTTGTTGACACGTGTACTGCTTCTTACCCGTGACCAATGCTCGCATTGTCTATTAGCTTTTCCTAGCCGTTTCCACAACGAGTGTGGTCAATTCTGAGTATCCCTGACAGCTGCTACATCTGTTCTCCAGGCCTTCCTTCGCCGCGTACCCTTCTGGTAAAGCTGGACGTCCCGCCGTTCGTTCATTGTGCAAACGTATTGTCGTCACTCAAGCCGGCCCTTTCCTGTCTATTGTAGCACTGTACCGCCGCGTTTGGTGTGCAGCTCAACGTACGTGGCTTATTGTCTTTTGGATAGCGTCGCTACGTCGCCCTGTCAGGCCTTCTTTGTCTCTTCTTAGCGATACATTTCTCCTTTGTTTCTCTTAGGTCCAGCGTGTCACCCGCAATTCACTTAACCGAACAGCTGCTACGACAGAGGCATTGTTCTCCTACACCCTGTCTTCCTTTGTCTTGGTCAACACATGTTACCGAGCCATCGTATATCTTTGTATAGCTGTCAGCAAACCCTATTTACAACGTTCATTTACAAAAAAAAAATTTAATTATAAATTTTGTCGTTATAATTGTCCCCAATTTGGGTCGATTGATCAATCTTCTGGATCAAATGGAGCCAAATTCACGCCCGTTGTCTCTGGTATTCTTCAGTGCTCATCTTTCCATGAATAGGGTGTAGCAGAAGTGTAATCTTCTTGGGTTGACCTACTGTCTGGTGGCACCTTACTGTTGCTGGTTTTTTGGTCCCTATACTGAATTTATTGCTGATATCCCCCTTTTATGAATCCATTTTTACATAAATCTTTACCTAATTAAACATTTATGAGCTTAATTATTTTTACATTTTATTGCTACCTTATCTATGAATTTATTGCCGCTACATATTATTTTAATTTAATCAATATTTCATACAAATACGAAAAAAACTAAATTATATGCTCATTACAAATATAACAATAATCACAAATTTGAATCAAGATTAGCTTTATGTGTCTTTGGCTGTTTGTCCAAAGATAATAACATATATTATGAATATTAATTTAGTGTTATTAACTATACACACATTTTAATTACTCGTCCAATTTACAAAGTTTTATACATTCTTAAAGCTATACATGAATATGGGATTTGCTTCACAACAATTTACTACTTAAATTAGTTCCCTTTTCATTAAATTAATTCCGTTTGCATATTATATCTTTGAGTTAATTATGCTTAATGTACATATATTTTTGTTAACATTGAGCAATAAAATAGATACAATTACAAAATTAATAATAATAATCATTCATGTTGTTATACTATCATATCAATATTCAATGTAAATTATAGTTAAGTCCAACCTTATGTTAGCAATTTATTGCTAATTAGTTTATAATAATACACAGAATTTCCTTATTACTACCAACTACTATCTTGCTATTTAATTATGACACAAAATTGATTCGTTTATACTGATAGTTCATACTTCAGTAGTTGACTATAAACATTTACATAAATATTAATATAACATTTCTTTTTTTTATACAAGGCAATTGATCATTCCCCTAAGCAATCTGAATGATAAAGTTTCAATTGTCATGTATTAAATATTCCCCGGACTACCTTCTTTCCGTCCTCTTGCTATACGTATGTGGGACCTCCTATTTCTTTCACGACCCTATATGGTCCTTCGTAGAGAGCACAAAATTTTCCAATTACATTCTGTGTCGCGTCGGAGGGTTTATATGTGCGTATTAGCACCTGATCTCCGACCTTGAACTTCGTTAGACATTTGGATTTGTTATCCTGTCAGCCTGCTTACTTCCTTTCATTTTAATATGTAGTTATATCCTGCTGAGATCTACCTTTTCGTTCTTAACCACAGATGCATCCACATATTTCTCCTATAACGTCTTAACGTTATAATATCGGGAACCTGGTTAATTGGCTCAGGTCAATTAAACAGGCTACCATAATATTAACAAACTCATAATTAACTGAAATATTAACAAACGCTAAATAGGATCCCGTGAATTCAGGAATTTTGATAGGGGTTTGTAGATTTATTCACTCACCTTTTTTGGACCATGACATCTCTTTATTACATACTGTTTTAACATCATAGAAGAAAATTAGTAAGGTGTATATTAAAGTCAAAAATATTTGCACATTTCGTACAATTGAAATTTGTGTAAATCATGGGTGAACATAGCATTTACTGCCCTCGGATCCGAGTTGTTTGTTTCTGTATATGAAATTACAAATAATAATCTTTATTTTTGTGCCATCTGAAGAATGGGCTTATTTAACTTTAGAGCGTTATACTCATTAAACTTAACACATCTTATTACATATTATGAACTTACAATTTTATAGTAATTAGGTCAGTCTTTTGTGTTTTATTTTACTCTTATTTTGTTATTTGAGTGTCTTTCATCTATTAGTTTAAGTTAAAACCTGAACCACGGAAGTAGAACTTCCGTGTCACCTGTGTGTAACATATCCTCGGCGAATCGGCGCTTCTGTCTGTTGTGCAGGTTGTCTGGGAGATCTTCTGTCTATCGTGTGTTGGTGAAGTTTGGTGACGGTGTCATTCTTAATGATGAGTAGTCTGTCTCTTCTGTAGATTCTTGTGGTCTGTTTCTTGGTGGTAACTTTCACTGGTATTCACATTGTTGTACCGCACATACTGCTTATGGTTAACAGTTACATTCTAAAAGTTTAACATCACATTTAGGTGATGTTATTTTATTATAGAGATGTCATCGTCGCACACTCAAGTCATTTACAACAATTTACATCATTCGGCAATTACACAAGCTTTACCTAGTCTACATGTTTTATATTGTCAACATAACTTTCTGTACGCTGTATCACCAGCGGACTCTCTGATTCAACTGAACTAACTAACTATAGGGGTAATGGGGCTGTCCGCGCGCGGGTAGTTTCTCAGCGCGAAAAGTAGTTCTCAATTATTATTAATTATTTTCCTTTAATTTGCTTACAATTTAATTACATCACTCTATACTTTTATTATTCTTTTATGTAACGCGAGCTCGTTATGGATTTATTGGGTTTCTTTAAATCTAATTTTATTAACTGATACATTGGCAAATCGGCATGTTACTACCGGTTTGGGGCATGGAGAAAGGGTTCATCCAGTACCTTATTAAATTATTTTAGTATTATAATTTTTAATTTTTTTTTTATTTGTGGGATTTAGGCATCTTAAATCGTTACATACTCCTCCACTTAAAGAAGACACAGGGTCAGGGACCGATGTGTTTTCAACGGGGAAATAGATTGGAATTGCACTGGGAGTTAGCTCTGAGTTTCCGTGTGAAATTCCTTTCTCTCTTTAAACAATTTCCTCGTGAGGTACATGAATCACTCTCAATTTACTATTTACTATTAACAAGAGATACAATACCATATTAACTAATACTTAAAATACATAAAAATCAAAGTTCATAAAATATATATAATACACAAAATTCATCTTAATTCTACTACTTAAGACTACTACCGGTTTTTTCTGTGTAGCTTTTTGCTACTCTTTTCATGGAGTTACTCTTCACAGAGTATGTTTCACATCCTTACGGTGTTTCCTTTTCTCTTTCAAGGGTTTCGTTGAATCGTAGTTGACGAATCATTTTATTAAAGTACTGGTAAAGTACTTGTAATGTAACGTTACTTATATTTTGTGTCAGCTGACTTCTCACTTTGCTTATTCTTTCTCGGTGAACAGGATCTAAGGTTGATCAGGCCTCATTCCTATTTTTACGATGTGGTAATTAAGTAGTGACTCAATTACAATATAGCAAATATACGTCTTAATACATCTATCCTTTTCTACTTTGTTTCTTTTCTTGCTCACTAGCATGTTTATTTCCGTGATAATATTTTATCTGGGAAACATGACTTCTACGTACATAATTATTCGTAGTGGGATCACAGTGTTACGGTTACGGGAGTTAAGTATCTGTAAATTTTGTAAGGGCCACACCATCGGTAAGATAATTTGGAGGTGGTCTTATCAACTGCACTACTTGTCGGGTGAGTTTTGTACATCACTAATTCTCCGACTTGATACTTTATTTCTTTACTATCCCGCTCGTGATATTTTCGCAATTTTCTCAAGTTCACTCTTAAGTTAGCGCGAGCTTCATTCCATATCTTTTTTATATTTTTACCACTGATTTCGCGGGGTAGCAATTCATGTATTTTCCACTTAGTGGATAATGGGTGAGTTGGTTTATATTTATACAACAAATCAAAGGGTGTCGATTTATGTCCTTCATGATATGCTGAGTTGAAGGCAAATTGTATCCAGGATAGGTTCTGGTCCCAAGATGTTTGGTCGTTTGCATGGTAGGATATTAAAGCGGATTTTAGGTTTCGCAAATACCTTTCAGCTACATTACCTTGTGGACGATACTCTGTAACGGTAATGTGGTCTATGCCTAGTCTGAAACACATGTCCTTGAATTCTTTGGACTTAAACTGGGGTCCGTTATCTGACACTAGATGTACTGGTGTACCGAAGTCTTTAAATAATCTATCTTGCAGAATCTTCACTGTGGTAGATGCTAACGCTCGTCACATGGGATACATCCAGACGAATTTGGTAAATGAGTCTACACAAATGAGTAGCATGGTGTTACCTGATTTTGAACGTGGGTAAGGGCCAGAAAAATCTAAGTAAATTTTAGAAAAGGGTGTCGTGGGAGTCTTCGAGATTAATTTTCCTATGTGGCTGTTTCTCGCCGGCTTGCTCAGTGCACACAATTTACACTGTTTTACGAATTTAGCTATCTCGCTGTTCAAATTTTTCCAATGATATTCTTTTCGAATACGATGTATAGTTTTATTTATTCCCATATGTGCTCCAATGGTGGATGAGTGGTAGTATTCCATAAGCATTGGTTTAATAATATCCGGGGCAATAATTCTTAAGGATTTTCCATTAGCTACTTTGTAACATAATACTCTCTTACTCAATATATATTTCTCTGAATTATTTCCTTTATCTAACTGTTCTATTATTTTATTTAAATACGGGTCTTGTTGTTGATACTGAGCTATTTCAGTAAATGCCAGTGGGAATGCAGTAATTAGCGTATTGATTATCGATGTTTCACCACTTTCCTTATTTTCGGATATTTTATTAGGCGGCTGGAACATACGGGACAGCGTATCGGCAACTACATTTTGTGTGCCACGAATGTGTTGTACCTTAAACTTGTAACAATTTAATCTCAATACCCATCTTCCGATACGACCTAACTGTTTAGGGTGATTTAATAACCAAGATAAGGCTTGATTATCAGTTTCTAACAGAAATCCTTTATGTTCTAAAAAGGGTTTAAATTTCTCAAATGCGAATACTACAACTAAACATTCTAATTCGTATGCGGAGAATTTCTTTTCCTGGTCGGTTAGGGTTCGCGAGGCATAACTGATCGGTAATCTAGAATTATCTACTTCCTGATATATTACTGCTCCTAGTGCTACACTTGAACTGTCAGTCTGCACTACAAATGGTTTAGTGAAATCAGCTAATTGTAATACTGGGGGTGATATTATGCTCTCTTTCAGTGTTTCAAATGCAGACTGGTGTTGTGGAGTCCATTCAAATTTCGCTCCTTTTTTTCTTAACGCGTTCAATGCTGCTGCTATATCAGCTAGGTGAGGGACATACTTGTGGAAGTAATTTATTATTCCCAAAATTCGGGCTATTCCTTTCGTATCCCGTGGTGGTAAAAAGTCTCTGATAACACGGGTGCGTTCTGGGTCTATGCTTACCTTTCCGTCGGCCTTTACTATGTGACCTAAAAATGAAAATTTTTTAACAGCAAAATTTACTTTACTCGGGTTTACTGTTAATCCGGCTTTCTTTAATAGTGATAACACTTCACGTAAATGATGCAGATGTTGATCCATAGATTCGCTGTAGATTACTATGTCATCTAGATAGTGATATACAAATTTAAATTTTATGTCGTGGAATATTTTCTCTAACAATCGGCTACATACAGAACTTCCTTGGGATATTCCAAAGGGTACTCTAGTAAATTGATACAGATTGAATGGGACGGCGAAGGCGGTTAGGCGTTTGGATTCTTCCGATAGCGGTATTTGATAAAATGCCTGATTGAGGTCCATTATGGTGAAAACTTTAGCTTTTGTAAAGTAATGGAAGACGCTGTGGATGTCGGGAGTGGTATGGACTCGAATTCTATTCTTTTATTTAATTGTCTATAGTCCACAACTAATCTATGTTTATCGGTGCCTTTAGGTACTAAAAACGCAGGTGATGAATACGGTGAAGTGGAAGGTTCTATGACTTGTTGTTCTAACAATTTATTGATTTGATTTCTCATTATTTCCATTTTTGGTGGAGATAATTTGTATGGGTGCAGTCGTATTACTTTGTTGTCACTCACGTTGATCTTGTACTCTATAAGATTCGTTAATCCTAACTTTGGGATGAGGACGGTGGAAAATTCTTTTATTAGTTTCTGTATTTTTAGTCTATCTTTACTTTCTAAATGATCCAATGCAGACTCGTGGTGTTCTAGGTGCGTTGCAGAAGTTTTCATATCTCCACTGTTGTTTATTTCATAATCAAAATTATATTTTCGAGTACGGTCGAATCTAAAATAATACTGCTTATCGTACATGTCAAGAATTATACCTGTTTTACTGATAAAGTCCGCTCCTAATATTAAGTTTGGTCCTAATCCGTCATATACTAACACTAGAAAGTACCACGCTAAATTTTTAATTTTTAGTTTAATCGTAACGCTGAGTTTTATGATTAAGTTTTGTTTGTTAGCGGTAGCGCATTCTATGTTCACCGGTTGACTACGTTTAACAAGATCGTGTTTAGCTAATGTATCTGCTAGCTGTTGGCTGATTAAGCTCCGTGTCGATCCAGAATCAATTAATCCTATTGTGGTAGTAACGCCAAGGTCTACTTGTATGTATGGTAATTGACACATACTGGACTTGCATGTAGTAATTGAGTTGCATTTATCGATAAATTTCTCGACGTAGGGGTCTAATTTTTTTTATTATTATTTTTTTGTTTCTTTTTTGTACTCCCGGGTTTTACCTACTTTCACGATGCTGCGGAAGACACAGGATTTCGGATCTCCCTGCCTTATATGTTTTTTGAATAAGAGGGTTTTTGGTAGTGCTGTTTCTGTTTACTGTATCTACTGATGTGTCCTAATTTCCCGCAGTTATAACATCTTTTTTCTCTACTGACGGTATCACTCGTATTCTGTTGAGGTTTCAGTTGATGATTCGATTTAGCTTGGTAGTGTGAAGTTTCAGGAATTCGAAATGGTCGCCTATCGCGGTGTGTTCTTGTATCTGATACCAGGGGTTGTGTTTCATTTCTACGTTGTGTCTGGGGGAGTAACGCACGTCGGTTCTGATCCGAATACCATACGTTGGATGAGTGGATACAGCATTGTTCTAATTCTGCGAACGTGTTGGGTTTATTGATAAGTGCTAAGCGAGATCTCTCTTCCGGGGATAATCCTACCAAGATTGTTTCTACTAACTGATGTTCGCTCCAGTTTACTTGCAGTAATACGGAAGCTTCTCTTATTTCAGAGATATAGTGGGCGAGTCTCTCGTGAGCTCCTTGTACTCGAAGTACTGTGTTTCGTTTCAGCTCTTCGTAAATTTCCGTTGGAATAAAATGTCTTATCAGAGTTGTATGGAGTTCTTCTACTGGATGTTGTGAACTTAATGACACCTGTACACGGCCCTTTAATGGTGGTCTACATTTGGGCAGAAGGACTTGTAATATTTCGCGATCGCTTAGTTGCTGTAAGTCTTTTATTTGTAGCAGGTATTTTATAAAAGCTAATAGTTTGCTGATACTCAACCCATCCGTGTATGGGATTTCTGATAAAATTTTTTTCTACGGGGTGAGTTATCTTTCCGTAGAGGTCCGCACTAAAGTTTACGTGAGATGTTATTCTAGGATGTCCCGATACTTGATTTGTCATCGCTGAGGGTGGTAACGCATAATTATTGATGAGATTGTGGTGGGCATTTGGAAATGATGTCCAGCTATCGGTAGGGTATTCACGTTGCTATTCAACACCTGATCATTACTCGGTTCTATCCTCGATACCGGGGGGGATTCGAAATTCACGATAGTGGGTCACTGTTCTAGGGTAGGTGATTGAACTGGGGAGATATATAATTTAGTCAGAGCTTCTTCAATTTCCTCCATTTTAATGAGTCAGACTTTCTACGTAATTCTCTTATTATTGTGGGTAATTGCTGTAATGCTTCGTCAGCAAATTTTTGCACATCAGGGGGAATTACAGTAACTCTGGGCCAGTTTAATAAATTATTTATCCGACAGGTTAAATGCTCTATTCTTTGGGTGGTACGTAAGATTCTAGCGGGTCACTTCTCATCGTGCAGAGATTGTGATATTGCTGTCAGTTCCCTATACATCGCATAACATGTTTCTCTTTCGCTATCGAGATCTATTTCGCTTAATCTACCTAACTGTGCGGGTGTATCTTGCCTACTTTCGCGTAACGTTTTGCGTAGTTCCGCGACCGTGACGTACGCGTAAGGTAGCTCGCGCAACAGTGCTTCATAGCATAAATCATCTTTTAACAATAAATCTGGATTGAATTGAGCCATGCTCTTAAGATGCTACATCTTATACACTACTTATTCTACTTATACTAAACACTCTATTTTCCTATCTTTAGGTTTAGTAAAAATTAAATACATGAGAGATATTTACAAATAGACGATACGAGAAAATTGAATCTCGCCTCAGAGAGAGAAGAGGAATTTTCACACAGACGTAATATATTTTAACCATATGTTGTTACTGGGAAAGGGGGTCACACGCTTTGTATTAGACAATAGAGGTAGGCAGTGTATTGTCTAGCCCGACTTTGCAGCAGTTAACAATGGGATTGTTTCCTACAGACTGTAACACGTTATTTTCCTGTCTAAGATTGTCGTCAAACCGACAGGTTGGGGAATGACTTTTTGTACAGGAAAGAACCTGGGGTTACAACATTTAAATTTCCTTACCTATATTATTTTGCTTTATAATGATTATAAAACTCTTTATCCTAATTTATGATTTTACTTACTTAAATACGAGTTCTTAATCTAATAATGTTTTTTATCATTTATTTTAATTTCTTATTATTAACCCTCAATAATTTACTGGTTAATAGGGGTTAATATCGAACTTTTTATTTATTTATATTTATTATCGTAGTTCCAAGTAGTCTTTATTATTTTACTTCACGCAAAAGGGGGAGACTTTAAATTAACATGGTAGTTAAATTATCAGAGTGAATAACTCTACAAGGTATTAAATGACTATAGCAGAAAAGCAAAAGCAAAGCAGAGTATTGCATTTTATTTTGCTATTAAGCAGAGTGGCGCATTTTATAACGTCTTAACGTTATAATATCGGGAAAACCAGGCTGCCATAATATTAACAAACTCATAATTAACTGAAATATTAACAAACGCTAAATAGGATCCCGTGAATTCAGGAATTTTGATAGGGGTTTGTAGATTTATTCACTCACCTTTTTTGGACCATGACATCTCTTTATTACATACTGTTTTAACATCATAGAAGAAAATTAGTAATGTGTATTGCAACGTATTTATGTGTGTTGCAAATAAAAATTTATTTGTTTTTGCGGAGCCCCACGATCTTGGAGCGCCACATGTGTGAATTTTTATATGTGTGAATTTTTATATGTACTTTAATTTGTATAGCCCCACTTTCTTTTGGGAGCCAAATATGCAACAATACATATACAATACAATACAATATACATAAACACAAATTTAGCGTGACCGGTCTCACGTTCAAGATTGACAAATTATGTAACAATATAACATTTAAATTGGGTTTCAGGTGTATCTGCAATAAGAACTCTATGTAACTTGTAACGGTATTTCAAATTTATTTGATATTATTAAAAATTGTGCACATGGCACTGACTTCGATTTAAAACATTCGTTATTATTTGTTATTATGCCGTAAGGCTTATGCTATATACATCCTTACTGACTAAATATTCTATTCTACTAATTATTGTAGTAAAGAAAAATCTCATTTTCAGACTACTCAGTCAATTAATGTTTTTCAAAATATCAATATTTAAATCTCCTTTTATATATTGTAATGTACTCAAAATATATATAGTTATTGAATTTACCTTTTGTTTCTCAGTACTGTTTTATCTCAAATACTAATTGTTTTCATTTAAATGCTTTGTATTCATTTTATTTCATATTAATTTGAGCTCTTGTTACGTTAATCGTATTTCTAAAACATCTATGATTTTAATTCTACTTTACAAGAAACATTGGCTCTTACTTTTTAAATAAAATAGAAATGTCTTTAATTGTCTTTGAGTTCATTGTACGATTAAGATATAAATAAGTTGTTTATCACCTTATTGTCGTCAAACATACTCGATCATTTTGATCCATCTGTAGTCGTCCTCGTCTCGCACTCCAGCGTCGGCTGTCTCTCTTCTCCTCTTGTCCAGCGTCGAATCACTCTCTGGAACTCTCCTCTTGTCCAGCGTCGTATCACTCTCTGGAACTCTCCTCTTGTCCAGCGTCGTATCACTTCTTCTTGTCCAGCGTCGAATCACTCTCTGGAACTCTCCTCTTGTCCAGCGTCGTATCACTCTCTGGAACTCTCCTCTTGTCCAGCGTCGTATCACTTCTTCTTGTCCAGCGTCGAATCACTCTCTGGAACACTCCTCTTGTCCAGCGTCGTATCACTCTCTGGAACTCCCCTCGTGCTGTTTCTGACGTCAATGGATCTTCTTACGTAATTCTTCTTATGTACTGCTGTTATTATTTTAAAATGATTGTATTTACAACTTAGTTACATAGTTGTATGTACTGGAAAATTTAAACTATTTACAAAAAAATAAATACGCCGTGCGGACGGGCATAAGCTCCCGCTGCACCGTGGATGATTTAAGAAAGAGAACCACTGTAGCTTGTGTGTCCTATTTATACCCATGTCTTGGTCGACACCTGCAGTGGTACGAAATCGACATGTCAGAAACTGTCTCTGGATTCAGTTCCCCCACTCTTTGTCAAATTCGCTATTTCTTATATTTCTGCGAATTGCGGAGTCCTGTAAGTATACTCTTATACTTATCTTATAACTATTTTTTCAACACATGTTCATTGTAATTTTGGACATTGCAACTTAACCCTTTCGATTTGTACACAGTTATTTCACTATTACACTCGTACGGTGTGGCACTTTCGCGTGGTTTTCGTACACAGTATTTAGTAAATTTTATTACATTTTATTGTGTTTTTGGATTTTAATTCTTAATTATAGTTTATGAATAATTACGGAAAAACAGTAATTGTGCAATTATTCATCTTGGGGTGGTAAACTCGCCTGTATAGACCTGCGTTCACACACACTAGCAAAATACTGGTGTACACACTTTCAGTTACATTTGTGTGTGTGTGCACGTCGATTCAGGTCGAAACACTTGTTCATATTTTTGTCTGAGCCAAGCTTGCAATCCCTGACATGCTTATTTCTAATATATTATTAATTATTTACAGATTATTAGGTAAATTTAAATTTTTATATTCAATGCTCAGTACATCACTTATTTGTACTGTCGCAGTATATTAAAGTCAAAAATATTTGCACATTTCGTACAATTGAAATTTGTGTAAATCATGGGTGAACTTTACAAAATACATTATTATACATTATGTACTGCCCTCGGATCCGAGTTGTTTGTTTCTGTATATGAAATTACAAATAATAATCTTTATTTTTGTGCCATCTGAAGAATGGGCTTATTTAACTTTAGAGCGTTATACTCATTAAACTTAACACATCTTATTACATATTATGAACTTACAATTTTATAGTAATTAGGTCAGTCTTTTGTGTTTTATTTTACTCTTATTTTGTTATTTAAGTGTCTTTCATCTATTAGTTTAAGTTAAGACCTGAACCACGGAAGTAGAACTTCCGTGTCACCTGTGTGTAACATATCCTCGGCGAATCGGCGCTTCTGTCTGTTGTGCAGGGTGTCTGGGAGATCTTCTGTCTATCGTGTGTTGGTGAAGTTTGGTGACGGTGTCATTCTTAATGATGAGTAGTCTGTCTCTTCTGTAGATTCTTGTGGTCTGTTTCTTGGTGGTAACTTTCACTGGTATTCACATTGTTGTACCGCACATACTGCTTATGGTTAACAGTTACATTCTAAAAGTTTAACATCACATTTAGGTGATGTTATTTTATTATAGAGATGTCATCGTCGCACACTCAAGTCATTTACAACAATTTACATCATTCGGCAATTACACAAGCTTTACCTAGTCTACATGTTTTATATTGTCAACATAACTTTCTGTACGCTGTATCACCAGCGGACTCTCTGATTCAACTGAACTAACTAACTATAGGGGTAATGGGGCTGTCCGCGCGCGGGTAGTTTCTCAGCGCGAAAAGTAGTTCTCAATTATTATTAATTATTTTCCTTTAATTTGCTTACAATTTAATTACATCACTCTATACTTTTATTATTCTTTTATGTAACGCGAGCTCGTTATGGATTTATTGGGTTTCTTTAAATCTAATTTTATTAACTGATACATTGGCAAATCGGCATGTTACTACCGGTTTGGGGCATGGAGAAAGGGTTCATCCAGTACCTTATTAAATTATTTTAGTATTATAATTTTTAATTTTTTTTTTATTTGTGGGATTTAGGCATCTTAAATCGTTACATACTCCTCCACTTAAAGAAGACACAGGGTCAGGGACCGATGTGTTTTTAACGGGGAAATAGATTGGAATTGCACTGGGAGTTAGCTCTGAGTTTCCGTGTGAAATTCCTTTCTCTCTTTAAACAATTTCCTCGTGAGGTACATGAATCACTCTCAATTTACTATTTACTATTAACAAGAGAAACAATACCATATTAACTAATACTTAAAATACATAAAAATCAAAGTTCATAAAATATATATAATACACAAAATTCATCTTAATTCTACTACTTAAGACTACTACCGGTTTTTTCTGTGTAGCTTTTTGCTACTCTTTTCATGGAGTTACTCTTCACAGAGTATGTTTCACATCCTTACGGTGTTTCCTTTTCTCTTTCAAGGGTTTCGTTGAATCGTAGTTGACGAATCATTTTATTAAAGTACTGGTAAAGTACTTGTAATGTAACGTTACTTATATTTTGTGTCAGCTGACTTCTCACTTTGCTTATTCTTTCTCGGTGAACAGGATCTAAGGTTGATCAGGCCTCATTCCTATTTTTACGATGTGGTAATTAAGTAGTGACTCAATTACAATATAGCAAATATACGTCTTAATACATCTATCCTTTTCTACTTTGTTTCTTTTCTTGCTCACTAGCATGTTTATTTCCGTGATAATATTTTATCTGGGAAACATAACTTCTACGTACATAATTATTCGTAGTGGGATCACACAGTGCTACGGTTACGGGAGTTAAGTATCTGTAAATTTTGTAAGGGCCACACCATCGGTAAGATAATTTGGAGGTGGTCTTATCAACTGCACTACTTGTCGGGTGAGTTTTGTACATCACTAATTCTCCGACTTGCTACTTTATTTCTTTACTATCCCGCTCGTGATATTTTCGCAATTTTCTCAAGTTCACTCTTAAGTTAGCGCGAGCTTCATTCCATATCTTTTTTATATTTTTACCACTGATTTCGCGGGGTAGCAATTCATGTATTTTCCACTTAGTGGATAATGGGTGAGTTGGTTTATATTTATACAACAAATCAAAGGGTGTCGATTTATGTCCTTCATGATATGCTGAGTTGAAGGCAAATTGTATTCAGGATAGGTTCTGGTCCCAAGATGTTTGGTCGTTTGCATGGTAGGATATTAAAGCGGATTTTAGGTTTCGCAAATACCTTTCAGCTACATTACCTTGTGGACGATACTCTGTAACGGTAATGTGGTCTATGCCTAGTCTGAAACACATGTCCTTGAATTCTTTGGACTTAAACCGGGGTCCGTTATCTGACACTAGATGTACTGGTGTACCGAAGTCTTTAAATAATCTATCTTGCAGAATCTTCACTGTGGTAGATGCTAACGCTCGTCACATGGGATACATCCAGACGAATTTGGTAAATGAGTCTACACAAATGAGTAGCATGGTGTTACCTGATTTTGAACGTGGGTAAGGGCCAGAAAAATCTAAGTAAATTTTAGAAAAGGGTGTCGTGGGAGTCTCCGAGATTAATTTTCCTATGTGGCTGTTTCTCGCTGGCTTGCTCAGTGCACACAATTTACACTGTTTTACGAATTTAGCTATCTCGCTGTTCAAATTTTTCCAATGATATTCTTTTCGAATACGATGTATAGTTTTATTTATTCCCATATGTGCTCCAATGGTGGATGAGTGGTAGTATTCCATAAGCATTGGTTTAATAATATCCGGGGCAATAATTCTTAAGGATTTTCCATTAGCTACTTTGTAACATAATACTCTCTTACTCAATATATATTTCTCTGAATTATTTCCTTTATCTAACTGTTCTATTATTTTATTTAAATACGGGTCTTGTTGTTGATACTGAGCTATTTCAGTAAATGCCAGTGGGAATGCAGTAATTAGCGTATTGATTATCGATGTTTCACCACTTTCCTTATTTTCGGATATTTTATTAGGCGGCTGGAACATACGGGACAGCGTATCGGCAACTACATTTTGGGTGCCACGAATGTGTTGTACCTTAAACTTGTAACAATTTAATCTCAATACCCATCTTCCGATACGACCTAACTGTTTAGGGTGATTTAATAACCAAGATAAGGCTTGATTATCAGTTTCTAACAGAAATCCTTTATGTTCTAAAAAGGGTTTGAATTTCTCAAATGCGAATACTACAACTAAACATTCTAATTCGTATGCGGAGAATTTCTTTTCCTGGTCGGTTAGGGTTCGCGAGGCATAACTGATCGGTAATCTATAATTATCTCTTCGATTACATTTTTTCTTGTTTCTTCGTTTTGATTCTTGATGAACTCCATTAACATAGCGATGTTCATCTCGCTACCGTTGGATGGTCCACTCGCCCGATCTCGGCTGTCCCGCAACGGTGTTGTTATTTTCGTTACTGTCCACGGTGTTGTCTTCTAATCCTTCGACGCCTAATTGGTTGTTAGTATCGAATTCTTGGCTTTCCGAATTCTCTTTTGTAGCCATTTTAGCCCGTAGACGCGTAATCATTCAGATTTACTTAGGGTCTGATATTATTCTATTGCAACTTATTGCAAAACAACTTATAAATTAACATGCACACTGTCTGTTCTCTGCCCGCTTAACAATTATACTAATTACTTATTTGTCAAGCCGTGAGTGTGGACGCCAAATATGAAGGTTTTCCTTTATAAACAATAAATGTGTATAATTAATTTTTGTTTATTTACTTCAATTATCTATGTCCCGCGTGTTGGGACGCCAAATTTAACAATAAAGGAGTTTATTGCTCTTTTAATTTAATTAATTTATTAATTAATGACGCAATTTAATTAATTCCCACCTTTTTGTGGTGCCAAATATAACAATTATAGTGTGTGCGCCGCAGTGTGGGCGTCAAATATAACTAATAAAGTTTTTCATGTTAATTAATTGGTTTGTTAACTACTTCACAAGTTATTAAGTATGCAGCTGTTTTTAAAATCTTCTTAAACTTCCTAGGGGAAGCGACAAATAGAATAATAATTTGTTTGTGATTGTTATTGATTACGTATACCTATGTAATATTAAATTATTGTTTAGAAGTCGTTGTTCAATTTCTTTGATGTCATATACTAAATTTCAATCTTCAGGTGTTTTCAAATAATTGACAACATACACACAAGGCTTTACAAGGTTAATTTAATTTATTACAATTAATAGCATTGATGTCACTTACTTAATTTCCTGAAAAGAAATATAACATATATCTTGCAATTTTACTGGCTACATCAATCTATCATTTATTATTTTGTTAACACTTGCTTAATTTCCTATACTCTTCTTCTAGATACTTATTAGACTTTAACCATCATTATTATACATTTTATTCTATATTAAACAATTCCTTATAAATAGATTCATGAAGATTGGATATAAATTACTATCATCTGTAATAGTTGTCTTATGAATTTACCCTGACTAGCTACTAGTTATTACTTTCTTTAAATATTATTACTTATGAGTTCTTTCAGATGAACAGACAGTGTTTTACTTGATTAGTAGTGCATGAATATAAATTTTACTTGATGTATGTTAATCCGTTCTACGGCGAAAAGTCCTCTGCGCTGTCATCCTGTTTCCTTGTCTCTCCAGGTTTCTGGAAGTCCTTGCGGCTGGCATTATCATCTCGTAGAATGCACTCGCACTTATCACTTCTCTTCTCGCACTCCGACACATATATATAACTTAGTTATATATATAACTAATTAATAGTTCTGGTGATTGGACTTTCGAATTTTAGTACATGTTATTTGATAACTCTAAATTTTGCTGAATTGTTTCTACTCAAGTGTCATTACATTATTCTGAGTATGTTAAGGATTTCTTGAAATATAATAAGTGTTCTAGGCTTTGTGTTTTTATTCGCACTGTTTTTCCGTGGATTAACTTTGTTAACATGCCATTTGTTTATATTTAATGGTGTTAATAGTTATTATTGTCTCTAATTTCATGACCGTAATTAGTTCTCTATCGGTTCTCTTTTGCTATCACTATTTCGACATTTTGTCTATTTCTTACACATTTTACCGCACTTCAGATCGGACTAACGTCTTTGATAATGATATTAATTCAAGACGACCAACTTAGTCGATTTTAGTTATACTTCGACATGTCTTTTAAAAAACACTAAGTTCCATTACCGGCTTCCGATTCTCGACTGTTCGTACCCATAAACTCACACCGACTCTTCAACCGATACGACTTTTCTCCGTTACGGCATCCGCACTCCCGTCAGTTCCGATATATAAATTATACGACAGTTGATATCTGACTCTCGACTTCGGCTATTAGATATAAGATATAAAACTTCCGATATACAACTCCAGCTATCATACTCTCTGATCTATGACTAATAACTTAAGACTCTAAGAGATCATACTCTCCGATATGTGACTAATAACTTAAGACCCTCGCTCGCGGTCAACACTCTAGTTTATACCCCAAAAATCCCACTATATTCTCTAATTCCCACTTAACTTCTCAACCTCTGCCCTTCTATTGGTTTTTAGTTGTTTTCTGGTGGAAACTCCGCCTTAACACTCTAGATTTTCTTCTGGCCTCGTTTTCTATTCGTTCCTCCAGCTCGTTTCCTTGGCAACCATTTCTTGTAGGAACGTTCTCCTCCATTCTCGACTCTGATAGGCTTCCTTATTCCCTACCCTTACAAGTTCCTGGTTGGCTCCACCCATCGTTTGAGGTGGATGACCAATTTAACGCCTGTCCTTCACACTTGTATTTTGGCGTCTTGTCCCTTCAGACAAAGTGCTTTAAATTGCTGTGTGGCCTTTCATCTGCCCTTCTGTTAACACGTGTACTGCTTCTTACCCGTGACCAATGCTCGCATTGTCTATTAGCTTTTCCTAGCCGTTCCCACAACGAGTGTGGTCAATTCTGAGTATCCCTGACAGCTGCTACATCTGCTCTCCAGGCCTTCCTTCGCCGCGTACCCTTCTGGTAAAGCTGGACGTCCCGCCGTTCGTTCATTGTGCAAACGTATTGTCGTCACTCAAGCCGGGCCTTTCCTGTCTATTGTAGCACTGTACCGCCGCGTTTGGTGTGCAGCTCAACGCACGTGGCTTATTGTCTTTTGGATAGCGTCGCTACATCGCCCTGTCTGCCCTTCTTTGTCTCTTCTTAGCGATACATTTCTCCTTTGTTTCTCTTAGGTCCAGCTTGTCACCCGCAATTCGCTTAACCGAACAGCTGCTACGACAGAGGCATTGTTCTCCTACACCCTGTCTTCCTTTGTCTTGGACAACACATGTTACCGAGCCATCGTATATCTTTGTATAGCTGTCAGCAAACCCTAGTTACAACGTTCATTTACAAAAAAAAATGTAATTAGAAATTTTGTCGTTAT
The DNA here is from genome assembly GCA_034769895.1 of Magicicada septendecula. Classification (NCBI taxonomy): domain Eukaryota; kingdom Metazoa; phylum Arthropoda; class Insecta; order Hemiptera; family Cicadidae; genus Magicicada; species Magicicada septendecula. The sequence goes on along the minus strand of CM068373.1, from coordinate 65,388,863 downwards.
ATGTTTCACAATAATACAAAAGACATTAGTAATTGTAAAGCCATAGTTGTTAGTTGTAATCAGTGCTACCAAGAATAATTTTGAATAAATACGTTACTTTTTTTTGTATCGGCCATCTAAGGACCACATGCCAATTTCAGTTCTTTGTTCTTTTCTTTTTCTCCAATATTCTTTCATCGTTTCACTGTGTCTCTTCTTCCTGTCGTCAGTCCACTTTGAACCTGCATTTCTCTCTCTCCTACCCTGGACTCCTATTTTTAAGCTTTTGCCCGAAAAAATTCTCTTTCAATTGCTTCTTCTGCGTTTGTATTACTTTTTCTAAATCCTTTTGGACTTCTTTGGACCTTATTATAATGGGCCACTCGAGTAGCTCGCGCGCGCGACGGCTTCAGATGCTCAGACAAGCCACTCTTAGCAATACACGTAACCGTATGGAGCTTATTATACTGAGCCACCGCGGAAGCTAGGGGTGGCGTCTGTCGCGCGGGCTAGTCACTCCAGACGCCCACCCTCGCTACCGGTGGCTCACCCGCGCGTCTGTCGCCCCGGTAGCGGGCCGTTGTTTCTTGTGGAGCTTATTATACTGGGCCACTGACGCGCGCGACAGTCGCGTCCCCACCCTCGACCTTGACTCAGTATTCCCTTTGGCGTTGTATGAGCAGGTGGTTTGTTTACAATAAAACAAATGTTTTGTTCACTAAAAGTTCGTCAAACGAATGTTTGGACATTCTGAAATACCCAAAAAACTTCTTGTCGTCTTCCCTGAGGTCGTCATGGGTGTAAAAGACTCCTTTAGAGGGTCTCCCTAATAGTAATGGATGCACACCAATCGCCTTGTTTCGTCTACGTTTCCTTCTTTTTAGTAAGAGAAGCAGACAAAGTTCGTCTTCTTCACTTGACGACGACATCTCACATACTGAGTGAAGGAGTAGCCAACCCAGGTCACCGCGGAAGCTAGGCCAGGCCACAGCCGTGGCTTACCCGGGCGTCTAGTCTGTCGCGCGCGCGAGCTACTCGAGTGGCCCAGTATAATAAGGCCCTTTAATCCAACTTGATGTTGACTTCTTCCCCCACAGATATTTGAAGGTCTGCTTTGTTAACCTATTGTCGTCCATTCTATATAAATGTCCAAAAAATAATAGTCTTCTTTTTCTCATTGTTTCTGTTACATTTTCTATATTTCATCATTACTTCTTAATTTCCAACCTTCAGAAGTTTTCGAGGGCCTAATATTTTCCTAATAATTCGTCTTTCCAATATTTCTAGTTTGTCTAAATTATAATTCAATGCTAGACATTCACTTGCATATAGACATTCTGTATAGTGTACTGTAATGCGTTATTTTCGCATTTTTAGATATGCACTTTTTATTGTAAATATCTTTAGTTATACCTTATTTTATTTGTGAAACAATATGAACTTATTAAACCTGATGATATAGCAATATTACCCGCTCATTGATAACTCAGCAGCTTCAAGCGGATCACAGGAACATACAAATTTAATCAAAAACTGACTACGAGGTGTTGCAAACAGCGTCTGCCCCCGTCCGATAAGACAGCACAGTGTTCTTAACACCCAGTCTCTGCAGCTGCTTTGCCGTCTCGGCTGGGCTGAAACTCAGAGCATGGGAAACCGCGACGAGGTGTGCAAATGCCTAACTGCAGGAGCCTTTCACGCTGTAGTGGCAACCCATCGTTACGGACGACTCGCCTCTGGGTAGTCGAGTCTATCGACCACAACAGCGTGTCTCTAAGCTCCTACGGGCGATGCCTTAAGCGGCCCATTCATTAACAAGTAAAACTGACAAGGAAATGTGTGAAGCCTTGACAAGGCTTGCCAAGCCTTGAACAGGCTTCTACAGCCTTGACAAGGCTCGACAAGTCTCGAACAGGCTCGGCACATTTCCTTGCAAGTTTCCTTGAAACTGGCCATCCATTTACAAGTGAACTTTGCAGTGATCCAGTCGTTGCTTTCAATATGCCTGCCGTTCAAAACCGTCAAATAGCCTGTTTTGCTGTAATTTTAGCTAAGTGTTTGAAAGTAAAAAGAAGACATAGGTTTTGGTTGCAAAGTTGGTTTTTACAAAGGAACTTAGAGAGTCACGTAAATTTATTAGATGAACTCCGATTAAATGATGCAGACAGTTACCGAAATTACCTACGTATGGATGAAGTCGGGTACATAATAAATAAATAATTCACAGTAAATAAATACCACAGTAACACAGAATAGACAAACCAATACCTACAAAACAAACTGTACGAGTTGTAAATAGCGCAAGCGTATGTGACCTTGACAGACCGTCTGTAGTCTACAGCGCATGTACCGGAAAAAACTGACGTGACTTGCAGTGAAAACTTCCAAACGGTTTGAACGCCGCAAGGATCCTTGTCGCAAGCATTTTCTTGGCCTTGCCATGCCATGTTGCGCCCATCCACTATAAAAACTGACAAGGATCCTTGTCGAGGCTTGCGAAGAAATTGGTCGAGACTTGACAAGGAAATTGCTCAAGACTTGCCAGTCAAGAAACTTGCAAGGAAAACTAAGTGGCTGGGCCACTTTAGGGGGTCACGGAGACGCGCCTCAGGCCTGGCGACTGGCTGGAGCAATTATTCAGCGATGCCTCCATGATATACACGCAACATCGTGTATTTGTGGACCGCACTCTAACTCCATGTGCTGAGCGAACGACCGAACTGTTAGAACCTGGCGTTCATCAGGCTTCGGTCTGGACAACCCAAACAAACCAGGGCGCTACACGCCCCGTGCATCTTCTGTCTGTCTGTCTGTCTACGGAAATGGAGATAAAAAAAGTATAAGCAAATCTGTGTATGTTACATGTATGACTTCTTGTCCTCAAGTTCTTTAAATGATCGGCCCCGGTTGCTCAACCAACAGAGATCAACGCCTTCCTTAAGGTTGCGCATTGGTTGCTTTTTCACTTGGAATGTTGATGTTACTAAAAAAATGTAAGTTGATGGACTTGAAAATAAACAAAAATATATGTACTGTACTGGTTCATTAATAGAAGATTGATCTCTTACTCTAAAAAAAACCAAGTAGCCTATAGTTTATTCAATTGTCTATAAGTTTGTGAACTGTGAGGCTTTGTCTTAACAATCAACGTTCTAGACCCTGAGAATGCTTCATGACTTGTTTGAAACTAAACTCTTCTAATGTTCAGTATAGGCCTATGAAAACAATTATCAATAACTACCAGTACCACCAACACATCACCAAGCAAAGCCAATGGAACAACAGATCTATCCTCTGATGGAGGAAGTCCAGATGTCGAAGACTAAAGATGACTTGGCCTAATGTACCAGAATTCTGGTAAGACTTGTACTTACCAGAATTGTACAGCAATCAATGTCTTCCTCATGTGTTTAATGTAGTGTACATTGTATATGTAACCCATAAGACGGATACAGTCTTCTTCTTCTCTTTCTTCAGCGCCGCAACAACCCATTACTGAGTCAAAGCCTCCTTTAACAGCCTCCGCCAGTTGTCCTGGTTAAGTGCAGCTGCTCTCCAGTTCCAGGTCCCAAGGATATGGCGCGCATCATAATTCACACCGTCTTCCCAACATAGTTTGGGTCTACCAACTCTCCTGGTGCCATAGATCTGTTCTGTGAGTGCCTTTCTGAGTATTTCATTCTCCCCCATTCTGACCACAAGTCCAGCCCACCTGAGTCTACCAAGTTTTATAATTTTCAAAATATCTGGTTCATTCAGAAGAGTGTTCAGTTCTTGGTTGCTCCATTTCCTCTATTCACCTCCCACACATATTAGATCAAAAATACTGCAGAGGATTTCGTTTTGCGTTCATGAACCAGCAGGCTTGACTCAGACTTTCTTGAAATGGTCCAAGTCTCAGAACCATAGGTGAGAACTGGGCGGATCGGTGTTTTATACAGAAGCAGCTTGATGCTCCTGGCAATTGTTCTGCTCTGGAACAGGGGTCTGAGACCAAAGAAGCACCTACTAGCTGAGATGATTCTTCTGACTACAAAAAAAAAAGATAAAAGAACAAAATTAAACTTATTTTTGGTACTTTACTGAACATAACTGATTCTGTCTAGATGTGATTAGTCATAGTAAATTCTTGCTCTGTTAATTAACACTGTGGTGTAGTTTTCTTCCCACACACTTGCAAAATTGAATTCTTGTACTGAATTTTTCAAATAAAAGTTTAATATCCTGACTACAATATTGTCAATTTCTAATATATTCAACTTGCTGTAATTGATAATATAAGAATGAATTTTTGTAAACAAGTTAATTTATTGTAACAAGTTATCCATTGTTCATGTAATATTGAACGTAATCTTATTATATCCTTATAATCTGACTTTACAGGTTTAAAATTCAAGTGTATTTAAACTATTGTATGAGGTTGAATATATTCATATTTTTTAATATTAATAAAGTTGTGTTAGTGGTTATAATCACAAACTGTTGCACACCACTTTAGAAAAATTATTCCTATTAGCGCTTCCAAGCTTCACAGCTCATCATCAGATTGGAAATGTGATCACAGTTCATGATTTCTGATCTGATGATGAGCTGTGAAGCTTTGCAGCACTAATCGGAATAATTTCTCTATAGTGGTGTGGAACAGTGTGTACTCTGTTTATATTCATATTTGTTTATATCAAAATTTTCCAGGTTTCCTGTTTATGTTTCTTAATTGTTTAATATAAAAATATTTGACTTTTTATACCCTTTGTTGTCAAAATCCTTTAAAGAAACTGAAGATTGTAAGATTTCTCCTTCCAGTCCTTAAAATCACGTTTCTCTACCAACATGGCTATCAATACCAAGCATACAACATTAGTAACATAATATAATCAATATTTTGTGTCAATTTTCTTTTTCTTTTATATTCTCTAATAATTTTAAAGCTATAATAGTATTAATAGTTGATTGATGACTCGTTTGGCACTTGGTGCTATATATTAATACAAAGGTTTTAAAAATATACAAACACTTGGTAAGTTTCAAAGTTTATTATTTACCTCTGGCAGCTGTTTCAGCTTATTAAGGTATTCTTAAAGAAATCAAGGAACAACTAAACAAAAAATGTAAGGATGGTGAACATGTGTTTAGGGTGTATCTGGACATGTGTGTGGGGTGTGTATGATGGAGGGGGAGGAGGTGCTAGCAAGGGAAGGTCAAGTGTCTGTAAAGACTAAGTATAATCAGAAGGCAAAATATAAAAGTTAACTAAACTAAATAACAACTTGTAATAAAGGGAATACACAGAATTCAGATTGGTTGTTTGTTAAATTTTTGTTACTTTTGATTGCTTTTCTAATTTCTAGAATTTCTAATAAATCCATTTTTTACCTTTCTGTATGTTGTGCAATAGTGTTATGTTTTTTGTACCTATGAAGTGATTGTGTTGTAAGCAATTATCTGTAAAACCCTGTATTGGCTGTATTAGTTAAAATCGCTTTCTTATATAAAATATCGCATTATTTTGATATATGTATATGTATATATATATATATATATATATATATATATATATATATAGTCAATCACTTTCTGCTACAGTCCGTTTCTTGATTTATATAATACATTTAATATTTATAATTAAATTTACCTCAAGATGTTATTTTTCTATTTGGAACATGTTTCGAGAGTTCCTGTTCTCTCATTGAAGCCTTCGCGATCTTGTTTCTGGTGAAGTATTTGTGTGTTGGCTGCTGGTTGCTATTAAAGTTGTTTATTGGTCTTTGGTATTTTAAAGTTGTATTACTGTGTGTGATTGTGGTGTATGTTTTTGTATTTTGTGTATTTGTACAAAACATCGAAAATACACAAAATACAAAAACATATACCACAATCACACACAATAATACAACTTTAAAATACCAAAGACCAATAAACAACGTGCACAAATTTGCACAATTGTTGGTCCATAGTGTGTAACATTTTGCACAACCCAATGGTATATTCTGTTTTTGCATGCTTCAATTTGTTTTCATACAGTATTACAACATGTGCCTAGAATTCCTGGTTGTTTTGACAAAACACATAATAATAATAACTTACCTTGTATACAGAGATATCACCCCTCTTGACTTCACATCAGGCAATACACTGGTTTGGGGTTGTTAGTTTCAAAACTGAACAGAGCATTCCATAAATTTTTCTTATTTTATGTTTAATATAATTTACATACAGAACATAGGAAAATATTAGCACAATTTTTACCATTGCATTATACATTACAAGTATGTATTTATTTTGTTTCCTTGGATACATTTTGCAGACACAACTGCTTTATCAGATCATCAGAGGATTATAATTACATGATTCTGATGTTATAAAAATAATGATGATATGGTGAAACCTCCTACTAGACTGCCTTAATCGTAATTTTATCACACATAATATTTCAACTTCCAGAATATGGCGGGGTCATCCTCATAAGTTAAGAGTCCTTCTCTCAATTTCTTTCAACAACAGTTTTAAGTTTCTAAAAATGACCCTACATTCTGGAGGTCAGAACATGAAGTGTGGTAAAAAATAACATGGAGATATCCCTGGAGATGGTTTTATCAGATAACAATCACACTCCATTTAGGTGTTTTAGAGAATAATGATTATACTCACAACAAGAAAAGCTACACAAGAAGAAAAGCCTAAAATTCTACAAAGTGATGGCTCTTCCCACACTTCTTTATGGGTCTGAGAATTGGACTTTAATGAAAGGCCAGGCCAGTCGCATCCAAGCGGCTGAAATGAGATTTCTCAGGCACGTGGCAGGGTATACTCTCCATGATAATAGAAGAAACAGATATACGGCAGGAACTGAATATTATGAGTATACTCGACAGGATCACCCTGTATCGGCTGAATTGGTTGGAACATCCCCAACCAACTATCCAGTCGGCTGAATGGATGACTACCGCATCCCCAAACAACTATGGAACTATAAGCTGAGGGGGGCAGAGAGGTGTGGGATGTCCGAAGAAGCGCTGGAGTGACCAGTTGTAATATTTGGCTATTTGAGATGGGAACAAACCATTCTTGGTTTAAACCTTGAGGATGATGATGAAAAGCTACAGACACACACATAGGCATGCATTCATGTTTGTCAGAATAAAATCTCTTATTTAATACTTTTGTTGATACGACAAAGAGAATACTTTAAATGTTGATAATTATTATATAATTTCAAATACAAAATAACAAGTCTTTTAAGGAACAAGATTTTTTTCTATGAAACAGTAGCAAGCTTTGTAACTATAATACTTTCATACCACTTATTTCACAGTATTAAATCTTCACTGCTAAGAAGAATTGACTTTGAATGTATTCTAGGGGAGTAATTCAATTAAATTTCAGCAATCATTGTGTTAATTGCACTGTTTATTGATTTTTTTAACAGCATTTAACATTTTCGGTGCCAGACGTTTCGGCACAAAACTTCTATAGAGTGCCGGCCATTTTTAATGTCTTTCAAAAAATTCTTGTGATGCTATAACATAACCTAGAAAAATGGTACTTACCTTGTTTTAAACATTGTTTTAAACATTTTAAACTTCCTCTTCATAATGAAGTATAAAACTTTATTGTTTATATAAACACTTTCAATGAAACTTTACTTTTTTATACTAAATTTTTATTTTAAAAAAGTTGTCAAAACTGTTATAGCACACTACAAATATTATAAAATCACTTTAAATTACCTAGAAGTAGTACATTTCACTGTTAAAACACAAAAGGTAAGAGAAAATGTATCACTAATATTAGTTTGTGTAATTTTTTTTTTGAATGAAAAACTTTGAAGCATTGGGTCTTCACACATAGCAATTGGAAATTTTCGTGTAAAATTTCTTCGCAGTTTTAGTTTGGTTGAGTTGAGCTACCATCTGCTGGTGTTTCAAGAACTAAGAACACTAACAAACATTACACGGCAGCTAAAATGATGTCATTAGAAATGATCCCGTATTTACAGAAACATAAAACTAGTCACGTCAAATGACGTGATTGGCACTCTATAGAAGTTTTGTCACCACATCAAATGACGTGATCAGCACTCTAAGTGTTAACAGTTTTCTTGTCTTAAATATCAAGTTTCTTGTGTGTGTGTGAAGGCATTGAAGGAAATAAACAAATATCAAATCTGTTGGTAAACAAGAGTTGGAAATGGCATGTCTCCTCAGCTATCTTACCAACTAACATTGCAGCATCAGTGTTTTTGTTTCCCACACAGTCACTTACCAGTGGAGCAGATGGTATCAGGACCCTAACTCAGAATGTTGTAATCTTTTAACTGTAAAAGCTATTGTCCTACTTTGTTTCTGTTAAACAGAGAACAACAATAACAACCCTTACTGTACTTAAAAAACAAATCTTATGTTCCAAACCAGCTAAACATTTTGGTTAATCATTTCCTTCTGAGGTAGAATATTTCATATGAAGGGTCATTATCAGCTACATACATCTTTCTGTATACTGAGGGAATACTGAGCTCTCTATATGTGTGTGTGTGTGTGTTTTGTTAGGGTAGCAATATCTTAGTTTTGATATGTGTGCTTACTCATTCACTAGTGTTAAATATCAGCCAATTACAATCCACCTCTCTCAGCCAGGCTTGAAATTATTATCTACATTACCAACTCAATAAATGTTAACATTCTGAAGTGTTACATCATTATAAAAACGTTCCTCTCTCTCTCTCTCTCTCTCTCTCTCTCTCTCTCTCTCTCTCTCTCACACACACACACACAGACACACACGTATATTTAAGATTATATTAATATATTTACATCGTGTGCGCACACGTGTATGTCCGTACATACCTAAATTACATTGTATTGCAAAATGATACACAGGTCTATTTATGTAATATATTCAATGTATATTCAATGTAAGTTTCTTCTGCAAGTAATGTATTTTGTTGTTTTTGTTGTTTCAACTCCTGACACACGTTTCACTGAAAATTATCAGCATCATCAGAGGTTTGTAAGTACATCAATAACAATCGAAATAATTCTATGTTAATATAGAAACTAACAAATAATCAAATTAGTTTCAATTTTTAATATAAAATAACTGATAATCTATTTAAGTCAATTAGTTGACAATTGTTTTAATGTTTATTTACTGAGACAGCTGTTTTATCAGTTAATTGGAAATATTTAATGATTATATTTTATTAATTTTTATTTATTTTAGTAAATTTATAATTTTAAATAGATCATCTTGTTTTGTTTTTATTTGAGTTTGTTCTTTAACTAATAAATTATTGTTATTGTACTTGTAAATATTACGATTTTCTCAAATATTCATTTTTTGACCTTTTTGTATGTTTTTAGTTAATTTTATATTTTCAGTGGCTGGAAATTGGTGGTTATTATTTAGACAATGTGTGGCTAAATTAGATTTATAAATATTTGTTTTTAAAAATGCATTGCGGTGTTGAAGGAATCTATTGAGTAGTTTTTCCTTTGTCTGGCCTACATAAAATTTATTACAGTCTGGACAGTCTAGTTTGTATATTCCATTATTATTGTGGATATTGGATTTAGTTTTAGGTTGTATTTGATGAAAAATTATATTATCTGTATTATAAGATACTTTAAAATTTGTATTTTTAAATATGGTATTTAGTTTTTGAGTTGTATTTCCATAATAAGTAAAGATTGTGTATTTTATATTATTATTAATAGATGGAATTTTAGATGTAGTGTTCTTGGGTATTTGATTGGTGAGGTTGTGTTTTATTTTATTTTGTAATTTATTGATAGTTTTTATTGTGTATCTATTTTTGTATAATATTTCTTTATTTGTCATTTAGTGGGATCCTGTATCTATTTTTGTATAATATTTCTTTATTTGTCATTTAGTGGGATCCTAAGCATTCGGTAAATCATGGAATTGAATACTGCCATTTTATGTTGGGGAGGATGGTTAGAATTGTTTGGTATTATTAAATTAGTTTGGGAAGGTTTTGTGTATATTGAGTATTGAAAATCTGTTTAATTTTTTTCTTTATTGTTATGTCTAAATAATTTAATTTATTATTCGATTTTTCTTGTAACGTGAATTTTATTTTGGAATGTAAATTATTTATTGAGTGAATAATTTATTTATGTTTATACCATTATATATTATTTCCCAACACTTGGTAGGTTTCAGCCGTCACTTTTAATGGGGTTCAAGACTTGTAATTCCTTCTTTAGAGCCCCTGTCTATTGTGTGCAAGAGTGATGTTGTGGAAGATTAGGTTATTTGAGGTTAGAAAACCATTACACTTAGGTAATAACCTTTGCTGCTTCAGCATATTAAAAAAGTTCTTTCTTATTCCCTTTGGAAACATTCTGGCCAACACTGTTATTTTAATCACTAATGTCTGAGTGTTTTCCATTTCTAGTTATTAATTGGTATTCATTAAGTGGTCCATTAATTGCAATCCCATTCAACCAAAGTTCAGTGAGTTAACCAATGACCGATCTAAATTTATAGTTGTATACTACACTTTTAGAGTTACAAATTGTTTGATTATTATAAAATACATCTTCAATAGATATTATATCATATCACAATTATATTAATATTTATATGTGTTTTTTAATGTGTGTACAACTGTACAAAGCCATACTCAACACACACACACACACACACACACACACACACACACACACACACACACACACACACACACACACACACACACACACACACACACACACACACACACACACAGAGTAGTTCACCTATCGCATAAAGTCTCAGATTATATATTATAATTGGCATTTTTTTACTGTTAGTTAGTTGTCTGCTAAAGTATTTAAATGTATTTTTAATTAAGGTAAACTGGTATATATTATAACAACAATTTTTTTTTAGTGTGTCTTGTTTGTTTATTCGTGAAATAAGGAATTGTCTTTTATAGTATTATATTTGTTGTTGAGTGGTTCGTTAGTTTTTTCAATTATTAACGGCTTCACAATAGCAAGAGTATCGTACGCAGCCGTACCGTTTGAATCGGTGCCAAGCAAAATAATTAAATCTGCAATAGATAATCTGATCGAGTCGTTTCTTTTCAATCGATCTATTTTCGCGGCTGTCTGTGAGGTTATTCTGCTTTAGTGGCGACATACTCGATGTCCCTGCTCTCGCCGCAACTTCTCTCCTCTGTCACCTGTAATTACTGACTCCTATAACCACTATAACATATAAAAAAGAAACTCATATATTAACAAATTAATTTATTATCTGTTGTTTTTTTTTAACATGGGCCGGTCTGCCAACTCGTGAGTCGAACGGTTACAACTTGATTCGATTTGCTCACTGCTTCCGACTGTGACAAACAGTAATTAAAAAAGATTTACAATATAATGTTTCTTTCTCAGGTAATAGGGTTCTTTGAGTTGTAAATAAAGATCGGAAAAATGCGTTAAAGTAAAAATACAATGCATCACAATGTTATAAATCTAATTCTTAATAACTAACAAAGTATATCTGTATTAGTGTTGGTTTAAATTTGTTCATATTCAGAAGTTGCCTACACGTTAAACAGCGATCTCGCTACAATTTCAAAATGGCTGACTGCCTTTGTCCCGTATTTGAGATGATGCTCCTTCCAATGTCAGATTAAAATTGTTTTAAGTAATATAATGTTCATAATCTCTTGGAAAAATAGTTTATTGAGGTTTATAAGTGTCTGGATTAACTGTGTTTTTAAGTTGAAATGGTGTTGTGAAGTGATGTAGTTGATTCGTTGTATAGTTAACCAAAATCCTCACCAACTCTGCTTACGATAAAAGATGACGCTCACGTGAGAGGTGGTTAATTTCATCAAATTCCCATCAGTGTTAAGTTTTTTCTCATTTTCGGATTCGTGTATTGTGTTGACTGCCTCTTCGGTTATCTGTTTATTGCATATTTTTGTTTCTTGGTATGAAATTTACTGGTTTAATATTAAAACTTGATTCTCAGCTACACGCTGTTGAACTTTTCAGTTTAACGTTTAACAATTGAGTGAGTACAAAATACGTCTTATTTCTATTGATGACCCTGTTTTTGTGTTCTGTGATTGGTTCAAATTCCATGACCTCGGATCACATGACTTTACATTATTTGAAATTTAGGGATTTCATTTCTGTCACCTCATATTATTTTTGTTTATTTTGATTTTAATTTATATTTGATCTACACCATGTCATTGCTTGGTAAAATTAAATAATTTTGATACCAAATTTGCCCCATTTCGACCCATTATTTACTGTCTTGACATGTTTATAATTTTGTGTTTCTTAGGACTTGACCTAATCTTGCCTGACATTTGTTATTGTTTGTTTTGCTAATTTAATATATTCTAATATGATTATCATTACTACTAACAACAATTCTAGGTATCCTTACTTTACGTATAACATCACAGTTTTAAATACCTACTCATACATTTCCTATGATAACAATAATACTGGTACCATATCAACTCAATGGCCTGTCATATATGCTATAATTATGCTTCCTATCTATCTTGTTACAGTTATGGTAGGTTTATACATGTAATTTTATCACTACCTTTCCTGTTTTATTACTGTTAGGCTTTGTGTTAATTTTTATTTAATTTAGTGATGTTTATGCTGGATAATTTAGTGTTATTTGAGTTTGACTCAGTTATTTTGATCTATAGCCCTAGAATTTAGTTGTTTTTATACAATATTTTCTTATACATAATGATATGCCCCAATTACCTGGTTATGACATTTTAAATATTTTTCTAAACTAACATTTCTTACACAATTAACAAACTTTTAAACAAATGGTTATAACAACTTAAGTTATGGTGTATACTGACCCCTTCTATCAACTAGTTACAATGCAACAAAACATGGGCGTTTAACACCTTAAATCATTGGGTATATAAACCCTTTCTATTAATTACTTATATCACAACAAACATGGGTGTCTAATATATTAACTTATTAAATCTATTAGTCTATGCTATTTACTAATTACTACACAATAAACGTGGTTCTTTTAGAAAATCCTTAAACTATATATTACTACTACTTACTTTCTGGTTCTTACTACCTGTTATTTGTTTCATAAGACCACTGTCTCACTTTTTACTCCTCCACCACTGGGTTATACCATGATCTCTGATCATCACTGATTTCTTTTGTATTACACCCCCACTGCACTTGTCTTAATATCGTTTAATTACAATCTTTTTCTATACTAACACATGCATTTAATTTTATTGACTCTACTGCATTGAATTTTTAAGTTAGTTTGCTTGTTATTTGATCTTTATCTTTTATGTTATCATCAATTAATTTGGGGTGGTTTTATTTGATTCTGGACCTAATTGTAAGGTATTTAGGTTTAATCTTCTTTTCTCAATGTTTTTTACCCTAGTTCTTTGTCTCTTCATTTCATTATTTATTCAATGTTGACTCCACTTTCTTGTAGTCTGTCGCATGTTTCATTTTATTCATTCTGATGTTTGTGGTTTGTTTTATTTGTACCCATCACTTACCATATCTATTGGGTTTATCACGTTATTATAGTTTTCTTTGTGTTTCTCTTCTAGTTTTTCATTATAACTACTGTGTTGCACTTTTTTCAATATTTATTTATTCTTCATCGACTGCTTTTGTTTTAATTTGGGACTGACATACTACGTTTATTATACACTTATTTTTTAAGTTTTCTTATCATCCATGGTTTATACTAGTACTCATGACTGGTGTTTTACTATTATATCAGATTATATGTCTATGGTGATGAAACGTACCATCACAATATGTAACCTTAATTTAAAAAAGTAATTTATGCTTAGATATTTTTAACAAGAAATGTGTGAAAAGTAAATTTTAGTAATGAGATAATTTAACAAAAATATACAGCGAGTGAATATTTTTACCCTTGAATGTGAGCGCGTTCGTTTAAAATTAAGACACACATTTTAACGGTTCTGTTTAAGGTGTTTCTAAATGCATTCTCTTATCTGAAGGTCTTTATCTTTTGAAAAAAGTCGTCATGTGTTTTATTATTTAATTCAAACCATTATTTTTACTCACACATGGGACAAATATGATAAGGCGTAATAAATTATTATGATATTCACTTCATTAAATAGTTAATTGTTTACAATGTTTCGTAGGAATTACGTATTTTTCTTGTCATTGATTAAAAAACAAGTAAAAGGCGCGGTAACCAAGGAGGTATGAATAATACCTCTGTGTATTACATAAGTTTAGTGCCCATCAGTGTGAATAGTTCGCAGACACTTTATCAAATAAAAATAGTTTTATGTAATGAAAGTTGCAAATTATATAAGACTATATTTTAAGTTTTGTATGAATATCTCAAAATTGTATGTATATCGTAAAATTATTAATACTTTTAGTATTATAATTTCTTCGGTACATATGTTAAGGTTGAATTAACCTGTAACACAGTTAACACGTTTGTATACATTATTATAAAGTTAAATGAACAGTCTTAGATAGAAAAAATTAATACTCCGTGGATTCCTTCAATAAATATTTTCTTTAATCAGTAGCATATAGCAGGCATGTGTGGTCCATTCGGAAGAACTACAGCTTCCCCGGTAATCTAGTTGGCTATGCTCAGCATCCTAGCGGACGACGATAGTTCAGTGTTACTCCTGACGTGAATCGGTTGTTTTATTAAAAATAAATCACTGCATTGACAGAGTTATATGAAAGTTATTATCAAATGTGTGCATAATTGTAAAGAGGTTATTTTTTTAAAAATCTGTGCGCGTGTGTTGCTTTAAAATGTCAAGTGAAATATAACGGAAGAACAATATTCTGAAAACGCCATTTTCCCCACTCCACCACACCCCGTAGTCAACATTGAAGTAAACATCTTTCATGGGAGAGGGTCGATATCGGCCCGGGGAACGGGAAATCGAGCAAACTGGAACTCATGGAATTGGAGAATATTGTCGCCAATACGGTTTATTTAAAAGCGAGAGAAGGTACGTCTAGTTATGCTTTTTTAAAATGTTATTCAGCGTAGTGAGATTTTTAAAAAATCAATAAATTGTCACTTTAAAAATTGCCCTCAGAAAAATGGGACTACTCTTAGATCTACTCACTGATCTAAAAAAAAAAGTGCCGTCCTATATAATTGGGTTTGTCGTCATTGCAAACCTTTTCCGTCTGATTCCGTACAAAATTTATGACAAAAGTTAATCGAAATATTTCAAATACCGTGTAAGCATTTGGTAATTAGGCGTTTTACAAAATGCTTTTAATAATAGGTTATAAATCGAAAAAATATAATCTCCAGTTTTTAATGTACATCAAGTGGTTGTACTGTATATACGTTGAAAATACAGTGTCATACATTTTGTGATACATGTGGGACCTCTGAAATTGTATAAGTTTGTAATTACTTTACAGTGACAAATCAGTTTTTTCTTGTATGCAATTAGTAAGGTTATGTTTGGCCAGCATAAATAAAATATTCGTAAAAATATATAATGTTGACCATAAAAATAGGTCTTTCATTGTTCAATCACAGTATTCAAAAATTGTGTCCGTTAATTTTCGTAGTTGCAAAAATTTGTGAAAATATAATTAAAAGTTTGTAATTAAACAGTATCTTATTTTAAAAGTTTGCAAATTGTGTACACAGAAAATTTTGGCTTCGAACTTAGTTTAAAAAAAATTAATTTCATTGTAAATTTTTTAATTATACATTTTTACTTACATGTTCCATAAGGAAATGGAAGTATGGTGATGGCGAAAAAAATCGTGTTCGAGATAAGGGCTGATTCTGATTGTACTACCCTCAAATCACGAAGAAAAGTCATTTTTCGAAAAGTGTCTGTGTGTAGAATTTTTGGTAATATTGTTAAAAATGAAATAATTTAGTTGCCAGGCAATAAAATTATAATTTTTTCATTTTAATTTAAATCATGTATGCGTGAAAATATATCGTTCCTGGCAGGCAAGCACATCTCAATTATGTAATGTTTATGTTTCCAAAGTTTTATTATTGTGATTACCGCAATAAAAAGGCATACAGGACGCACACACAATTCGCGTTATTTCTTGCCTCACTATGTTTATTTCCCTACGTTTGCACGGCCGAAACCCACACCAACACAACGCGTGCAAGCCGAAAAGGTCTCCAGCGTGGACAGCTATTTGCTTCCTGTGGATCGTTGGCCAGTGTAACGGCACGTGTTTACAGAGGAACGGTTCATAGACAGACTTTTCGTCTTTAGGGAATGAGCGCTCTGCAAGATGCTCAGGCAGTCCATGAGAGGCTTCGGAGCGCTCCTTCTTTTCCGCGTGTTTGTTCTGTGAAACGTACACTGTAGATTCGCAGCTTTACTCTGAGCAACACTCCATAGGGAATGTTGAACATTTTTGTCCACGGTGTACCCTCATAATATTAAAACTTTGGAAACTTGAGCACTACTTAATGGAGATCAAACATTAACTTTTACAAGCCATTAGCCTAATTGCCAAATGCTGTATATTTGGTTTCGTTCTGAGTGTAGGCATACATATTAAAAATGATCTTATAATTAATTAGAACATGGAAGTAATGTATGGTTCTCCATACCGATTTTTTTTAAATTGAATTTAACATGTTAAAACTGGTCTGTAAGACCTCTTAATACTAAATACATATCAGCCAAATTAAGTCCAATGACATCCTTTAGTTAGTTCTGGTGTTCGTAATAAACACTCACCTGCGCACAATGCTCTGCTTTTATAACACAAAACACTACACAAGTTCAAATGGCTTTGTTCTCTTCAGTCTTCGGAACACGTGTTGATTGTCCAGCACCTGAAGAACTTCTGGATTTTCGTGGATGTGAAGCCTTTCTTCAGGCTTCTTCGCAAACCTTTTAATTTCTTCTTTAATTGTTGGAATACCTAGATCTCTGTGGATATCGGCGTTTGTAACATACCATGGTGTATTCACCATGGTCCGCAAAACTTTGTTTTGAAATGTTTGTATTATCCTGTTTGTTACTATCTTTTGCGCACCCCCAGAGTTGAATTCCATACAGCCAGGTGGGTTTAATTATCTGATTAGAGTTTTACTGTATAAAGACAGGTTGGAATGTTTTCCTATGAGCCATTTATATTGGCGGAATTTTATGTCAAGTTCCTCTTTTTTCTTTTTTACGTGTTCTTTCCATCTCAGTTTGTTATCCAATGTCATACCCAGGTATTTGGCTTTGTTTTCATAAGGAGCGTTCCATTTATGATTAATGATGGAAGATTATTCAATCTTTAATTGGTGAAATTAATGTGTGCCGACTTGGCTTTGTTAAGTTTAATTTTCTATTTTTTGGTCCACTCATATATAGTATTGCTAGTTTTCTGCAATAATCGGGTTGAAATAACCTTATCTTGCCCTGTTGTAAGCAAAGCCGTATCATCAGGAAAAGTACCGGTAGTCAATTTTGCTTGTTCTAAGTTTGGTATGTCACTGGTAAATAATACATACAAGACAGGCCCAAGAACACTGGCCTGTGGTACTCCCGCCTGCACGTCTTAGGTCTGAATATGCTTCTTCTTGTTTAACTCTAAACAATCTATTAGATATGTATGCGGTAAGGATTTCTACATATTATCTAGGTAACATTTTATTTAACTTGTAAATTAATCCTTCATGCCACACCTTTAATTATACATCAGTTGAAGATGACAACAGACTACAAATATTATTACCTGTACTGTATTTAAAATGCATATACTCCTTTGAATTTGCATGTGCTACAGTTTACTTTGTTTTCAGTTTAAAAATTAGTTCTTTGAAGTGTGTGCTAATTGAGAAAGTTCAACTTATTTTTATACAGGTCAGTGGAAAAAAGGGGATTGATTGTAGTTGAAATACACAATTCCAGATATTTTCCTTTTTAACAAGGCTGTTAAATGTCTGCTTTTAGCCTTGTTGCTGTTGGTAGTTGTTCAGAGTATTACTTTGTACTGGGTATATTGTACATAAATTAGTAGGTTATACTAGTATGGTGCAGTAAATAAGAAAAAAACAAAACTCATGTGAAACTTAATATCCAAACATAAGCACAAGATTTTTTTCTTTTCATTAATATACTACGTGTTTGTGTACACATTGAGCGTAGCTTGTATACATGTCTGTTTATAAATAAAGTAATCACGTATATGCATGTTTGTGCTGCATTTCTTATATTAAACTACACCATTTTCAATGGTATCATTACATATTTAAGATTCTGTACAATTCACTTGTCATATCTGGTTCATTTCTTATACATCTTTGCTTGTATTACATGCTGTAGCGTAGGATGTAAGAAACAACAACAAATTATTTCCAGCATTGTGTGTTAGTCTGTAATGTTGTGACGTTCTATTTTCTAATAACAAGTTTTTCTTGGTTGACAATCACTGGGATCGTCAGCAATGGTTGTTTTTCTGGGTACACTGGGATTAGTAACAGCAATTGTTTTACACAGTCCAGGTGTCGTGTTCTGTTGTCAGCTCAACCATGAGGATGCTATGTCGTAGAATGGATTAAACATTAGGTGAAACTAAGAATATCAATAAAAGGTGGTTGTCAACCAATAAAATGTACTTGTTATTTTATTGACTATTTCAATAGACAATGTTTTTGACTGGCAACTCATATTGATGGGCATCCATTTGAATTGAGCTGTAGAACACCCGTCTCAGAATTGTGAGTCCTCAAGTCAAGTTTAATTTGTGCTTAATTATTGAAGAGATTATAGACACGTCTCACCTTTCCTAAGTAGGTAGTCGTAACAACATGAAGCCATTAATTTCATGATTTTGTCGTGTACACGATGTACAGACGCAAAATTCTATCAGTGCCTCATAGCAAAAGCAGCACTTTGCATGTGATAGTGAGATTATTACAGTGAATATGAATCTGTGACATTTTAAGACATATTTTCATCAAATCGAATAACATAGCCAATCTCAATTTGTATAGGATTAAAAATCACAGAAGCGGTCAGCAACACTGGACATTTGCAAAGCTGTCATTTTATTGACAGTCAATAAAATTATCATGTGTATTATGACTCTTAATTCCATTTCTTATTAGAGATTTTCAAAAACATATTTTGATTAATTGTTTTATAGGAATGGTCTGTTTTTTTATTGCTTAAAACTTTTTGTCATTTGTGCACTTAATAAAAATATAAGTAACTGTTATAATTTTATTATTTTACTGAATTACAGTACACTCAACAAGTATTTAGGGCTTTAACTAGATAAATGTGAGACAGTAAAAGCAAATCAGGATTGACAGTAGTTTGTACCATATATTTAATTAAAATAAATATTAATTCAAACAATTCTGCAATTTAAACTAGAACGATTGTTTATTCATGGGCGTATGTTTTGTTAGGAAAAAGTTGGAATACACTACTTAATGAAACTTACCAGTTCAAGTTTTTATTATTTTCAGATATTCACTGCCCTGTTTCTGTATGTAGTTACTTCCATAAATAATATATAAAACTTACGTATACAAAGAAATTGTTAACTATCTGAATATTGTTTTATGACCTGGTAAATTACTTTTTTTAATGTGTCATGTATTTTTTTAAATTGTCAGTAACTTGTGTGAATATAGGATCCTATTTATGCAGTGTATTTTTTTTTTAACAGCTTCATTCATCATTTAACTAAACAATGGCTATTATTGCTAACAATCATATTGTGTTTAATGCCCCTGTAATAATTTATTTGAAGTAAGTTGAAAATAAAATATACAAAATTAAAATCCAAATTATTTGGTGTAATTGGATACCGAGATTTATACATTAATGTATGTTGACGTTCTGTGGTGAAATTAATTGGTTGCTGTATATATATTTTTTTTTACTGGTAGCCAATACATTATGCAATGGCTCTTAATTTGTATTCTTTGAACAGCTAAGTGAAACTACAAAGCTGTGACTGAAATAAAGAGAGATTGTGTTAATAGAATTCATTCAGCATGATACAGTGTATTCTTTTTTTTAAATTGATTTATGAGTATTTTCTATTCTTCTGTAAGTTATACTATCACATAATTTCTTAATTGTATTTATGGTACAATCATAAAGTGAGAATGGAAGTTATAAAATGTACATGATTAATGTAGCCTCATTGATACGTGGGGACCGTGTGGTTGAACTTTGTAAGAACAGGGAATTTGAAAGTTCCATCATTAGTGACAAAGTACCATAGAGCAGGGGATAAATAGTTTTTAATGATAACCTGACATAAAACTGTTTCATCTATTTCATAGAGTTGTGTAAAAATACTCCTAGAGTCTGCTTTCACTTTCCATGTACAGTGTAATTTTATTTATTACTATATCGTAAAATCTAACAACTATCTAAATAATATGATACTTTTGGTTAGGTAAAAGGAACTTAAATTGACCCTAAATTTTTCTTTTATGGCATCCTCACCAGTGGCATTCAAAGGTAACACACTTTAATTTCTGATTTTTTGTTAGGTGTTAGTGATTGTGGTGATTCGCCCTGTTATAGAATAGAATTAACTGAATTGTATTATATAGAACAACCAGTTTGGGTTTCAGATTTTGTAAGGACCTAAGCCTAGTTTATGGTTAGTGAGAGTCTTTTGTTTATAATAAAGTCATTCCATTGTCATTTGAAGTCCAGCACAAAGACAAACTTATTTTCTCTAAAAGTCTTGAGAGTTGGTGTATTACATTGATCCTCTAATTCAATGGTTCCCAAAGTGGGGTCCATGACAGTGTTTCAAGAAAAAATAGAATATACTGTAATTTTCTCCAATTTTGTGTAGTCTAAAATATAAATTTTAAAATCTTAAAACAATTAGAAGATTCCAGTTTTTTTGTGTGCAAACTAATTGTAATTGTAGAAGTAATTTCAAACTGATTGCTTTAATAATGCCTTTAAATCATGTCGCGTAGCAGATCTGTTTGTCAGCCGAACTGACTAGAGCGCCGCATCAACACAGAACTGATCACGCTGTTTTAGTCCACATATAAGCACTGTATCTAAGCATAATAATGTTTTTCCATGTAGCTGGTTTTACACTTAAGTAGCTGGATTTCGACACGTGTGGCTGGAAAGATAGAGCCGAGGTTGCAAAGTTAAGAAATAAACTTGATGTCAAGAGTGACTTAATACTGAAATTATCAGACATTAAACCTAATATTGCAGAGCTAATTGTTCAAAAGCAGCTTCATTGTTCATTAAGCTATGTGTGATATCATTAATATTATAATTTTGCAAGTTAAAAGAATTTTGATTTTAATACATTTTAATTAAAATAAAAGAGTTTGTATCATATTTACTGTTCATTTTATTTAATATAACTCATATGGGGTCCTCAAAATTTTTAATTTTTTGGAGGGGGTTTGCGGACTGAAATGTTTAAAAACCACTGCCCTAATTTATTAGTAACCGAAAGTGGGTGTTACTGTCCACCTGTGGGACACTAGAGGGGCCTGGAAGGGCTGGCACCAGGGGCAGTGAGAGGAGCAAATGGGCAATAGGAAGATGTTGAAAATGTGATCAGTTAAACATTTATCAATAACATTCATACTAGGTTCCATATAGCTTTTGCTCATATTCATGTTTTGTCATCTATTGCAAGTGGATGGTACATTGGAAATCTCATACGACCTGTTTATGTCTTGAAATCCATCACCATCTTCAACAAGGATTAAACCAAAAATAGTTGCTTCTGGTTCCAAGCAGACAGACTAGAGCTGATCATTCCAGCGCTTCTGTGGATATCCCACAGCTCTCTGTCTTTTTTCCGTACATTTCAACAGTTATTTGGGGATGCGGCAGTCATCCATTCGGTTAAGATGTTCCAGCCATTCAAGCCAATATTGGGCAATCCTATCGAGTATAGATAATTTTCAGTTCCTGCTGTATATCTTCATACCTTCTACAATCTTGAAGCCATACCCTGCTATATGCCTGAGATATCTCATTACAACCACTTGAATGCAAGTGGCCTAGAATTTTGTTAAAAGTCCAGTTATCAGACCCAAGAAATGGAGGAGGACTATCACCTTGTAGAACTTCGGGCATGTTTCTTTCCTTGTCGATTTTCAAGTTCTCCTGATGGCCCTACACATATAGTTGAACTTATATAGCTTATTTACCACATCGTTGGTTTTCCCCAACTTTGTTGTACTTATTTGCTAAACTGCTAAGTGCCATGTTCTGGACGAGGTTGTGATTTAGGACCTGAAAATGGTGGAAACACTGAAAGGCCTCGTCCAGAACATGGCATTAGCGGTTTAGTAAATAAGCACGACGAAGTTGGAGTTACGGAGACTGCTAATTTAAATAACAAGATTAACATCGTTGTTTTGTAATGTAAGACACATTATAGCCCATATATTTAAAATTGCCGACTTCCTCCATCTGCAACACTTTTTGCTCGTATAGGATAGCCCCGTGAAAAGCCATAACTGTGGTCTACAATGTGGAGATCTGTAATCTGAAATCCTTGGAGAGTTGATGCAATAAGTGTACAGCCATCTGCATGCTACTTTCCAAGTTCAACAGGATAGCCTGGTAATCAGCAAACAAACTGTTAATGTACAGTTACCAATCATAAAACGCTCCAGAAGGTTTCTCTGCCAAATTGTGTATGACATTGTATATATGTAAATTAAAAAGGGAAGGCGAGAATGGGCACCCTTGTTGTATTCTACGACTGATCAGGCCCACACTAAAATTTGTTTGGTCTTCCTGTCTCAATTAAAATTTTGTATTCCTCATAAAGACTTTGTATGGCTCCAATGAGGTGTTGCGGGATCCCTTTCTTTGCCCACAGCCTGCCCATATTTACTCTTATCAAATGGTTTTCCAAAATTGATGAAAGCTGTGTATGTGAGCAACTGATATAGTCAGTTGTGTCCTCGCCTCCCACATGTTAAGCCATTGACCAACAAAGGGTCATTCAACTTTAGGGGCAATTTCTTACCCCAAGAGGGTGGTGCCCTAACCGGCTAGAGGATGGATAGCTTATATACCGGCTGCCACTCACCACTCAGTCTCCAGAGCTGTGTTGGTAACTTGTAGGTCTTTCCTGTCCCCCCCCCCCCAATTGGAGGTTTTGCTGAATATTTCCCCTCATTGTGGAATGAGATCATAAGGCTTTACTCACCCTCACCAGTACTTTAGGGGAACATATGCCTTGTAACCATATGAAACAAATTAAGTTTCTATATGTGGCATGAGATCTGCCGCATCATATAGGAATAAAACAGGATTGTGTAGATTTCTAACAGTGAACTTTCTTGTATATCACAGCCATCTGTTTTTATAAACATAAGTATGTAATGATCATGACTTATGGCTCAGAACTTTGGACTACTAATAAACACACAAAAACAAGATTAATGACAGCAGAGATAGACTTTTGGAGACGTTCGGCAAGAGTATCCAGACGTGAGAAAATTAGTAATGGAGTCATTAAGGACAGAATGAATGTGAAAAATTCAGCTGTTGATTTTATCCAAACAAAAAATTACAATTTTATGGACACGTGAAAAGAATGACACAGAAAAGATTGGAATGACCCCACGAGGAAGAAGGAAAAGAGGAAGAAATTGAAGATCTTTGGATAGACAAGCAACAGTGGAAGATGAGAATTCAATCACTTCTATAATCTTTGGTTCCGGAAAGTGTGTAAACATTGTACAGCTGGAACAATAATAATAAGTGTGTAATGATATGAAAAAACTCATTATGAGACATAAAGTTACATGAATGTAGTCTTACGAATAGAGTTTTCATAACGGGGTGCTGCAAATAAGTTATCTTTGGTGCGAGGTAGTGAACTAAGAAAGTCTCTGTAGACCAGTATTACACTATTTCTAATAGTATAAAACAATTAAAATAACATTTTTGAAATTGAACATTACTATAATTTTTACTAACAAAATATAAAGTAAAATAGAAGCTGCACATTTAAACTTCAGCATAAATAAAGGGTATCATTGAATAACTTTTAATATGGATATTCCTTGTGTGTTTGTAGGAGAGAAATGGCATTTCATCGTGCAGCTTTGTATGATTGTGACTGCCTGTAGATATTACAGATGGATTCATTATCATAAATAAAGTCTATGTGATACTTACTTTTCTATGCAAGTTATGTCCAGACATTATTGGGAAGGTTATAAAAAATAATAGCTGAAACATGTATTGAATACATGAAAAGTAAAGTGAGACATAAACTTGTTGCCATTTAACGATAGTAATAGTTTAAAACAAAAAAAAAGCACACATACCCTTATGAATACGTATTGAAATACAGCAGGTTAAGGGCTGCCCTTATAGAAAATATTGAAACATACAATTCAATATGGTGATTGATATGGTTTTGGTTGTACACATTTATATATAAAAATAATAGTCCTCTTTGTATAAATTAAATTAAAAAAAAATTGCCTTGAACTTAATTCAAAACTACAATGGCTTTTGAGTAAAAATTAAAGAAGTTCATTCTTATTAGAAATGATTACTGATGTTCTTCTTCTTCTTCTTAATTGGTGCTAGAGCTCTTGGAAGGCCTTGGCCTCCTGAACAATTAGCTTCCAGTCATCTCGATCCTCTGGTCTGTCTCCATCGTCTTACGCCGAACCTGAGCAGATCGTTCTCAAGATCATCCAACCATCGTTTTCTGGGCTGACATGTCCTTCTTCTTCCACCAGGTCTCCCTATAAAATTTTTTTTCAATGTGGATGTCTCTTAACATTCTCTGGACATGCCCTGCCCACCGGATTCTACTTTTCTTTTTTCTGGTTCCCCACATATTTGCTGGATTTCTGCATTCGTCCTTATTCTCCATGTTCCTTGGACGTTCACTGCACCAAATATCATGAGTCCTTTTCTTTCCCACCTGCGCAACCACTCTTCCTCTGTCACTGTCGTCTAAGTTTCAGACCCGTACAAGAATTGTGGCTTATGAACTGTTTTATAGACGAATCTTGGTTGCTCTGCTTATGTTTTGAAGTAAAATCTGTTTCCAGCAGATATCCATTCTTTATTTCTTCGGCCATATTGTTGTCCTCAGTAACTAGTGAGCCCAGGTATTAAAATTTTTCAACCTTTTGAAATTTGTGTTCTTCAATTACCAGGGCCGCTTTTCTCTCTTGTATTTTATTGCCTGTTAACTTGTATTCGTTCTTTTCAGTGTTTACCTTTAGACCTAAATTCGTTGTGGCCTCATCTAGACTCAAGAAAAAACCCTCTTTTAGGTCTTCTTGGCTTTTTGAGATAAGTACTATGTCATCAGCATAAACTAGACAGTGCAGCATTCTGTTAAATATCGTGCCCCCTGGATTTATAGGCATTTGCCTTACCGCTTCTTTGATAGCCAAGTTAAACAGAATTGTAGAGAGCACATCTAGTCTAAGCCCCATTTGATCATCAAATCTTCTTTACGCTCTCCTTATACTTGCACCTTGTTCCCCGTTCCTTCCAGTGTCATTTTTATCAGGCTCACCAGTTTCCCTGACACTAAATTCTTCCATTATCTCTATTATACTTTGTCTTTTCAGACTATTATATGGTTGTTTGTAGTCTGCAAACAAATGATGCTTAACAATATTAATAATTTAATAAAAAAACATCCGAATTAATGTATATTAAAATACAACAGGTGAAGGGCTGCCCTCGTAGAAAATATCGAAATTATGATTAAATATAGTAATTGATATGTTTTTGGTTGTACACATTTATATATAAAAATAATAACACTTGTATAAATTAAATTTAAAAAAATTGTCTTGAACTTAATATAAAACTACAAAGTCTTTTGAATAAAAATTAAAGAAGTTCATTCTTATTCCACACATATGCTAGATTAAACTTGATTACTGATGTTCACTTGTACAGAAATTAACTGATCTGTAAATTAAATTATTGCCATCAAGCTTATTTAAAATTAATTAATCTGAATCAAATTCAAATGAAGGTTTTTATGCTTTCCTGTGGATGATGGAGTATAGTAAAGTCCTCAGTTCTATGTCCCATGCTACGTATTCCCTATTGAAAAACGTAATCAAATACTGCTGGTCGAACATCATTACACCTGTGTGATTGCCTGTGCATCTCCCATATGCTTGTATAGCAAAATTGAAAGTTAAGGGCATGGAAATGCAGAAACGCTAACGGTCAGAGGGGAAAGGCGATGTGGTGGGAGTCGCTATGAGACGTGAGAAGAGAAATTGTTGTTATCAGCGACGTACAGCCAACCTATGAACATTATTTCTAATAGTAACAAAAACTCACAACTGTTAAGGTTTGTTTGTAAATGTGTAACCGTGAATCTCTATATGTGTGTGTGTGTGTGTACCTACAGTCACACAGCTGGCTTTAAAAAAGAATTATACGTTTATAGTTTCCGACGTAAATCAAATAATAATAAAAATAATAATATTGTAATTGTATTGCTATACAAATCAAGCAAATGATATGTAGTGTTCACACGTATTGGAATTTCTTGCTGTTACATATCAGAATGATTTATAAACATATCTGAGTATTGTTTGGTTCTGTCATTGTGTACTGCTGAGACGTAAAAACTACAGCCTTTCTAACCATTCTTATCGCAGTGGAATTTGCAAACTGTACACTTCCACTCCTAAATTACACTCGACTATCTCTACAGTTTATCATTACATAAAGGAACGTGTTCTTCGTATTAATTTAATTGCAAGAATCTTTTTAATCCTGGACAACAAAAAACTGTTCATTATTACTTCCCGTGCTTGACAATGAATAACTTTCCTGTCTTTGCTAGTTGAAGGAGAAGTATCCATTTTAACAAATCTCGTTACTGGATGATAACACAAACAATTACTATAACATGTAATTACAGAATAAAAAACTACCAATAGAAATTAACTAAAAAATCAGATAACTAATAAAAATGAGTGACTGTAAAACAACGATACAAATATTAATAAATTGAAATAGTAATAACAAATGCAAGACTGAGATAGTACGTCACACAGTAACTAACAATGTACGGGTAACTAAAACATCACACGCAAAGTTGGCAACACCTTCACTTGCATACCAGCTGATCCTCCGGTACCCTCCCGCCATTCATAATTTCAAAGCGGACTCGTCCATCCATAAATTGGTTTCTGCGCATATGCCCTTAACTTTCAGTTTTACTGTACATTTGTAACATTAGTCGTCAAGACCATTGGCCAGTTTTCATGTAGTTTTTCTAGCTCTCAATTTATCATCATGTAAGAGAAGAAGCTCAAAAGCTTAGTGCAGCCATGTGGTTGAAATTTTTAACATTTTTATACAATTTTGTATGTAGACGCTCATAATTTTAAGTAAAAGAGGCAAAGTAAGAAACAAGGAAATAAGAAGAAGGATGGGAGCAGAAGCAGAGAAATTGAACTATACACCAAGGACAAAGAGCTGATATGGTATGACAGCATAAAGAGAATGGAGAAAATGTGGAGTATAACACAGGGTGGATACCAGTCATGGGTCAGGGGGGTCCAAGGAGATCATCGAGTGACAAGGTGTATTATGATTATTTTCAGATTCAAGGATTAAAGAATTAGGGGAAGGAAGATTAGAATACCAGAACAGAAACCATTGTTACAGAGAAAGAGGGGGAGTGGCTATAATAGTCATAAATTATAATCAGTACCGTAATACTGACATATATGGAAAGTTTATTACTTTAGGATGGCAATGAAAATTGCATATACAAAATATTCCATATTTGATATGAAATCTGTAGGAGTTTGCAGAATTCTCAGTTAGAATATTTCGGACTTGACATGATATCTATAGGATTTTGAAAAATTCTCAGTTTTGGGGTACAGCACCAAGCAGTATTTATAGGCCATAGTTACCCTATAAATAGAACTGCACATATTTTTTGTATTTTATATGTATCTTTATATTATATGAAAATGTACCATTTATATATTTTTTTCTGAAGGCAGATTTCAGAGTTGCTATTAGCATAGACTATAGATTTTAACTCTTAGTTAGTAAGGCCAAACTACCTAGTGGCCATTATCACCTGTTGCAGCCAGAGGGCCAAGTGTGAATGTAGTCACAGGAGCACCCATGTAATCCTCATACCATTCTTAAAACCAAATATCAACCCAGTCTTCTGACGTTCTGGTAAACTCAATCTTAATTTTGTTACCAGATGTAGTCTGGCAAGAAAAAAAATGTTGTTATTAAATTTGATGTAAAATATTTGTGAACTTGGAGGTTTTCTTTTTTAATTTTCATGAGTAAAACTTGTATTTTTTTAAGCACATTCTAAAGCTGAACATACTGATTTCTGTGTAGCTTAGTTTATTTATTTTTTTTTTTTTACATTTTGTAAAATAAGTTGTAACATGTAGACTCTCAAAATTAGTAGGTTTCTGAGCCACAAAGCACTCATATTTTGGCCAAGTTTAATTCCTAACTTAATCAGGAATCATGGAATTACCATACCGTAAAATTAAAAAAAAAAGGAAAAAATGTTTCACTAGCTTTAATTAAGGTAGGGCTCAAATTGTTTCAAAGATAATTGTTTTCAAGTTATTTGCCTAAAATGACAAATTTTATCAAATAATTGAATATATGGAAAACATTTTGTGAAAATATGGGATTTTATAATATGTGTTTCCGAAAGTACAAATTCATTTTAAAAATCATCCTGGGATTCTACAATTAGTCTACTAATTTAGATGTAGCCTACTGAAATAAAAAATGTACTAGGTTATGGAAAAAAATTAAATTTTAGGCCTAACCTTATTTTTTGAAAAATTTGATTTTGTTCAAATAGCCTTTTCTCAAGGTATTGTTAGTGTATATTTTAGTGCCATGGGTTGTAAGAAAAATAATTTAATAATGAGTAAAAGCAGATAAGGTGTTTTTCATTTGTTTTAAACTTTTTCTGACAATTTCTGTCACAAACTACTGAAAACAATCAGTTATTTACATTGCCTTGTACAAAGTATAGTTAAATGACATAGGCTGTACTTAATTTTATTTATTATAGACTGTATTGAACAAAATATTCAAAAACAATAGTTGGACATCCAATTCCTTAAAGAAATGAGCAACATATGATTCTTGAAATTATTTGGTGTAAGTCTGTAAAGTAAATTGGTAGTAAAATAATAATATAATGGTATAGGCCTATACTAATTATTAACACTGATATTAAAACAATAATCTGGAAGTAATCAAGATCATTACAACCATCAAAATATTAATTACCTTACTCAAAACAATAGGAGCGTAAGAAAACAGTACACTAGATATAAAGAAAGAGTTGGCCGGTATGTATACTATAGTATATAACTCACGTTATAAGAATATGATAATTGTTCATGCTTTAATCCAGCACAATTAACTGTTAATCATCAGAACATATTTGGTTGCCTTGTACTGTTTTATCAGTGCATTAAAAAAAAATACATAGTTTTAATGCTGTTTTATTAGACATAATTTGCTGTCAGTATTTGAGCAAATATAAAGTGAGCAGTAGATATTAATAAAGTAATAATTAAATAGAGAGGACTTTAAAATACAACATTGTTTTTAATCGAACATAGGACATTCGTTCTCTGTACTACCATTCAGCCACCCATACCTCTTCTTAATACAGTAGACTCACGCTAACCCGAAACCTGGTAATCCGAAAGTCCGGTTAATCTGAAACCCACATTCAGTGGAAAAAAGTTTGAAAAAGGAAATATGGACTTCTGCACTACAAGGATTAGGCATTTGCCTGTTCCGTCCTCACAAACTTACGACCACCGTTTTTGTGGTCTTCCTATATCTCTTTTCCCTCTTGGGTTGTAGTTAAGTATATTTTTTTGGGGTATTCTCCCATTTCCCATTCTATTTATGTGGTGTTTCCATCTTTCTTTATATTCAGTTATTTTTTCATTTATTGCATATATATTTAGTCCATTTCGCACGTCTTCATTTCTTACTAAATCTCTTCTTGTGCAGCCTTTGACCCGTCTCAAAAATCTAATTTCTGCTGCTTGTATTTTGCTGTCTCCTTTTCTGGTATTTATCCAGCTTTCACTCCCATACATAAGTACAGGTACAGCCATTGTTTTATAAAATTTTATCCTTGTTTCTTTTCGTGTTTTATTATTTAATATTCTATTTATTGTGCCACGTACTGCCTGGAACTTATTTATTTTATTTTCCATGTCATTGTCATAATTGTAGCTTGTGTTGCAGCCCAAGTATGTAAAATTTGATACTTGTTCGATTGGCTTATTGTTGACAATTATTTTCGACCTAATGGGATACTTGCCTTGGAAAGCCATAACTTTCGTCTTATGCAAGGAAATTTTAAGATTATATTGTGGACATATTTGATTCAGTTGGTCCACTGCCAGTTGTAATTTAGCTTCACTCTCTTGTATTATTATTTTGTCGTCAGCAAATAGTAACGTACTCAGGTAAGTATGTCGGTCTAGCTGGACTCCAGGATATTCCTTTGATTGCCATTTTTTAAGAACATCGTCAATATATATATTGAAAAGAGTGGGAGACAAGCTACATCCCTGCCTCACTCCTTGGTTAATTTTTATCTCATCCGTTCTCTTATTACCTGTATTTATTACTATTCTTGTCGCATGATACAAGCTCTTGATTGCATTTACAAGGTGTGGAGGATACCCATTGTTTATCATTATTATCCAGAGCTTATTTCTGTCAACTCGGTCAAAGTCTTTCTCGAAATCTATGAAAACGAGATGGGTTTAGACATTAAAATCTCTACATTATTCTATAAGACGTTGCAATATGGACTTTATAACAAAAAAAAAAAAAGTTATGGACTGTTGTTATGGACTTTATAAAAAAATTTGACTGTTTTTTACAGACTAATATTGAAACAGTTAAAAATCATCATCATCATCAGCCTCAAAGATTTAAGCTCATGCTGAACCTGTTCTGGGATCCACTTTGTTCTCGGCCATCCTACATCTCTCTTCCCCACCGGCCTATATTCCATTGTTAGCACTGGAATCCTGTAACCCTCAATTCATCCCAAACGTTCACACCACCTTCTTTTGTTGCTCCTTAACTGATCCAACAATGGGTCGCCCCAGTTCCATCTTGTAATACAGTTCTAGATAGGCCTTTGTAAAAGAGTTAAATTATTTATTTGAAAATTATGTTGGCCTACGAGCATGTGAAAAATAAGATCACAAACTATCTTGATCAAATATGATATATAATAATTTATATAATAGTTTATGGTACTTATTCCAGTGTACCGACTCTTGATTTACCTCAGGGCGCCAGTAATAATAAACACAAATTAAAGTATGTTAATCAACTTTTTAATGAACAATTTGTATTTATACATTACAAAAATTTCTTTATATGGATTGAATTGTTTATTGTACAAATTGAATATTATTAATCAGCAGTGAGTCCTTTATGACAGATTGAGTCACTATGTTGAATACAACATATGTATAATTATCAAAAACATAGAATTAAATGTTCATTATTCTTTACTTGCGTAAGATTCCTTCCAAAGTGCGTGGTCCTGAAGCTATTGTAGATCAGTGATTCGTCAGCAGCCGTCGTCGTGTTAATCCTGGTTAAAACTGCACAATTCACTTGATCACAGGTGCACTACACTAACATATGGATTATACCTATAACTATGTTGTATAATTACACTCTGGACACAAAGATGACTGAATATAACTTAAGTGCATTTAACTCAGTTCACGTCGCGTTTGGCTCGACTAATTGATACCGTCGTAACTTTCTTTCGAACTTCCTTCGCCTTCTTCCGCGATTTACCGCCACGAATAGAATTAATAGAACTTAGTATGTATTATTATTTCTTATTGTTTATTATAACTCCGATCATCCACTCTTTGACTTATCACGATTTATTGAAACTTTATTTATAACTCTAGTATTAATAATTATTGCGTTCCAGTACTTTGTTACTTCTGAGAAATTTACTTATTCTTTATGTTATTTATTAAAATATATAACTGACGCAAAACAATGTACGCGAGTCTCTTCGTATAATTCCGCCGATATAAAGAAGACTGCCTTATTTCTCTCTAAGTTCACAATATATACTTGCCTCGAGTCTCCCTTACTTACGATCTACAGCAAAACGTTCCTATAGGTTCAAACTACCGCTAAATACAAATTCACCCAATCTGCTTAACTAAAACCTCCCGCGCAATACATGACGCTTTTTCTGATTTGCCCAACGTTTTTCCGTGTCCATGTGTTTAAAGAAACTAGCGTCTATCGCTATCTTTCTCGCACAACTCTCTCTCTTGTCTAACGACAGCTATTGTTATATGCACTTAAGTTTTACAACGTTTGGCAAACACCCTTACTATCTGAACACAATACATTTTATGACAGTAGTGTCCCAAATCGTGCCTTAACATAAAAGTACATTCATTATTTTCGTCAGCCCCAGTGCCGGCGTTATTAACTTACTGCTTTCAGCATAGTTTATTTATTAAAATTATCAATTGGTCAAATTTTCCGTTATAGTCTTTATATCCGCATTCTTCTTTCTATTGAGAATGGTACAGCCCAGAGTAGTCCTCATAAACTTCATCTCCGCTGCCTGAATCTTTGCTTTGTCCCTTTCCGTCACAACTCTGGCTTCATCTCCATACATCAAAACTGGTACCGCTGCAGTGTTAAAAAGCCTTATCCTTGTTTCCTTCTTTGTCTTATTTTTAAGGTATCTGTGAATTGTTCCACAGATATTCCTTAATGTTTCTGTCTGGATTCCTTTCAGAAAAATCACTGGGTCAACATAAGATTTCCATGTTTTAAACGTGTTATCTATATACATGTATTGAAAAGCATCGGCAATATACATCAGCCTTGTCTTACTCCCTTATTAGTGAGAACTTCCTCAGCATCCTTCCTCTTATAACCAGTCGTATACTGGTTTCTACATAAATGCTCTTTATAGTTTCTATAAGCTGTATGGGGTAACCTCTTCAGTCAAGGATTCACCATAATGATGTCCTTTTAACATTGTCAAAAGCATTTGTCAAATCTACAAAGGCCAAGTGTGTTTCACAATTAAACTCCCGTCTCTCTTCGATTATTCTTTTCAATGTGAAAATGGCATCCACGCATGACCTTCCCTTCCTAAAACCCATTTGCACCTCTGATAGTAAAAAATTAAAAAATCTGCTATCACCTTTAACCTCTCATTCAAACTCTTGTGTATACTTTGTATGCTGTGTCTAAAAGACTTACCCCTCTATAGTTAACTTGGGTTTGCTGTATCGCAACTTCGCTTGGCCCCATTCTTTTGGAATCATTTTTCTCTTCCAGTACATGTAATAAAAATGTAGGAGGCATGAGTGTAAAAATTCAGACCCATTCCGCATCCACCATATTCACCATATTTGGTGCCCTACAATTTTTACTTCATTCCACATTTAAAGAGATACATTAAGGTATTCATTTAACTGCGGATAGTAAAGTGAATGATGCAGTGGAATCATGGATTAAGGAAAAACTGCTAGATTGAGAAAATTAGTTCATTGTTGTGACAAATTTATAGCTGTAAATGGAGACTATGTTGAAAAATAAATAATGTATGCGCTTGTAGCTAATGTAGTGTAATTTCTTGCCTGTTTTGTTTCATTTGAATATCTTTTTTCTTCACCAAACTATGAGCAATGCTCGTTACTTTTTAATCTTTACAAATCATTATCAGAAGATTAAAATGGTTTCAGGAATGATTGCATAGGTGCAGGATCATGCATAGATGCACTCTTTGTACGTAATGTTAATAATTGAATAGTGAAAAACATCCAATATAGAAATGCATGTTTTATTCGTAGACGTAACAAAAGCTGTTGACAGTCTTATATATTTGCCACTCTGGAACATAATGGAATGTAGAAGTTACCCGTCTCAGTTAATTAAAGTTCTTAAGAGCCTCTGTTACAAAACATCTATTGTATTTTAATTTGAATGGTAAACTACGGAGCTATTAAAACAATCTGCGTCTTCTGACAGTTCTCCTTGTGTGTTTACAAGAAGTAGTTGCTATGGTAACTCGGACGAGACTCCGAGGTTAGCCAATCAGCGGCAGGCGCGCTTTCCCTCCCCCTTTCTCCTCAGTCAACAGTCCCACACTGACCAATCAGCGCTCCCGCAGCTGTGCCGAGCACCACATGCTTCTTAGCTGTCTGAAGATGCAGGTTGTTTTAATAGTACTGTAACTGAAGATATCCTTACAAATAAAAGGCATTAGATAAGGGTGCCCCATTTCACCTACAATTTTTGACATATATGTACATAAATGGTGTATATACAAAAGGTGACTGAAGAATATCGCTTCAAGGAAACATAGCTTCATTGAATTATTTATGCTGATGATAAAGTAACAATGGTGTAAACAGAAGATTAGTTATAAAAGGTGATTTTTATGCTTGGTGGCTCAGTAGACCAGTGGGTATGGCACCTGGCTACTAATCTGGAGGACCCATGCTCGATTCTCGGGCCCGTACCATAAAATCAAGGTGCATTTTTCAGCCCCCAGGTCGACTCAGCCTGTTGAAAATGAGTACCTGGGATAACATCCTGGGGATAATAATGGGCGGCTGAAGCGTAGTGCTGGCCACACTGCCTTCCTTATATGCTGTACGGCTCGCATATGGCAGCCTACCCTGCCTGACTCCTAAGCTGCTTCGGTGGTACACATGGGAGCCATTATTATAATATTTTTATGCTTAATAGCATCCTAAAAATTATGAGCCAAAAGTCTCTTACAAAATGATATTTGAAAGTACTTGTCTAAAGGCAATCAACTAGTTATTTCAGTATTTTGGGACGAGCCAGTTTTTCATAGGATTTCTCATAATAATGCAGATGTAATATATGATGTTAATGAATGTGTTTCATCATGGCCGGCTCTAGTAGAAGGCCAGAATATTAAACGTGGCAACACTGGAACCAGCTGATATTTGAGGCCGACTAGACGATCTCTTAATTTATCTATTTCAATAATCAAATCGTGTCATTTTTAATTGCCGGCTAACAGCAGTTTTATAATTCTTCATTTTTTGCAAATTAAGAGTTCGTTATGTAAAATACTGTTTATATTATTTAAAAAATATACTAACTAACTCATTCATATGATATGAATTCAATTATTCAAACAAAATTAATTCATTAGGCTTAACAACACTAATTCACAAATTTCTTCAACTTAAGCGTACAGTACTAAGTGTGCACAGACCTATATTTAGATTTAGCTATAAATAGGCCTACTCATGATTTTAGTAATGCTATGAAATTAAATCAAAATATAACATGTTCACTTTAGCTATTTTATTACACTATGCTTATAGGCTTCAGACGCAACGTTGCCACGTTTAATATTCCGGCCTTCTACTAGAGCCAGCCATGGTTTTATATAATAATTTAAAACAGTATTTGTCAGTTAAGTGAGCAAGTCAGATTTTGGGAAGATTTCGGGCCGTTACCTGTTAGAATAACTATACTAAAATTTTTACAGGAGAGGGATTGACGTTTGCAATGATGTCATCGCCATGTTGCCACTTTGTAACCACGTGTTTCTGTTGAATGTCACGCAAGCGTAACTTTCGTTACTGCATTCACTCAAAACATACTTCTCGCAGACAAAACAAATCCAGTACACGCAGACTAAATATGTATTCCCCTGCTTAAAAACTAATCTTCGATTTCGTTGTCCATGACGTGTCCGTTAATTAACTAAATATAATTATTACACTACGACTCGGAACACAAAACTTTTTATAGGTAAAAACGAAAAAGTTTTACCTTACAACCTGAACCGGCTTTCACCTTTTAAAGGCTTCTTCAGAAGTCTTGCCTTTTAAAGTTTTGTGTTCCGAGTCATAGTGTAATAATTATATTTAGTTAAAAACTAATTTATTCAGTTGTAACTACAGATAATTCATAAACTAAAAATGTGAATTCTTACGAGAATAATAAACGAGAACTTAATTAACTTCAGTGTTTTTTTAAAATTAACTTCAAATTTTCAGAATCTTTAATTTTTTGATTTAACGACAAATGTGACAATGTGCAAATGTGCAGTAATCAACTTAGTGTATAAATAAAGTAAAAATTAACAATAATAAAAAATATAAGACAGCAAAATAAGAGTCAGTGTTTTGTTTTTATTACTTTTACCATAAAAACAAAACTGAAAATGAAATTATTATTACCTGTCTGTAGTTTTCTGCCTGTGCCGTTAATCTAAAGGTGTTACACCACTTATGTCGCTACCAGAGTCACTCGAGTCACTGGATTCTGTCCCCAAATTTATTACCAGTTGTTCCACGGCGTCTTCTGATATGCCTTCGTTGCTCCATGCTTCATCAATTACTTTCTTTGTATGCATCACTGCTTTTCTCCAATCGTCTGCAGTAACATTCGTAATGCCCTCGCGTATCAATTTTTCTACTTCAGTTCCTGTAAAAGTCTTATTATTTCTTGCTACATATCCCTTTACTTGTGCCCAAATTAACTCAATGGGGTTAAAATGACAATGATACGGTGGTAATCTTAATACTTTATGGCCATGTTCTTGCGCTACTTTGTCAATTACGTATTCCGGAAAGCGGGGTTTACAACCTGACACCAGCTCCAATAGCTCTGCTTTTTTCATGCTAACAGTCGTAGAAATGTTATGTTCATGAAGCCAGTGAATAATTTCTTCTTTACGTGTAGCTAATGTTGGCCCTTTGTCGTATATAACCGAGTGATAAGGGGCGTTATCCATTACAACAGTTGACGGCACTGTGAGGTTTTTTAATAACGAGTCTGTGAACCACTTGGTAAAGTTTTCAGAGTTCATTTCTTCGTGGAAGTCACTCGTTTTCTTTGACTTAAAGGCATAAAAACAGTTAGGTATGAAACCTTTTGATGTCCCAGCGTGTACAATAATATATCTACCCCGTCGTCATAAAGGTATTTTCATTGTTCCTTCCACAGTATCATCTGTCCAGCCTTTTCGTAAACTGTGACCTATGTTTACCTATGTTTCGTCTAACCAGACTATGTCTTCAATAGATTTAGTTTGAATTTCTCGTAGATATCTACAACGTAAAGCAACTACACTTTCACTTTCCATAAGAACTTTTCTCCCCGAAATGTTTGTAAACTTAAAACCGATATTTTGCAATACTTTCCTAACAGATGATTTACTACCGGCAAAAAGATCAGCTGCTGCTAACGACTTATGAAGTTTATTTATTGTTGGGTGCTCTTTTCTACAATAGTAGCTATAAATATGCTGTCGAATTGCATTTTATTGGAAAGAATCTAACTTCGTAACTTTTTTGTCTATATTTCTTTTTTTATTAGGTGTATGAAACTTGGGCTCTGTATCACTAAAATCAGTAAGAAGATCGTCTTTCTCTTTTCCTATACGTACTATAAGATTCTTCCCTACTTCGCATGCGGCAGCTGTACGCTCTAAAACTTTATTAAAGGAAATTAATGGCCCCCCCGTTTGCTTTTTCTTTTTCAAAATATTCACGTACTGAACAGATAAGTTGTCTTGCCTGTCCATTAAATACTTTCCTTTTTCTTGTCTTGCGTATAGCTGAAGCACTCGTACTGGCGTCGGACATAGCTGAATGGATAATATTTACAATCACTATCACTTAGTCCACTAAATACTTAAATTTTACCACAAAATCACTTCTGAATATTAGACTAATAATCACTAAATTAAAAAAAATATCACTCAATCATGCAAATGCACTAAAATATGATAATATTGTAAATTTTAAAACTGTTAAATTTCACTCACATCAAACCGTAGTAAACGCACTAGGCCTGCTGTTCAATTTACTATGCGCACGTGGTAACGCACAAACAGCGGAACAACAAGTACGAGTTGACAACGCTGTGCTGTATAGTTTCGGCCAATCAGACCGCTCTAAACACCACTTCCCCCCTCACTTGCAGACAAACGTCAATCACTCTCCTGTAAAAATTGTAGTATAACTTATGCATGTGTATATTCCATAAGTTGTTTTACCAAATACAATGTTTTTTTTTTTCACCTTAACCACATTTTATTGCCATTTAATTAGCTTTGTAAGCATTTTTAGAAATATGTAGATTAACCCTGGCAATCTTAACAACCAAGTGCGATTAGTTAGTTAACATACAGGAAAAAAACTTTTTGTACAATCTACAGCTCATAATAAGGCAGAATGGCCCTTAGCTACAGAACTCATGTTTGCTTTAAACTTTCACTACTTTTTACTTTCCTCCGTAAACAATTTTTTTTTTTTTTTTTAATTCTGGCTTTCATATCCATCACAAAATGTATACTGATAAGAACTGGTTGGTTTTTATATTCGTATTATTATAAACGAATTGTCAAAAAAAAAAAGTTTGTAACACAATGGGAGTCCCTATTGTAACTGTCAAGGACCATTTTGTCTTTTTCTTTTGGTTGTGTATTGTGATTTGTAAAATAAATGTGAGTTTATTGAGAATTTGTTTTATTGAGTGTTTATTATAGGCTACGTCAAGTATATATATTGACTGAGTGAGTGTTAATAAAACAAATACTGAATTAACAGTCAAATACGTACAGAAAAAAATTAGGGACAATAGGAACCAAAGGTATGAACACTTAGACGATACCCCAAATAACAGACTACCAGTTCTGTTGGAAAATTAAAGTTAATGGCAGTGAATAGATATCTTTGGTCCCTCTTGGTGTCAAAAAAAAAGAGATGGCAAAGGAAATTCAAGACAAACTACCCATGGGAAATAGGTGCTATATTCCTTTCTTTACTGCCTATCCTAAAATCCAGAAACATTTCTAGAAACTCCAAGTTCCAGATTTACAAAACTGTATTGTAGCCAGTAGAATTGTATGCTTCAGAAGCCTGGACCATGACCTCAGTCCAAGAAGATATGATCAGAAGATGGGAAAGAAAGATTCTGAGATGGAGGTGTACTAGATGACAGAATGTGGCGTATGAGAACAAATGCCGTATTATACGATCTACACAAGGAACCAGACATCATCACAGTAATAAAACAAGGTAGAATTAGGTGGGCTGGTCACGTACAAAGAATGACTGAGAATAGGGCAGTAAAAAAATATTAATTAGAGGACCAGGAGGAAGACGAGCAAGAGCGAGCCCAAGAAGAAGATGAGTGGACGCTGTATAGATGAAGACTTGAGAAGACTGGGGGGTCAGAAGGTGGCAAAGAATCACACATGATAGAGAGGAGTGGAGGCATGTCGTTCTGGAGGCCAGGGCTCTTCATGAGCTGTAGCGCCGTGGAGTAGTAGTATTAGCAGGTCTGTTGGAAAGATATGATGGTAGACTAAAGAGAAGAAGGGCTGAGGTGTCCACTGGTGTATATGTAGGTGTGGTTGCACAGGACCCCATGTTCACTCAGTAAGAATAAAAGGAAATGAAATAAAATTAATGAGAGACAGAAGAGAGAATTTTTAGTTTTTCCAATTTTATTTTATAAAGTCCTTCCTTTTTAATTTTTAAGTATTGGTTATTGAATATACATTTAGTCAAATATCTGCAGTGAAATGCAGTGTTATGAGTAGGGAAACTATACATTTCGATGTGGATGCACATAAATTACAAGATTAAGTGGCAGTTATAAGAGATACTTATACAGTTAGCCCAGATACCAGTGTAAGGCGTGAAGCAAGTTATTCGTTTTGTTTGCCGTGTACAGTGAATTTCTGTCAGAGATCAGATTAGATA
Source organism: Magicicada septendecula (assembly GCA_034769895.1). Classification (NCBI taxonomy): domain Eukaryota; kingdom Metazoa; phylum Arthropoda; class Insecta; order Hemiptera; family Cicadidae; genus Magicicada; species Magicicada septendecula. The sequence continues at coordinate 65,349,080 of CM068373.1, read as the reverse complement.
TTATACAATAAGCTGTATGTTAAGCTAGCCTACAATTTTGTTTTCAACAGTTGTACACAGAGGCGTAGCTGGGGGGGGGGGGTGGCAAGGGGGCAGCCGCCCGGGGCGGCATAGCCAGGAGGGCAGCAAAGTGAGCATATAGACTCGAAAAAATTGTTTTCAGTTTGTAAAACTACAAACAACTTCTTTCTTTGATATGACTATTCCTTAAGAACTACAGGAATATAAAATAAAATTTTTTAAATATAAGATTAAGAACTTTAACAAGTTCCAAAGAGTTTATGAAGTCTTTTATTCAAGGAAATCGAACCTTGAGTGTCAAAATATTACAATTAACAAGGAATCAACTTGCGATTATAAAGTGGATGTTGTTAGCAACGAGGCTGTTGATAAATACAGTAAAGTTAACGACGTGAATACCTCAAACTCTGAAAGTGTCAAAGTACGGCTACAAGATTAAATTGGTTCTAGTATTATGGATGATGGTGCATCGTGCAGTCTTGAAATTACAGGTGATGAAGGACAGAACATTACTAGCAACAATGTAAACCGTGTTCCCGGTGCTGCTCTACAAGATATGGGAACTTGGCCAAGCGAGATATCTCAATCCTTCCGAGATATAATGGTGAATAGAAGAACAATTCAGTTGCAGAACAAGAACAGTCATTTGCCTGAAATGAAGCCGGATGATCCTTAAACAAGTATTGGTTTGATAAAACCCTGCAAAATGGCGAAAAGGTAAATCGCACTTGGATGTGTTTTTCTCCAACTAAAACATCTCTATTTTGCTTTTGTTGCACTTTATTTCCACAAAAAAAACTATCAAAGAAGCATTTCAATAGTAAAAATTTGTTTTCGTCGTAGCGAAAGTTAAATCCCCGTATTCAAGATCATGAAAATAGTCCTGCTCATCGCTCTTCGTTTTTTGAATGGAAGGAATCGAAATGTTTTTTAAGCAAAGGGGGACTTATTGTTCATGTACTTCAGGAACAAATGAGTAAAGCAGTTAAGAGATAGAAAGAAATCCTCGAATGATTCATTGCCACAATACAAACTTTTGCACAACAAAATCTGGCACTGATAGGACATCGAGAGTCAGTTACTAAAGATCCAAATCTTGGAAAATTTCTGGCTTTGTTAAACTACTTGGATAAATTTTTAACTTATAAAAATACACTTTGTGCATAACATGTTTAAATACTTTGTTATGCTTTGGATAAATAAAGCAGTGACACTTCTGGAGACGCTAACGGACAAATTAAAAGTTTGGAATGGAGTGTCAGTATAACAAAAAGGATAAGAAGGAAGTGCACGATGTCAGGGAAGTATGCAGATGATTTTGCATTAACTGTTTGGCAAGATATGCAACGTTCTCGAATAGAAATTTTGACAAACTGTCAGTTGAAATTTCAAGCCGTTTCTCTAACATAAAAGAGTTAGAAAAACGCTTTGGGTTCCTCTGTATAGAGGCGTACGTAAATGGTGGATATATACATTTTAAGAACCAGCTTTCACAAATCAATATTAAGTGCACAGTGCTTGCAAAACTGTATCCACATGACCTAAACAGTGAAGAATTGTTCAGTGACTTGAAAGACATCATACTTTTATTTAATAGGGAAAACGTTAACAACGTTTTCAAATAGAACAAATAGACTTTACACTTCAAGGACTGCTACAATACAGTTCTTCAATGAGATTAGAAGCCTACAAAACACTAGCTTTAAAAATGTTTCTTACTTTACTAGTCTATGTCTTCCTGTGAAAGATCGTTTAGTAAGCTTAAATTGATTAAATCGTACCTACGATCAACGATATCTCAAGACAGGGTATCAAATCTAGCGATACTTTTAATTGAAAATGACATTGGTTCGTCTTTAGATTATAGTGATTTAATAACCCACTTTGCAACAATTAAGACCAGGAAAGTTACATTTTAAAATGTGTCGTTTTAAATATTTATTAAATATTAAAAATAAATATTAATTAAGTGTTCATTAATAGAAACAGAACCATTAATCTGTAATAGTAAGTGATTTATTTTATTACTTTTAATGTAGTTCTTTGTTTAACTTTATGTTGCTTCAGAATATTGTTTTGACGATGTGCTTTAGACCTACAAGGAATTTCCATGTTTATTAGAACATTTTCACGTTAAAAGTTTTTATATTACTACATTTTTTATAGTCTACATTTGTAAATAATAAATGTATACAAACTGAATACCGGTAATATGATATGTAATTTCCTAATTTTGACTTAACAAATATTGTTAAGACGTTTGCTGGACGTGCTTTCATACAAAAATCTACACATTTGCATTTATTAAGTACTTTGGTCACTGGATGGGCCTTCATTTTTGCTCTTTTGTCCCCCTTTAATTGTGAAGGTGAGGCGGCCGACGATCACCTTGCCCCGGGCGCCAAAAAAGCCTAGCTACACCACTGGTTGTACAGGAATTAGTTGAGACTGCTAAAAAAATGTTGTTTATCTTAATAGAGAATGAAGTTTTAACTTTATTTGATGATTGGAAACCTGTGTTGATCAAGGTTCAGTCATATAAAGAGGTATTTGTGGTGCCATTGTGTATGAGGTATCAGTCGACCAACAAATGTGTCTATACAATGGGTGTATGACTGTTTTCCTCCCGTTATCATTAAACGTTAATGGCGAGTGTTGGGATGTGCAATGACTGAATTTGCAAAATGTGGACAACTTCTCATTTGGTTTCAGTTTTATATTAGGACCAGGATATGAGTTTGTAGTATGTGACCATACAAGAATCCTTTCTGCCATACAGTGGTCCTTTCCTGCATACTTTACAGGAGCTTGAATTTTTGCAGATGATCGTCAGTTAACCTACCTACTTACCCAAGTGTTAATCATTTGTGTTATTTCAAATCCCTGATTCAGCTGTGTCACTTGTGAAATTAAAGCAGAACACATATTCAAATCCACATTTAGTTGTTATATGCTTGAATACTTATGTGTAAAGTACACGTATTTAAGCTTGAGTGTATATGTGTATGTTTGTATGCATCGTTCCTTTAGTTACTAATCCTGTTTTAATGGAGCCTTTAGATTTTGTTGTGATTTTATCATATTGGTTGTTTTTGTAGTCGTTATGGGTTATGATTGTATTATTTGAAGATGAAAGAAAACTGAATAAATGAATTAAATATATTACCAAATTTTTAGGAGTAACCAGCTTATATAAAAAAACTGGCACATTTAAGGCATTGTTCTAAACTAATGTTACAAGTACTGTATTGACCGTAGTTTGAATATTGGATTGGATACAAATTATACTCTGTACTATCTGCTATATATGTAAATTAATCAAAAACATAAGTTCCTGTTACTGATAGCTTCAGAACATTTTTTCCTATTAAAACTCATCTTATATGGAAAGTTCAATGTCATCCTGAAGGTACGGCTAGTATGCTTCATCATAACACTAACAGTACATTCAACTTTTCCATCAACAGCTTAAATGTTTTGGCCCCCTTCTGTGTTATTGGCACACCCTGAAAGCAGGATGCCATAAAATTCAGATATGTGTGTATAATAGTAATACAATAATACTCTTAATTTATTGTGCATTAACAGTTTAGATTTTCTTCCCATAAGCCGATACAATAAGTCTTTCTGTTTTTACTTTCTCTTTCCATCATAACCTGGATTCAAGGGTCAGACCAAGACTGTGGCATAACTATGGTGGGAGGGAGGGATCTGTGGTATCAATCCCCCCCCCCCAAGAGCTATTAAACGTTTCAGTAAAATTCCATAATCAGTGAACGTAGGCCTGTTTCTAAGGTAGTTGCATGTGTTAAAATAAGGTGTATAAATAGTTGCAGATATACAAGAAATTAAGAAATATTTCTAAATTAAAAAATCGGAGAACCATACATGACTTCTATGTTCTAAGATTTTTATTTAAAACAATTTAAATATAAATTGAAAAATTTGACAGATTTGACAAATTGAAATGAAATATTTCTATAGAAACTACTTCTTTCTTCAGCCTTAACCACAGCACTGTGGTCACTAACATATACCACCTCACATTAGCGCACTCGATTTTCACTGATGATGGCAGTTGATGGCACTGCCAAAACGTCTGGTTTTGCAGAAAATGTTGGGCCATGGCCAAACAGCGCGGGAAGGAATTTTAACAACAAACTACTTCTTTGTTGCCGATAATGTAATACACACATAAAAACTTATCCCCTCCCCCTTCAACTATCATTTTCATTTTTAGGAAATTACCCCTCCCCCTTTTATCAAGTACCCTTTTTGTTTATAGATATTTCATATACCTTTCAACAGTGGATTATTATGACCTTCTTTTCAGGATACTTTATTTATCAAAATTAAGTACTTTACTCTTGTTAAAACATGAAACGTTGCAGGTAAACTACCCCTTCCCCTTATCCGATCTTCACCAAAATCAATAGGCTTGAGTCGTCTACAACTCAGGCACATACACAAAAAATTATTTGATTCTGTTTGAATTTGCGGGAGTTATCGTTCATCATAGAAAAAATTACTCTTGTTAAAACATAAAACATTACAGGTAAATTACTCCTTCCCCTTAACCGATCTTCACCAAAATCAATAGGCCTTGAGTCCTCCTCTATACGTCAGGCACATAAACAAAAAATTATTTGATTCTGTTTGAATTTGTGGCAGTTATCGTTCACCATAGAAAAAATTCTAGGCACAGACATTTTTAGGAAAATGACTTTTCTTCATGTTTTGAGGGCAGTACAATCAGAATCAGCCCTTATCCCGAACACGATTTTTTTCACCATCACCATACTTCCATTTCCTTATGGAACATGGAAGTAAAAATAAAGTCAGTTTTCTTAATAGGCCTAATGACAATCACTCAATATTGTGTAAATAACATATATATTTGTAACCTTGAAAAAAAAACAGTCACCCAGACTTGAGAAAATGAAGGGAGACCCTATTAATCTGCCTTTTTCTTCACACACACACACACACACACACACACACACACACACACACACACACACACACACACACACACACACACACACACACACACACACACACACACACACACACACACACACACACACACACACACACACACACACACACACACACACACTTTCCCTTACAGGTTTGTCTATGTCATGACTCCTGTAGTCTAATATGTCCGTGGTTTATACCATCATCTTTGCACAGGTAAACTAGCAGTTTCTTGATTTTAATTCAGAAAAATGAGAAGATTTTATTGCTGGATTTGACAAAAACATTGTATACTTAACACAAACTATAGGTTGCTTAAAACATTTGTGGGAAAACATCCTTGAATTATTGTACGAATGTGTAATAAAACCGTGTTTTTCAAAATACCTTCAGAAAGACTCATTTATTCTTAATAAATACAAATTTTCAATTAAAGTGACATTCCTAATGACATGAGTTGTATTGCCTTTAATTTCAATAACAATGAATCAAGATATAACTATTTCTTTCAATCCTTATACTACACATTGGTCTAATCAAAAACTTTGAGACGCAAAGCATTTACAAAACTACATGGGAATAATCCTGAATTTCTCATTTGTTCTGATGAAAATAGGAAGTCTTAAGTTCAAGCTAGACTCCCCCCCCCCCCCCAGGGAGCAGCTCCTACTTATGTCACTTTCCCAAGACGTAAGTATTTGCAAAAGGAATTAAATTTAAATTATTGAATTTGGTAACTAATACCATAATTTTTTGTTGGTGGTATGTAATAAAATGTTATTACTTCAATTTTATTTATTCCGGCGGTACAATGTTTATACATTTTCTGGAACCAAAGATTACAGAAGTGATTGAATTCTCATCTTATACTGCTGCTTATCCTTCCAAAGATCTTCAATCTCTCATTCCCTCAATATAGTCTGAATTTCTTCTATCCATGTGATAGGTGGTCTTCCTCTTTTTCTTCTTCCTGGTGGGGTCCATTCCATAACTTATGATTTCAATTTTATTCTCAAAATCTGTGTGTATGTTAGTTGAAGCTTCTTCTACATTGTTCCCTACTGCCAACATGAGGTATCGTCTGTGAATGTAAAATGACAGTTTTACTAGCAGAAGCTTACACAAATAGCGTATAGAGCTCAAAATATTGCCCTGTGGGATTGCTGGTTTTATTCCTCTTACCTCAGAATCTGAATAATCTGACTCAGTTTTGATGTCCGTTCTGATAGCAGCATATTTACCACATGAATGGAACACATCCTAGAGTTATGGAATGGCCAGGAAGATAGTTGATGAACAAATCAGCTTTACTTCTTATCTCTTTTTAAGTACAGTGGCCTCTCTCTTAACCGACCATTCCATTAACCGACCGTTTCACTAGAGAGGGTGGACAAAATTAACTATACATACGTATACTAATAATACATTATTAATCCTTTTTTTAGTAAAGATTATGTATGTGGATAAAAAATATGACGAGGATCAAGAAAGAAAAATTTCTCACGCGGCTGGGAAAGACACTCTACAAATAGACGTTCGATATGTTGAACAGCAGCCTACTTCAGTGCCAGTCGATGTACTGAATCTGAAAAAGTGGAGAGATTATGCAGCTGACAGACGTCAGAGTAACATAAAACAAAAGAAAATGACCGACTTTTTCTCATAAATCTGAGGGTTTTAAACTTGTTAAGTGTACAGTGTGCATTAAAGTGTTTGTTTTTATGTTAATTGTACAGTAAAATATACATAACACGTTTTTGTATTACAACTTTAATTTTCTGCGTACATAGCTTACTTAAAACCCAAAATCTTCGTTTCTTTATAAATTAGAACCAACATGAGCCAAAAGAAAGCAGACCGTAATTTCTTTGTTGTTTTCATAATTAAAGTAAGTCATTCATGTACACTACCGTATATATTTTACTTACTGTTCTATTTATTGTACTCACAGATAATTAAAGCAATTATAATTAAACCATTTATCCAATTTTATCGTACGCATTTCATTTATAGATACAGTACAAAGTGGGTTGTTGTACGTAGATGTACTTCAAATATAGGCTATTCAATTCTTTGTTCTCGGTCATAAATGAGCTACCGTTTTGTTAACCGACTTTTCCATTATCCGACCATTACCCGGTCCCATCCAAGTCGGATAAGAGAGAGGCGACTGTACAACAACGGTTCAGTATACTTTCTTCAATACATGTTGCAAAAAAGTAATGAGCTGTAGAAATGAATCTTGACTGACTTCTCAAGTCAAGTCGCAAACCACACTCTACATAGTGGAAAATGTTAATTAGAAAAGTAAACTGTTAAAAACGGCACGGTCTTTAGTTTTTGCAGGTTTAGAGACTGAAATATCACAAGAATAAACAGAACCACACAAAAATAGAAGAATGCTAAACAAGAGCGAAATATGTGAAAAATGTGTTCAAATTAAACCTAGTTAACACTTTACCAATAATTAATTCGTTTTTTTTTTTTGGTAGAGTGCCAAAAACAATCATTATGAGAATTCACAACTTAGCTTTTAAACTTTCTGTGCTGTGAAACAGCAAAATTAGTAAATACTGTATTTTGTAGTTTTGAAGAATTTCATAGATATACAAATTCGCATATGAACACCTTGCGCGCGCGCGCGCGTGCGTGTGTGTGTGTGTGTGTGTGATTTTTACATAATATTGAAAATTATGTAATTTGAATTTAACCTGACCATGATCAGTTCATTCTTTACTCGTGAAATTAACTGTAAGAATAGACACAAATGCTTCAGACATAAGGAAAATTAAAAATAAAACACCACAAATACTCAAATGGATTCATTATAATTATTATGTAATATTCAGTAAGTACATTACAGTGTAATGTGCACATTACTACTACATGGAGACCTGTTACAAATTCAAAGCCTTTAATATCTGGTCTACTTAAAAATATATGAAGTACTGTAATTATATTTATATTCAAACCCTTTTTGCTACAGTCTATTTCTTGATGTATATAATATATTTAATATTTATAATGACTTTGCCTACTCTGCGTTCACTGTTTAGTTGATAGCATGGGCAGGCAATGGCCATGCTATTCAAACTGAGACCTTGTACTACTCGCCCGTATTAAAAACATCGACTCACGGTGTCACATCGAAACTTCACTCGTCACTTAAGGGTTATAAATTAGTATAATTGTAAACTATTGTCAGTGAGTGAAACAATCTTTATTTACTGTATTTAAGTTGATAAATATAAACGTTTAAAAAAAAAAAAATTAATTTGTAGCAAGATAATAATTGTTCATAATTCTGTTTATGTGTCTCTTGACACATTAGGTTTTTTCTACATACTTGACCATTTCAATAATTTACAGTTTTCGTACCAAAATCAAAAATAATTGTTTTGTTCCAATTTACTGTAATTTTAATGGTTTTTTTCTCATCATTCATCATCATTATTCCTGCATCTCCTAAGTGGAGCATAGGGCATCAATGAACTTCCGCCACCGGACTCTGTTCCGCGCCATCGTCTTGATCTCGGGCCAGGTCTTCCCTCCTTTCTCCATCCCTTCCGCTATTACACTCCTCCTCCATGTGTTCCTTGGTCTGCCTCTTCTTCTGCTACCTTGTGGGTTCCATTCCAGGGCTTGTCTTGCTATGTTGTCTCTATCTCGTCGTAATGTATGCCCAATCCACTTCCATTTCCTACGACGCATCTCAATGTCAATGGGTGTTTGATGGGTTCTTCTCCATAGCTCTTCATTGGAGATAACTTGTGGCCACCATATCCTCAGGATATTCCGCAAACTTCTGTTCACGAATGTTTGGAGTCTGCTAATCAGTTGTTTGTTAGTCTTCCAAGTTTCACACCCATAGAGCAGTACCGACTTGACATTTGTATTGAAGATGCGTAGTTTGGTATTGGTGTTAAGTTCCCTTGATTTCCAGATTGGTCTCAGCATTGCAAATGCTCCTTTAGCCTTATTTATTCTATTTCCTATATCCTCTATGGTTCCTCCCTCCGTGGTGACCATACTTCCCAGGTAACAAAACTGTTTGACTTGTTCGATCTCTTGGTTTCCTAAAAATAATAGTGCCTTATTGCGGTTATTATAACGCATCTCCTTGGTTTTCTTTCCATTAATCTTCAATCCCACCTCTGATGCTTCGGTTTTTAAATCGTTCAGCTTTGCTTCCATATCCTTAAAACTGTTGGTTAGCAAGCACAGGTCATCCGCGAAGTCCAAGTCCTCCAACCTATCTGTCAGTCCCCACTGAATTCCTCTTCGGCGATTCGTTGCCTTCTTCATCATGAGATCCAGCACCATAATAAATAATATTGGTGACAGCAAACATCCTTGCTTCACTCCTTTATCTACTGGGATGGGCTCGGACAACATCCCCTGGTGTAAAACTTGAATTGTGTAGTTCTCACACATTTCTTGAGTTAACTTAATAATTGTCTTTGGAATCCCAAACTCTTTCATGGCTTTCCACATCTTCTTCCTTATTACACTATCAAACGCCTTTTCAAAGTCTACAAATAGTATATACAGTGACGACTGCAGCTCCGTGGATTGTTCTATAATTATACGCAGTGTATTGATCTGGTCCGTACAGGAATAACCTTCTCTAAATCCTGCTTGTACTTTCCTCAACCTTGAGTTAACTCGCTGTTTTATCCTTTCAAGAATTACTCGTGAGAGTACCTTACTTGGTATCGAAAGGAGGGTAATCCCTCTCCAGTTATCACATTCTAATAAATCTCCTGTCTTCGGAAGCTTAATCAACAGTCCTTTCTTCCAATCTGAGGGGATCTACTCTTCTTCCCAAATCTTCTTAAAAAGTGGGAATAGAATCTCAACCGAAGTACCCATATCCACTTTCAAGGCCTCCGGTGCGATATTGTCCATGCCTGCCGCTTTGCCATTCTTAAGTTGTTTAATGGCCCTTTGAATCTCTGTTCTTGATGGTGGCTCTGTACTAATAGCAACATCTTCCTGCTCTTCTTCTATCATCACCTCTGTCACCCCTTCTTCGATTGTTTCACGATTCAAAATCTCCAGAAAATGTTCTCTCCATCTTTCTAGCTGTTCTTTTTGTGTGGACAGTAATCTCCCATCTTTAGCTCTCACCGGTTTGTCCGCTCTTGAAAACTTTCCTGTTAATCTCTTGGTAATGTGGTACAGAGTCCTACTGTCATTGTTTTGTGCTGCCGTCTCAGCTTGTGTTGCAAGATTGTTGATAAATGCTCGTTTGTCTCGTCGAAAACTCCTCTTCACTGCTTTGTTAAGTTGATTAAAGTCTGTTCTAGCTTGTACCTTCTCTTCTTGCGTTCTTGCGGTATTGAGTCTTTTCTTACATTCCTTCCTTTGATTCACGGCTTCCCATGTCTCTGAAGTAATCCATTCCTCTCTTCCTCTTGCCTAGGACCTTTTCACAGGTATTTATGTAGGTACTCTCTATGCTCTTCCAATTGTGTTCAATATCCTGTTCTTCTTCTTCCTCCCTTAGCTGTTGGAATCGGTTACTCAATTCTAGTGAAAAATGTTGTTGCATCTCCTTATCCTTCAATTTATCAAAGTTATACTTTATCCTCCTCTTTTGATGTATGTGCCTAATACTTGCAATCTTCAGTCGGAGCGTGGCTACTACCAAATTATGGTCACTTCCCACATCTGCCCCCCTCTTGTTCCTCACATCCAACAAGGAGGTTCGCCATGTCTTGCTAATAATGAAATGATCGATCTGGTTCTCCGTTCTATGGTCTGGGGAAACCCATGTCACTTTATGGCAGTTCTTATGAGGGAAGATAGTGCCTCCTATCACCAGCCTGTGGTTACTACAAAGTTCAATAAGTCTTTCACCATTCTCATTTCTAGTTCCTATGCCATGTCTTCCCATTATATTTTCTACTCCTTGATTATCATTGCCAACTTTCGCATTCAGGTCTCCCATCACGACCAGAATATCCCTTTTCTTTGCCTTTAACAGGGTTCGATGTAACTGACCATAAAATTGCTCTTTGTCTTCTTCATCTGCTGTCTCTGTCGGTGCATAACACTGCACCAGTGTAATAGGTCTAACCCTTGATGCAAATCGAGCTACTACAATCCTTTCTGAGACTGGGTACCATTCTATCAAACTCTTCCTTGTCTTCTGGGTAATCAGTAATCCAACACCCTCTCTATGTTCTTCCTCTCTTCCTGAGTACAACAGCGTATCCCCTTCCTGGGTCCTTATCTCACCAAACCCATTCCATCTCGTCTCGCTCAAACCCAGTATGTCCAACCTGTATCGCTTCATTTCCCTGGATACTTCAGCCAATCTTCCTACCTGCCACATTGTCTGTACATTCCACAGTCCAATTCTCGTGTCCGATTTCATGCCAAAGGTCAAATCCATTTTATGCATCCGGCTTCTATTCATTGATGTTTCTGTAATGAGTTAATCTCGGGTGTGTAGGTTATTGGCCTTCAGCACCCAAAGCCTGGTGAAGGGGCTGCCTTCTAAGTAGCCAGGCCTACTGATTTTCTGTCGGGGTTTCTTCCCTTAGCCTTTGAAGTTCCCACTTCTAACTACAAGGCAGCAGTTCCTGTTCTATTTACCCCGAACAGGAGGGTTGCCTCTTCCGTCAGTTCCGCCGTTCCGAAGTCCCTCTTCTCCGCCTTCACTGTCGTTGAGGTCTTCACCGTAACCCTAGCAAGGGACCCTTACAAGAGACTACCAGCCGGGTCAGCTGGCCCAAGGTTTTTTAAAGAGGTGTTACTCCTCTATCACTCGCCCTTTGTCCTGACTTGTGACAGGCAGAGCCTGGCTTCCCAAACATTGGGCCCAGGTAATGGTTTTTTTTCTAATCAAAGAAAATTATTCAGTTTTGTACATTATTGATTGCAAGAATTACAGAAAAAAATGTTTAATTTGTAACGGTTAAATGACATTATATTAAGAGAAGATTTTCGGGAAAAGATGCTGTATATTGCTAATTTGGAACTACAAGATTTTTTCCTTAAGTTATTTATATTGCTTATCTACAAAAACTAACCGATTTTACTCGAAAGAAGTCACCCCGGACATGGCACTGCCGGTAGAGGACACCTCATAGTCACTTCCACTTGACTCTTCACTTGACGATCCCGTAAGTTGTATTATAAAAGGGCCGATATCGTCTTGATGGTTGTCTGCCTCCCACATGTTTTCTTCCACTTTCTCTACATGTTTACAATAATTTTTCCATTGTTGTTCTGACACGGTATCAAAAGCGTTTTCAATTAATGGAGTCATGAGATTGTTCTTAAATTTAGTATTATGCATCCCCACATGCCTCTTCACTTGACTCCAAACAAGTTCTATGGGGTTCAGTTCACAGTGATACGGAGGGAGACGCAACACTGTGAACCCATGGTGTTTGGCTTTTTCGTGTACAACGTAGGACACATATAAGTGTTTAACTTTCGAAACTTCTTCTAATAGTTCCTTCTTCAGGCTGTCTTCCGGAAAATCTATATTTTTTTCTCGTAGCCAATTTTTTATATAGTCTTTTAACGACTTAGTGTTTGGGGTTGTTTCCTTTTTCTACTGTGATACGGGGCATTATCCATTACTATCACAGTTTCAGGTTCAAGGTTTGGCAATAGATTCTCTTCAAACCAATTTTCAAAACGGGCACTATCCATTTCATCGTGATAATCTGGTGTGCCTTTATTTGCTAAAAATACCATTTTTCCATCTTTAACAAAACCTCTTTCACCTCCAGCATGGACAATAACGAAGCGCGGTTCCCTTTCAGTAGGTTCTTTTAACCCTGTTAAAGTCCAGCCATAAAAGCATCCATTGGTGTATTTATAGTTGTATCCTGCCGTACTTTATTTGTCGTTAGGCCAACCTTAACCCAAGTTTCATCAAGAAAAACTATTGGTTTCTTTTCTCTCCTAAACTTTCTCATTTTCCTTAGGTATGAATGCCGCCACAAAATAATGTCGTTTCTTTCCAAAAGAAGGGCTTTTTTTTTCTTTTTTCAAAGCAAAATCCGTTTTCTGTGAGAATTTTCCACAGCGTTGTCCTTTTCAAATCTGGAAGCGTCGGGTCCTCATTGATCTTGGCCAAAACCGCTGTCAGCGTTGGAGGGATATTTTCCGAAAAGAAGGAATGGACAATTCTTCTAATAGCAGTGATGACGAATCCGTCGTACTTCTGTCGTCTACTGGTCTTGTATTCTATTTTTTTCCGAATCTTTCGTGGTGTCTTAATGTTTCCAGTTAGTCCTTCTTTTCTTATCCTGTATAATATAGAACATTCACTTGTACCGGTGGCCTCCTTAGTTTTGTTAACTAAAAATCGCACACTTTCGTTTGGGTAACACTTTGTAAAATATTCATAAACTTTCAACACAGTTACCCTATCACCACTTTTAATAGGTTTGCCTTTCTTGCGAGAGTTCATAGTTTCAACTTAGAAAAACAATTAGAAAAACTTAGTTAACTGTGTACAATGTATACTTCAAACTAACACCAATAATATTTATATTTAATAATCATATTAAAGCTGTTAACACAAACACTGTGTACTTCAAAATCTACTGTGTAACTCAGTATGTCTTGTAACAAAGTATGTCTGTAACTCAAAACTTGAAATAACAAATAAACACTAAACTAAAACAATATACTAAACACTATGGTACTAAGTTATGAAAGTCACATAAAACGCAACGAATACAACAGAAACGAACAGGTTGACTTTCCGCCAGAAACTGAGCAATGAGCATTAACAATGTTTTGTTATGGTATGAACAGTGAGGAAATACCGAAATAGCAAGGCACAGGTGGTGCGATGATTCAGCACCAGCCAGGTCAACAACCTTGACGTTTTATCACCCTCATACTGAGGTTGCAACTTTTAAAAATGTTTGCTATAAGAGAACTCTCCTATGCTTAAAGTAAATTCCAGTTATTACATCAATTACAAAGGTTGTAACAATATGTTTTGACACGTGACATTATCACATAATAACCATAAGTGGTTCCAGCAAACTGGCACAAACCTTCTTCCATTACCGTATTATTTAAACGATACATGTGCAAAATTCCACCAAACACCTGTTTCAAGACTTTTTTGGCCACCATATTGGAACGGAAGAAGATAATTTAATTTTTCTTTCGGCAAACTATTTAGAGGTCAAGACTTGTAAAATTATACACAACATGACTTGTGTTTATATTTTAATTTTTCCAAAATCGGTAATAGGACCCATGGTTTCTGGAACAGTCTGTATTTAAAAACCCATAAAAATACAGTTATGAGATTCTGCATGGTTGATATGTGGGAAATCATTTCAAATCAACGCTGTAGGTATAACAGTTGGTCCCTTATAACTACCGAAGTGTAGTCTAATATAACATGGTCTGGTTAAAAAAATAAGTCTATATGTTCTCATTTTTTTTGTAACACTTTTTTATGGAAATAAGCTTTATGCCATATCGTTTGACACCCTTCGGACTCTAACGTATGCAATTTTAACCAAAATCGAAATCGGGTTTTCAGCCTTTTTAATGGGTTTTGGGTAAATAAGTGTTAAAATCAAAAATTCAAACATTGCTCTGTGGGCGTAACCACAGACACACATACACACACATATAGACAGACAGACCACTTGACGGGACCAGTACCATTGACTTAAATTTCAGTAAAAACATACCAATTACCAATATAAATCAATGCAACTTAAGATAAATGTTTAAAAGGAATAAATCCCAAATTTTTCGTACCAAGCCACGTGTTGTTCAATCAAATATATTGCAACTTACCGTCTGCGGGTTTTTGAAACGTCTTCACAATAAAGTTAACATGTTTCGGGACACTTGTCCCATCCTCAGAACTTAAAATGTTCGTGTATCATTTAACGTTGATACAGTTGTCAAATAATTAAAATATTAAAATCCAATATGAAACAAAATCACAATACTTAAATGTTTAAAACGAGCGCGACGGTTAAACGATGTACATCGTACGGTTACTAAGTGCGTGGTCAGTCACCGTACGATGTACATCGTTTAACCGTCGCGCTCGTTTTAAACATTTAAGTATTGTGATTTTGTTTCATATTGGATTTTAACATTTTAATTATTTGACAACTGTATCAACGTTAAATGATACACGAACATTTTAAGTTCTGAGGATGGGACAAGTGTCCCGAAACATGTTAACTTTATAGTGAAGACGTTGTTTCAAAAAGCCGCAGACGGTAAGTTGCAATATATTTGATTTAACTTATAAAGCTTATTTTATTTTAGTTCATATGCGTTTTATTTTAATAATATGGCTTTGCTACATATGATTTAGTAACATCAATGAAGCATTAGAGAGTGACATGAACGTTAGTCGATGTAGTTAGGGCAGGTAGTAGCGCGACCACCCCTCATAAGGCCCGTGCTATCAACTAAACAGTGAACGGAGAGTAGTGAAGCACTTAGTGCCGCCTAGTGGCAAGTATTAGTGCCAGTGCCAAAAAGTGAGATCAAGAAGCTTTTTTCAAGACTCTATTTTTTAAGTTTGTACCTTGGATGTGAATTAAGGAAATATTTTTTTACTTGCATACTTTTCCTTTTTCTTTCTTAACTAACTTATTTAGTTGTAAAGCAGTTTAATATGAAGTGTTTAAGTTTTTGCCAATCTGTGTGTGTGTGTGTGTGTGTGCGCGCGCGCGCGCGCGTGTGTGTGTGATATTATAATGACTTTACCTCAAGATGTTTTCTCATTATTTGGAACATGTTTTGGGAAGCCTTGTGTAACCATCTTCAGCCTACCTGATTTTGAGTCTTGTGAAGTAGTTGTATGTTGGTTGGTTGTTGTTGTGGTTTTCTGTTGGCCTCTGGTACTTTAAATTGGTATTATTGTGTGTGATTGTGGTGTATATATTAGTATTTTGTGTATTTTCGATGTTGAGTGCTTTGAAAATTGTGCCATGTTTTTTATTGATATGTATTTGTTCAGGTATTAGTTTTTTGTGTGTTTTAAGTTTGTATATTTGTAAATTTTCCCAAATGTTCATTTTTTTTTTTTTGGTATGTGTTTAGATGTTCAAAATAACGTTTTTTTCAGTTGTTTTTTGTTGTCCTATGTAACATTTATTGCAATCTTGGCATTCAATTTTGTATATACCATTGGTTGTTGTATTATCTTTGTTATATGGGTTATTTAGTTTTTGTAAATTATTTTTGTTAGTTTTGTATGCTATTTTATTACAAATATTATGGCAGCATTCTATTCACTATTTAACAAAATGTACAAAATACCCCTAAACAAACAAGAAATAGACAATGAAAGAAATATAATATACCAAATTGCTTATGAAAATGGATAGAATAAAAATACTGTAAACAAAATAGAAAATAAAATCAAATAAAAATAAAAACTGAACAATTAAGAATTAATCAAAATGAACAACACATAAATAATAACAACAACAAAATGGGCCATATTCACATACATAAATGATAAAATGACAAAACTATTTAAAAACGCAGACATAAAAATTGGTTAAACAAACTTACAAATAGACATCAAAGGTACCTACAAACTTGAAAAACAGAGTCTTTTGAAAAAAACTTCTTGATCTCACTTTTCGGCACCAGCACTAATACCCGCCACTAGGCGGCACTCCCAGTTTATTGCTTAAAATATGCTCTGATACCTAATGGGATTTCCTTTATTTTAAACAAGATGTGTAAGGTGTGAACAGTACAAAGTGTCAAGCAATAAGATTCATCCACAGAAGGCTTTATTTTCTTTGTTCACCCCTTTTTAATTGCTGAGTATTTTACAGTTAATTGTCTGAATGATCATAACTGTAGGAATTCAATGTACAGTAGAACTACATTTATCCGAACTCCAGTTATCCGAATCGTTATCAGGAAATTTAAAAAAATGCAATTTCTAAAAAAAAAGTTTATTTAAATTGCATTTGCTGTACTAACAAAAAAACAGTAAGCAAATGAAATACATATAAATCTGTGTTAGCGATGCATCATAGTTTACGTACTGATCAGTACAATGTTTTCTAGCCTACTGCTCCCCTAAAATTATAATTATGTTTGAGTATTATTGTTAACTTTTTTGTAATAAAAGTGAACATTTTGCAAAACACGTGTGACCTGTTGTTTTTTATTAAGATACTGTATTCTTGTAATAAAAATAAACAAAAGTGATTTTTGAACAATTTTCGCATTTTCTTTCACAACGTAACCTTTTTCTTATGTTTGTCCCAATTATCCGAATTTTTGCATATCCGAATTACATCTGGGACTCATTAGTTCGGATAAATGGAGTTGTACTGTATTGCTAAAATACAAACCTAAGGTGACATTGGGGTTAGTGATTGTATTAACATTGTATGTAGCTGTGTGGTAATAATTGAAAGTGTTCATTCTAACAAGGTAAACATGAAGAAACAAGTGATGGAATGTGTAATACATTCAAGGACTTATAGAAGATTGCATATGAATTTTGTAAACAACTTTAGAATGATTAAGAATACTAAAAATGCATTGAATCGGGTGCAAATTGAGGAAACAAAATTATATTGACTTAGTTGTGTTCAATACAGATTAATTACTTCGTACATTTACCATGGGTAATGGTTAGTAATTTCATGTATGCTTGCATGGAAAGCACTCAACTGTGTTTCTCTGAAAGCAGCATTTCTTGTATTCTGTAAACTAAGAGGTGTGTATAAACTAAGATGTTCTCTAAGGATACCACACTGATCCCTATATAAAACATCTTTTTAAGTACAGTATGGAGCCTTGGAGAACAGTTTGATACTCTGCATTTGAACTAGATTCTTAGCTATGCTGTTATGGTTCCCTAGACTGATAAAATTAACCTTCAGCTAACCTTTTTAAACTCATGAAATATAGTTTCATGAGTTGATAGTTAACCCTGGATTTGTTACTAACCACTTATTCGGGCAGAATTTTAGACCCGTGGCCCACAGCGTTGGCTCCATTATTTGTCATTGCTTGTTAATGTTCAGTGATAATTTCCATTATGTGTTAAATATCACGTATTATTTTTGATTCCGAACTGAATAATAAAAAATAAATATAATGCTAGTTCTCCAGACAATGTTTGACTTTTATGATGTTATGGATATGCAGGTTCTCACTGCACTGTATTTCTGATGTTAGATTGGTTCTACTTTTAAAAGTAATAAATATAATAATTATATAAAGTATAATAAAATATTTGTATTTTATTATATACAATTAATTGTATAACATATTTTATATACACATATAAAAACATTAAATTTAGTCTATATATAAAACAGCTGTTTTGAACAATTGATTTAAACATTTTTTGAATTTATTGACTTATATTTGATGATAGTTGGATTATTATCGAAACATATCTACATTTATAAAATAAAACAAATTTTGTAATAAAACTTGTAAATATTTTATTATTATTAAAATATAAAAGAAATATAAAAACAAGAAAAATATGAGTGTACATGAATGTAACTTTTAAACGAATATTTAACTGTATTGTAGACTGCATGAACTTCTTTGAGTTGTGCATGTGTCCACACATGAATGAATGTGTGTAAGAGATAGATTCATAGTAGTAGCATATTGAGAATGTAATAATTATTATATAACTCATTTATTTCACTGTTAATAAATTGTCTTAAATATGTTGTTATTTATAGTAACAGTAATAATTATTTCAATAGTTAAATGCTGTAAAGTTTTTGTGAAATTTCCAAGTACATAGCGTGTAGGAGGTTCAGAATCGGCAGCCCATGTTTCCTTTATTGCAAATCCGTAAGATATGGACTTTCTCTCACACCAATGTTCGTATGGTTTGTACATAAATAACTTCTTATTGAATCACTGATTAAAGTAATTTATAATTCTAAAACGGGTGAAAAATATTTTTCACAGTAAAATTACACAGTTTTGTAAATTTAAATATATCCCCTTATTCATTCTTAAACTTTTATCCAAAAACGCTCGACACTGGATTACATAAGTAAAAAAAAAATACTAGTAAACTCCGTGAGCTACAGAACTTGCTGAAACAAAATACTGTATATATTATTAGGGATAAGTTTAAATACTAGATGACTTTTAAGCTATCAGAAAAATTATGAAAATCCTGATCACTCAACTACTTTTATTAATAAAACAAAATTGTAAAGCAGACAGTCATACTTAATGATTCCAAACAATTGCATTGGTTTTTTTGGTTAAATTTATGACCATATTGCCTAAATAACATATAATTTAGATCCACCTTCTAAGTTTATGTGTATTTCTATAGATATGTATAGGCCTAATATATAATACTTTTCAGTAGTACTGTACATTCGAGTTGTGTTCAAAAAAAGACCGAACTTTTTGAATAACACATAACCTGCACAAACAACGCGCTGCAACTCTGAGCGCATTAAGTGATAGTTTTTGATAACAAACTGCCACTTATTATGTTGCGCTATCACCATTACTCTTTGAGCTATATCAGATTGAGTGGGGATGTGCGCATGCTGGCTGGCGGATTAAGAAATGATTAAGAAAACAAAACAATTAAGAAAGGCCTCGAAGAATAATGTGTGCATATGAAATTTTGTGGTAAAACTAGGTTAAAACTTTAGAGACATTGTGGTTGTTGAATTAAGCATATGAGGATGCCTGCATGAGTTGAACGATTATTATTTTAAGAATTTTTAAAGAGGGCAAAAAAATGATCAGTGTAGATCAGAGCGCTGTCAAAGATTATGGTAAGAGAGTGATGTGTTATTAAATTAAATTGTAATTGTTAATTAATTAAATTAATTGTTATTAATTAAACAATTGTAAATCATTGTGTAACTGCCGAGACTTCCTGAAAGAATCCACATCCATATGGATTTTATAAGATCATACAATTAAATTTTGAAAAAAAAATATAAGTGTATCATATCACTGAAAAATTTTTATTGTGTTTGTTGACTGATGATGGGAAAGAGACCTGTTTTGAAATCGGTCAACAACTGCGTACCAATGCAATTGGTAATGACAACTTTGGAATGCAATAGAAATTGCTCTGTAAAGATTTTACGAAGTTAGCAGTAAAATTTTATACACACACATTGTGTTAAGATCTTCATTCTCACTTTATTATAAATCCACCAGACGGTGTGTGGTCGTGCCCACTACAGTGTGTGTAGCTCAAAGACTAATGGTCATGACGGGATGGAGAAATCGGCATTCCGGCATCAAAACGTGTCGCTAGCTGTACTTAATTGTGCAGCTCGCTCTATGCGCAGGTTGACATGCTACACAAATAGTTCTGTCTTTTTTGAACACACCTCGTATATATTGTCACCGGACAAAAGGCTTGCCGCATGACAAATGGCGCCAATCGTACACTGTAGTGTTTTTGGTGGCCCTAAAAAGGACCTGGTGGCGAGAAAGCTGATGTTGGTCATGCCGCACTGAGATGTTCGGCGGCTGCGCCCGCTGTTCGTGGCGTACTGCAGTCCTCCTCTTCTTTCGGCATCGGGTGTAGAGTCGGTTGCCGGCCAAGCGGCGTCCTATTGCTGGCGCGGAACTGGGGGGTGAACACGCAAGAACGCCGGTTCTATTCTTCGGCCGTTCCTTCTGGCTGACACTGCGCCGATGTCGTCCGAGACAGGAGAGGAGATGAAGACAAGTGAGATGAAGTGCGTCCGATGGCGTGGCGATGAAGAGTGTCTGAAATTTTCTGCCGGCCCGGGTTTTATTAACTAACCGGGATCGCTGATTGGTACGCTCCGAGCATGTTGTTGGTCACGTGACGGCTGCTGCTCCATGGATTGGCTCGCCTCGTATTCTTCAGGTGTCACGCGCCATGTCGCTGGTACCGGAGAGCAGATGTAATGAATCGCTGTTGCCACAACTCCCCCGGGTCTTGAATGCTCTCCGTTAACCAGCCTACTGCTCTTCTCCGGATCTTGTAGAGGTGTCTGTTGGGCGCCATGTTGATTGGTGTGCCGGCTGGTAGCTCGCTGGTGTGGCTGGATCTTGCATCCGCCCGATGATCGAGGCCCCACGTTGGGCGCCACTTGTCACCGGACAAAAGGCTTGCCGCATGACAAATGGCGCCAATCGTACACTCTAGTGTTTTTGGTGGCCCTAAAAAGGACCTGGTGGCGAGAAAGCTGATGTTGGTCGTGCAGCACTGAGATGTTCGGCGGCTGCGCCCGCTGTTCGTGGCGTACTGCAGTCTTCCTCTTCTTTTGGCATCGGGTGTAGAGTCAGTTGCCGGCCCAGCGACATCCTATCGCTGGCGCGGAACTAGAGGGCGAATACGCAAGAACGCCGGTTCTATTCTTCGGCCGTTCCTTCCGGCTGACTCCGCGCCGATGTCGTCCAAGAGAGGAGAGGAGATGAAGTGCGTCCGATGGCGTGGTGATGAAGAGTGTCTAAAATTTTCTGCCGGCCCGGGTTTTATTAACTAACTGGGATCGCTGATTGGCTCGCTCCGAGCACGTTGTTGGTCACATGACGGCTGCTGCTCCATGGATTGGCTCGCCTCGTATTCTTCAGGTGTCACGCACCGAGTCGCTGGTACCGGAGAGCAGACGTAATGAATCGCTGTTGCCACAATATATATTAGATGTTGTTTCTCCAATGAATGTAGACTACTAACAGCCCAGTTATTCAGTCAGGTTGCAGCCATGAAAGCGTTCATTTTATATACTGTGCTTGTATTTTCAATAAAATACCCCATAGTTGAGATGTCCCACCTAGACTTTCTTCAAACTTTGACTTCCATTTTTGGTCTGTGGTGGCCAAAAAGTTAAAAAAATTTCAAATTAAACATTGCATTCAGATTGGTTTAAAATTCCTGTATTCTGATGATAGCTGACATGGATTTTTACAATTTTTTTAAATAATTTTTGTTCCTTTCTGAGTCCTGATGTTCAAAAACTGTTAATTTCCAAAACCAAACTGTAGGTTTTGTTTAAAATTCTCTTTTAATTTTAAACACCGCATGGAGTTTTGTGATTCTTTTAAAAATTGTGATCCACCGAGACATATTTATATCCCGAGTCTCAAACAATTTTTAAATTCCATAACTGAATGTTATGTTTACATTTTGGTTAAAATTCTCTTAATTGATATCCTTGGCTAATTTGATATCCTATATGGATTCGTGTGACTTTCACGTTTTGCCCCTGTTTGGGGGGGGGGGGGTCAGTCACAAAAACAGTAGAGGTTACGGTATGTTAAAAACACGTGTCCCAAGTTTTATAGAAATAAATCGAAGCATTCAAATGTTATATGACATACCACAAACATGTAGATGGACAGGCAGACAAATGCTGAATGGTTGAGAGCTCGCTTCGATCATTTAAAATATCTGTATGGAGAACCATACATGACTTCCATGTTCTAAGATTTATATTTAAAATCATTTTCGAAATGAAATATTTCCGTAGAAACTACTTCTTTCTACTGCTTGCTTCAGCCTGAACCACAGTACTGTGGTCACTAACATATACCACCTCACGTTAGCACACTCGATTTTCACTGATGATGGCAGTCGATAGCACTGCCGAAACGTCTGGTTTTGCAGAAAACATTGGACCACGGCCAAACAGCTCGGGAAGGAATTTTAAAAACAGAGACTACTTCTTTGTTGCCGATAACGTAGTACACATACAAAATTATCCCCTCCCCCTTCAACTACCCTTTTCGTTTATAGATATTTCATCTACCTTTCTATA
This sequence comes from Magicicada septendecula, assembly GCA_034769895.1. NCBI lineage: Eukaryota > Metazoa > Arthropoda > Insecta > Hemiptera > Cicadidae > Magicicada > Magicicada septendecula. Next base: position 65,326,332 of record CM068373.1, on the reverse strand, counting down.
GTGGATTATTATGACTTTCTTTTCAGAATACTTTATTTATCAAAATTAAGTACTTTACTCTTGTTAAAACATAAAACGTTGCAGGTAAACTACCCATTTCCCTTAACCGATTTTCACCAAAATCAATAGGCCTTGAGTCCTCTACAATTCAGGGATTATTGCAAAAACTTATTTGATTCTGTTTGAATTTGCGGCAGTTATCGTTCGCCATAGAAAAAATTCTACATACACACAGACATTTTTCGGAAAATGACTTTTCTTCATGTTTTCAGGGTAGTTCAATCAGAATCAGCCTTATCTCGATCACAATTTTTTTCGGCATCACCATACTTCCATTTCCTTATGGAACGTGCATGTAAAAATGACAAATCATTAGAGTCATATTGATATGGATTTATCTGTCATCTTCACTAAGTAAGATGCTTTTCACTTAAAGTGTAGCTTATAATATCGTTCAAAAATTGTTTTGAAAGAATAATGAAAACAATAATCTGTAAATTTTATTACACTTCCAACTTAATCTATAAGTAGTTTTTACAGTTGTGTTCACACTAGTGATTGTGTGCAATTATTTTGTATTTATTGAAGATCATGTACCCTAAGCTGTATATAATATTATATCTTATTTAAATATTTTGTCAGTTTCATTGATGGACAGTTTGAGAAATAATTGATACATCTGTTCATAGATTTTTTCATATATGTACTTATTATTATGTATATTTTCAGTTATGCAGGTATGAAAAGTACTGTTACAACTTCATTAAATTAATCATTCATTATTACTGAAGTGTAGTATTGACTTTGATTTTTGAATAGATACAGTTTTTATAAAGAAATCTCACATACTAGTGTAAGAAAGGTCATCGAGTTATAAACCTGTTGGCAAAACATCGGTGTAAGTGGTAATTCTTGAATAAAGGCAAATATTTATATAACTTACACAGGAGAACCTCCATTAACTGTGAAACACTTTTAACCAAAACATCGTTTAACTGAAACAACTGACAAAAAAAAAAAAAAAAATTACCGAGTTTTACTACAATAAAAATTTGTTGTCTGGAAAAAACACGAAAACTAAAGTAATAAATTGTGAGTCATGTCAAGAAAGTGGAAACAGGTTGAAGAAAAATCGGAGGCAATTAAAAAAGAAAATTGAAAATGACAGGATTTTGCGAACTGGCAGCCGATTTTGGTGTTGGTGTTCCTACTGTTTCTGATTGGGTCAATATGCAAAATAGCTTCGAAGATGCCAAACAAGAAAACAATGAAGACTTGTCACAAAACGAGAAAGTAAATGAGGCTGTGCTTTTATGGTTTACGAAACAAAGGGATGACGAAGACGGTGACATAGCAGAGAGCAACAGCCATGACACCGCTGATGAGATCTTCAATGCCTTAGAGGTAAAGGTTTTTATTTTGAGTTAGGGCATTAAATTAGGCTGTATGAATAAACGCGTTTTATTCATATTTTCAGATAGCGTTACAGTTCATCGAACGAACTGAGAAATCAAAGCCCTCTGATGTTGTGCTAATGAAGTGATGGTGAGATATTGCTCCAAGAAAGCAATGTGTAAAGAAAAAGTGAAGGAAAATATAAGAAAAAAAACCATAAAACTAGTGTTCAAAAATAACTTTAAGTAAATAGTTTGATTTTTGTTAAAATCTTTTGATAATATTGTATATTGCCTCCAGTTATTTTACCTCATACTTTAACAAATAACATCTTAATTATTATCCGAATTTTGGTTATCCGAAACCGCCTACCCCCCTTTTGTTTCGGTTAACAGAGGTTCTACTGTATTTATATTGAGCCAAAAATTTAAGTTATTATGGTTCATTTGTTTCGAACTTAGTACTTCATTTTTGGTTTTAAATTAGTTGTATTTTGTACAGCATGTTGGGCGGGGCTGTTCGTGGGGAAAACCTCATCTTAAAACTTCTGTTAAACATTTTTAATAATGTTTGCCATCGTATGCATGGTTACTGGATGGCTGATTTTTCTCTGGTTGTGGTGGAACCTAAGTTGTACTACGGCCAGGAGATATGACAGGCTGGAGGCTTTGTGCTCGGAGGGAGAAGAAATGTAGTAATAAATTTTTCATTCACTCAGAATGCATTAGGAATACAGATTTTTGATAATTTCTGATGTGAAACCTATTACATAAAATCAGCTCACAAAAGCAAGAAGCAGTGATTTCTCCAACATTAACAGTTTGGCTTAAATTATATATGTTATAAGCTTCTTAGAGCAGAGGCATCTCATAGTACAGGAATTCAAGAAATTAGACAGTTGAAATGTCAATTTAAAATATTTAATGTCTATCGTTATTAAGATATGGAAGAATGTTTAACAGACTTTAAGAACCTTGAAAAAAATTGAAGTGAAGTGAGAAATAAAAGTATAATTTAAATATCTTGTGAGATTTGAAAGAGACAAACTATCTCTTTACATTTAATCACCTGCAACCATATGTCCGTTAAACAATTTGTACCAGTTTATACTCTTGCCATGCTGTTATTGTCATGAGCATTCTAAGTAGAGACGTCAGTATTTGTTGAATACTGTACCATGCCATGCCGTGCCATCAATTGATTGTAACAAGGCCTGCAGCAATTTGTGGCCTGACAACGGAAAATGGAAGCACAACCCGTCCTTTCTCTACACTGATTTATGTTAACAACGAGTAACATAACCAAACACTGATATTTGACAATTTGTAGTTTTCAGTCCTAATACTTTTCATTGTTTATATAAATTGTGAAAATAATTTAATAAAATTGTTTACAATGTAGTCTGGTAACTTTAATATGCAATCTTCTGGTATTATGTGATTTTTTACATGACAATATTAACAAAGAGAACAATTTTAATTTATTTATGTCGACGTTTCAGCAGTGTTTTTTGTCATCATCAGGACCTATCTATGAATACAAAAGAAATGTCAAACACAACAGAACAATTATTTGAGTGAACGTGTGTGTGTGTGTGTGTGTGTGTGTGTGTGTGTGTGTGTGTGTGTGCACGCGTGTGCGTGTGTGTATCCTTGTATATGTGAAGGAGATGAGATAGTTTGTTTTACATCATCAAATGTTTTCTTTAAAGACAACGAGAAAATTATAATATCACAAAACTTAATTTTATAATTTTCTTGTTGTCTGATGTAAAACAATCTGTCTCATCTCCTGCACATACTGTGATGGCAGCGGTATGCGAACATCTGCTCTCCGGTGCCAGCGGTGGACACAGCGAGCCAATCCGGCATCAGCATTCGGAGCGAGCCAATCAGCGATCCCGGTTAGTTAATAAAACCCGGGCCGGCAGAAAATTTTGAACACACTTCATCGCCACGCCATCGGACGCACTTCATCTCCTCTCCTCTCTCGGACGACATCGGCGCAGAGTCAGCCGGAAGGAACGGCCGAAGAATAGAACCGGCATTCTTGCGTCTTCGCCCTCCAGTTCCGCGCCAGCGATGGATTTCGCTGGGCCGGCAGTCGACTCTACAACTGGTGCCGAAAGAAGAGGAGGACTGCAGTACGCCACAAACAGCGGGCGCAGCCGCCGAACATCTCAGCGCGGCACTACCAACATCACCGTTTTCGCCATTCGGTCCTTTTTAGGGCCACCAAAAACACTAGAGTGTACGATTGGCGCCATTTGTCATGTGGCAAGCCTTTTGTCCGGTGACAATACGTGTACAAGGATACACACATACGCATACACACACACTCACATACACAAACACGTCCACTCAAATAATTATTCTGTTGTGTTTGATTTTTTTTTTGTATTCATACACAGATCCTGATGATGACAATAAACATTGTCGAAACGTCGACACAACTTAAAATTTGTGTTATATTTTTTGACTGATCCTCACAAACCCTCACCAGAAAAATTCATTGATTGATGGTCACTACAAATTTAAGGATTTAAATAATTAATAAAATTATAAACATAATTTTTTTATCACTTGTATAAGTATCAGTTGTATCAATGTGCTAAAAAAATATGTATATTTTTATCTGTGCGTGCAGAGGTAAAGTATTCACTTGTATTGAATTTCTAAATTTGTACAGTACATTAAAATTTTTTAAAATTAGGATCATTAAGACAACTTTACATTCCTGAGGTTTTTTGTGCATTGATTTGTATCATAATAATTTTTTGTAACAACATTTCTTTGTGGGTAACCACGTTTTGTTGATATTGTTGTTGTTAATATCAGGATGGAGTGTGGAAATAAAATATGATTATCAACCAAAAATAGTGTTGTTATTAATCCTGCGTTCTTTGTACTGTAGTGGTGTATTCTGAATCTCAAGATATGTGTGCGTGGTTCTTAGTAACCAGTGTAAATGGTGATGGTAATGCTGATAATGTTGTTCTGTGTACTAGTAGGGATCATGAAAAAAGAACTCGTATGAATTACAAATTAGTTGGCACTGCTGCGGAGATTAGCCAATTAAAATGTTCAGGATGGAGTCGGTTATGCTTATCAAGTGTTAACCGTGTAGTACAAGGCACATGTATATTTCTCACTTGCTCTTGTACATTGTAACTGTAAATGATTATCTGGACAAGTACAGATTCTTGTTTCAATACATCGTCTCAGGTAGGAGAATATATATCTTCAGAGTGGTAAAATTGTGCATAAGTGTGCATACATTATGTTACTATAATGCTGTTTTTGTATGGTTTCAGGTGGAGCAGATAGTAACAAAGGAAAAAGCAAAAAATGGAAAAAAATTTTACAGTTTCCTCACATATCACAGTGCATAGACTTAAAAAATAAAATTGGTAAGTTCAGAGTTTTATACTCAACTTTTATAAGACAGAATATGCAATTCATTGTTCTGCAGAAATGTACTCATGAAATATTCCTTTTACTGTAAACTGGATTTAATGAATATAATTACTTCACTGCCGCCTCGGAACACAAAGTTTTTAGTTGTCTTGTTTGCTCATCATCTTCTTTCACAGCACTACACTTAATATATTATTGAAACTTTCTCTTGTGAAAACTTACTTGTCTTTTTCGTCGAATGCGTTTCGGCTACGTATTCGCCTTCGTCAGCTTAGAAACAGACTGCCAGTACTTCGTAACGGTTGTTGCTTGGAAGGTATAGTGGGGGTGGTGTGTAGAGGAAGGGGATTGGCGCGGGGATCCAAATTATTGTTTGTTTTTTGTATGATTGTGTCGAAAAGTGTATGTGATTTATATTGTAACTGGTCGTTTAGTATGTTTGGTTGTGTTTTGTGGTGTTTGTATATTTCATACTGTTCAGCTGTGTTGAGTTTTCGACCTTTGGGTAAGAGGTGTAATATTTCAAGATTAGTATCTATGTTGGTGTAGCTGTGGTTATGTGTGTGTATGTGTGTGGCAAACGCAGAATGTATATTGTTGTTGGAGAGGGCCTTTTAAGTGTTCAGAGTAACGGGATGAAAAAGATCTTCCCGTCTGGCCTATGTAGAAACTATTGCAGTTATTACAATTTAATTTGTATACACCTGTTCTGTTGTATTTGTCTATATCCGTGTTTGTATCGTTGATGTGTTTTTTTTTCTTGACTTACAAACACGGACATAGACAAATACAATAGAACAGGTGTATACAAATTAAATTGTAATAACTGCAATAGTTTCTACATAGGCCAGACGGGAAGATCTTTTTCATCCCGTTACTCTGAACACTTAAAGGCCCTCTCCAACAACAATATACATTCTGCGTTTGCCACACACATAACCATAGCTACACCAACATAGATACTAATCTTGAAATATTACACCTCTTACCCAAAGGTCGAAAACTCAACACAGCTGAACAGTATGAAATATACAAACACCACAAAACACAACCAAACAACATACTAAACGACCAGTTAAACAATATAAATCACATACACTTTTTGACACAGTCATACAAAAAACAAACAATAATTTGGATCCCCGCGCCAATCCCCTTCCTCTACACACCACCCCCACTATACCTTCCAAGCAACAACCATTACTAAGTACTGGCAGTCTGTTTCTAAGCTGACGAAGGCGAATACGACGCCAAAACGCGTTTGACGAAAAAGACAAGTAAGTTTTTACAAGAGAAAGTTTCAATAATATATTAAGACAAAGTTTTTTATAGGTAAAAACGCAAAAGTTTTACCTTATAGCCTTAACCGGTTTTCACTTTTAAAAAGCTCCTTCAGAGGCTGCCGTTGGGCGCACTATCCGTCTTGTTGTTGGCGACTGTATCGACTTTTGAAAGATCGATTGTGTGTGTGGGGTGTGATATGTTCGAATAATGCGTGTGATTTGAATTGTGTCTGTTCGTTTAGGATGTCATTTTTATGTGTTTTCGTGTGTTTGTATATTTCCAATTGTCCTAGAGTGTCTAGTTTTTGGCTTTTTGTGTGTACATGTCGAATGTCCATGTTATTGTCGATGTTTTTGTATGTGTGGTTTGCTTCATTGAGGTGGTTTGCAAAGGTGGATCTGTAGTGGAGTGTAGTGCCTTTGTGTTTGGTAGTTAAGTAACAGACACACAACATGGACAACGAAATCCAAGGATTTAATGAGTAAATATAGTGCACCAATTTAGCAGTCTTACAATTGGAAAGAATTTTATTGGCCAGTTAACCTTTTTTTTATTATGATTCTGTAGTGTTTAATAAAAGGATTGGGTTTAGAGGTCAGTTACAGTGTCATTAAGTTTTCTACATAATTTATATAACAGTTTCCTTGGTCAATTAACATATATTGTTTTACTGCCAGTACAAAGATTAATTTGTTGTTTACTGCCTCAAGGAATATTTTGTTCTTGTGGATTTTGTAGTATAATAAACAAAGCTGAGTATGAGTTTTAAAATATCCCCTTATTCTTGTTTTAATCACGTGCCTTATTATCTTGAAATGTAGTGGGTTTCTCTGCTTATTGTCTTGAAAAATTTTTGTGCAGCTGAGAAATTTCATGTCACTTTTATTTTAATTATGCTGAGTTGACAATCAGCATTCTTTTCTTTTTCGATTACCCTCATAGTTGACTGATTTTGTTGTGCTGGAGTAGTTACATGGATCATTATGTTTAAGTAGTGGAATTAAATTATTGAACATCAGAGGATTCTTTACAACTTTACAAGTCTAATAAAGAAAAACAATAATAAACACTTATATATAACAAGAGTTTACCAGGCTGTTTGGACTTTACCACAGTACTGTGGGCCTGACAATAACACCCACGTTCAGGAGGTCTCGAATTCTTCAGAATTCCACTGATGACAGCCAGTGGTGCTGTCGAAACGTTTGGTTTGTCTTCAAACCATAGACCACGGCGAAACAGCCCGGTAAACTCTTCTTATACAACTGATACCGACCGTGAAAGCCTTAGGACAATTTTACTTATATATAATATTCTTCAATTTACAATTGTCTAAAACACCCTACTGTAACAAATAAATATAAGGTTTGATCAATAAATATGCGGAATTTTTGTTTTTATCACAAAATCTTTGATTATTCATAAATATTTATTTCGCCCCCTTCAAAGGAGTCCACATCAGATATAATACACTTGTGCCAGCGCTTTTTCCAATCTTCGAAGCACTTCTGGAACGCAATTTTCGGTATGACGTTTAGGTCCTTCAGCGATTCTGTCTTTATCTCCTCAGTGTTGGCAAAACGTCCTTTCATGGTTTCTTTCATCTTCGGGAATAGGAAGAAGTCGAAGGGGCCCTTGTCCGGCGAATACAGAGAGAGACTGAGGCATCATAGCGGTGTTGTTTTTGGCCAAAAATTCACAAACAAGCAGTGAATTGTGAGCAGGTGCATTATTGTGGTGCAATTACCATGAGTTGTTTTGCCAAAAATCCGGGCGTTTTCTTCGGATTGCTTCACGCAAATGGCGTAGAACGTCCTGGTAGTACTCCTTATTGACTCATGGTATGACCTGGTGGCAATTCACCAGGTAGTACGACCTGGTGGCAAGAACTCGTGGTACACTATGCCTTTCAAATCAAAGAAAATATTGAGCAGAACTTTCACATTCGACTGAACTTGACGAACTTTTCTTGGTCTTGGCTCTTCAGGAAGCATCCATTGGGACAATTGAGCCTTAGTTTTGACGTCATATCCGGGCAGCCATGTTTCATCACCAGTTATGACTCATTTGAGCAGTTCTGGATCTTTGTTGACTTCATTCAGCAACTCCTAAGCAATGTCCATTCGGCACTGCTTTTGGTCAACATTCAGCAATTTTGGGACAATTTGCTGCCACACGTCTCATGACCAAAACATCCTAAAAAATTGCTTGGCATGAGCCAAATTATATTCCAACATCATCAGCAATGTTCTCATCGATTGTTGATGTACTGGGGCGTCCAGGGCGCTTGTCATCTTCAACTTCTTCACGGCCCTCTTGGAAACGTTTGTACCACTTGTAAATGCTTGTTTTATTCATAGAAGACTCGCCAAAAGCAATATTCAGCATTTCCAATATGGTCCTGCACTTTATTCCATTCTTAAAGCAAAATTTAATGCAAATTCTTTGTTCCATTTTTCCACAAGTAAAAAATCGCTGAGCACACCAAAACACGTGTAACCTCTTCGACAGCCAACAATGAACCAAGCATCCAATATTGCTACCAATGTCAAGATATGTCAGGAATAAGGGTACCAACACAACAACAACAAAATATGGCAATTGGACTTACACAGCCCACGAAATTCAAAAATTCTGTGTATTTATTGATCAAACCTTGTAAATGTCGCCTAAGACTGTCGCAATAAATAATACAGCTCACACAATAATGCATAATTATCACTTTGATTAAACCACTGTGAACATCAGACGGAGGCACAAATTATTAATGGCATGTATATAGCACCTTTGTTCATAATAAACAGCCTCCATTGCAGCTAAACTGGCTGTCATCTTCCAGAACCCCCATTTTTATACTCAGCTGTTTGGCATAGGCCTACTTACATGACAAGATTAACCTGGATGCTGGTAGACCATCCGCTTACATAGGATGTGTTCAGTGTCACAGAGCTACTACTACGCCTGTCTCATATCCATAAGTCTTCTCCCTCCTAAGTCTGTTCATCCCAGACTGGTAAATTCTATTGCATTGTTTGTCGTAAGTTTTATTCTGGTACTCTTTTTTCATACTTTCAAACCAGTTCTCCATTACTCACAAATACCACTTCCTCAATTCCATGTTGCTTTCCAAATCCCCGCCTAATCTCTTGAGTAACATTCTCTTCAGCAACTTGTGCTTTTCTTGCTGCTAGTGCCTTCATATCTCTGAGCTCTTCTATTTTATGTACATTCAGGATGCTGCCTTTTCTTTCTGTTTCTATAATTTGTTTTTGATCTGCAGCCAGTGTCTCCTAAAGGTGTATCCTTTAACTCGGGAACTACAGTCATAGGCTCCTCTTCATATTTGCCGATTCTTTGTTGGCCACTGTCACCTCCTTAAGTAAGTGGTTGGCTGCCGATACCAGTTGAGTCTTCCAAACTTTTAATTTCTCTTAATGAAATTAATTGTGGTGAGAAACGATGAAGGAAGGCAAACTGGATTAGGTTTAGATATCACAGACTTCATCGAGGTAAAGCAATTGAAATGATTAAGCCACCTAAATAGATTGTCTGAAACATAATGGCCCAAGAAGATAAGGAAATGGATATCCGCTACAAGAAGTAAGGGTAGACCTAAACTGTCATGGAGCAGGGATATAGAAACTGGAAACTGCTGTGTTCAGTATTGGCCTCAAGATCACACATTGTGAGGACAGAAAATAGTGGATGCCAGTATGTGGTAGATGTTTGCAGATTTAAAATAAGCCTCATTTTATATAATATAATTGGTAAAATTGGAATATAACAAACTGTACACATTGTTAAACTTTTTAACAATTGAAAATATCGGTATGGAGTGCCATACATAACTTCCATGTTCTAAGATTTATATTTAAAATCATTTTCGAAATGAAATATTTCCATAGAAACTACTTCTTTCTACTTATTGCTTCAGCCTTAACCACAGTACTGTGGTCACTAACGTATACCACCTCAGGTTATCGCACTCGATTTTCACTGATGATGGCAGTCGATGGCACTGCTGAAACGTCTGGTTTTGCAGAAAACGTTGGACTACGGCCAAACACCCCGGGAAGGAATTTTAACAACAAACTACTTCTTTGTTGCCGATAATGTACACATATAAAAAATTACCCCTCCCCCTTCAACTATAATTTTCATTTATAGCAAATTACCCCCACCCCGTTCAACTAGCCTCTCCATTTATAGATATTTTATCTACATTTCTACAGTGGATTGTTATGATCTTCTTATCAGGATACTTTATTTATCAAAATTAAGTACTTTACTCTTGTTAAAACATAAAACGTTGCAGGTAAACTACCATTTCCCCGTAACCGATCTTCACCAAAATCAATAGGTTTTGAGTCCTCTACAACTCAGGCACATATGTAAAAAATTATTTGATTTTGTTTGAAATTATGGCAGTTATTGTTCGTCATGAAAAAATTACTCTTGTTAAAACATAAAATGTTGGAGATAAACTACCCCTTTCCCTTAACCGATCTTCACCAAAATTAACCGGCCTCGAGTCCTTTACAATTCAGGAATGTACGCAAAAAACTATTTGATTCTGTTTGAATGTGCGGCAGTTGTCGTTCATCATAGAAAAAATTACCCTTGTTAAAACAAAACATTGCAGGTAAACTACCCTTTTCCCTTAACCGATCTTCACCAAAAACAATAGGACTTGAGTACTCCACAATTCAGAGCTGCATGCAAAAAATGATTTGATTTTGTTTAAATTTGCAGCAGTCATTGTTTGCCATAGAAAACATTCTACACACAGACACTTTTCGAAAAATGACTTTTCTTCATGTTTTGAGGGTAGTACAATCAGAATCCACCCTTATCTCGAACACGATTTTTTCGCCATCACCATATTTCCATTTCCTTATGGAACATGGAAGTAAAATTAAAGTCAATGTACAGTCAAAGTCATACATAACAACATGTTATATATATTATAGAATATACAAAATATTCTATAATATTTTGTATAAAATAAATAGAATATATTTATTAATATAAAATAATAAAAAGAATATGTGAAATTTATACTACTTGCAGAAGAAACAAATTGAATAACATAAATTATATTATAGAAAATATAAAAATAATAAATCAGTTTCATTAATGTTATGTTGGGTATGTGTGTTGTGTCATGGGTTCTTTGGATTATACAAAAGAAACAATTTAATCTAATCAGAACAAACTAAAATAGTATAATGAGAAAATACTATTCATAATGTTTGTAGTGTTTGTTATATATCAGTTCACCGTTTTAGTTCCTTTAAATTTAATAAGGAGTGAACAAATGTATGTCTTAGTCTAATCGTATTTACATAGAACACTCTCACCAAGTTGCTGTTTAGTTTTATAAATTATTTTCTTGTTACAGTTCTTCTGGCCTTCAGTTTCAGTGTTTTATATTAAGTTTTATATAAAGTTCCTGAAATAATAAAAAGTGTTTTATTAGAAATGTTCAGCTTTGAATTATGTGTTCTGATTTTGTAATCAAATCAATTCAATTCAATTTTATTTTATTTTCTGTAGATTAACTCGGTAAAGCTCTTGGATGTTTTATGTGTCACAGGGTTGATTTTACAATTTATAATTAACATGATTTATTCTAAACTTATTTTTACTTGTCCCTGATGTACATAATTAATTTCTAGGGATATATTACACTATAACTTGACAACAAACAAAAGAACCCTCGGATAGTTGGGTTCGCGCACTTGCGTCTGCCAGTTCTGATGCGACGATTGGAAATCCGTAATCTGGCGACGTGGTGGGGGCACTGGAGGGGCGACGGAGGTTCAGCACTTCGCTACAGAATGCGAATGTTTCATACAAGCGTCTGACTAAATAAAATATAATATTTCATGCAAATTTGTAATTTGTATATAATAAAAATAATATATTTTTTATAATATATTATGTATTTGACAATGTACACAGATTTTTCCTATTTTTGATAATGAATTATCTGTTCATATTGTTACTGAACGAGATTCTGCGTGTGAATATGAGGTGTTTAATATTTCGTGTATTTAATTTAATTCGGAGCTTAAATGTCATGTGGGCTTCAAAACCTATTTGAAACATCTATTAAATATATAAACTAACATATTACTAAACCTAAAATTATAAAATAGTATTAAGCATAGAGTTAAATGGAACTATTTACGATTCCCAAGCTGTAAACCATATTTTAAAGAAATATACGGCTCCAATAAGCGTACACACAGAGGACATAATATGAACAAAACAAAATAATACATGCAAAACACTCGCTTATGAAGGATAAGGATTAAGTCATAAGAGGCAGTATAACATACCTGTCATTCTCGTATCTCATCTGCGATCTCACCATCGTCTTCCTGATTACTGCTGTCATCCTCGGACTCAGATTCAGATTCAGATGAGCTGACATCACTCACAGAAATAATGAAGCTATCAATGGCGTCATCAATGAGGACATCTTTGGATATATATTCATCTTCTATCTTGCGTACGTGCTCGCAACATTTTTTCCATTTGGACTCTGAATATTCCAAAAATGCGTGCTCGCAAAGTCTACGCTTCACTTCTAGAGAGTCTGACACAGATTCACCCACTCTACCTTTGATGTCTGCCCACACCAACTCAATAGGATTGAGGTCTGCGTGATAGGGCGGCAGACGTAAAACACTGTGACCGGCATTGGTAAACATTTTATCAATTTTGTAGGTCTTCTCACTAGGAACATTTTTTACTAACATCAGCAATTCCGCTTTAGTCAAACTACCTTCAAATTGGATGTTGTTGTGCGGAAGCCAATCAACTATGTCCTTTTTGAGCGACGATATTGTTGGCTTCCTATTCTCTTGTACGCTGTGATAATTAGCATTGTCTAATACTATCACACTGTTTGGACTTAAGTTCGGTAGCAGTTGCCTTTCCACCCAGGTTGAAAAATTGGTAAAGTTCATGTCGTCATGGTAGTCCCCTGTTTTTTGCTTTGATTTGAATATCAATAAGGCGTTGTTTATAAAGCCTTCCTCTCCCCCGGCATGCACAACAATAATGCGAGGACCTTTTCCTATAGCTTGTAATTTTCCCAGCTCTGTATCAGAGTGCCAGCATGATGGGACAGAGTGAGTAGAATGAACGAATGTTTCATCTAAATACACTATTTTCCGACAGCTGAACATGTGATCCTTTGTTCCCGTCACATGTTCGGCTCTGGAATGTATGTACGTGTCTTTCACGCTGGGAAAGTTGGCCCACACATGCACGCGTACGCATGAATACGCACCCTTGCTGATAATCTGCATTCCTGTACCATTCCGTACCTCACATGGAGCTATAGTCAGTGACCCAAACATATACTCTGGTTAAATAAAAGCTTTAAATTGTATACTCTCATCGGTTTGTACCATTACACAGTAGGATATTTAAGTTATAGGTATCTAACTCCTCTAACTACTAAAGTATGAGCAGTATTAGAACGGATACAACTTGTATTGTTTACTGTTAACTGGGGTGTGTTGTAGTTATTTGGAAGATTATAATTATGGCTTTACCATCACTCTATAAAGAATGAACTTTCAAACTATTGGCAGATTGGAAACACTTGTGGCTGGAACAGGAACTTAAGTACTATTATTCTGTATTTGATATTGTCTGCCGTCTTAAGTGGAGTGCAGAAGTTATAGAGAACATGTTTGTTCCATGTACTTACTACCATACATTGTAATTATACTGCTAGTGTATAAAGTTTGTTCTTCATCCATTCATATACCTTTTACAGATAAGGTCAGAAGGATGTTTGTTTCATTGTTATCACAGAATCATGGACGATCACAGAGGTCTGTTAGAAACATTCTATTCCGTCTAATGAAATTTGTGATCATCTTTAGACAGTGTGGAAACTATATTCTCATTAACTAAAAACTATGTGAAACTTAGGTAACATAATACAAAGAAATAAATATTATTGCCCACCTTATTGACTTGTGGTTCATTAGTTCCGCTAGTTAGTTCATGAAAGACCAAAAACTAAATTGTTCAATGCAAATGTTTCCTCCATAATAAAGAACAGGGAAATGTATATTTTAAATATCAGTTTTCCTATTATTAATACAAATACTTTTGCTAAGTCTATTTCTTGATGTATATAATATATTTACTTTAATATTTATACATCAAGAAACGGACTGTAGCAGAAAGTGATTGAAATAATATATTTAATATTTATAATAACTTGACCTCAAGATGTTTTATCCTTATTTGGAACATTTTTCGGGACACTTAGTGTTCCCATTCTCCAGCCTTCTTAATTTTGAATCTTGTGGAGTACTTGTGTGTTGGTTGGTTGTTGTTATGATTTCCTGTTGGTTTTTGGTATTTTAAAAACGTATTATTTTGTGTGATTGTGGTGTATATATTAGTATTTTGTGTATTTTCGATGTTGGGTGCTTTGAAAATTGTGTCATGTTTTGTATTGATTTGTATTTGTTCAGGAGTTAGTCTGTTTTGTGTATTTGTGTTTGTATATTTTTAAATTTTCCCATATGTTCATTATGGTGCCTTTACGTGGTATGTGTTTTACAAATTTACAATTTACAAACACAAACAGACTAATTCCTGAACAAATACAAATCAATACAAAACATGACACAACGTCCAAAGTACTCAAAATCGAAAATACTCCAAAAGCTAATATATACACCACAATCACACACAGTAACGCCAGTATAAAATACCAAAAGCCAACAGGAAACCATAACAACAACCAACCAAAACACAAATACTCCACAAGATATAAAATCAGGAAGGCTGAGGATTGAGGATGGGAACAATACGCTTCCAGAAACATGTACCAAATCAGGGAATAAAACATCTTGAGGTAAAGAATTTATAAATATTAAATAAATTATATATGCATCAAGAAATAGACTGTAGCAAAAAGAGTTTAAAATATATATATATATATATATGAATAATGTTTTAAATTACATGAAAGACCAGAAATTTTATTGTTGAAAGCAAATGTTTCCTCCATAATAAAGAGCAGAGAAAGTATATTTTAAATATCAGTTTTCTTATTATTAATAATATATCATTTTTTTCAAACACCCCTTTTTTATTTAAAATCGACAAGTGTGATTGTTTGCAGTTATGGTCGCTGAATCAGAATTTCAGTCAGACAGTCAGTATAGCATATAAGTGGAGCGAACGGGTAATTTTAACCACCAGTGCTTCGTGTCTAGAGACCTGTGTTTATGTCATCACACATAGAGGCATGTTAAGATTGAATACACGTGTCCATCTGCTCTAACACATTCAAACGACTGACCTTATGGTAACCTCAAACACCCTCAAGCTTGTTACATCATGTGCTCAGTAGCTCTGTGTGCAAATGGCATAGTTTGTTGATGACGTCATAGTGAATAATTTCTGCTGCACTGATTGTTTTACATAATGGTGTGTGGTTTCTGACCAGTAGCCTGTTTTCCTACGCACATTTTTACTCTTCAGCTGTAAAGAAGTGCAGGCTTAAGTTAGTTAGGAAATTCAAAAACATCTAATATCTCTTCAAACTTGGAGAATTAAATGAAATTGTAACATATTATTTTTATTTCCGCATTCCATAAGGAAATGGAAGTATGGTGATCACGATGAAAATCACGTTCGAATAAGGGCTGATTCTGATTATACTACCCTCAAGACATGAAGAAAAGTCATTTTCAGAAAAGTGTATGTAGAATTTTTTTCTATGGCGAACGATAACTGCCACAAATTCAAAAAGAACCAAATAATTTTTTACATATGTGCCCGAGTTATAGAGGATTCAAGGCCTATGATTTTGGTGAAGATCGGTTAAGGGGGAGGGGTAGTTTACCTGCAACGTTTTATGTTTTAACAAGAGTAAAGTACTTTAAAATTCATTTAAATTTTTTCAAATAATGGTAATTGTTAAAAATAAAATAATGTTGTTGCAAGGCAACCAGGTTGTTCGGTGAGGAGAGAGGGGTAGTTTATCTGTATTATTTTGTGTTTTAACAAGAGTAAAGTACTTAATTTTAATAATTAAGTGTCCTGAAAATAAAGTAGTATTAATCCGCTGTAAAATGGTAAATGAGATAATTATAAATGGAGTGGATAGTTGAAGGGGGACGAGGTGATTTTTAAAAGTTGCTGTGCTGAAATCAAGTAAAGTAGAAATATTTAATTTTGAAGGATAAGATATAGCACTAGTACAAGCTGTGCTACCGAGATGCCTGAAGAGCGGGGGGTCTACTGAGTGATAACGTATGCTTGTGTTGGTGCGGTGTTACTGGTTCTGTAAACATTGTTCAGTAAGCTATATGCAATTAGAAATACCGTGTGAGAGTGTTAAACGTATTTTAAATGTGTAGTAGTACCGTGATACATGCAGTGGAATGGCAAACGTCACCGCATTCCTTGTTGGGTTGCAAAGCTTAACACATGATAGTACCTTTGAAATTACATATGATAAAACTGTTACTCTATGAAACTGTAAATATCATTAATGGTAGGGATTGGTTGAGGAGGAGGGATGATCATCTGCATAGTTCAGTTTCTTTATAAGAATAAAGTACTTAATTTTTATAGACAAAGTGACTCGAAAATAACATTACATTAAACGACTACTCCATAATAACAAAATATCTATAAATAGTGAAAATAGTTTGAGGATGGGCAATATTTTTTTTTTTAGAAATTATCGAACCGAATTCAAGTTAATGATTTTAAATATAAATCTTTGAACATGGAAGTCATGTATGGTTCTGCATACCTATATTTAATTTCAGTATCTTGATACTACAAAATTGTTTCAGTAACTCTTTAAAGGATGATTTTGGTGTTAGTCTGAGTATACTGCTGTAGGGAAACAGTTTTCAAAAGAAGCTGTTTATGAACCAAGTTTCAATGTACTGATTTTCTGCGTATCTTGTTGAACTAAGAACTGGTAGCATGGAATTTATTCGCACCAAAATAAGACATTACACACTCTAAAATATCACAATGAAACAGTTTGTAATCAACAAGATAATCTCTTACAATAAATGAAATAAAAATTGTTCACACGTAATAAAATATACAATAATAAAATCATCAACAAATATAAAACACAATTGTATTACATTTGTCCTGCACGATTATAAAACACATTACACTTTGCCACAATACTACAACCCACAATAATTCGCAACTCAAACTGAACTGAGCGTCGCTGGGTACTTGTATTTACACCCCGCCGAAAATCCAGATTATTCCATGCTGCGCATCAAGAATGCTACTAGAAAAGTTCAGAACATAATTGGTTGCAGCCTTGCACACAGCAGGCATGGACCAGTGAGTCTGGAACAATCTTGCAACGCATGTTGAGAATCACGTACGCCACAACATTACAGCCAGATTCCACTGGATCGTTATAGAAATACTTAGGTTGTTCTGTAATGTCGTAACAATATGTAGTGTTTGGTTGCTGTTGTTCACATGTGATTCTGTCACTGGAGTGATGAATTAGTATTTATGTTATTTGTATTTTTTATGTTTTAAATTGGCTCTCTGAAGATGGCTGATGGCAAACATTTGTTTTTTAAATGTGAACATAATTATTACGTTATTGTTAATGTTTAAAGATAATAACCGTATTCTAGTAAGTCTGTTTTCCTTATTTACAGTGTCCCATAAAGTATTTCTTACTTTTCTAAAATACATGAATTTGTTAGAATTGTGTATTATTTAATTTCAGTTTTGAGTAGGGCTATATGATATGATTTATCTATTCATTAACTTTTCCACATGTTACCAGCGTGCTACTGGTTGTTCATAGTCTTAAGCTTTCCATCGTTATTGGATTTAATAGGCCAGTCACATATGCCAAGATGCATTATGATACGAATACAACAATGTTTGTAATAGAAGACTACCTTGGCAAAAAATTATGTGGTATTTGCATGATCTACATTATGAACACAGTAAAGAAAGGGAAATTATAAAAACATTTACAACTTTAGAGTTCAGTTGTTCAGTAAAGGAAGCAAAACAGACAGTGAAAACTTGAATTACATTCCAAAGATTCGGGAAGAAATAAGTGGTTTAAACTGTTCAGTGGGTCACTTTGTTGCATATCTTTCTATAATTACATTTCTCTTGGTTCAAAAGAATAAGGTAAACCATAAGCCATAGCAGTAACTTTGACACTGCAACAATTGTTTGCTGACAGCGATTGCTCTCTAGGCCTAGGTGGCAGCTAGTAATTGTTAAAGCATTTATTTTTTCCAAATCTAATTTTGCCAGTAGCCAGCCTTTCTATATTCTGATTGGTCATTATTTCAGTTGGTGCAGTTGACCTTCTGTTTTTTAGCAGATTGAGAATTTAACATTAAAATGAATATATTCTCAAAATTATTAAATACCGGGCTGTTAGGCCGTGGTCAGTTGCTGTAAATTCTCGATATTGTCAACAACGTTTCGTATCCCATCCTCATGGATCTTCTTCAGGCTGCAAAAAGCAACAGAGCATTACAAAAACAGTTACGGCTGATCTTAGTCCAAATGATACCCAAAAAAAGTGTCGGGTATCGTTTGGCCTAAGACCTGCTGTAACTGTTTTTGTAACAGTCTGTCGCTTTTTGTGGCATGAAGAAGATCCACGAGGGTGGGATACAAAATGTTGCCGAGAATGTCAAGAATTTACAGCAACTGACCATGGCCTAACACCGTGGTATCTAATAATTTTGAGAACATTGACACCGACCATGTAAGTTTAAGACAAAAATTAAAACTAATATTGATCGTGAAAATGTATTCAAAGCAGCTGTAGCCTGTTTGCTATTTCTCTTTTGTGGCCACTGCTATCAGTTGCTTAAATACCTACAGATACTTTGGATCTCATTAAAATCATACAGCTTGGTCTCTAAGAAAGACATGTGCTAAGCATACACTACACTTTCGTTTATCCGGAATAAGTTTTCAAAATTTTTTTTTAACGACTACCGGTGAATTTTAAGATACGATTTGTATTAAAAACAACCTGTTTTGTTATAAATCCAACGTTATACTCGTTCAGAGCTCATCAACATAAACGTAATTAATCTAAACTGCAAGGATAAAAATAATACAGTGCAGTGTATAGTTCCCTCGGTGATCTGGCTAACGTCGCTATTCAAAGAGAATCTTATCAGTCGTAACATTTAAGTGACATTTTTGTTAAATTCCTTCCACGTAATGTGATATCCCTAATCCAACCATTGGACCAGAGTTTGCTTGAAGCTTTAAAACGGCGACATCGTAAAGCTCTTTTGAGTAAAATAGTAGAAGATTTGAGGAGAAAAAAAGAAGATATTATGACAATTTTGAAGAAAATTAATATAAATGATGTAATTTATGTGTCTGCTGCAGCGTGGGAAGATGTTTCTAAAACAATATTAAGATCCCAGGCATCAATTCCTTTCTTAGGATGAGATCGTCGCTGAGTGTTCTAAAAAACTCAAACAACGAAGATTCAAGTTCTGATGATGATGATGATGATGCGGACGACGTAGCAATGGCAATCAACCAAGAGGCAAATTCAATGCTGGACAAATTATTAAATTATTTGGAGAGACAACCCAACAGAACTGTTACTTCTAAAAAGACTCCGTGATCGTACAGCTAAGAAGAGAGAAATATCGCTAAAGCAGAAAAAAATAATGGACTTTTTAAAAAAGTAAAGACTTTGATCATTCATGTATATACAGTATGTTTATTAGGTATTGTTTTTTCTAGCTAAATTAAACTTGTTAATTTTTAGAAATGCTACTAGTGTACTGTACTGAATTTAATATAATGTATGTATAATGTCTAATGCTAAACAAATTTGTTTCTTGTTTATACAGTATAATATTCTGAAAAAGATTTTGTTTTTCCTTAAGATTTACTCGTAAAATACAGTAGGCTATTACAGTTTGAATAAAGTCTTTAAAATAAAGAAACGCAACTTTTCTGTATAGTGGTAGGTAAACATCACTAATACCGGAGTTTTCGCCATTAGTTTGGTTTATCCAGAATTTTGTTTATCCAGAAAGGGTCTGGTCCCATCAATTCCGGATAAACAAAAGTGTAGTGTACTGAGAATTCTGTTGCTTACCAGAAAGTAACCAAATGTGTGCTGTACCTTATTTTGTAAAGTAACACCAAAAGGAAAACAGCAATAAACTTAGGAACAGAAGTTGCAAATGAGTTCAAAATAGGAATTTATATTATCAGACATTATCAGAGTGGCAAATATTTCACACAACGTAAGCAATTCCCATGCACAAAGCATTTTTTTATCTCGTTTCCTGCTGATATGCACAAAAATATTCGATTTCAGGAAATCCGCTCAAACGTCTTACAAGTGCTGTGCGCTTTATTTCTGTAATAGCGAACTTAAATTTAGTAAAGGATTATTTTAAATGTTATTAATTTTTATTAATTCAGTTAAAAGTTTAGAAGTTGTAAATGTTAAGAATATTGGGGTTTTAGTTGAACCGCAAAATTATGCGATCAGTGTATGGAGCTGTGTAGTTTCAAGTTATATCTGCAAACAGAAACTATATGATTGGACATAAGGCTAGTTGTTTTACAAATATATTCTACGTATGAAACAAACAGTTAGCAAAAATTCAGAAATAATAGAAGATATATGAAGAAATGCTTCAAATATATGTAAACTTGAAGTTAAATTCAAATCGCCCTCTTATAAACTTTGTTCTTTCTCTGTGTGTGTGTGTGTGTGTGTGTGTGTGTGTGCGCGCGCACACACGCGCGTGCGTTATCCATCTTTTTCCATTGACGTGTGTTATGAAGTCCAGTTTCCTGGATGTGGTTGACGAACAGTCTCATTATGTGTAGCCAAAACGTTCTGCCAGCTCTGGTTGTTTCCCTCTCTGTCTATATTATAATGTATTCAGGTTGTTTTTAGTGTTGTGATTGATCTACTTTCGATTTACCTGTTTTCCTCTTCAGTCATTGTCAATTACAGTTACAAAATATAATAAAATTGAACTAACATTTATAAATTTTCATTTGCCTATTCTGTCATCTGCAGTTGCTCCCTAACAGTGCAATTTCTGTCTCTCATCTCATTCTCTAAATTACGTTATTACTTTATTTCACATTTCAGTACTTTTGTTTCTTCTGAGACAGTAATCAACATTCCAGTGTGTACTAGTTACTGTAACACATACTTAGATATTATTGACATCTTATTTTGAGACTGTAACCAACATTCCAGTTTGTACTAGATCTGTAACACACATTTAGTTAGTATTGACATTTTATTCTGAGACAGTAACCAACATTCCAGTTTGTACTAGATCTGTAACACACATTTAGTTAGTATTGACATTTTATTCTGAGACTGTAACCAACATTCCAGTTTGTATTAGATCTGTAACACACATTTAGTTAGTATTGACATTTTATACGAGATAGTAGCCAACATTCCAGTTTGTACTAGATCCGTAACACACATTTAGTTAATATTGACATTTTATTCTGAGACAGTAACCAACATTCCAGTTTGTACTAAATCTGCAACACACATTTAGTGAGTATTGACATTTTATTCTGAGACTGTAACCAACATTCCAGTTTGTACTAGATCTGTAACACACATTTAGTTAGTATTGACATTTTATTCTGAGACAGTAACCAACATTCCAGTTTGTACTAGATCTGTAACACACATTTAGTTAGTATTGACATTTTATTCTGAGACTGTAACCAACATTCCAGTTTGTATTAGATCTGTAACACACATTTAGTTAGTATTGACATTTTATACGAGATAGTAGCCAACATTCCAGTTTGTACTAGATCCGTAACACACATTTAGTTAATATTGACATTTTATTCTGAGACAGTAACCAACATTCCAGTTTGTACTAAATCTGCAACACACATTTAGTTAGTATTGACATTTTATTCTGAGACTGTAACCAACATTCCAGTTTGTAGTAGATCTGTAACACACATTTAGTTAGTATTGACATTTTATTCTGAGACAGTAACCAACATTCCAGTTTGTACTAGATCTGTAACACACATTTAGTTAGTATTGACATTTTATTCTGAGACTGTAACCAACATTCCATTTTGTACTAGATCTGTAACACACATTTAGTTAGTATTGACATTTTATTCTGAGACAGTAACCAACATTCAAGTTTGTTCTAGTTACTATAACACATATTTATACTCTTTTTGTTCTTAGTTCAATCCTGATGTAAACAAACCCACGTGGCAAGTCTGAAACGCTATTGGTCAGGGGCGTTGACACTGTCCACACAGCAATGTGTCATTGTGCATGTGCAGAATGTCTGTATAGTCATGTGAGAGTTATCTTGCCACTTAAATCGGGGCACGTCGGTTTAAGAATTCCCTCACTGTATTCTGAATCATATTGAATGAATATGGACCCAGTTGAAAGGCTATGTTGACCGTCACAACACAACATTAGCTGCTTGATGTAAAACAATTTATTGAGAAGGCGGTAAATGAAACAACGGCGGACAGGTAGAGTTATTGTATGCAGCATATAATCAAGGAAGATGAGCAACGGCAACTGGCCCAGATTACCATCGTCGTGGACAATGAACAATCTTATCAATAATAACGCTGGCTCAAGTGATGATACAAGATCAGACACAGATACGGAAGGCATTGAATTAATCTCTGACAGAAACTGATAGTATTCAGTACAGTGGTAATTATCAAAGCTTCTATTTTCGTTTTAAATCAACTTTACATTTTTGTTTGTTGCAATATTTAAACGGTTAATAAAAAAAAAAAAGGCCATTAACTGTTGTTATAAAATGTTTCACTGTCGGTCTGACACTGTCACACAAAGTTTACTTTGGTCAGGACAAATTATTACAATTTACGTCTGTTTATACAGTATCAATATTATATGTACCCTGTCTGTTCCGTACTCCTTCTGTCAGAGTGACACGCCTCTAATTCAAGTAGCAAATAGCGTTCCAGATGTGCCACGCCTGTTTGTTTACATCAGGATTAAGCTAAGAACGGAAACAGTATAGATATGACTGACATTTTCCCCCTTAAGAACGGATTGAAATAAAGGAATTGTGTATATAAAAGCATAAGAAATTCTTTAATGCTGTATGTACACTGCAACCAGAAATGGAACCAGATATTGTTCCTTTAAAAAAAATAGGATTAACTGTAACAGTTTTAGAAGTAAACATACCTTTTAAATAGATTTCAATACTATAATCTGTGTGCTTGGTTGTGTATTTAAAAATACTTAGTGTGTTTTGTACTACAAGCTGAACATTATAAAATTTTGTTCCTCTAATAGGGTTGAAAAGCAAAATAAGTAATGGTTGATAAAAGTTCATGGTAATGGAAAATAATAAATCATATACTTTACATGTACTGCAGTAGCCTCATCGGTAGAAGATTAAAAAGTTATTAAATTTAAAATTCACCAAGTGTATGTAACTGAGAACAAGTGAAAGTCAGCTGGTTTTGGCATACTGCTTCATGTTTTATTTAAACTAGAAGATTTCCATAATTCATGAAAACACACGTACACTCATACACACAAAGTTATATTATTATTATATTGGATGGAATCACCATTCCAGCCACAGAAAATAGGGAAAATAAGAATAAGCTCAAAGAATTTTTCAGTGAAGGAATTGTGAGGATCGGTCAAAAATATAACACAAATTTTAACTTATTTGTGTCGACGTTTCGACAGTGTTTATTGTCATCCCTGTGTATGAATACAAAAGAAATGTCAAACACAACAGAACAATTATTTGGGTGAACGTGTTTGTGTGTGTGCGTGTGTATGTGCATATGTAAGTATCACTAGCTGACCCGGCGAACTTCGTACCGCCTCAGAATCAATAAATGTTGTGTTAACTTATTAGCTGAATTAAATTCAGTTTTTTATTAAGATAAAATGAGTACTCAAAATGAATTAAGTTCAATAAATGTACAAAAATCAAAATGAAATGTATTTTAATTACATTGAAAAGCTGAATTAAATTCAGTTTTTTATTAAGATAAAATGAGTACTCAAAATGAATTAAGTTCAATAAATGTACAAAAATCAAAATGAAATGTATTTTAATTACATTGAAGTGAATGCAATTCACGTGGCAGCAAGGCATTTGCTTTATTGAAGCGAATTGAAATGATTCGCGTAGCATTGTTGCACTACTTTCTGTTAAACTATTTGCTGGATGGGTTGCACTCGGGTCGATCCCCTTCATTGAAGCACCTTGTGATATACGACATTTTTCGTTTTGTTGTCAGGTGCGAGAACGAACAAAGCGGATGGTTTGCCGACACGTGAACATGCTACGTACAATTGACCGTGAGAGAAACATTTATTTTCTAGATTCAGGCCACAAACACTCAAGGATTGGCCTTGTGATTTGTTGATCGTCATGGCTAATGCAAGACGAATCGGAAATTGTATTCGTTTAAACTCGAATGGCATATCGGTTGGGATCATCAGAATTCTCGGAATGAGAACTTCCTCACCTTTGAACTTTCCTTTGAGTATCGTCGCGTGAATCACATTGCCCATGAGTTTTCTCACCAGCAAACGCATTCCGTTACATAGTTTTGGTTGGTTCAGATTTCGAAGCATGATGACTACCGAGCCAATCTTCAGTTGTAAATTGTGCGGTGGCAAGCCAGGTAGATCCAATGAGTTTAAGAATTCAGTTGGATAGTTGGTTGCTTCATCTTCGTTTGTTACAGTGTCGATAGATTTTAAGGAATGCAGTGAACCAACGATTTTATTTTGAATTGTGAAGTTTAAGTGATCCACATCTTTGTTCTTTGCCGCGAGAATTGCTCGTTCACTCAACCAATTGTGATTTTTGTGGTTAGCAATAATGTTCGGGAACACTTTGTTGATGAGCTCGTCCTTCGTTGAGATGAAATTGAAAAAATTCGGCGAAAACGAAATCAATCTGTTCGATTCGTCGACAGGAACACGGCCATTACCGATAGTCAGCAATTGCTTGGAGAAATCTTCGGCAGATGGATCGTTTAGCAATGCAACTCGCATGTTTGTCATCAGCTGAAGTTTCTTCACATAGCGCCACAGAGTCGATGATTTGAGGCAAGCGTTTATTTCATCGGCAGCGGTCGATCTTGGAATGACTGGTAGTGTTTGGCGGAAATCGCCAGACAGTAGAATCATTGTGCCTCCAAAACATCTTGAGTCATTGCGCAGATCTTTCATAGTTCGATTGAGTGCTTCCAATGCGCGTTTGTGCGCCATTGTGCATTCATCCCATATGATGATTTTACTTGCTACCAAAACTTTGGCCATTGCTGAGTGTTTCGCAATGTTGCATGTCGGTTTTTCAGTCGTTTGAAGGTTTAATGGCAATTTCAACGCTGAATGAGCCGTTAGGCATCCTTCTAGCAACATGGCCGCTATCTCAGAAGAAGCAACTGCTACAGCAATTTCGGATCTCACACGAACAGTGGCCAAAATCAATGACATGAGGAATGTCTTCCCAGTTCCACCGGGCGCATCGAGGAAAAATAAGCCACCATTTCCATCATCAATTGCCTTCATTAACGTATCGTACACTTCCTTCTGTTGGGGGTTCAACAGTGGTACATTCGTTCGAACTGATTCGTTCAATGCATCTCGATCGTATTCACGTTCACGTTCCAATTCTCGATTGAAAGCGTCGTTCATACCACGATTTGGCGTTGGCATTCCTAACTTTACTAACAAACTGCCGCACATGAGGTAACACATGTCTTCGATCAAAAGCAAAGCCTGGTTATGTATCTCCTCATTCACCTCCAGATCGGGATTCCCTGAACTGACACGAATTCGATGTAAAATGTCTTCTGACATGTCATCCTTGTACTTGTTCCACAGTTCACGTGGATTCGATGGGAAGCATGTCGAAATAATGATAGCAAATAATGTGCGTATCTGACTTGGAGATGTAGAAACAATTGCTTCAGTGATTGTCATGTCCCAATGAGTATCGTTTTCAAGCAAATTGAGCTGTTGACATGCAGCACGAAATGTTGGGCACACTACACCATTGACAGTTCGAAGTGATTCAAATGATGTCGGCCCACGAACATTCACCAGCAACAACTGCAAGTAGAAGCATTCGTCATTCTTCGGATGAACTGTGTAAATGTGACCAAGAGCATCAGTAGAACGCACATCCGGATGATCAGGAACCGCATCGCCTTGCTTCCGACGTTGAAATTTCTTCGATGAAGCGTTCCAAGTGTAATAACGTGGCATCTCAGAGTAGAGCAACGTTCGTGCAAACGGATCGCTTTGGCAAATCGAAAAGAAACTTGTCAACGTTGTCACTGGAGGTGTTTCAGCATGTTGAGCAACATTTGATGCGTTGAAATAAACTCGTTGACCATTCTCCAGATGCACCGCCAAATGTACAACAGTGGGATGACGTTCATGAATGGGGAATGAGAATATACGCCAAATCACCTCATTGCAACTCACATATCGACCAACTTGATAGTGCGTGATTTCATCATTGGTATTTGGAGATTGAACTCCAAAAACCGCCATATCGCTGCCTTTCGTAACATATTTGCAGATGTATTTGATGGACTTCACTGAATTGCAATACTCCACGTTGCAATGCGCCTTGAATGTTTTGGAAAGAAGTGGCGAATATGGAACAATCCAAGTGTTGTCGACCACGAAATCGTTTCCTTTCACTTTCGTTGTGATAGTTCTACCGTTATCATCGGGTGATTGACGCCGATACAGTGGATAACCATCGTTGCCAGTGATAGTCTCCGCCGTCAAATTTCATGGATAACGCTTGGAACACTTGCCGTCGACCGTGCACAGTGATTGGGGGTTGATGGCGCCACATGGTCCGTGAATCATGTTCGTAATTACAACATCATGCAGGTCTGGATCGGTTTCGGGATCTGGAATCTCGGCACATATGATGTCATCTATTTGGTCTGGTCGAATTCTTTCGACTAACCAAATAAGAATGTGTGCATGCGGCAAGCCTCGTTTTTGCCATTCAATCGAATACATCCAGCATCGAGTATCCCCAAAGACGTGATGCTTAACAATGTAGTTCATCAGCGAAAGGATTTTTTGTTTGAAGACACGTGCGGTGATGTCATGCCGATCACTTGATGTTTGTCCGGGGAGCAGCAGTTGAACAATTTTTATCCATTTTGGATTGCACGTAAAGGAGATGAATAGATCTGGACGACTGTAATGACGAACATATGTCATTGCATCTTGCGCATATTCATGCATATGACGCGGGCTGCCAATGTACGTCGCCGGTAGAATAGTCAATCGACCAACATTAGCTGCATCTCCTTCGGTGCTGATTGCATCGCGTAAATGAATATACTCCTCCGAACGCAGTTTGGCTTGGTTCAACCGAATGAAAGTGAGGCGCTCCGTTTCGATTTTGACGTACATGTCGACGCAATATTGCTGAAGCAATCGACGAAATCGCAGCAAATAGTTGTCAGCATTTTGATGAATCATCAAACGATATGCGTAATAATTCATCGAGCTAACCTTCTTGGTAGTTTCCTCACCTGAAATGAAATCAGTGAAATTAGTGTCATGTTGAAATGAAAATTATGATATCGATACTCACCGCTCAATGGATTTATCATTTTGATATTGAAGTGATAGCCATCGTCTCCTTGCCAAAACATCAGCGGGTATTGCAATGCATCGTATGAACGGTGTGTTTCGTATATTTGTTGCAGTTGTCCAGTGTCGCGACGTGTAAGCACAATATCGCGCGTTTCCAAGTTTTCACCAACAATCACAATTGCGACTTCATCTATTGTTGGTGCGTTGAATTGGCGTTCGTGTGTTGCAGCTGGTCGTTTATCCGCTCTGATCACGACTTTGTAGTCATCACTTGCAAAGGCATGCGATCCAACGCAGTTTTGAACAACCGAACCAATGCATGATGTTCATGAAGTAGTTGCTGCAGATCTTGAAGAATTGCTCTTTTCATTGCCGTATTGATCGTTTGACGCCGATCAAGTTGTTCCTCCATGAAGTAAATTTGGATGAATTTATGCTCTGCGTCTTCAAGCGGTTGCAATGATCCAATTTGATGGTGAATTTGGCCTTGGATCTGTAAAGTCGAAGACGAAGTCAGAATTACTGATTTATGAACACCAAAAGAAAATTAACGTTTACTCTCTCGAGCAGAAATTACCTTGAATGTTGGATTGAATCCACGTCCTTCGATAACGTCTGCTCCAAATGAAGTCATTTGGAAACATCCGTTGTATCTTTGAGTGTTCGATAGAAAATGTCGCGATTCTGGTGTTTCGCCACGAAGCAATGAATGCAATGGCTCAGGTGGCGGAGGCAATAATGGCAATTTCACCTTGCCACTGAGACAGCACAATCCAGGCGTTTCTCCAGCAAACTTCAATGCACCGCAATGGTCGCACACAACCTCCATTGGGCCAATTCGAACGAAAGGATGCGAGCTGTAGTCAATTGTGCAATCATATTGAAACGCTACTCGATTCAAATCAACACTTGAAGCATTTCTTCTTGCGCGTCGAAGATTATCACGTTGTTGATCTGTGTGATAAGCTCGACGATTTCTTATTTCCAACCTTGCCGTTTGACGTACTGCCTCTCTTTGTTCTTGTGTTTGTGAAGCACGAAGTCGGGCCATACTAACGCGGCACTCTTCTCGTGCTATTTCTTGTTCATCTGCAGTGGATTGATTCGCAATATTCCGAAGTCTAATTGCATTACGGCTTCGTTGTGAAAGATTAGATCTTCTGGCTTGCGGCATTGTAAATAACACTGGAAAATTAATCACACAATTCAAAATTACATAATGAAGCAATTATCGATGCGCGCACAATCACAAATGTGATAACCTCACAAAGTGAACATCTTCGAAGGCAACTTACTGTTTGAAAATCACGATCGAAAATAGAATTCCACAGAATTACGAACGAATCCGCCTAGAAAATTAAACACACAGTCCACAATTACCGATTGTATTGATTGTCGATGCATGCACAATGACAAATGACATAACCTTTCACAATGTGCACTTCATCAAACTGAACTCATCTCTTTGAAATCACTTTTCGCTGATGAATTTAAGAAAAAATCGTTTGAAGAGAATTAATTGAATCGAATTCAAATGTAATAACGGTCGAAAACTGAATGAAAATTGGTGAAAATTGGTCTGCACAGCTAGCTCAATGGTATGCAATGAAAGGACCGCGCAACTGAATCAGCTGTCAACCAGCATACAACGCCATGTTCATTTTGTTCCTTTTTTTGTTTCTGTCATGTATCAGAGATGGCGTTGTATACGGATTTTAATTTTTTGTGATTTTCTTACTTTTCCAATGCGCGAGGAAACTTCTAGAGGCCGAGACGAACGAAAAAAAAATTCATCGAAATCAGTCAATCCGTTCTCGAGATATCATCAAAAAAGCCTTTCCATACAAAATGTATGAGAAAATGAATTTTCTTCATACATTTTTTTTTCGTGAATTTTTCCCATGTTATAATAGTTATTCTGCTATTCTGGGCGGAGACAAATCAAAGATCATAAAAATCGGTCCAGCCGTTCTTGAGTTATAAATGGTGTAACTAACCCGACTTTGTTTTATATATATAGATTGCATATGTGAAGGAGAAATCACATCTACAATATATCATTTCTAAATTAATATAAATTTCTAAATTAATGATTGTTTTTAATACCAGTAGTGAGTGAAACATGTTAAAAATAACTTTTAATAATGATAATGTGATGTATTTTATACTTACACTTATTGTTTTTTATTAATGGTACCTATAATTCAATTTTTTATTTTTTGTATTCTTTTTATATAGCCTAAAGGTACCATATAATGTTATTATTTATATTCTTAAAGTGATCGATTTCGGTCACAGACCATCATCAGGTTATATAGCACATTCACAATATTATAAAACACTATTATATAATAATAATATTATATAAAATAAAATTATAAATAATAGTGTTTTATAATATTGTGAATGTGCTATATAACCTGATGATGGTCTGTGACTGAAATCGATCACTTTAAGAATATAAGTAATAACATTATATGGTACCTTTAGGCTATATAAAAAGAATACAAAAAATAAAAATTAACTTTTAATAATTACATAGTTGAACATTCCTTAATCTGTTTTTAGCTATAATATATTTTACTATGCTATATGTTGACTGGTATATGTATAAACGTTTTCTGTACCAATCTAATTGTTGATTATTGCTTTTATAATTAATTAAAAAATACCATTACAGTATAGTAATTTAAATTGTAATACTGTATAAATTAAGTTCTGTGATCTTTATTTTCTCGTTTGTCTTAAAGACAACATTTGAAGATGTAAACAAACTGTCTCAACTCCTTCACATATACAATGTACATACATACGCGCACACACACGCGTGTGCACACACTCACATACACAAACATGTTCACCCAAATAATTGTTCTGCTGTGTTTGACATTTCTTTTTTATTCATACACAGGTCCTGATGATGACAATAAACATTGTCGAAACGTCGACACAAATAAGTTAAAATTTGTGTTATATTTTTGACCTATCCTTACAAACCCTTCACTGAAAAATTCATTGATTGACGGTCACTACGTATTTAAGGATTTAATAAACTCAAAGGAAACTCCCAGGAAAGTAATAATTTTCAACTACATTGGAAAATTGAAAATTCACATCAACATATAGCGTCACTGCCATTGTCATTTTCAAGACTGCAGTTGCTGTTTTATTAAGCAGTAGTTCAGTATTGGAGAAATAGATATGCTACAAAATATTATTAATAATTATTACATATTAAAGCATGTAGAAGCATCGTGTCGCATCTTATTTTGCCCAGCCTATGACATACTTTTCAAGCAGCCACATTATTAATTCACACTGTACACATCGTGTTTGTGTGGCCAATAATTAACAGTGTCATGGATAAGGGCAGCTGTTGAGGAATTTAATTTTACAAGTTGGCAGTCACTTTATTGTTATAAAATATTCACTATGTAAATTATTGATTTTGTTTTACCTCTCTTCCTTTGTAAGTAATTTGTTGAGTTTCCTGCAGGTGTCCCATGTAGTGTCTTCAAATAGTAAGTACTTCTGCAAGTAAAGTTATTTACACCTGAGCACGTTTTACAGAAATTATTATTCTGTATCTTCAGAGGTTTTGTGAATTAACGTGTGTAATTGAATTGTTTCGGTTCTACTAAAGTTAACGGATAATCGATTTTATTGTGATTCAGATTTTTGATTGTTGCAATGTTATTTATACGTATGATACTATACGTAATCAGCTATGTATTTAATGTTTTATTTTTATTATTTCAATAAATGTATGATTTTAAATAATTCATCTTGTTTTGTTTTTACTTGAATTAGTTCTTTAATTAGTAGATTATTATTATTGTGTTTGTAAATATTAAGATTTTCCCAGATATTCATTTCGTTAAATTTTTGTACGTTTTTAATTAATTTGACATTTTGAATGTCTGGAAATTTATGTTTATTATTTAAACAGTGTGTGGTTTAACCAGTTTATAACATAAATTTTCAGACATTAAAAATGTCAAATTAATTAAAAACATACAAAAAGGTAACATAATGAATATCTGGGAAAATCTTAATATTTACAAACAATAATAATAATCTACTATAGTACGGGACTTAGCATAATAAGCTTCGAGGTTATGCAATAGTAACAGCTCTTCCCTGCCCCTCACCGACAGCGTTGTCACGCGTTACACTTGGTTATGCGTAGGCAAAGGCGGGGAGTGAAGCGACATTGCAATACCACAGTCGCCTCGAACCTTATTTTGATACGTCTCACATAATAATTAAAGAACAGATTCAAATAAAGACAAAACAAAGTGATTTATTTAAAATCATACATTTTTTAAAATAGTTAAAATAAAACAAATAAATTAAATAAATATCTGACTATGTAAACATTGCAACAATCGAAAATTTGAATCGAAATAAAATTGATTACCCGGTAACTTTAGTTAGAATCAAAACAATTCGATTACACATTAATTCACAAAACCTCTGAAGATACAGAATAATTTCTGTGGAACGTGTGGCAAGTGTCGATAACTTAACTTGCAGAAGTACTTGTTTTACCTCTGTGTACACAGTGTCCAACTTGTTGACGAGAGAAGTGAATTATTTTTTCCTTGGTTGTATTGAATTTTAGGTATTATTATTGTTTTGAAATTAATTAGCATGTACAGTAAAGCCCCGATTATCTGCGAGTGCCGTGAAAAATTTTTTTAATTACGAACCTCAAAAAAACCAATTTTAATCCAAGCCAACAACAGGGAAAATACAATAGGCCCTACAGTGCGAAGGTCGAAAATTTCTGACAGGTTTATTGTGCATCGTAATCCTATAGGCCTTCTCGGAATTTTGTTTTGGCTCTTGCTCTTTTGTTTTGGTCAAGTTCACTAACCTTCCCCCTCTACGTACATATTCTCTCGGTCTGCCAGTGGTGTCAGTTGTCAGTAAGCGTGCGTAGTGATCAGTCGTGATCAGTTCGTTTAGTTCCTGAAATTAATAATGGCTGAAAAATGAAAGAAGGTTGTGTTAACGATTGCACAAAAACTTGAAATGATTTCTAAAATAGAAAATGGCGCTTCAAGGAAGCAGATGTGTTTGAATTACGGGATTGGGGAAACAACAGTGTGAGATGTTTTAAAGCAAAAAGACAAACTGTTAGCCTTTGCATCAGTGTCGGACAGTGCTTCTGGGATGAAAAAACGAAAAACAATGAAGAAATCCACCTATAATGAACTTGACTCGGCATTAGCGGAATGGTTAGCTCAGGTGCGAAGTGAGGGCACCCCCGTGTCTGCTCCTACCATTGCAGCTAAAGCAAAAATCTTTTTTGATTTGTTAGGCCTGGAAGGAAATTTTGATGCGTCGTCCGGTTGGTTACATCGTTTTAAGAAACGTCATGGAATTAGAGAGATTCGTCTACACAGAGAGAAGCTGAGTGGTGATCAACAAGCAGCTGATGATTTTCAACGTGATTTTGAAGAGTTTGTGTTGTCTGAAGATCTGTCATATGAACAAATTGATAACGCTGATGAATCAGGGCTTTTTTGGAAGTGTCTTCCCACTCGTACTTTAGCATTTGAAAGTGAACATCAAGCGGCAGGTCACAAAAGTAGCAAGGAAAGAATTACAATCTTGCCATGCAGCAACGCTGCGGGTAGTCACAAACTTAGGCTTCTTGTAATCGGTAAATCTAAGAAACCGAGGTCTTTTAAGGGGACAAGAGCAGAAAATTTACCAGTTGATTATTTCAATCAAAAAAAAAGGTTGGATGAACCAGCAGATTTTTCAAGAATGGTTTGAAAACATTTTTGTGCCTCAAGTACGTAAACGTCTTGACTCAAAAAATTTGCCAAAGAAGGCTGTTTTGTTAATTGACAACGCGCCTTCACACCCAGCTACATATGTGCTTTAATCTTCTGACGGGCAAATCTTTGCAAAGTTTTTGGCCCCAAATGTTACTGCGCTGATACAACCTATGGACCAGGGAGTCATTGCAATCATGAAGAGAACATACAAAACAAAGTTGTTACTGTCAAAAATCGAAGAAGGCTGCGATCTCAAAGAATTTTGGAAGAAATATACAATTTTGGATAGCATTTACGATATTGCGTCTGCATGGGATTACATCAAACCCTCAACCCGTGTTAAATCATGGAGAAAACTCTTTCCGAGTATTGAAACAAATGTCAACCAAAACATTTGTGAAGAAGAGAATGAAGTCATGCCGACCGCTACACTTGTTGACCTAGTGACATCCGTTCCGGGAGGTGAGAATGTCAACGAAGAGAACATAGAAGAGTGGCTGGAATGCAGCGCAAGTGAGCCGGGGTTTGAACGACTGACTGACGTAGAGATAACAAACAAAGCAATGGGAGTGAACGAGAACGAAGAAGAACAAAGTGAAAGTGAAGAAGACGAGGCACCTGCGCGGATGACACACGAAACTGCTTTGCAGCACGTAGACGGATTGCTTCAATATTTAGAGGAACAAGACGACGACGCACATCTGGCAGAAAATCTCATGCTAAGGAAAATACAATCTAGAATAAAGAAAAGGTGTTTCCAAAGCAAGAAGCAAAAACGAGTGACTGATTTTTTTAAAAAGGCATAACTGAACACTTTTTGTTAACAGTACAGTATTGTTTTTTGTTTACTGTTCTTTATTTTAGTGATTTAGACGTATAGCAAAGGCTTCTGCTGTAATGTACATATTTTAAAAGTTTTACATATTATGTTTTTTGTACAATAAAACATAGTTTTTATGCTGAAATATTTTTTTCGTGTTTACACCTCATTTTTAGTCTTTTTTCGGGTTATCCGTGATTTTCACTATCCGCGGTGCCCTTGCCACCCAATTCCGCGGATAATTGGGGCTTTACTGTATAGCATTATAAAAATTATGAAAACTGTCATGTGCTTTTTTTAAGAAGTGAAGGCTTAGCAGAAAGCACTGAATTGTCGATTAGTTTGATAATTAAATATACTTCATTAGACCACAGAAGCGAATGGAAAACCTTAAAAATTAAAGCACTTAGTGATCATATGTTTTGTGTAGTCATACTTTCTGTGGGCTCGGAAATAGCATTATTGTGCTCTGCAGCTGCACAATGCTATTATTTATTTTACTATACATCCTTTGTTAAGGAAAATATCATCAGTTACATAGACTAAATAGTAACAAATAAAGTTCTTTGACTGATATCTTAGGCTCTCACGGCTGGCGTCAACTCTGTTCAAATCAGCAGCATTATACCACGGCCTAATAGTCCGGCAGTGAGTCAGACCTTTAACAAAATCAGCAGAATATGTCATCAGCTGTGAGTTACTGAAGAGAAATTGAAAGGGACCCATAATAAATGGCTATAGAAAACTCAAAGCTGTGGTAGTTACGAACAGGCAAATATCTTGTATGTATTGATTTTGCCAATTGAGTTATTAGTAGAATTTTGTGTGAAACTGCACAATATATTGTTATGATGGTCTACTGATCGTCGTATGGTACAGTGGAAAACAAAGTACAAGACACCAATTAAGTCGCTAATCACCAGCTTTAATTATCACAATTAAAGAGTTTGTAATCAACAAGATAGTCTCTTACAACAAATTAAATAAAAATTGGTCACACTCAATAATGATGTCAACGAGTATAAAACACAATTTTATTACAATTATCCCGCACAAATTTAAAACACATAACACTTCGCCACAATACTACGAACCACACTCAATGCAACTCAAACTGAAACTGAGCATCGCTGATTATTTATACCCTGCCGAAAGTCCAGAAACATACATACTACGCATCAACAACGCTACTAGAAAACACGAGAACGTAATTGGTTGCGGCCTTGCACTCAGTATGGCCGGCTGCGCGACTTCTGGCAGTCTAGCTTATGCGTTGAGAATTACGTACGCACACACATTAAAGCTGGATTCCAGTGGAACATTCGAGAAACATAGATTATTCTGTAATGCCGTAACAAAATTTTATTTATGAGATAATGAAATTAAGTTCATTACTGGGTTTTGTTAATTATTAGATTATAAAATTGTATCTGTGACAATGAAATTTCTAACAGTTCACACACGGGGAAGGGATTATCGACAGTGGTGTAGAATGATAAAATTTACAGAGAAATGAACCCTGTGTATGTAGTTATTGTTGATCTGAGAGCGGTGTGCTTGCGTGCGTCTGTGTTTTATTCAGTTATACATTGTAATTCACGTTTTACCTACACTTTCAGAGTGTATTTGACAGGTCAGAATAAAGAAAACGCTATAAATCATGTGTCTAGAAATGCTTTGTTTCAAGTTATGGCTGGTCAAATGATTTTTTTTTGTCTCAAAGATAAAAATGCAGTATTAAAATATTTAGGACACTAATTACATGGAAAAATTGATGGTATATGTTTTTTACCTGAAAAATTGTAAAAACTGGGTCCCGGAACTTTATTCTAATCTAAGAATACGGTCAAAGAGCTCCTTTTACTCTATTTAAATTGCCAATAAACAAATTAAACTTAAAAAAAATTGTAGATCACTTAATTCTATAAAATTTTATGTAACTAACAGAGACAAAAAGTTAATTCAAACTAAACAAATTTGACTTAACATTAAAGTGATTAGAGAGAGAGGAGAGAGAGAGAGAGAGAGAGAGAGAGAGAGAGAGAGAGAGAGAGAGAGAGAGAGAGAGAGAGATGTTATTGTCTTAATATCAAATACAAATTATTTTGAAAAATATTTCAAAAATTCAGAAAATGCTCTTATGCTTTTTACTCGTGTTTAAACTGGGATTTAAGGTATAATTGTAGAAGATAATAAAATCCAGGACAAGTAGAAAAGCGTGGATGCAGTTGTGAATGAAAAATATAAAACATTTTATATTGTAAGCAGTTTTTCTACACCATAATATAGAAAAAAAATAAAACAAAAATTATTAATTTGTTTTGAAGAAAAATCTTACCTTAGCAGTCTAAATTTTAAATGTCTTAATTTCAAAAAAGAATTCTTTTTAGAAGTGAGGAAGTATATTTTACAAACTGATATTTCTTATAATTTGAAAAGTGATTGTGGAAAACAATTGTTAGGGAGAGATGTTGTGAGCATTTTTTTTATAAGTAAATTTTTGAAATACTATTCTGGTATTTGTTTCTGTTAGATTGGTTTGGTACGATATATAGAGTATGCGTTGCAATCATCGTTAATATATGTTATAGGGGAGAGAGCAATGATGAAGCTAGCAAATATACTATTAGACACACGGTATCCTGTTGCTGATTCTTGCATCCAAGTTCCTGTGTCAATATCCTTCAACTGGCCCCATTAACTCCTGACCTGAAAATAAGAAGCACAAGGGTAACTGAGTTTATTTATCACACATGTCAGTTGCTAACACACACACAAATTATGTAGTGGAGAGGGGGGCACATTTGAATACTTTTATTATTTTTCTGTAATCAGGACCAAGGGCTAAAAACAATTCTGTTATATGTTGCAAACACTTCATTTATTTTTGTATAAGATTATAAAACAAAATAATAAATTATTACAATATAACTAATTTTTTATAACTATCGTTTTTTGTTCAAACCTGCCCCATAGTGGGGCACATTTGAATGAGCATGTGGCACGTTTGAACAATATGATTAATTTGAAAATGTTTTTAATTTCTTTGACATTTTATAAATAAAACTGTAAAATTTTGTTAACTTTTCAAATTAAAGTTACTCCGTTAGTGGCAAAGAAAATATCAAAAACAATAACTAAACTTAAAAACAAAATAAAGTCAAAAACAGCAACAATACAGATTTATAAACATAATTATTTTAATTCATTTTAATAAACTTGTAATTTTTAATGTAAACAGTATTTTGAAAAACCAACTGGTTTAAATTGAAATACTGATGGAATTGAATAACAAGCAACTATAGGCCTAAACTATAATTCACATCAAAACCTTTCTTCAACTAAACATACTTCATATTAGATTAACTTCTTAATTTGATAAACAGCTGGATTATTATTGAAATATAGTAGTGTATTAATATTTAATTCTAGTTATAATAAAAACTAGCTCTTAATAAATTGTTTTTAACAAAGACAACAGCAAAGTTTATTAATATTCATGTTTACTATGGTAACCAAATCACTTGTACAAATTAATAAATTATTTACCTTAAATTATCCGCCGTGTGATTTCTTGTGCTTCGTCTATGATGCGTTTCAGAGCTTATACTCCATCATCACATATTAAAAAGGTAAAACTATCACTCTTGCGAGATCGTTAAGAAGTTAAAATGTCAAAATTTGCATATGAACCGTACGCGGATTTGGGTGCGCACCCGTTCAAGTTCATTCTGCCACTGAGCGGTTGCTACCTTATCGTAGCCCCAGCGAGCAGACTCAAGGCGGTATCGTACAATCGGTTGGATACATGTTGAGAAAACATGAAAAAAGAATGCTTAAACCCCGAATAAACTACAACACGCAAAAAATATTTATATCTACTAATTACACTAGCTTTATGCCTAAGGTTTTGTCTTCTATATTGAATAATAATAGTTTCACTATTTCATTCAGGACTAATAATAAGTTACTGGATATTCTCAAACCGAAAAAACACACACCTCCAGAAGAAAAAACTGGCATATATAAATTAACATGCAATGATTGCGATTGCTTCTACATTGGACAGACTGGGAGAGGTTTCCTTAAACGATTTTGAGAACATTTACCTAAGAAAATAAGAAACATTGACAACATCAAATCAAATTATGCCCGACACCTGACTTCACACAATCATAATTACACAGATTTTAGTTCCAATTTAATACCGTTACATGTATGTAAGAAGGGCCGTTTCATGAATGCCTTGGAGGAATTTGAAATTTACAGTGCA
Organism: Magicicada septendecula; assembly: GCA_034769895.1. Classification (NCBI taxonomy): domain Eukaryota; kingdom Metazoa; phylum Arthropoda; class Insecta; order Hemiptera; family Cicadidae; genus Magicicada; species Magicicada septendecula. The sequence goes on along the minus strand of CM068373.1, from coordinate 65,287,667 downwards.
TATGGAAACCCAAGGAGTCGCGTTATCGTGTTAAATGACCACCTGAACTTTGTATCCAACCGATTGTACGATACCGCCTTGAGTCTGCTCGCTGGGGCTACGATAAGGTACCAACCGCTCAGTGGCAGAATGAACTTCAACGGGTGCGCACCCAAATCTGCGTACGGTTCATATGCAAATTTTGACATTTTAACTTCTTAACGATCTTGCAAGAGTGATAGTTTTACCATTTTAATATCTGATGATGGAGCATAAGCTCTGAAACGCGTCATAGACGAAGCACAAGAAATCACACGCCGGATAATTTAAGGTAAATAATTTATTAAAGTTTATTAAATTGTACTTAATAAACAACGGTGAACTGACCGAATCCAATCTAAAGTTGCTTAGATTTACTTTGAAAGTCATCAGTCCCATTGATCGTTGAGTTGTACCTCTTATAGGCTGTGGCAACACAGCTACTATGTCAGATATTTCAACTGTCCACTTATCTTCTTTTTCAGGAAAGAAAAATGTGACACTGTGTGCTTTTCTTTAAAAATTTAACAACACATTCTCCCTTATCTTTGTCTAACACTTCTCCAATGTAATAAATAATCTTCTTTTTCGTAGCAATCTTGACTAAAACATAATCCTTTACTTGAAAATCTTTGAAGTTTACTTTCTTCTCTGAAATCATATCATGTTCTTTACCACGTACATCTTCATTTTCAACATGACTGGATTCTTCAAAGAATTCATCACTGCTAGATTCTGGTTCTTTTTCATAAACTCTTCTTTTTGACTGCTGATTTTTAAGAAATACACTCGATTGAAATTTTTGAACTTTTCTTAACCTTCTGTCAGTTTCAGCCATAATTTTATTCTTTTCTGGTGTAGAAGTAAGAATTCTAGATTTATCTTTCTTCCTTCATCTTCTTGGTGTATCTCCATTTCTTTTTTCATTCATTACTGACAAAGGATACGGCCAGATACTTTCTGGTGTACAGGTTTCATTAAAAGCTCTAGATGGTCCGACTTCGGTTGTTGTATCCTCTTTGTTTCTATATTTGATTGGGGTTAATTCGCTATCTACCTGCTTGCCTGTTTTCAGACAAAATTTGTATTTTAATAAATGTTATTTTAATATGAAAATGTCATTAAGGGGCAGTTTTGAACATGTTCAAATGTAGTGCCCCCTAAGACATTCTAAAACAAAAGTGACTTGGATATAATTGACGTTAAGCAAACCATACAACTAAGTACATATAAATATTAAGAATTAAACTTTCTTTTAATGGGCACCTCGTTACGATGTTGTTACACTCTCTTGAATTCAAGCTTCGAGAGCCACAAAAATATGTCTAAAACAGACTTCTTTAAACAAATGTTTTCAACTGCAAGCAAAATGGCTGCTGACTGAAGAGATTTGTAGGATGTAGTGTTACCAACATACTGGTAAAATAGTTAAATTATTGTATTAGATAACTGTGAGAAATAGACACTGTTCAAATGTGCCTCCAGTTCAAATGTACCCCCCTCTCCCCTATGCATAGATGAAATTCAGATAATTTCTTATCTCGTATTTTGTTTCAGACTATCGCATACTTGGTTATAAACCACTTTAAATGAGTACTTAATTTGGATTAGCTTTACAATGTATCGTTAAGACCAGAAGTTATTGACACATGCACACAAATGAAATAATATAAACTTCGAGTAGAGTGTTTCAGTAGTTTATTTGAATTACCAGACATTGTACACACAACGTAAATTGTATTTTCGAACCTGTGTGCATGTGTGTGTTTACAACACTGTTCTTTTTTTTCAGTCACACTTGCCTTGATAGTTTTTAGTGGTACAGTAAAACCTGTATTTAGCGACCAAACTTGAACCTCCGTAAAATGTGGCCGCTCAGCGAGGTGGCCATTAAATAAAGGGGTTGGCGGGGATAGTAGCAATACAGTGTATTAAATAGGAATGATCTGCTATATTATTTTATTGTGTACTTGCAGTTGTATTCCTGTTTACAGTACGGTTTCAGTGGAAATAATTACATTACAACACATTGGTAAAGATTGTACTTAAAAAAAAATAGTCTTTTAAAGTGGTTTGTTTTAAGGTAGCAGTTTTATTGTAAATTGCGTAATTTTTAGCCAAACAGTAAAGTTAATACACTGTTCCACAGCATTCTCCCCACATTTCTTATCAAGAGTAACGCAAATGTCTTTGATTCGTCTAAGAGATTGTAACACTTCTTTTAAACACATCCGCGGTTCTTTAATTTCTTCTTCACTCTGAACATCATTATCATATGTTTCTGCAAAAAGCTGAAGAATTACTGTATTGTAAAAGTATGTATTCTGGAAAAGTAGAGATTTTAATCGACCATTTCAAAAAGTTTTGTTTGTAAATACAGAAATTTTTCTAATCTACCTTTATAATCTTCATGAAGTCGATTCTCCCAATTGCACTCAAAATCGTCACAGGTTCTTGTTAAATTTTATGTAATGACTGTTTCATGTAATGCTACTGTTAAATTACACAACAAATTACAAAAACACTTCTCAAGCACACATAGATTGTTTACGCGAATTCAGTGTTATAACGGTTTCACCAGTTTGGAACGTTCGCGTGTACTACTGTTACACCGTTATGGAAACTTCAACAATGTATTGTTTACAAATAACAATTTGTAAATTTAAAACTACACAGTTAAATAAGGCTAGGCTGTTTCAATTGGTTAGGTATAAATACTACGTGAGTATTCGTAGAAATCCTTACTGTCAAACTATTTTGTCTACTGTATTCTATTCAAGATGACTGAACATCGCTGACCGTTTAAGCAAGTGAAGGAACCCATTACGGGCTGACCGCTGGCTGAGGGAGGAGGTGTCCGTTTAATGGATGGAAAATTTATATTGATCTTACGGAAAATAAAATCCGTTCCTTAGAAAAGTGGCCATTCTTAAAAGTAATTTAACATCATTTACACAAAGAAGACAATCAGTTAAATATCTTGTGGATTTGTTAAGAATCATGTAAAGTTCAAGATAGATTCTTGTTTCTCACTTTAGATTGAGCAAACGTTTTAATCCCCTCACTGAAATCAAGTCCTTACAGAAAGACACTTTCCATGAACAAGAGGGCTACACTGGTCAGTCAGTTTATCCTGGCGCAAATTTGAGCGTAAATAATTCTTTACCCTCTTCAAAGTTGAAAAAGATCTTTCGCCACTACAGTTAGTGACAGGCATAGTAAGGAAAATGCGCAAAGCTATCTCAACATTAGGAAACATTGATTCTAAGTTAAGCGTTTTCAAAAAATTCCACAGTGGTTTTGAATGCCCAAATATGAGCGATACCGAACTTGCAAACAGGCGCCTGTGTTAAAAATTAACTCAGATTTTATCCTTGTAATTTATTACCAATTTTACATTTAGCTGTAAAATTATATTATTTTTTAGCTAAAATGTGCGCCCCCTAAAGTGCCGCACCCTAGGCTACAGCCTAGTCAGCCTAATGGTTAATCCGCCGCTCCGTATTTCATTTAAGAAATTTTCCATTGTAAATAAAATTTTACATTGTAAATATATGCCTAACTTTGTAATTATAAGTTTTACTTTATTATTTATTTGTTTTGAAATCCTGTTTCTTCATAAATTTTAATTTAATAAACTGTGGGCAAACAAATGAATTTTAAAAATTATTTTTATTTATGAAGTAAAAAAATAATGAAGGAATGAAAAAACCAACAGTTTTATTTTTTTTTTTTTAGAGTAGGCCTATATATTGTAGAACAAAAATCTAAAAATATGTTTTTTATTATCCTTTTCCCTTTTGAAGATATTCCACTTAGTGTGGAACTCCGTATTTTGTTTAAAAATTTTCTAAGTAACATTTTAGAATTTTTTCCTGACCATGTGTAGGTAGTTGCTGGTGTAATTTATTTTTTTCTGGATTCCTTACATATTAAAATATACTCATAAAACTTTTAATCAACATTGGTTGGTAAACAAGGAAGATATAATTTATTTTCCATCAGAAAAAAATTAAGCTTCCTCCAGCCAATCTATAAAACCGCAAAATTCCAAAAACTTTAACAGGGTGTAAAACCTAAACCGTTTGAGATACAGCAATAAAATTTGGTATGGTTACTCGTGTCCATGAAAGGAACAAATATGCCAAGTTTCATCAGAATCTGAGATCATGGGTGTTAAATCTTTTTTTTTTTTTTTTTTTTTTTTGTTGATTTGACATGGAATGACCCGATTAACAGGTTACACGAGTCTTACAGTACACTAAAAATTTTAGTTCTACCCTCTTTGAGCTATAGATGTTGCTACGTAAACTCTTCTACAGATCCTTGGAGACTTTACTTTAATTTTTAAACTAATTTTAAATATATTAGTTAATGATAATCAAAATTCATGTACAACAAAATCCAGGAATATAATTTTTTTTTTAGGTTTTACTTTGTTGACAACTGTGATGTTTAAGACTCCATAAGCCTTATTTTCTTCTAATTAAAGTGGATATATTAGTGGACGTGTAAACCAGTAAATGTTGCCATTTGAATTTAGACTTTCTGTGTGATAGGAATCATACATACAGTTCCGTTTGTTCTGTGTGAATATTCAGCAGCTAGTATGTGAGTGTTCATATCTGCATGTTTTTCTCTAATATCACTGAATTTGATTTTCAATAAACCTCCTATACATCTGAATTTTTTTAATTTGTTTTAAATTTTGTGGCTAATTTGCAGGGTTTTCTTGAAAGGATTTATGGTAAAAACCTGTTTTATAATCTAAAAGATTATATTGTTTGTTTGATTTAGCAAGGCTTTTATGAGCCTTGTATTGTCTTAAGTACAAGTCTCTCTGTATTGGTTGTTTTTCTTAGCTTTTGTGATTATGAAACTTTCAAATACAGTGCAGATACAAATTACATATATGTATTTATGTACACTAAAGACTTGTTTATCCGAATTTGATGGGACCACCCCCATTTTGGATAAACAAAATTTCAGATACACGGAAACGTCTATTTAAATAATATTTAAATACAGTAACTTTATTTAATAATAATAATAATAATTTAAAAGTTACTTACAGTGAATATGACACAATAAACTATAAAACAGCACCGCACTGTAAATTATAGTTTCTGCAGTACTGGAACAGTCCTATTGCTTGTTCGTATAGTAATCAATCATATTTTTTTGCCTAAGCTTTGAAGCTCGTTTGCTGGTTGCCCAATCTACGTTTATTAACATAGGATTGTTTTGTGTGAACTGTTGTTATTGTGTCACCTTCGGCTTCTAAAAGGAAGCAGAAATGTACTGTTATAATACATAACAGTATACACAGTACTTTATGTTTACAATATATGAACATAATACTTTATGTTCGAAAATCGGAACAAATCGGTAATTCAGAGTACCCGTTATCCCAATTAGTTCTGATTATTACGTTCGTAGAAATTAGTTGAGTTATCCCAATTAGTTGAGTATTAGTTCTGAGAAATTACTTTCTACTTTATATCACGTGGAATCGCTTGCCTAAGCTATTAAATGTAGATTATAGTGACAGGAATATGCTTTTGTGTATTTTTTAAATTTACTAAAAATTGTTTTGGATAAACCGGATTTTCGGATAAACGAATTTTTAATTTATATTTATGTTTTTTTGATGTTTATAACTATTTTATATCAAGATATATTATTTCCTTACTTGGAATATGTTTCGGGAATCAAATACTTTCCCATCCTCAGTTATCTTAGTTTTGGGAGTTAAAATTATTTGTAATTTCTGATGATGATAGTTTATACCATCGAAACAGTGTAATATTAAAAAATGCAAAAATATATTCTTGTAAGAAAAGTTTTATTTATTATTAATTTGTGTGTGTGTGTGTGTGTGTGTGTGTGTGTGTGTGTGTGTGTGTGTGTGTGTGTGTGTGTGTGTGTGTGTGTGTGTGTGTGTGTTGCAGTGAACTGCATTCAACTGTTTTTGTGAGTAAGATTTATGAATATAATGAAAGTTAAAACGTTATGGTTACTAATTTGGTAAACAAGAAAGTCAAATATAGATATAAGTAATGTAAACATTTCATCATTAACAAAAGCATTGTTTTAGGTAGAAAATGACTGTTATCAGTAAAAGATTGAAACCTGACATATCACTAAAGAATGATCAGATATTAAATATATGTAACTGTTTGTAGCATTAAAGTAACAGATTAAAGAAGAAGTTGTTAAATTCTGAATAGTTTTTTCTTTCCCCTTGTTCCAAGAGAAGAATAAGGAAGGAAGTTTGTTTCTACAAATGTGGATTAATTACATGTTTTTTAATTTTTTTAGTTTAATGTTTTTGCTGGGCTAAACGTAATTTTTTCATACATCACAGCTTTACAGTGTGTGTGTGCGTGTGCGTGTGCGTGTGTGTGTGTGTGTGTGTGTTCTTTTGGGCCAATTTTTATGTGGTAGTTTTCTTCTTCACCTCAAAGTATTCAGTAATATAAGACGAGTTTTCCAGGCTGTTTGGCCGTGGTCTATGGTTTAATGACAAACCAAACGTTTCAACAGCTCCAATGGCTGCCAGTCAGCCTTTACCTTCCAGTCAGCCTTTACCTTCAGTGTAGTCAGGCCTCCTGACCTTCAGGCCAGTCAGTACTGTGGGCCTGACGTGAACAACCTACGTTCAGGATTTCTTTAAATTCCACTGATGATGGCAGCCGTTGGAGCTGTTGAAACGTTTGGTTTGTCATTAAACCATAGACCACGGCCAAACAGCCCGGAAAACTCGTCTTATACAACTGACATCGGCCGTGAAAGCCTTAAGACAGTATTCAGTAATGTTTCGTTAAATGATAGAAAATAATTACTATTTGGAACATTAATTATACTGATAGAAAAAATTATAGTTTTGTATGCATTTATTAGAGAGAGAGAGAGAGAGAGAGAGAGAGAGAGAGAGAGAGAGAGAGAGAGAGAGAGAGAGAGAGAGAGAGAGAGGGAGAGAGAGAGAGTGAGAGAGAGAGGGAGAGAGATTAGTGTTTATCAGTTTAAACCAAAGGGATTTTACTTACAGCCACAAAACTGTGCGTATGTACAGATAAGTGTGGAACCTCTATTTGTAAATACGAGTAAACAAAACCCAGCTTTTAGAACTGTATTAATTGAAGTGATAAGATTAAAAAATATATATAAATTAAAATTGAATGAAGAAAACATCAACATATAAACATTAATAGTATCAGAAAAAAGAATTATCCTCGGCCTTAGATATTTGCATAGGACAAAATTATTTTCAGTTTGATAATAAAATCTATAAACAATTAAATGGCTTACCTATGGGCTCTCCTTTATCACCTTTATTAAGTGAAATCTTTATGACATTTTTGGAAGAAAACATTTTTACATCCGATAACCCCAACATAAAATATGTTTTTCATTGGGCAAGGTATGTTGATGATATATTTTGTATCTGGACGGGAACAGATAGACAGCTCCATATGTTCTTAGATTATATTAATTCCTTTTATAGTAGCGTGCAATTTACACTTGAAACAGAAAATATGAAAAGTTTAAATTTTTTGGATCTTACCATTACTAGATCACAAAATAATCTTAGTTTCCAGATATATAGAAAACTTACTTTTACAGATACCGTTATACATAAACAATCACTAACATCATGGCACATAAAATTAAGCAGTTTTCATGCAATGGTTAATCGTCTCCGTATAGGTCCTTTATCCAAAGAAAATTTCAATAAAGAGGTAGACATTATAAAAGCCATAGCACAAAATAACGGTTATGATGAAAGAATAATTAACTCTTTAATTTAAAAAAAAAAAACAGAAGAAAATTACTTTAAAAGAATTTTATTCTATAGAGCCAGATCAGGGTAACAAAAAATTTCACTTAACAAATTACATTCCGTGTATAACAGATAAGATTAATAATAGGTTAAAAAACCATGGTCTTAACATGGTACGAGTAAACAAACGTAATCTTTTTTCACTACTAGTCAATAATAAAGAAAAATCTAACACACTGGAGAAAAATGGAGTTTATGAAATACACTGTGCAGAATGCGATGCTATTTATATCGGACAATGTGGCCGTGCTCTGAAACATCGCATTTCTGAACATAAGAAGGCGATTTTAACTAATACATCTAATACAGGTTTTGCAGATCATTGCTTACAACACAATCACTTCATAGACACAAAAAACATAACACTACTCCACAACATACAAAAAGGTAAAAAAATGGATTTGTTCGAAATTTTAGAAATTAAAAAAGCAATAAAAAATAACAAAAATTTAACCAATGAACAGACTGAATTTTATGTATCCCCTTTATTAAAATCTGTTATTTAGTTTAGTTTATTTTATATTATTTTGAATGTTCATCATTATTTTAAATTATTGCATTCAGTTTATATTTAGTTTAGTTAATTTTATAATTTGCATTCATGATTGTATTTAGTTTTTAAAGACACCTGACCTTCCCTTGTCTCATGCACACACTCTCCCCACTGTCGCCAGCACAACACAGATGTTCCAGATACGCCCTAAACAGATGTCCACCACCTACACTCCACTAACGCCCTGTGTTCAGTAATTTCATTCACTCGCTCTTTGACAATGGCTTAAGTTAGTCGAAACAGCTGTCAGAGTTAATTAAAAAGTTTGTGAAACTTACCAAGTGTTTTTATATATTTTACAAAACCTTTGTCAAAACATTTTATTACAAATTACACACAATTGTTTCATTTTACACAGAGGAGGACTTTGTATGACATTTCGAGATTATCTACACTCTACTTAATTATGTTCAGATACTATTTTATTAAAATTATACTGTATAAGAACTTTTTTAACCAATCTGGTTAAAAAAAATACATTAGATATTATTGGTGTTAATTAATTCTAAATATATGGAATATACTGTACTTATTACAACAAGACAGAGAGGTGTGACATTTTGAAGTATCCTTTCTTTCATTTTTTACACAATTACATTTTTTTGTTTACATTTAGTCTTTCACAAACATTTTACGAACCCCTGTCCGGATCCTGATGATGGGCAGTACCAGCAGAACGAAGTGTGGTTTATTGTTCAGGAACATCTTCAACCCCCATTAGTGGTCTTGGGCATACAGTGAACTGTGATCTTGTGTACAGCTGCTTTAACAATCCGTTAGTGGTTCCCAGTTTGTAAAATCCGTCTTCTGTCACACTCACAACGATTGCTAGGATGTTTCGAAGATCTCCCCGCCTCTTGTGTACTTCAGGAATTGGAACATGAACAGCGCCCACAGGAGCTGGAGAAAATTTTTGCCAGAATCAGATTTCATGTTCTTTGCGTGAAGTTCTAGAAATAATTGTATTGTGACATGAAACCATAGTGCACATATTGTCTTCTATACATTACCTAGAAGATGTTAGGCATTCTATACAATGACTAGGCAATGTATGAAATGTGTTTTATTTCATACTTTGCCGGCTGGATTCAGGCATTGTATGAAACTGCTAGGCATTCTATAAAATGCCTGATTTTGTACTTTGCCGGTAATAGATATCTTGAATAAAGAAATGGGTAATGGAAGCAACAAACATAATATGAAAAGTTAAAAATAAAATTTATCTCTATGTGTGTGTGTGCTTCTAAAATCTGAAGGTATGGTTTTTCTCTCTGTCTCTGTGGGTGCACACTTATGAGCAAAATTGAGCAGTAAGACATAATCCCATTAACCAGTTATGAAAAATATATGGACTGAAATAGAATTAACACAAAGGTGAAGAACAGTTAAAGAAGGATTTGCTTATAGTTAATAAAAAAAAAGGAAATGCCGTGACAGTATATGTGTGCCAGAAATATTATGAAGGATGGCTCCTTAGACCCTGCAGTATGTGCTTTTGTACGGAATTCGGTACTACGATAAAAGTTTTGAAAACTAGATTTGAGATGGAAAAGGTGCTGGAAGACTAAATTGTTACTGATGGTTTATACTTAAGCAGGCCAAAACCTGACCAGGACTGTAGTGTCGCAGATATTGACATTTCACTATTTCTGCTTCAGCATGTGATTTGTAAAATAGAAATATGATTCATAGACAGCAACTGTCCAGATAAAAATGTTTTCTAAGCTTTTTATTTAAAAAAGGGTGTAATTTACAACACACATTTTATGATTTCTTTTTTTGTTGTAGTCATTTTTTTAAAATAATTATTGTCTGAATAAATACTTAGATTTAAATCTTAAATGTGAAGTATAAGTTCATTCCAATTATAGTACTGTGCAGAAATTTCTGAATTAATGAATTTGAAGAATGCATGAAGTGTGAAAGAAAGTGGGTTACCAACTTTGTCGTGTTTACTTGCTGAACTGCTACTTGTCATGTTCCAGATGAGGCCGCCTTTCAGTGTTCCCAACATTTTCAAGTCCTGTACTGCAAACAACATATGGTGGTTTCCTTCTCAACAGCATAGAATATTGACATTGTCGACTTTTTAAACTAAATCTGCAGTATTCTCTTGGTTGGCTCTACCCATTGGTTCCCAGTTTAGCCTGCCATGACCCCTGCTTGACTGTTTTTAATGAAGTTCAATTTCAAACGCCACACATGTATAAATACAAACATCCATTAAACCAAACTGGCCACTTCATTAAATAAACAAGGTTTTATGAGAATTACATCATCATTGAACACAATCACTAGCTGAAGGTTATAAAACAGAATAAACAAAATACATGAATTTATTTGCTCACATTTCGTTAGCAGCTATAATAATATTAATTGGTTTTCTTGTGTGCAGATCATATTGTGTCATTTTACGTGGAGTAGAAACTTTTCCCTTTTATAGTGTGATTTTTTCCATTATCTGAATTAATATATGAATGTTTCTGTGTGTATGTGTGTACATATTTTCATATGCTATACCAATTTATGTAGTATTATTTAATTATTACTGTTTCTTACTATTTTTATTCTATTAGTTAATAGTAATCATATTAGGTATACTATTACATAGTATAAGATTAAATGATTACGGTACTTCTTATTGTGCACAAAATTTTATTCAAATAGTATTTACTCATCAGCCATGGCTCTACAACCCTTCATGGGTCTGGGCCTGCTCCAAGAGTCGATTCCATTCCCCTCTATTGTGTGCCCTGGCTTTCCAGTTTCTTATGTTCAGCTTTCCGAGTTTCTCCTCTATCTGGTCTTTGAATTCAGGGTCTTCCGCTTTTTGTACTACCCATTGGTTTCTGGTAGGAAATATGTTTCATAGGCTGTCCTTCCTTCATTCTCTCTATGTGTCCAACCCACTTTACCCTGTATATTTTGATTATCCTGACGATGTCCGGCTCTTTGTAAAGATGGTATAGTTCATAATTATAGCGCCTGCGCCACATTCGATTTTTGTATACTCCTCTAAATATTGTTCTTAGAATCCATCTTTCACAGCAACCTAGAAGTCTCGTTATTTTTTGTCATTGTCCAGGTTTCTGGACCATATGCACTGGCCTGATAAGTGTTTGGTAAATTTTGCATTTCGTGCTTCTTGAGATGAAGGTAGATGTCAAGTGCTTTTTAATCCATAATATGTTTTATTTGTGAGATATATTCTTATTATTATTTCAGTGTTGGTGTCATTAATGCTGTTTATCTGGGAGCCAAGATATATGAACTCTTTTACTGCCTCTATATTTTTTGTGCCTATTTCAGTGTTTTGAAGGGTTAGGTTTAATAGCGGTTTGTTGGCAGCATACATATATTTTGTTTTTTCCAAGTTTATCTGCAGTCCAATTTTATTTGAGACTTCCTCTAATGCTGTAAACGTACTAACGAGATCTCGTTTTGTCCTGCCTACGTTTCCTTCGGCTTCCTGAATAGATGGAAATCACAAGGAGCCAGATCCCTGTTCAAGAGTTGCCTGTATGGGTAGTTAAAATGGGTTGCTTGTTAAATAAAAGGTCTGTACCTTGGGTCAGCATTCCAACACGTTTTTGACAAATGGCTTCCTGTACTTTGCATAAAGTTTCAATTGTAACAATCTGCATTCATTGATTCTTCTTTCTGGATGAAATTAACCACCAACACTACCAGAATGCTGACACCATAACTTTCCGAACAGTAGTTGTTAACTTGAATTTTTAGCAGCTGGAGATCCTGGATGTTTCTGTATCATTGGATCCCTTTTTTCTGGCATATTGTGGCAGATCCCACGTTTTATCCTCTGTGACAGTACTGTCAAGGACGTCGTGTTATTCCTGATAATGCAACAGGTTGGTCAAAGACACCCATTCATTGTGCTTTGTGTTGTTCAATCAGTTCTTTGGGCAGCCATCAAGCAGAAGCTTTCTGATAGTCTAGAGTAGAGGTATGCTAAACTAGTATTTGAAAATAACAGGTACGAACGAAACCGTTCCAAAAAAATAACATGTACAAATGCATGTTATTATATACTTGTTATACTTATACCTGTATTATATAATTTGTTGTAAGAAATAAATTGAAACTAAAAGTGTTCTTTATACTGTGACTTTATTAAGCTGGTTAAAAGAAAGTAAACAAGAGAATTTGTAGGCCTATCTCCTTTTATAAATACTAATTTAAGTTTTTACTAGGAGTAAACAAACTGACAGATTTGATATTAAATTATTGATTCCATTTTGGTTAGACAAATCAGTAGCGAAACTCAGGCCATGATATTCAGAATGTGCGTAATAGCACAACAAAGAATGTCAAAAAAATTTACGTGAGATGTGTAGTGAAGTTATAAATCACCTTCGAAATCACATTAACAAAAAGTACTATATGGCCTATCAACCACTGTAGGTTATAACACAATATAATTCACTTTTTCGAAATTTATCAAGTTGGTGACTAGTATAATACATAATTTGTTATTATAATCTGTATTATATATCTGCATAACACAGGAGAATAAATGTAACATTAGTATGAATTGTTTTCATGTAAAAACAGCTTCGTTTCTTTGGCATATATATATTCTGAACCTTGCTGTTTTGCTTAATTTCGTACTTGTATGGCAATCGACACATGCACAGAATGAAGTATTCAGCACCAAAAAGTGGCTTTGTACTCGTAATAGTCATAGTACTCGTTTACTTGTTTATTCGTTAGCTGCTTAGGGGAGTCCCATGACTCGGAACCGTGAGGCTGCGAGTAATCGGAACGGGTATTTTGACTTTTCAGTTATCATTGAATCGGAACAGGTATTTCAACTTTTTAGTCACTGTTATATCCGTTCAACAAAAATAATCTTTCCAAAATACCTGTTATGGGTATATCGGCCCACCTCTAGAGCATCATAACAATCTGATTAACAGGAGTTTTTGTTAGGTTAAGTGTATATGGGATATCCCTTAATGCATTAGTCGGTTTCCAAAAGTTCTTTAACACAACGTTTGTTTTCACCATTGCATGCAGTTTGGCGTCTCTCTTCAGTTCTTACCAAACAGTAATGTCTTTCCTTGTTTCAACTGGCTTACACCATGCTCACACTTGTTTCCATAAAATGACTCTCTTATCATACACTTCGATGATTTCTCTGTGAATATCTGTTGGATTCTTTTGTTTTGCGTTCAGAAATCGAATAACTGCTTGCACTTCTATATTGGACGAGTTTTCAATTAGAAGCATTTTTTAAACTGCTCCCACTTACAGTGGATGCGTCTAAATCTTGCAACAAAATTGGTTTGGATCATAAATGCATTTCTGTCTGCATGGAAGCACTAGCGTACTTTATTATTTTTAGAATCTCTTATATAATATGTTAATTTATTCATCATCATCATCATCGTGATCATCTTCAAGGATTAAACCAAGAATGGTTTGTTCCTGTCTCAAATAGGCAAAGATTAGAGCTGATCACTTCAGCACTTCCTCGGGCGTCCCACACCTCTCCGTCCCCTCGGCTTATAGTTCCATAGTTGTTTGGGGATGCGGCAGTCATCCATTCCCAAGATTCAGTTCTGTTAATTTATTGTCATTGTATTTCTACCTGATGCACGTTTCATGAAACTTATCTATTTCATCAGTGATTTCTATATAAATTTACAAAACTACACAATTCTGTGAGACATGCATCAGGTAGAAGCACAACAATAATAAATTAACAATATATATATATATATATATATATATATATATTTCAATCACTTTCTGCTACAGTCCGTTTCTTGATGTATATAATACTATAATACTTATAACTATTTTACCTCAAGATATATTTTTTCCTTTAGGGACATGTTTCAGGAGATCCTGTTCTCCCATCTTCAGCCTTCGCCATCTTGCTTCTGGTGCAGTATTTGTGTGTTGGCTTCTGGATGTTATTAAGGTGGTTTGTGGGTCTTTGGTCCTTCAATGTTGCATTATTGTGTGTGGTTGTGGTATCTTTTTTTGTATTTTGTGTATTTTCGATGTTGAGTGCTTTGAATATTGTGTCATGTTTTGTATTGATTTGTATTTGTTCTGGTATTAATTTGTTTTGTGTTTTATGTTTGTAAATCTGTAAATTTTCCCAAATGTTCATTATGGTGCCTTTGTGTGGTATATGTTTTATTAGTGTTACATTGGTTATGTCTGGGAATTCATGTCCTGTGTTTATTGCATGTGTGGCTAAATTGGATTTATATATATTTGGTTTTTTGTATGCATTTAGGTGTTCAAAATAACGTTTTTTCAGCTGTTTTTTTGTTTGTCCTATATAACATTTATTGCAATCTTGGCATTCAATTTTGTATATACCGTTGGTTGTTGTATTATCTTTGTTGTGTGCATACAAAACTAATAAAAATAAATTACAAAATCTAAATAGCTCACACAACAAAGATAATACAACAACCAACGGTATATACAAAATTGAATGCCAAGATTGCAATAAATGTTATATAGGACAAACAAAAAAACAGCTGAAAAAACGTTATTTTGAACACCTAAATGCATACAAAAAACCAAATATATATAAATCTAATTTAGCCACACATGCAATAAACACAGGACATGAATTCCCAGACATAACCAATGTAACACTAATAAAACATATACCACACAAAGGCACCATAATGAACATTTGGGAAAATTTACAGATTTACAAACATAAAACACAAAACAAATTAATACCAGAACAAATACAAATCAATACAAAACATGACACACAATATTCAAAGCACTCAACATCGAAAATACACAAAATACAAAAAAAGATACCACAACCACACACAATAATGCAACATTGAAGGACCAAAGACCAACAAACCACCTTAATAACATCCAGAAGCCAACACACAAATACTGCACCAGAAGCAAGATGGCGAAGGCTGAAGATGGGAGAACAGGATCTCCCGAAACATGTTCCTAAAGGAAAAAATATATCTTGAGGTAAAATAGTTATAAGTATTATAGTAATATATATATATATATATATATACTGGCAGAAGTATTTATTATTCAAAACCGTATATATTATACAAATCCTGGAAGAAACAATCAAGAGTTGCGTGCAAACGTATATAAACCATTTAAATAATTTAATAGTTGTTTTTATTAAGTATATACTAATGTTTTTATTAGCCAGTTTCAAGAACTCTGAAGTGAAAGGGTTAGTAGGAAAACCCTCAGTTTTACAAGACAGTGGTATGTTTCAGAGTACTTCTAGGTGAACATAAGAGCCTCTCAGGCAACAGAGTGAAGTCACTTTGGGCAGTGCAAGGACATTCAAGATAAGAAGAGTGTGTAATGGTGATATGTAAGCAACATTAGCAATTGAATCCCTTACTAGCACGGATTTACCAATAAGATAATACACTGAAGGAATCACATTATGTCAATGTCTTTAGTTAGGATACCAAAAGCAAATGATGGAGCACACTTGTCATAGAAGAAAGAATCAGTCAACTGAGGCTGCAGCAGTAAAGTTCAGAACATGTAATTATGCGTAGACCTGCAAAGTAGATAGTAATGACAAAATTTACAGGCATTGCACAAATGCAATGCACAGAGAAGGGCATTGAAAATGCTTCAGTAAATCTAAAAAATATATATATTTATGTTCATTCACCAATCAATGAATTCATTCTTCATTTACCAATGTACAGATTATAAGTTAAATGTAGTCGCATTCATAAGTGAAGTTTTATGTGTACTATGTTATTGACAACAAAGAAGTAGTTTCTATGGAAAGTCACCGGTTCCCATTTTCGATCATGCACCAGTGGTCGTTTTCAAATGTGCGACACGTCCTTATAAACATTTTCAATGTTAAAAACTACAAATTACATTCGCTGTCCTTGGATCATTAGCATGTCTGCATTAGGTTTGCAAAGCTGATTTCTTCTGACTGTTTTTGCAGCCTATGCATACCCGAGTAGGTTCTATCTACCGTATTTTCTTATGTATAATGCGCACTTTTCCCCCAGATTTTCTTCCAAAAAATGAGGGTGCACATTATACACGAATACTATAATTTACATGCTAAATTGTAGATTTGTACGTGTGCGGTCAGATCGCGCATGGCTGACTTGGCAACGTCGCTTAAAAATGACAGGTTCAAATCTAATAATGGTAAAGTGAAATTTGCTGCTAGTTGGTTAGCAGTTTTCATTATTCATACTTATGTACATGGCACAATAAGTGTTATGTTATGTTGTCACAGCTTAATACGTTTTGAAAAATCAGCCAGATTTCTGATGCCTGGCAGAGTACAGAAAACACTCCAAAGTCTGCCTGGAATATGTGTTATGGCCATCTGAATTACAACCAACGTCTACAGAACCACAAGGTCTTGACCCCATGTCGGAATTATTACATACATATCTTCCTGTCCCTACCAGCATTTATCAATTTGAGTGAACACAGTGTCAAAAATTGGTGTGAAATAGACTTACCGGATGTAGGCTACGAAATGTTTATTGGTGGTGAAGTTGTTGCACTCGCATCCACAGAACCTACAGAAGCTAATGATGAAAAAGATGATCACCAATAAAACCTGCAATCTCTCATAATGGCCTATTCAGTCACTAACAGAACTGCCTAAAATAATTTCACTGCGCCAAATACATAATTTGGCTCTTGAAAAGTACTGTCGACAGAAGAAAGCAGAAGAAAATTACAGATTTTTTCCACAATCATTAAACAATTGGTTTTTGCAATTACAGTGCACTTAACTTGTTTGAGTTTGAAAATTTCCAGCAATAAATATTTTCGAGCATAACATTAGTACTGCACATTGCTATTGTTGTAATAAAACATGTTATATTGTCTATAATGGGTTTGTTTCTTACTCCCTCACTAATTCGTCACCCCTTTGGTCCCGCAGGTGACGAATTAGTGAGATTCTACTGGAATTCTATTGCAAGTCTGAAGTAATGTGTTCAGAAATAAATCTTTGTGCCAACAGGTTGGCTGACAAAAAAGTAAATTTACAGAATTCTATTGGACAACAGCAAAAATGGTTTTATTGCAAGACAAACGAGCTTAAATATTACAGTCTTTAAAGTTTCAGATCATATATTTGCCATTGTAGAGCACAGCAAGGTCTATAGCTCCCTCCCCCAATGATTTTAAACAGTGTAAGGTGTTTAAGACTGGGATATTTATGTTAAGTATTTATATGACATTAGGCGGCCCAGTAGACCCAGGTGGGTATGGCACCTGGGTACTAATCTAGAGGTCCCGGGCCCGCACTATAAAATCAAGGTGCTTTTTTTAGTCCCCAGGTCGACTCAGCCTGTTGAAAATGAGTACCTGGGATAACATCCTGGGGATAATAATGGGCAACTGAAGCGTAGTGCTGGCCACACTGCCTTCCTTGTATGCCGTACAGCTCACATTAGGCAGCCTACCCTGCCTACTCATAAGGTACTTCGGTGGTATACATGGGAGCCATTATTATTATTATATGACATTAAAATATTTTAGTTGAAATGATGTCTAATTTATAGTAATAGGAAACAAATGTACATCTGATTATATACAATTATTTGCAGATGTGAGGTATAGCTATGTGGTTGACCAGCAACCTATTGGACGGCTGTTGTTCCGACAGTTTTGTGAAGAAGCGAGGCCAGAATATCACCGATACAACATATTTCTCGATTCCATTGTAAGTCAAATTGCGATTTTTAATTAGTATTAGTATAGGCAGAGCTCAGTTGCTGGCGAAACAGTTGACAGAATATGAACCTCAATCATCCTCTCTGTTTAGTAGATCATAATGGTTGTTTATATGTATCAAAGCTAAGAGATTTTTTTAAATGTGCTCTGTTCATATTTTCTTACAGCATTCAGGTTAATAAATAAAATGCAGAAAATGTTCTTCACAATTACAAGTTATTAAGCTGTAAAACAGTTCATTCATGAAATGAATCTACTAAATGGTCTAACAATTATATTTTTATTTAGAATTATATACCAGTACCATATTAATAGTACTGTCTGAACCATTGATTACTGAACTAATTAACCAAGACATTACTGGATCCATATTAAAGTTTGTTTCATTGCACCAAATACTGAATCCAGCTACTCAACTGTTCATTAAGATGCTTTATTTTTTTGCTCTTAATTTGTGATTATTTATATTCAGTGTTTGTTTTTCATCTCTAGTGTAGACATAAATTTAAGTCTGTACTTGGAGAAATTGACATTATCTTATATCATACTGTGCTGTTTTGTTTTCATTTCTCTTTGTACTACTATTGGTTTTGCCAGTGTTATTGTTTCTATTGTATTGTTATCTCACAAAGCCCCGGTTGACATATTTTCATTGAAATTGAATTAGTGAAAAAATATGTAGATAAAAGTTGATGAAAACTCATAAAATCTGTTTTATATATTACGAAAATTGAAAACAGGTAATGGCTGCAAGGCTTAAACTAATCAGTACAAATAATAAATATGTATTTGAATGCAATTGATAATTTTGAGTAAAAATAATCTAATGCTTGTGATGTGCATACATACATACATACGAGGTTTGATCAATAAATACGTGAAACTTTCGTTTTTTTTTTCAAAAAATCTTTACTTATTCACCTATATTAATTTTGTCTCCTTTAAAATAGTCCCCATCAGATATAATGCACTTGTGCCTTGTGCTTTTTACAATCTTTGAAGCACTTCTGGAACGCAATTTTCGGTATGGCATTTAGCTCCTTCAGCAGTTCAGTCTTGATCTCCTCAATGTTGGCAAAACGTCATCCTTTCATGGTTTTTTTCATCTTAGGGAATACGAAGAAGTCGCAGGGTTCCATGTTCGGCAAATATGGAGGCTGAGGCATCATAACGGTGTTGTTTTTGGCCAAAAATTCATGAACAAGCAGTTAATTGTGAGTAGGTGCATTATCGTGGTTCAGTTGCCATGAATTGTTTTCCCACAAATACGGGCATATGTTGGTGGGTTGCTGCCAAATATTTTGGAATAACAAGATTGAAGAAAGTACAGGGAAATTACAAATAGATATTAATAAAAATCAAAATACTATCAAAAGTGACACATTAAAATTGTTGACTCAAACTCTTTTTACAGTAATTTCAGGAATTGACATCTTGAATGTAAGTTTGTATTTGTATCAATGCAAACGCATAATTTTGAAATGTTGGCTGTCAGTTATAACAATAAAAGGACAAAATGGAAATATTGAAAAACTCCATTTATTGAATGAGTTTATAATTTAGAACTGTTTAATAAATTATCATGGATTCAGCAGATTGCAAAAAAAATTTAGTCTTTCAGAAAACTAATTTCCTTATTCCTAATGTGTTGTTTTACCATAAAATTATTAGGATTAGTATGGCCACAGATATAATACACATATATTTATAACATATATGGGATGCACTAATTTTATTAATTTATAAAATAACAAAGGCAAACAAATAAATTAACATATTTGTGTGGGAAATATTGATATTCCACAATATGAAAACATTAAAATGAGACAAGAAGTAAATAGTAAAAAATTGTGCGGTTAAAAACAATTAACAATAGGAATGGATAAGGGACTTGTACAAGGCATTGTACCATTGTAAATCAAATTTGGTATACTGTTACTGATTTGGCAACAAAAAATATATTAATTTCCATGCCGATCCAATATGAAATGCATAGTCAACAAAATTGTGCTGCTAGTTCGTTCATAAGGGCACTAAATCATTATTCTCCTTAGTTTAATAAACCAGTTTGTTTTACTTAAATGGGAATATGTGGTACATGTGTTGCAGGAGCGGTATGAAATTGAACTGGATGAAATTAGGACTGAGATAGCACAAAATGTATATGATAAATACATACAACGAGATGTAAGTATGCTGGAATCATAAATGTAACAGTTTGAATCAAAGTAAATATATTATTGAATGGCATGTGAATAAATTGTTTGCTGAATGTTGTATTCTTCATAAAGTTACTATTATCAGGGTAATATAAATGTCTTCTGTCAAGCTAGAGATAACAAAATCTCGACATGTGTACATTTGTGTTCGTCTCTTCTTTACATTCTCCTTTTTCCCCTTTATTAACAAACGTTATGCTCTAAAACATGTTGCAGTGTACTTCTACTTCTTAGAAATGTCTTAATTAAAATGGAATAATACATCATTTACTTTTTTACAAAAATTATGCAACCCTTGGTAATTAATTTTTACAACATCCAGTTTGTGTTCACCATCTAAACAAAAACAAAGTGGATTGCTGGGAGACTTTTAAAAAGTTAGTTTTGGGAGGTAGTTAGATCTAAAAAAAAAATGTATAAAACGTAAACACAAAAATTAACTGATAATTAAAAAAATTACTTTTATAGGTGCCATCACATAAACAACATTTGTCTAATGGGTGTGCAAGCAGCTGTTAGCTAAGTTGCTGTAATGATATACTAGCTTCTGCTTCCAACGTAATGGCACTTCACGATATTAATTGATGACTCGTTGGGCACTTGGTGAAACATATTAATACAAAGGTTTTGTAAAATATATAAAAACACTTGGTAAGTTTCACAAATTTTTTAATTAACTCTGACAGCTGTTTCGACTAACTTAAGCCATTGTCAAAGAGCGAGTGAATGAAATTACTGAACACAGGATGTTAGAGTAGTGTAGGTGGTAAACATCTGTTTAGGGCGTATCTGGAACATCTGTGTTGTGATGGCGAGGGGGGGGAGTGTGTGCATGAGACAAGGGAAGGTCTGGTGTCTTTAAAAAGCAATAAAAAATAACAAAAATTTAACCAATGAACAGACTGAATTTTGTGTATCCCCTTTATTAAAATCTGTTATTTAGTTTAGTTTATTTTATATTATTTTGAATGTTCATCATTATTTTAAATTTTGCATTCAGTTTATATTTAGTTCAGTTAATTTTATATTTTGCATTCATGATTGTATTTAGTTTTTAAAGACACCAGACCTTCCCTTGTCTCATGCACACACTCCCCCCCCTCGCCATCACAACACAGATGTTCCAGATACGCCCTAAACAGATGTTTACCACCTACACTACTCTAACATCCTGTGTTCAGTAATTTCATTCACTCGCTCTTTGAGAATGGCTTAAGTTAGTCGAAACAGCTGTCAGAGTTAATTAAAAAATTTGTGAAACTTACCAAGTGTTTTTATATATTTTACAAAACCTTTGTAATGGCACTTTGTAACTATTTGCCATTTGTGAAAGTAAATATCGGTATGGAGAACCATACATGACTTCCAGGTCCAGGTTCTAAGATTTATATTTAAAATCACGTTCGAAATGAAATATTTCCATAGAAACTACTTCTTTCTTCAGTTTAACCACAGTACTGTGGTCACTAACGTATACCACCTCACGTCAGTGCACTCGATTTTCACTGATGATGGCACTACCGAAACGTCTGGTTTTGCAGAAAACATTGGATCACGCCCAAACAGCCAGGGAAGGAATTTTAACAACAAACTACTTCTTTGTTGCCGATAACGTAGTACACATAAAAAATTACCCCCTCCCCCTTCAACTACCCTGTTCATTTATAGATATTTCATCTGCCTTTCTACAGTGGATTATTATGACCTTCATTTTAGGATACTTTATTTTTCAAAATTGAGTACTTTACTCTTGTTAAAATATAAAACGTTGCAGGTAAACTACCCCTTCCCCTTAACCGATCTTCACCAAAATCAATAGGCCTTGAGTCCTCTACAACTCAGGCACATATGCACAATTTTATTTGATTCTGTTTGAATTTGTGGCAGTTATCGTTCCCCATAGAAAAAATTCTACATACAGACACTTTTCAGAAAATTACTTTTCTTCTTGTTTTGAAGGTAGTACAATTAGAATCAGCCCTTTTTTTCAAACTGATTCAATTTTTCAATCAGAACCGAACACGATTTTTTCGCCATCACCATACAGTGCTTCCATTTCCTTATGAAACATGGAAATAAAAAGCTTTTTTCTACTAAGCTCTGTTAGTCATGTCTCTTTGTCATTTGTGCTTATCATTGAGGTGACCAATCGTTACATTTGCTGCTACCGGTGTAAAGATATTATAAGGTTAATGTTTCAAATTTAAAATTATTACCCAAACAAAAACTCTGTTTAACAAAATCAAGAGTATAAATATTTCTCATTGGAGGAAAAAATTTGTGAAGAATAGTGAAATAATTGGTTGACATTTTCATATCTTAAATAACTGTCAAACAAATCTGGTGGATAAAAAAGGAATACAGTGTTTCACTTGAGCTAGCTCCTGATGTCTCTTTTTTTTTAATTTTCTGAAATGCCATATGCCCCCTGACACATGTGGTGTTAAAAAGAATTACGCTACTAATCAGAATCCAGGTAATAGTTTAGTTGAGAATTGTGGAAGCGCAAACATACATATAGTACACAATCATTCCTTCCCTCTTGTGTGTGTAGTCAGATAAGCATTTTGATTTTAAATTGTATTTATTTCTGATACAGTCGTGCAATGCCACATAACTGTGTAAGACTATTTGAAGAAAAAAGCAGAAGAGTTCAAATTCTTTTCCTAGTCCTTATCTCCTTCACGCTATTACAAGAGAGAAACTTGTAGCTCAGAGACTGAGTAGCTAAAGTTTAGACGATTGCTTATTTTATTTTATGTTCTACAGTAGTTTATTGGGACAGTTTTTCCTAATAATTTTTTTATTGTTAACTCAAGGGTCGTCCAATTTCCATAATAGTTTATATTAAATTAATTAACTTTTCATGGATACGTCTTTGCACCCAAAATCACAGGCTGGTAATAATTTCATACCAAACACTCTTCACATAATATGTTGTATGGTTTGTAGTATTAGGTCCAAAAAGACATACTACATACACAAGGCTGACTTGTAAGTAACGAAATGTATCTGGTGTCAAATAAAGGTAGGCATTGAACATCACATGGCATGCAACATGTACAACAAAAAAATATATCTAATAAGTGCTCACCTCACTTTGAAGTGTTTTGGACTACTGAGTCTTTACAACAAAGATTATAATTTATGTACAAAAACTGTTATTTTTCTATATTATCATTATCTTAGGGATTGCATCTTGTCATTTATTGGTTCTTGTTTCTAAATACTTAGTGGAATCTCATACTGTGTGCACAAACATGTAAATTTACTTAAGAGTCTAGAAATGCTGTTTATTATAGCAAGTGTGCAGTCATGTGTATTGGACAAAGTAGTTTGTAAGTATGTATACAGAACTATTCTCATTGAGTTCTCATTTTATTAAGAATATCTATCAAAAGTGTTAGTAAAAATTTCTGTTTTAATTTTTTTAACCCCTTTTCTATAATGAAAACACATTCTGTACAAAAATTCTATTGAAAAAAACACAAAAACAAGCAAATATATAAATCTAATTTAGCCACGCGTGCAATAAACACAGGACATGAAGTCCCAGTCATAGCCAACATGACACTAATAAAACACATACCACACAAAGGCACCATAATGAATACTGTATATGGGAAAATTTACAAATATACAAACACAAAACAAACTAATACCTGAACAAATACAAATCAGTACAAAACGTGACACAATTTTCAAAGCACTCAACATCGAAAATACTCAAAAAGCTAATATATACACCACAATCACACACAATAATACCAGTTTGAAATACCAGAATCCAACAGGAAACGATAACAACAACCAACCAAAACACAAGTACTCAACAAGATACAAAATTAAGATGGTAGAGGATGGGAACAATAGGCCTCCAGAAACATGTACCAAATCAGGGAAAAAACATCTTGAGGTAAAGAAATTATAAATATTAAATAAATTATTTCAAACACTTTTTGCTACAGTCTGTTTCTTGATGTATATAATATATTTAATATTTATAATGAGTTTACCTCAAGATATTTTCTCATTATTTGGAACATGTTTCAGGAAGCCTTGTGTTCCCATCTTCAGCCTTTCTGATTTTGAGTCTAGTGAAGTACTTGTGTGTATATACATTTTCCTAAATGTTCATTATGTTGCCTTTGTGTGGTATGTGTTACTTCCATGTTCCTTAAGGAAATGGTGATGACAAAAAAAATCGTGTTCGAGATTATTGCAGATTCTGATTGTACTACACTCAAAACATGAAAAAAAGTCGTTTTTCGAAAAGTGTGTGTGTGTGTGTGTGTGTGTGTGTAGATTTTTTTTCTATGGCAAACGATAACAGCCGCAAATTCAAACAGAATCAAATAATTTTTTGCATACAGCCCTGATTTGTAGAGTACTCGTGACCTATTGTTTTTGGTGAAGATTGGTTGAGGGAAAGGGGTAGTTTACCTGCAACAGTTTTTTTTTTTATCAAGGGTAATTTTGTTTGTTTGGCAAACGATAACAGCCGCAAATTCAAACAGAATCAAATACGTTTTTGCATACAGTCCTGATTTCTTGAGTACTAAAGACCTATTGTTTTTGGTGAAGATCGTTTAAGGGAAAGGGGTAGTTTACCTGCCACGTTTTTTGTTTTATCAAGGGTATTGTGTATGCCAAACGATAACAGCCGCAAATTCAAACAGAATCAAATGATGTTTTGCATACAGCCCTGTATTGTAGAGTTCTCAATACCTATTGGTGTTGGTGAAGATCGGTTAAGGGAAAGGGGTAGTTTACCTGCAACGTTTTATGTTTTAAAAGGGTATTTTCTATGGCAAACGATAAGGGCCGCAAATTCAAACAGAATCAAATAATGTTTTGAATACAACCCTGTTTTGTTGAGTACTAAATACCTATTGTTTTAGGTGAAGATTGGTTAAAGGAAAGGGGTAGTTTACCTGCAACGTTTTATGTTTTAAAAGGGTATTTTTTATGGCAAACGATTGTGACGATTTAAATTGTGACAAAAAAAAAAAAAACATTACAAGAGTAACTAAAACAATTAATTTAAATGATGTATTTTTATCTAGCGATAGTTTGTATAAATAAAAAAGTTTATTCAAAGAGAAACAGGAACTATATATGCTCGCGGAATAAACACCCCACTCTCTCTTGTCATGTACAAGGGTAGCGGACGAAAAATCGCTCTCTCGCTATGACGACTCCCAGCAGTGCAGACGCACGAGCAAAATGCTCTGTTCAAAAGTTATGCAATTTATTGTTAGTGTGGATTAATTAATTATTAGTTTGTATTTTACTAACTGTTACAAAAAGTGTAACATGTAACGTTAACAAAAAGAACAGTTCAAAAAACTTTGTAACAAGAAGAAAGATGTAACTACAAACGACAAGTGTAAAAAAAAAACGATGACTGCAATCTTCACCGATGGACGAATCTTTTCAACTTCTCACCTGTGGTCATGGACCATCTGAATTACAACTCTAGTATACCCTACCGATGATGCAGTTCGAGACATCTGAGAATCAACGAGTATCTGTGTAGAAGACTCTACCTATCCTGCAGACGTTTTAAGCCATGAACAACTGAGACCAGACCAAGACGAGGACGATGTTTTAGGACTCCCAAGACGGAACCACATGGAGGAGATTACTACATCCAAAAATAGAGGTGACTCGATAGCACGTCTATCGAGGAATAATGATAATAGTTTTTGTAACACAATACTCTATTAAAGAGACATTCAGAGACGATTGATTTTATAAGAATATAAAAAACTTAAATTTGAGAATTTAATTGTAACTATTCTATATCATTCAATTGTAACAGTTTAGATATTAACGTAACGTAGTGTTATTAATACCATTCTTCTAATGGAATATAGATATGAAGCAAAAAGGTAAAAGTTTTGCAAGATAAAGTTTTGAATTGAATATAATTAAAAGATTAGAGACTTAATATCTATGGTTACCCGGATCCGGGGGTATAGCTAGATAAACTTGTTGTGATCCCGTAGTCTAAATAAAGCAATTCAATTAATTTTAATAATTTGATTAATAATGTCATGGGATCTGTTCTTTGGAGTAAATGTTATATTTCAAATGTTTAATAAAGCAAGTCTTCTTGTTACACACATATACGGAGTATATAAATCAACAGTTTCACCTTCCCTGATTCCTTGTATGTCTTACTGTGTATTGTTCTGATTTAAATTTCAGCTCGTCTCGAATAAGGCAGCCTGAAATAATTGGCAGAACCAATTATTTTGGGTTCCCTCCGTTATAACTCAAAAGAAGAGGTTATAAGATGCGCCACTCTGCTCTTAATTAATAATTAACTGCTAATTAATAATAAATGTGCTATGGTGTAAATAATAATTAATTGTGTATTGTGCTGTTGTCTAATTGAGAATAATTGTAAGCATCGGGACGCAAGTAAGATGTGGTACTCTGCTTGGTTGCTTAATTGCTTAATTAATTGTGTACCGAGTGTCACAAATAAGATGCGCACTTTTTATGACTTGTGTTGTTAAACAGTAATTGTGTCCCTATTCATAAGCTTGAAACCCCCCCCTTTTATTTTTCTAAGTTTTGTAAATTTTTTTGAATTTTATTTAATTTTATTTTTATTAAGTTTTTTTTTTGTAAAAGGGGAGAGACATCATATTTAGAACTAGGTAAAGAGAAACCTAGAGGAAGCAAAAGTGTGCAAGGCCCAGATACAATTACAGACATGTCCCCCCAGGTGAATGACAGGACTTGCAAATGAAAAACTCTTTTAACCAACAAGCGTGTGCTTTATTCGACCTGTAAGATTTTACATAAATAACAAGTTCGTAATTGTGTGAGCACACCATTTAAGGCAGAATTATATATATCTATGTATTTCCATTAATCCATAATGTCACCAAGTAAATGAATTGATATTACTAATTGCAAAATTTCTGCCTGATCATGTATGAGTCAAAGTTGGTAATAATCTCATTCATTAAGCAATACTAATCTATCAGTGTTGTATAATATCAATTAGGCTAGCCTGTTGTCTCAGCGAGCACATTTATGGTTATTTGATATATATTATTATGATACTCTTGTTTTAAATCAGTTACATATTCCCCAAAAATATATCTATGTATACATATAGTAAAATTACACACACAAACACATATACGACATGAATAACAAAACATCCCTCATTTCAACACTAACCTCCACATAAACCGATTCCCACTACAGTAAATAAATGAAGCCTAATATGTATAGCTAGGTACAAATATAAATAACAACGTAAAATGGAATATCACAGCTCCTAAGCATAGATTTGCTAGTATATTCACAAGCATAGTTCACACCAGAGAATGTAAGTTACCGCCCCGAAACTCAAACAGCCAAACGAACCCTTAGCTTAATCATTAAGCGTTAAGTATGTGTGTGAAAGAAAATCGTTTCTCATCAACAGCATCAGACAACCCCCAGCTACGTTATTAAACTCTGCCATGACCAGATGACTTGATAGCACGAGATAATTAACTCCCTAATGGTCTTAATTAGATGAAAGTTAGATCTTACAGTAAACTGCGGATGTGTGTGTATGTGTGTAACTTCTTACACATTATACTGTTATAAGATACTTCATTAGGTGTACTGTGGTAATGTTCACACATGCAATAACATGATGATCACACATAATTGAACATGAGAGTTTGTGCTAGAGTCTAATTTTCAGAACTTCACGAGTGAGCTTCTGGCGGCTTCTGTGCATTCACATGTCGTAGAGAGAGAGAAATAGATAAACAGAATTTTCCCACCTGGATAGTCCGGTGTACTTAGTCCGTGTAGGCGAGGATCAGTGATGTCACAGTCATATCACCCGTCCCTGGTGCAGCTTAGCGTTGGAAAAGTTCTTGGTTCAGCTTAGCATCGAAAAGTCCTCGACTGACGGCATTGTGGCTAAAGATCGTTACTGCTATTAGGGGGAACAGATGTTCGTTCGCCCCTGACACCCATCTCGTCCTTGGTCGAGCACCTGTACATACAATACTTGTAGAGGGTGTCATAAAGAAATTCACGCCACTTAGGCCGTCCACATTAAATACCAACACTAACTTTAAGCAGCTACAGCGCATACACACATCGCCACTAATTCAGATTAAACAGTACTAAGCTCGTCTAGCAATTATTTTCTTAATGTTTCATTGAGATATTCAAATTGATTTGCTGTGTCTATCATTGTTATTAATTACATCAAAACAGCTGAGTGCAAGATACATTAACATATTCTCTATTGAAATTAACTTGACCCACGACTCTCACATTCATAATTTAATTAAATATAATTTAATTTGATTTTGTAACAGCGTTAATGCCCAGATTAAAAAACTGCTCTATACGCACACACACACAGGCATAACTCATAATGAAAGCTGAAACGCAAAATATATTTGGGGTTAGAATATTTTCAGAACCCACAGACTTGCACGTACCTGGAGCACGCTTTATCTAGCCTATCATAGTGATAGGTACAGAAGTCCTGGTTAGAAGTTCGCCGCCAGCCGAGACCAGATGAACAGCTTGGAGGATGAAGCAGAAATGAGAGCGAATCAACGTTTCGCTCCAGCCAAGTAACCTCCAAAGCAGGAATGTACAGACACACAGCTGGCCGGCAGTGCCAGCAGTATTGCGTAGCCACACAACCTTTTGTGTGTATAACTGACCGGCAACAAACAATCTTAACAGAGTGGCAGTGCGTGACGTCAGCGGCGCTCGTTTTTAAAATACTAATAATCTAATACGTTGCCGAAGCCAGTTCGGCACAAGCTGTTGATTTATTTACTCGTGTATTTTAATATGTGTCAGAAATTTAAATAAGATAAAAATAATAATTAATATTATAGTAATATAGTATAGATAATTTTATTAGTAAACATAATATGTGTAAAGTAAGATTAACATATAATCACATGTAAATGAACCATGTAGGAGCTTGTTAAAAGTTCATTCAACGACACATCTGTTTGTAAACAATACCAGACCGGTTGAATTCTTGTCTGTTCCTGTTAGTGTGTATTTTGTCATTGTGAGCCTCCCCCATCGCGGAATGAAACAATCACTTCACCCTCTTTGATAGCTCTATTGTTATAAGAAGCGTGTCCTTTCCTGTGTGTCGTCTTGTGCCTAGTAACCATGTATCTCCCCTGTGTTGAAAATGAAATCGAATTAAATAAAACAAGTGTACTAATTAATTTAATGGAATGATGTTTCCCTAAGTAAATAAACTAGTTCGAAACCAAAAGAAACCGTCTCTTAAATCAGACCAAAGTAATAATAATAAATAATAAGTCATTTAAAATAAAAAGTTTAATAAGATCGTAAATTATTATAACACGTTAGTATAATTATAATTATAAAAGTGTATTAGTGAGATAAGTAAAAAGGAAATGAATAATAATAAATAAGTTGTGTCCTGCTTGAAAATAAGTCCCTAGCCGCCAGCTATTGTTAAATGGAACCATAGAGATCTATCCACCCCCGAGTCGACTTCTCCCCTTTGTACTCATAAACGAGGCCATTGTTTAAAACTGTTTGACCTACATTCCAGCGTAACAGCTGATCGTTGAAAGTAAAGTGTTTGTCCCCTCCCGCGTAGTGTGTTACAGTTAATTGCTTAGAAGTGAATAAAGATTCACCTTCGTGACATTCCGCTTATCTCAGTAAAGTAAGCAACTAGAATTAAAAAATAATCTAAGGTTGAGTATGGGATCAACTTTAGATTATCTTAAGTATAAGTAAGCGAAATAGATATAAGGAACATAACTCAGTCACAATGGCGCCGCACTGAAAAATTCTTTACAAGAGTTAAAGAAAGTAGCAGAAAACTAACTACTAGAGTTAGTGTATGCAAGATGTAATCAGTCGGTCCATGATGTTGTGAGGTTACGTAAATTAGTAGTAAAGAAATAAAATTAAGTTAGATTTTAAGAAACGAGATAAAGGGAAGGTCACGGAAGAAAAGAAAATGAGTACCAAGAGCTGATCGCTTAAATAGAATTTAATGCCAAAGGTTTAATAATAATCTCTGTTAATAAATGTTTACCAGGTATTAAAGTGTGTAGGAAATAATTGTGTGTAGTATTGTAGAGCAAATAATATTGTGACGTAAATTTCAAAAGAATAAATGACTTAGTTAACCCTCCCTTGTTAGATAAAGTATTATACCCCATGTCCCGAAACAGTAAACTTGTAAACTGAGCTAAAATAAAAAAAAAAGGTAAATAAAGTGTCCTAAGTAAATATGGTAAGACTATAGGAAATAATTCTACGTTGTTTTTGAAACCCCAAAGTAATAATAAGTGATTAATAATTGCTAAATAAATCTTAAGTTAAACAAATTTGTGTAACGTGTAAATAAGTAGTAGTAAATTGTATCGCAGTAAATAAGAGCAAAGTAAATAATAATAAAAGGATAGTTGAATAGTCAACAACCAGTGGTGGCCAGTACGAGAACAATAGAGCGTGTTATGAAATGTAGTAAGCCACGTACCCTCTCTATTGTATAAACGGTAGCACTCCCTAAACGATGAATACCACCGCGTATTACAATGCATTGTGTAAAGTGTCTCCCCTTCCGCATAGTTTGTCGAGTAATTGTTAAAGAGTTAAATGAAAAGTATCTTCATGAATTTCCGCTTTTCTCAAAACAGTGATCTAAAGTGGAGTATGGGATCCTCTTTAGATTACATTAGAAATAAGTTTATGATATATAATCCAGAAGTGATTATACATGTTAAGTAACGAGTCACAACGGCGCCGACTGAAAAGGATAATGATTAGCCAAGAGATCATTTTTGAATGCTGAAAGCTAACGTGTATAGTTAGAGTAAGCTGATGTCAGTCGGGCCACGATATTGTGAGTTGCTGAAATTAGGAAACTTAGTATTATGAGTAAGTACTGTATTTATTGAGAAAAAGGGAATTTCATGGAGAAGGAACATTTAAATGAGAATTAAGATCATTTAAAGAGAATTTGAAACAAATAAACTGTGCAATAATAATAATAAAAGAATAATAATAAATAATAATAATAATAAGAAGAAATTTCACACGGAACTCCCCAAGCATACTCTCGGTACATAGCTGACCAAAATTTTTAGGAGTCTGTGTTGGTAAGGAGGCGGAGTATGTGACGATTTAAATTGTGACAATTACAAAAATTAAAAAAAAAAAAAAATTATTTTAATTAATTAAGGTTGCGTACAATTAACCATTTAAATCTCACAATAATAATAATAATAATAAAAACATGTAGGTACTAAATGTGAATGTAAGAAGTAATTAATCAGGGCAAAGTATCCGTAAAGAAAAGGCATATTGTAAATAATTATTATGTTCGTATTTAACCCTTTGCTTGCTATCAAGCGCCTACCTGTTGATACCGGAATCGACATGTTTTCCGAGTCTACTGTAATTAAAAATAATATAGTAAACTAATGTTAATAATTAAAGTATCTGTAGACACAGAGAGTAACTAAAACAATTAATTTAAATGATGTATTTTTATCTAGCGATAGTTTGTATAAATAAAAAAGTTTATTCAAAGAGAAACAGGAACTATATATGCTCGCGGAATAAACACCCCACTCTCTCTTGTCATGTACAAGGGTAGCGGACGAAAAATCGCTCTCTCGCTATGACGACTCCCAGCAGTGCAGACGCACGAGCAAAATGCTCTGTTCAAAAGTTATGCAATTTATTGTTAGTGTGGATTAATTAATTATTAGTTTGTATTTTACTAACTGTTACAAAAAGTGTAACATGTAACGTTAACAAAAAGAACAGTTCAAAAAACTTTGTAACAAGAAGAAAGATGTAACTACAAACGACAAGTGTAAAAAAAAAACGATGACTGCAATCTTCACCGATGGACGAATCTTTTCAACTTCTCACCTGTGGTCATGGACCATCTGAATTACAACTCTAGTATACCCTACCGATGATGCAGTTCGAGACATCTGAGAATCAACGAGTATCTGTGTAGAAGACTCTACCTATCCTGCAGACGTTTTAAGCCATGAACAACTGAGACCAGACCAAGACGAGGACGACGTTTTAGGACTCCCAAGACGGAACCACATGGAGGAGATTACTACATCCAAAAATAGAGGTGACTCGATAGCACGTCTATCGAGGAATAATGATAATAGTTTTTGTAACACAATACTCTATTAAAGAGACATTCAGAGACGATTGATTTTATAAGAATATAAAAAACTTAAATTTGAGAATTTAATTGTAACTATTCTATATCATTCAATTGTAACAGTTTAGATATTAACGTAACGTAGTGTTATTAATACCATTCTTCTAATGGAATATAGATATGAAGCAAAAAGGTAAAAGTTTTGCAAGATAAAGTTTTGAATTGAATATAATTAAAAGATTAGAGACTTAATATCAATGGTTACCCGGATCCGGGGGTATAGCTAGATAAACTTGTTGTGATCCCGTAGTCTAAATAAAGCAATTCAATTAATTTTAATAATTTGATTAATAATGTCATGGGATCTGTTCTTTGGAGTAAATGTTATATTTCAAATGTTTAATAAAGCAAGTCTTCTTGTTACACACATATACGGAGTATATAAATCAACAGTTTCACCTTCCCTGATTCCTTGTATGTCTTACTGTGTATTGTTCTGATTTAAATTTCAGCTCGTCTCGAATAAGGCAGCCTGAAATAATTGGCAGAACCAATTATTTTGGGTTCCCTCCGTTATAACTCAAAAGAAGAGGTTATACGATAAGAGTCGCAAATTCAAACAGAATCAAATAATTTTTTGCATGTAGCCCTGATTTGTAGAGTACTCAAGACCTATTGATTTTGGTGAAGATCGGTTAAGGGAAAGGGGTAGTTTACCTGCAACGGTTTTTTTTTAAACAAGTGTATTTTTTTTCTATGGCACACGATAACAGCCGCTAATTCAAACAGAATCAACTACTGTTTTGCATACAGCCCTGAATTATAGAGTTCGCAAGATCTATTGTTTTTGGTGAAGATCGGTTAAGGGAGAGGGGTAGTTTACCTGCAACGTTTTATGTTTTAACAAGGGTAATTGTTTATATGACGAACGATAACTGTCACACACTCAAACACAATCAAATATTTTTTT
The DNA here is from genome assembly GCA_034769895.1 of Magicicada septendecula. NCBI lineage: Eukaryota > Metazoa > Arthropoda > Insecta > Hemiptera > Cicadidae > Magicicada > Magicicada septendecula. Next base: position 65,254,151 of record CM068373.1, on the reverse strand, counting down.
GCATGCATCCCTGAATTGTAGAGGACTGAAGGTCTATTGATTTTGGTGAAGATCGGTTAAGAGAAAGGGGTAGTTTACCTGTAACGTTTTATGTTTTAACAAGAGTAAAGAACTTAATTTTGATAAATAATGTATCCTAATAAGAAGCTCATAATAATCCACTGTAGAAACGTAGAGGATATATCTATAAATGAAGAGGTTAAGTGAATGGGGTGGGGGTAATTTTCTATTAATGAAAATTATAGTTGATTGGGGAGGGGAGAATTTTTTATATGTGTACTACGTTATCGGCACCAAAGAAGTAGTTCTTTGTTAAAATTCCTTCCCGGGCTGTTTAGCCGTAGTCCAATGTTTTCTGCAAAACCAGACTTTTCAGCAGTCCATCGACTGCCATCATCAGTGAAAATCGAGTGCGAAAACGTCAGGTGGTATACGTTAGTGACCACAGTACCGTGGTTAAGACTGAAGCAATAAGTAGAAAGAAGTAGTTTCTATGGTAATATATCATTTCCAATATGATTTTAAATATAAATCTTAGAACATGGAAGTCATGTATGGTTCTCCATACCGATATTTTCGAAAAGTGTGTGTGTGTGTGTGTGTGTGTGTAGATTTTTTTTCTATGGCAAACGATAACAGTCGCAAATTCAAACAGAATCAAATACTTTTTTGCATACAGCCCTTATTTGTAGAGTACTCAAGACCTATTGTTTGTGGTGAAAATCGGTTAAGGGAAAGGGGTAGTTTACCTGCAACGTTTTTTTTTAATCAAGGGTAATTTTTTTCTATGGCACACGATAACAGCCGCAAATTCAAACAGAATCAAATAATGTTTTGCATACAGCACTGAATTGTAGAGTTCTCAAGACCTATTGTTTTTGGTGAAGATCGGTTAAGAAAAAGGGGTAGTTTACCTGCAACATTTTATGTTTTAACAAGGGTATTTTCTATGGCAAACGATAACAGCCGCAAATTCAAACAGAATCAAATAATGTTTTGCATACAGCCCTCAATTGTAGAGTTCTCAAGACCTATTGTTTTTGTTGAAGATCGGGTTAGGGAAAGGGGTAGTTTACCTGCAACGTTTTATGTTTTAACATGGGTAATTTTTTCTATGATGAATGATAACTGCCGTAAATTCAATCAGAATCAAATAATGTTTTGCATACCTCTCTGAGCTATAGAGATCTTAATGTGCGTTGATTTTGATGAAGATCGGTTAAGGGAAAGGTGTAGTTTACCTGCAACATTTTATGTTTTATCAACGGTAATTTTTTCTATGACGAACGGTAACTGCCGCACATTTAAACTAAATCAAATAATTTTGTGCAAACCTTCCTCAATTGTAGATATCCCAAGGTCTGTTGATTTTGTTGAAGATCGGTTAAGGGAAAGGGGTAGTTTACCTGCAACATTTTATGTAGTAACAAGAGAACGTTTTCCATGAAGAACGATAACTGCCGTAAATTCAAACAGAATCAAACAATTATTTACATATGCGCCTGAGTTGTAGAGGACTCAAGGCTTATTTATTTTGGTGAATATCGGTTAAGGGAAAGGGGTAGTTTACCTGCCACTGTTAATGTTTTAACAAGAATAATTGTTTACATGATGAATGATAACTGCCGCACATTCAAACAGAATCAAATAATGTTTTGCATGCATCCTTAAATTGTAGAGGACTCAAGACCTTTAGATTTTGGTGAAGATCAGGTAAGAGAAAGGGGTAGTTTACCTGCAACATTTTATGTGATAACTAGGTTAATTTTTTCTATGACGAACGATAACTACCGTAAATTAAAAACATAATCAAATAAGTTTTTGCATACGTCCCTACATTGTAGAGAACTCAAGGTCTGTTGATTTTGGTGAAGATTGGTTAAGGGAAAGGAGTAGTTTACCTGCAACATTTTATGTTGTAACAAGAGACATTTTTTCATCACGAACTATAACTGCCATAAATTCAAACAGAATCAAATAATTTTTTACATATGTGCCTGAGTTGTAGAAGACTCAAGGCCTCTTGATTTTGGTGAAGATCGGTTAGGGGGAAAGGGTAGTTTACATTTTTTGTAGGGGGTTAGGGGGTGAAACATTTTTTGTTGTAACACGAGTAAAGTACTTAATTTTGTTAAATAAAGTATCCTGATAAGAATATCTTAATAATCCACTGTAGAAACGTAGTTGAAATATCTATAAATTAAGAGGCTAGTTGAACGGGGTTAGGGTAATGTTCTATAAACGAAAATTATAGTTGAAGGGAGAGGGGATAATTTTTTATATATGTACTGTGTTGTCGGCAACAAATAAGTAGTTTGTTGTTAAAATTCCTTCCCGTCCTGTTTGGTCTTAGACCAAAGTTTTCTGCAAAACCAGACGTTTCGGCAGTGCCATCGACTGCCATCATCAGTGAAAATCGAGTGCGATAACGTGTGGTGGTATACGTTAGTGACCACAGTACTGTGGTTAAGACTGAAGCAATAAGTGGAAAGAAGCAGTTTCTATCGAAACATTTCATTTTGTAAATGATTTAAAATATAAATCTTAGAACATGGAAGTCATGTATGGTTCTCCATACCGATATTTTTATTAGTGTCATGTTAATTATGTCAGGGAATTCATGTCCAGTCATTGCATGTGTGGTCAAATTAGATTATGAACACCTAAACGCATACAAAAAATCAGAAATATATAAATCAAATTTGTGGTTGTTGAGTAACTGTTTGATAATAGCAAAACAAAAATGTAACAATGACATTTTACTTCCATATTCTTTAAGGAATGGAAGTATGGTGATGGCAAAAAAAATCGTGTTCGAGATTATTGCAGATTCTGATTCTACTATGCTCAAAACATGAAAAAAGTCGTTTTCCGAAAAGTGTCTGTGTGTCTGTGTGTCTGTAGATTTTTTTCTATGGCAAATGATAACTGCCGCAAATTCAAACAGAATCAAATAATTTTTTGCATACAGCCCTGATTTGTAGAGTACTCGCGACCTATTGTTTTTGGTGAAGATCGGTTGAGGGAAAGGGGTAGTTTACCTGCAACGGTTTTTTTTTATCAAGGGAATTTTTTTTTTTGGCAAACGATAACAGCCGCAAATTCAAACAGAATTAAATAATGTTTCGTATACAGCCCTGAATTGTAGAGTTCTCAAGACCTATTGTTTTTGGTGAAGATCGGTTAAGGGAAAGGGGTAGTTTACCTGTAACGTTTTATGTCTTAACAAGGGTATTTCCTATGGCAAACGATAACAGCCGCAAATTCAAACAGAATCAAACGATTATTTGCATACAGCCCTAAATTGTAGAGTTCTCAAGACCTATTGTTTTTGGTGAAGATCGGTTGAGGGAAAGGGGTAGTTTACCTGCAACGTTTTTTTAACAAGGGTATTTTCTATGGCAAACGATAACAGCCGCAAATTCAAACAGAATCAAATAATGTTTTGCATACAGCCCTGATTTGTAGGGTACTCAAGACCTATTGTTTTTGGTGAAGATCGGTTAAGGGGAAGGGGTAGTTTACCTGCAACCTTTTACGTTTTAACAAGAGTAAAGTACTTGAAAATTTATTTAAACTTTTTCAAACAATGGTAATTGTTAAAAATAAAATAATTTTGTTGCCAGGCAATAAAATTAAAATTTTTTCATTTTAATGTAAATCATGTATAAGAGAAAATATATCGTGCTTGGCAGGCGATATTAAGATTTAAATATAAATCTTAGAATATGGAAGTCATGTATGGTTTTCCATACCGATATTTTTGTAATGGAATATTTGTAAATATAGGTATATACGAGTTGTGTTAAAAAAAAAGACTGAACTTTTTGAATAACACATCAACCTGCACAAACAACGTGCTGCAACTTTGAGCGTGCCTAGCGATAGTTTTTGACAACAAACTGCCATTTATTCTGTTCCGCTATCAGCATTAGTCTTTGAGCTATATCAGATTGAGTGGGGATGTGCGCACGCAGGCCACCGGATTAGTGACAAAAAGATTAAGAAAGATCTCAAAGAACAACGTTAGCGTATGAAATTGTGGCAAAACTAGGTTAAAACTTTACAGACACATTCTGATTTTTAAATTAAGCATATGCGGAGACCTGCATGAGCCGAACCATTATTTTCAGAATTTTTAAAGAGGGCAAAAACAATGATCAGTGAAGATGTTGGACAGAGCGATGTTGAAGATCAAGGGAAGAGAGTTCGTGATGTGGTAATTGTAAATCACTGTTTAACTGCCGAGACTTCCTGAAAGAATGCACATCCATATAAGATCATAAAATTCAATTTTGATAGAAAAATTTAAGTGTATGGTATCACTGAAAAATTCTTACTGCATTTGTTGACTGACAATCAGAAAGAGGCCCGTTTTGAAATCGGTCAACAACTGCGTACCAATCAAAATGGTAATGACAACTTTGGAATGCAATGGAAATTGCTCTGTAAAGATTTTACGAAGTTAGCTCTGTATTAAAATTTTATACACACACATTGTGTTAAGTTCTTCATTCTCACTTCGTTATAAATCCAACGGACAGTGTGTGCCCATGCCCACTACAGCGTGTGTAGCTCAAAAACTGATGATTATGGCAGGACAGAGATAACGCCATTGCGGCATCAAAACCTGCAGCTAGCAGCACCTAATTGTACAACTCGCTCTATGCACAGGTGGACGTGCTACACAAATAGTTCAGTCTTTTTTTGTACACACCTCGTATATCTATATCCTATATATAGGTATACACCTTGCCATCAATATTGCTACCTTACAATGTGCCAGTCTAGACTGTGGTACACCACCACCATCAAGTATTGTATAACAGTTTAAATCCTGTGAGCACTTGAGTTTTTTCTTAGTTTCAGTTATTACAGGAACGTGTATTTGTCTCTCCTCAAGCGATTTTCTAATCTGCTTCCTTTTCTTCAAGTTCCCAAACATTCCAGGTTGCAACTTATAACTACAGGTTGTAACCATAACTACAGTACTTTCAATTGTATTCACAGGAAATTGCTAATACTGTACTGTTTAAATGTGAACATAGCAGTGTGTGCAATATAAACTGTTAAAATAAGTACTTTTGTATTTAGGTAAAAAATTGTATGTGTGATGCCAAAAAGAATTTCTCGAGTGAGCAGTTGGGGTGCTCACCCGAGAAGGATATTTTACAACCTCTATATTTGACACATCTGCTCAACAGTCATTGTTGCAAGAAACAGTTCAAGTACTGAGCTGTTAAAAACTAATAGTTCACAATTCACCCACAGTATGCACGGCTCAGTATATAAGGAACTAGATCTTTCGTTTACAAAATGATAAATGTGAGGTAATACTTGCAGGTGGTAGAAGAATCTGTAAAACTGTTCCCCAAGACTTCTCAAGGTTTGTGTTCATTGCAGGCCAATTGTTTTTGGCTCCACACATTCACCATTTGCCTGTATGTGTAATTTAATATTATAAGCTTAAATTGTCTTGTTTCATTTACCACAAGATGATTAACACATAATCCTGGAAAACTAGTCGACTCAAACAACTACTGTACTCGAGTGGTTCATGTCAACTCTTCCATTCGTCTTGTCTTGGAACACTTTACTGCACAATGTAGCGGTCAATAGCTGTAACAAAAGCTGAAAATGTTGAGCTTTTTTTCTTTAATCCATCTTTTACGGGGTGCACTCAGTTTGGTGACATTCTCCATGGTTAGAAATAGGAGGGATTTGGGGGGGACTTTGTCCTTAGCGTACTGACGCAGAAATTGCCTGGTGTTGAAAACAGAAAACCATCTTCGGGTTGGCCGAGGCAGGATTCGAACCTGCTACAACCTGCACGCTACAAGTCACACCTTAGCGCACTGAGCTAAATGTGTTCGGTGCAGTTGACCTTTAGTTGCTCACGACTACAATGTGGCTGATCGTGTGGTCATCAGTAATCCACTCAAGCTCTTTGTTTTGTAAATGCATTGTATTTTGGTCACTTATGTTACTCAGGGAATTTTCTTACTTATCCTGGAAAAATCAGGGAATTCTTTTATGATGAGTTGGTAGACATCCTGTATAAGCTTCGTGAGAGGCTACCACTAGCATTTCTGTCCATCTTGTTTGTGGTGATAGCACCATCATGCGAAAGCTGGATGTTGTGTGTGTGTGTGTGTGTGCGCGCGCGCACGCGCGTGGTGTGATATGTTTGAATAGTATGTGTGATTTGAATTGTGTTTGTTCGTGTAGGATATCATTTTCATGTGTTTTTGTGTGTTTGTATATTTCTAGTTGTTCAAGAGTGTCTAGTTTTCGGCTCTTTGTGTGTACATGTAGAATATCCATGTTGCTGATTACATTTGTGTATGTGTGGTTTGCTTCAATGAGGTGGTTTGCACAGGTGGATTCGGGGGTGGAGTGTAGTGCGTTTGTGTATTTAATGTATCTCTGTTTGAAGCAACGTCCTGTCTGGCCTATGTAGAATTTGTTACATCCTGAGCAGTTTAGTTTGTAAACACCTGGTAAATCAAATTTGTTTTGTTCTTTGTGTGTGTGTTTTTGGTAGTGTGTGTTCTGTTTTATTTGTAGTTTTGTATGCGATTCTGTACCATTTTTTCAGTGTGGTCATTGATGTATGTCAGTGTTATGAACTTGTTGTTTTCTGTTAGGTTGTTTGTTTTGTGTTTTGTGTAGGAGTTTATTGACTATTGTTTTGTTGTATCCGTTGATTTCTGCTAGATATTTTATCGTGTTGAGTTCGTCTTTGTAGTTTTTTTCATCTAGTGGGATGTTATTTAGTCTGTGTATCATGGTTCTGAAGGCAGCTAGTTTGTGTTGTATTGGGTGATTGGAGGAGTTGTGTATTAGTTTGTCAGTTGTAGTGGGTTTTCGGTATATATTGAATTTGTGTCTGTGTTCGAATTTTGTGATGGTGAGGTCTAGGAATGTTCCTAGATTAATTATACTTATAATTAGTTAATCAACGGACACGTCATGGACAACAAAATCCAGGAATTGTTTTATTTATACACAGATAACTCAGTAAGGCACACAGACCATACAGATTAATGTAACAGAGTCTCCTGTACAACAGACCACAACACTTAACTGCATACATAGTAGTATTCATATTTTATCTAAAGTATTCATAATCTTCGAAGTTACAATTAACCAATTTTCACTGCATTTTGGTCTTTTGTGTTTGTACAGTCACCAGAAGCAGTGGATATTTTAAACATAGAGATAGTGGAGAAGTGCAAAGAAAAACTGACGTGCGGTAACAGGGAACTGTTTGCTGACTGCCTGGCAGCAACGAAAGCGTTTCTCGCTGGCGAACCATTCAGCCAGTTTGAGTCATCCATGTACTTCCACAGATACCTGCAATGGAAATGGTTAGAGAGGTAATCTGTCTTTATTAGTACTTTTTTGTTGTTATATTGATTTATCTTGCAAATAAAAATTAAAAACTTCAGAAATTTTGTAAATTTACTGATAGCTTTTGCGGTTATTTTAAAATCATTTATAAATAACTCTGTTTGCTAACTGTAAAACTGAATTTGATATTCCAACAGTAGAATGCTGATACTCCAAACAGCACCACCACGCTCATATATTTTTGAGGAAATATGCATGCCAACGATTGTTGTTCAATTTATTCTATATATATGCTGAATGTTATAAGCTAGATATGTGTCTAGACAATACTAGATCATAAACAGTTTGTGTGCTATTTATACGAAGTCTGACAATTAAGTTTGTGAACTTGCCACCATTTAGTATTTTGTGTGTGTGTGTGTGTGTGTGTGTGTGTGTGTGTGTGTGTGTGTGTGTGTGTGTGTGTGTGTGTGTGTGTGTGTGTGTGTGTGTGTGTGTGTGTGAAAATGTCTGAGCTGGAATTAGAGCAATGAACAAACTTGAAGTTTCTGGTGAAACTGGGCAAGACTGGGAGTGAAATACAGGAAATGTTGTTGCAGGTGTATGGCGAGAATGCCATGAAGAAAACAGCGGTATGTAAATGCATTAAACAGTTTTCTGAGGGGAGGGAACAAGTGACTGATGAAGAAAGGGCAGGGCAGCCAGTAATAAAGAACTGAATGGACAAAAACATTGCCTAAATTCGTCAAATTGTGCATGCATGTCGGCAACTCACTGTGAGATCCATAGCAGATCAAGTGAACATTGATAGGGAAACTGCAGAAAGTCTTAAAAGAAGACCTTGGCATGCACAAGATGTATGCCAAAGTCATCCCAAAGGAGCTCACTGATGAATAAAAGCAAAAGAGGGTTGAACTGTGCACAGACATGTTGGAGAGGCAAAACTATGTTTTGGGCTGAATAATCACAGGTGATAAAACCTGGATCTTTGCATATGGCCCTGAAGCAAAGCGACAAAGTGCCCAGTGTAAGTCCACGACCAAAAAAGTTCGATCAGTCAGAATCAAAAATCAAAACATTTATAACCTGTTTCGATATCCGAAGGATTGTTCACTATGAATTTGTACCACAAGGACCAACAGTTGACCAAGTGTACTATTTTGGAGTACTGCAAAGGTCGTATGAAAAAGTGAGACGTAAATGACTGGAACTTTTCACCAATAACTCATGACTCTTGCATCACAATTGTTACAACACAAATAAGCCACCCCAATACCAGGGATAAAAATGTTGAATCAACTATATAAAATGTTTAAACTAATGAAAATAAAATGACAATGACGCGACAAACGACGATGTGACCTAACCCAAGTGATTGAATGAAGTGATTGACTCAATACAACCAAATAAAATAAAACCAAATGAGAAAGGGAAAACCAAAATAAAAGGAAATTAAAAGAAAATAAAATGAAATCGAAGAAGGAGGACAATGAAAAAGAAACAAAACAAGTATAAAGGAAATAAAATGAAATCAAATGATAAGACACAAACAAATAATATAGAATAGAAAAAGGAGAAATGATACACTTAAATATAATAATGGAAACGAAACCAATAACTAACAAACGTAAAACGTAATTATTATTATCGATTAAATGATAAATGTAAATGATAATTGATAAAACCCAATAAAGTAATGAGAAAAATAAAAGTACACTAACCTAAGAAATAGAGTTTAAATGTAATAAAGAACTCTATAAAGACATGAACTTATTAATCGTATAAATAACATTTGTAAAGAGAGAGATAGTGAGAAAGTAAACATAACTAAGTGACAAAGAGAATGTAATGTTAGGGATTACCTACTAATAACACTTAAAATAAAATTTAAGAAGTGCAAAAGTGACAGTGTAAAACCCCAAAATAATGAGAAACCCTATTGATAGGTGTAAACATTTAATAATCTGTGATGAACACTAAATGATTAATAGTGAACAATATTATTTAATAAGAATCTTGTTATTGATAGCATTAAGTTTAATTGTAAGTGAGGGATACAATAGTGTTCAAAGGGGGAATCCCATGGAAGGTTAAAAGTTAGGGTTACCATGGCTAGAAGATAAAGTTTGTATAAGAAAAAATATAATAAAGAAAATAAGAGCAAAATAAAATAAACACCCCATGTTCTAAGGGATAGTCAATTAAGTAAGTTTAAATGGTGTAATGATGTTTATCACCCAAAAAATAAGTAAGAATGAAACGAAAGCAAACGTTGCATAATAACTGTTAATAAAAAATTGTTTGATTTAATCTATGAATAGGATATGGATGAAGGAATTATACAGACCATAAGCCTAAATATTATGTTTTATGTAATAGAGAATAGTAAGTAATAGCCTAGTTATTAACAATGGCAAAATAAGTAAATAGAAAGATAAAGTAATACAGATCTGATAACACTGGAAAATCAGTTAGGAAATAATTAACAAACCAGAATGTACAAACTAATGGGAACATGCAATTATTATAAAAACAGATCCAAAACACATTAATAAGTAAACAAATCATTTATAATACCAAAACAAAACATGTATGAGGATAAATTAAAAGGTAATTAGTATAAAATAAGTAAAATTAGCCAATTACTACTTAGGCCTATAAAATGCCTAACTGTAAAAAACAAATAACTACAAATTGTAAAAAACTAACAAGAAAATTAGAAGATCCAAGGCAAATAACTAGTCAAGGATAATTTGTGAATCATATTAAAAGATAAATGTTAGATTAAGAACTTAAAATAAGAAAGAAATGTAATTAACAAATATCAACATAATTGTCCAAACAATAATACATAAGAAAACCCAACCTTGTGGGATGTTAAAATGATCTTTGAAAGAAAATACGAACAGTAGTGATAATATTTAATACATAGAGAGGAAGACGGAAGAATAATAGCAATCAGAAGATATACAGTAATTTTGAATAAAAATTCAAATATAATAACATTGGGCTTATGTCAAGATCAGCCAATCAGAATCTATTAGTAACCGCGACAATGGAACGTTGGTTACGAATTTTCCGTTAAATCTTATTATTCCATAAGTGACGCTCATCCAGAATAGACGCCAGGCCGTGAATGACCAAAATTTTAATATAAAATGTTTAAAAAGTAATCAAAATTCAAAATGATGAAAACGTAAGAAGCAGCCGAAGGACGAGAACATTTAACTGATGCCAAGGACCAATTTAAATAAATTTTAAATTAATAAATTTGAACAACTAACATGAAAAAGATGCCAGACGTACTTAAGCCCCAAGATAATTGAAAATTGACGAATATTGAAGACCCCCATCCCTTTACAACTGAATGACAGTACACCTCCAGTCGACTGATTTGATAAGTATTATTAAATTACCCGAATTTCTGAAATAAATTCACTTTAAATTTTTCTCACAGTAATCTGAACTCTCACTATAAACTGAATATTATTTCTTTCAATGATTAATTTAAAAAATAAAACACTGAAATTTTGTTGACTAGAAAAATAACCTGTATGAAAATTATGAACTTTTGAAACACACTTTACCACACTTCAGGAACAAATTATAATTACACATTATATTATTTAAGTACAAATAATGTAAGGTACTTTATTGTAATCATTATTAATATTTCTTTCGTAATCACAAGAACCCAGGACTTTGAACGGAACAAACTGTAAACAAACCAAGCAGTCGCCATATTTGACTGAATAATTCGTTGAAAGTTGATTCGCCGAAACCTTGAGATTTTGTCTTATAATAATTGTCGGTGCAAATTTGTTGAATAACCAAATATAATTTTGTGTCAAACTGAGTAATTACCAATCACCAATAAACTAGTACAGAGTGTAATCACTGTTTTTTATTCCATAGGAGAGTGTATTATAAATTGTGTATTATTTATAGCAAAGAGCGGGGATGACGGTAAGCGCTCACGTCGCAAACTCGACGAACTAACTGCTCGATTGAGAAGGACGAACGAAGGCGGGAGTAAATTTGAATACTCCATACTGTCATAGCTAAGAACGCTAAACCACCCTGTTTATTAATTTAATTGTTGTAATTAAACAATTTGGTGCCACCCGGGATTTATGAACACCTAACGAAGAACAGGTAAGGTTTCCACTCGTGTTGTACTGGTAATTGAAGGATCGCTACGGACATCGTTGGCGCAACATATAAGTAACGACCACTTGTGTGAGGGGAGCACACGAAATATACAATTTTACAGAGTACGTAAAGATTATATCATTACAGATTGGCGACCAACTAGTGAGGCTAGAATTGAAGACTCGCGGCGATTACGGAAAAACATGAAACATTCCATGGTTACAAGGTATAAAGCTAAGAAGGGAACTGAGGGTACCGACGAAGAAGAAATGGAAATGATGGAGGAAACGATTGAAGAAGTGATCGAAGAGGATACCCAAGAGGAACAACCAGAAAACCCAACCCAACCAGAACCGGAAGTAGAAGTAACAGTCGGCGACCAACCAGACAAAGCTACACCAACCGAAGGGGAGAGGATGGAGAACATGGGATGATGATGGAACAATTGAACAAAAACCAGGAGAAAACTGATGAAAATTTTAAAAAACAAAAGGAAGATAATAAGAAAACGAATGAATAAATAGACCAAATCCTGGAAGATAATAAGAAAATATATGAAAAATTGGACAGAAACAATGAAGAATTAAACGAGAAACTCGATGAAAAAATAGACCAGATGGAGGAGAAAATAAGGGAAGATATAGAGACGTTGAACAATAAAATTGAAGATGACAATGAGACACTAAAACAACAAATCAACGAGAAAATGGAGGAACACAAAGATACTTTAAGGAAGAATCAAGAAACCTTACAACAGCGATTGAAGGAGGACATCCAAAAAAGTAATAAAGAACTGAAGGAAGAATTGAGAGGACAATTGAAGGAGGACCATGAGAGGAACAAAGAAGAATTAAAATATCAATTAGAACAACAATTCGAGGGATACTGTGAGGATATCAAGAGGAAGGTCTCCGAAACAAATGAAAAAATAAAAACAAATAGTGAAATGGTAGCAAAGGCTCAGGAAGAAATATTAAGCAAAATTAAAGCAGTCGAGGATGACGGCAAGAACAGGATAGAAGAACTCCAAATAATAACAACAATAGAATGCGCAAGAAATAAACAGGAGGTGCTCAAGAAGCTGAAGGTGAGGCACAAGGAAATACAAACAGATATAAGTGAACGTGTGGTAAGGGTATACATCAACATCAACAAAGTAGACGGACAGACCCAAGAGAACAAGGAGAAGATCCAGGGAATCAGCCAAAGGGAAAGGCAGATGCAGGAAGAGCTGGACGCACTGAGGGAGAAACCCTGTCATAACACCCACATCATCACCAGCGAGAACAGGGAAATAATAAACTTTCGTAGTTACCGGCGTAATCCCATGGAATTCCTCAAAAGAGTGGAGGAATTGATTGAAAAAAATAGGGAAACAAGATGGACGACAGTAAGAAGCCTCATTGATGAAATGTTCAAGGACACCCACGACAACTGGTGGATGGCCACTTGACCGGAGATAAACAGTACGCAAGAATTTAAGACACAATTCCGAGAGAAATACTGGTCTGAGTCCACACAAAACGTAGTCCGAAACGATATCAGCAATGTGAGGTATGAACCGCAAGCAGGACACACCCTAACGTCTTACTTTCTAGGGAAGGTATGCTTGGCGAGGAACTTAGAACCAAGGATACCTGAGGAATCTTTAGTGATACAGCTGGGGTACCACTACGAGGATGCAGTACAAAAAGCCAGGAGACAGGTTCAGATTAAAACCATCCATGGAATGGCGAATTTGTTGGAGGACCATGAAAATTATGGACAATATCGGCGCAACCGAATGGTCAACTGGAGGTACAACCGTTGGGAGGAAAACCAAAACCCACCAAATTACAATTCGTCCAATAATAGACCCCAAAACAGTAACCAAAATAACCCGAACCGGAACGATAATAACTATCAATATAGGGGTAACCGCCCAAATTATAATTAGGGCAATCCACCGTTTAACGGAAACTATCAAAATAATAACAATTACAGGGGCAATGGACCAAACCAGCGTCCAAACGGCCACCCCAACAATAATAATTATTACGGGAACAACAATAACCAGAATAACCCAAATAATAATAATAGGGGAAACGGAGATAACCATGATCGTAACAATCAGCCCAAAGTACACTTTATACGAGGGAGCACTCGAAACAATCAGGGGAGGTGCTACCCGAGACCACCATCAAACGAACGAAACAATAATAACGCCCAGAGCGATAACCAGCACCCAAGGGAAGAGAATACTGAAAATGTACAACGGGTTAATAATATTGAAGGAGTCAGATCCGGAAGCGATAACCAGAGAAGGGACGCACCATCCGGAAGTAACCAGCCAGAAGAAGAAAATTATGACTGGATACCTTTCAGCAACAATCCTGCAGAGAATTTCAGAATAGCGTACAATAAACGCAACCCACCAGAACTCTGGATTCCCTCAAGAAGCAATGGAAACTAATCCAACATACCTCAGGGAGGGAAACAAGAAATAGATGAAGAAGATGAAACGGCCGACTGATGGAACGCATAAAAATAATGAAAAAAAAAATATATAAAAACATTACCAAATTCAAAAGATGTAAGATCAACTTACAATAATAGTTAGATGACATATGAGGTATAATATAAAATATAAAAGAAAGGAATAAGTTACAAAAATTCCTACAAAGTAAAATCACCTTACAATAATATTTAAATAACAAATAAAGTTATGTAAAAGAAAAAAAAATATGTGTAGAAAAGAAAGGAATAAGTTACAAAAATTCCTACGAAGTAAGAACAACAAACTTACAAAAATTATTTAGAATAATATTTGAGACAAAACAAAATAAACAAAAATAAAATCAAGCAAGAACTACTAAGACAAATACCTAAAAGTATAAAGAATATAGAGTATTCAAAGCAAAAAAAAAAAAATGAACTGGTATAAGAAAAAAAAAATGTGTATCAAGCAAATATACAGCAAATGGCTAAAGCAAAATAATGATAATCAACCAAGAAAAAAAAAGATGTCTGAGATAATTAAAATGATCACAAGAAGAAAAGTAAACAAACTAATGAAAAGTTAGAAATAATGAAGTTAACAACTAAATAAATAAAAAACAACCAACTGTATGAGTAGATAACAGTATATAGCAAAGGTACCTTATAAGTAACGACCACTTGTGTGAGGCGAGCACACGAAATATACAATTTTACAGAGTACGTAAAGATTATATCGTTACACAATGCACCTGTGCAGATAGGACTGTCTGTACAGGGGTTTTTGGCCAGGAAACAAATAACTTTGGTAGATCACCTGCCATACTCACCTGACCTTGCCCCCTCGGTGATTTCTTTCTTTACCCAAAGATCAAAGAAGTTTTGAAAATAAGGGATTTTGATAACATTGAGGACATTAAGGCTAATACAATGGCAGCTCTGAAGGCCATTACAGAAAAGGTTTTCCAAAATTGCTTTGAAGAGTTTAGTAGGCACTGGCATAGGTTCCCAAGGAGAGTACTTTGAAGGTGACCGCATTGGTATTCAGCAATAAGATATGTAGCATATTTTCTAGGATGAGTTCGCGAACTTAGTTGTCAGCCGTCATACAGTATTTACCGTATCTGTTGGTATGGATAGGCTATGATGTAGCCTAGTACACAATCATGAAACTATATGAGCAGTATGACTACAACAGTGTACTGTACAGTTTGATAACAGTAAATAGGAACCAGTGATTAACATTGTGTGTCTGTTGTTTGGTGGATCTATAACAGTGTTGCTTAAAAAAATAATTGTTTTATGAGGGGTGGCCCAAAAATAAGGTCACAATATTTTTTGAAATAGAAAAAAACATTTATTTTCAAAATTTGTTACATGGTTGTGAAGCATAACAACACACTTATTTATCAACATAATCGCCGTTTATATTCTATGCATTTTTCGAGCCGCTGTGGCAGTTTTAGTATGCCAGTCTCATAGAAGCTCACCGCCAATTCATCGAGATAGTGTTTGACCTCTTCTTTCACCTCATCATCGTCGTCGAATCGCATTTCACCCAATGTTTTTCAAATGTGTAAAGAAATGATAGTCACTGGGTGCCAAGTCCGGACATGGGGGGGGTGATAATGTCCCATCCCATCTAAATTAGTTCTAAAGAGGGCGAGCATTGTTGTGAAGAGTGGACACGCCCTTGGAGAGCATTCCTAATCTCCAGTTCTGAATCGCACATTTGAGTTTTTTTAGTGTCTCACAATATGCGTCTGCGTTTGTTGTGGTCCCCAGTAGGCATCAAATCGATCAACAATATCCCCTTCCAATTCCAAAACACAGTCACCATGATCGTGCTGGCAGATGTGTTTGTTTGAATTTTTGCGGCCTTGGTGAAGTTGAATGCCACCACTGAAGTGATTGCCGTTTGGATTCAGGTGTAAAGTGGTGAACCCACATTTCGTCACTTGTAACAGTGGAATTCAAAAAGTCGTCTCTTTCGTCCGCATAGCGCTCAAGAAATTCACAGGCCGCTTCGATGTGTTGCCGTTTGTGGTCTTCTGTGAGCATTCGCAGGACCCACCTTGCGCACACCTTCCGATATCCCAACTTTTCAGACAAAATCCTCTGAATGGTGGATTTGAAACTTCAGGAAGCAAACAAGAGAGCTCGTGGATAGTGATCCTCTGATCTTCACGCTTGCCTTCTTTAACTTTCCAGATCGTCTCTTCTGACACTGACAGTCTCCCGCTTGTTTCTTCATCATGAGTTTCTGTATGACCAGCTTTAAACTGTCTACACCACTTGTGGACATTTTTTACATCCATACACCCCGCCCCATACACTTCAATCAACTCTCTATGAATTTCAATAGGTTGAAGACCTTTTGCGTTGAGAAATCGGATGACTTTGCGAAGTCCGCACTTGGTGGGAACGGTGATCGGGAGCTTCATTGGTAACGGCTGCCAAGCTAAGGCTAATCGACTCGGCGAGCTCGGCAACCACTTGTTTGAAAGAGGAGGGATGGCCAAATACACCAATAGTGCCAACTGCCGCCCAAAAAATTTCCCTGAGGCTCTAGCGCTTTGGAGGACCTTATTTTTGGGTTACCCCTTGTATCCATAAAAAATTATGTTTCCATCTCATGTTTATGCGGATGTACAATTTAGGAATGCCCCCACAGATAATATTTCCTTTCTCAGACCGGGCAGATATATTCTAAAAGTGGTCAGTGCTGAGTAGTGCACATGTGAGAGTGATCTTGTTCTTTGCAATAAATTAATAATAATAATTGTTTCTTTTTCCTCCATTATGTTGTTTTCACAGTACATAACATATTTACATTCAATATAATAAACCCGAACTGTGTACGACAAAGTGAACTAATGAATTAATAAATAAATACAACTTTTATTACTTAAGCTTTCATGGCCAGCATCATAATTATTATAACTACTTTCTGGGCTATCCGGCCGTGGTCTTATTTTGGTAAAAGCAGACGTTTCAACCACTCCATTGGTGGCCATCTTCAGTGCCTGAAGGACTAAAAGTACTGACAGAACAATCAGGCACTGAAGATGGCCACCAATGGAGTGGTTGAAATGTCTGCTTTTACCAAAATAGGACCACGGCCGGATAGCCCAGAAAGTAGTTACGTATAAATACACAGATATTAAGCTGTGTAGATTAAGATCTTTATATGGGGCTGCCAACAGCTACAGGATTGATATTTACTAATTGTTCTGTTGAAGCACATTTACTCTTTGTGGGATTGTGAATCTAGTTTCAAGGTCATTGAGTATTTTTCGTGTAATGTGTATTGGTTTTTACCATCCACAACTACGTATATTATGATGGTGGCAAAGTATATTACGATGCCACCCATGAAAGCTTAAGGAATAAAAGTTGTATTTTTTTTAGGCAATTTAATTACGGCTGGGGCTGCCTCTCACAACCTAGCTTCCACAGGGGCTGGTCTAAACAGTCCTGTTCTGTAAGTCCTCTTCCATTCATTCCATCTTCGACGTCCATTTTCCATGGATGTTTAGGTCTTCCTTTTTTCCTTCTAGAGGATGGAGTCCATTCCCATACCTTCCTTGGCCATCTCTCATCCGACATTCTTTTTAGGTATCCAAACCAATTCAGTCTTCTTGCTTCTATTGTTTCTATAATGTCAAGGTCGATTCCTATCGCTTGTCTTATCTCTACATTTCTCACTCTATCCAATCTTGTTAGTCTACAGCACCTCTGCCAGTAATCCATCTCCGTAGCTCTTATGGATTTATTTCTTTTATTTTTTTCCCACAGTTCTGCTCCATATAGGCCTATACCCTAAAGTTGTATTTATTTTATTAATTCATTAGTTCACTTTGTTGTAAACACAGTGTCAAGATTCACACACACACACACACACACACACACACACACACACACACACACACACACACACACACACACACACACACACACACACACACACACACACACACACACACACACACACACACACACACACACACACAATGGTTCCTCCTGTTTTTTTTTTTTTCAAAGAAAATGAAATGGAGCAATTTCTGTAACATCATTGTGGCGGCATCCCACATTTGTTTCTGTGTAAAGCACATCCTTTCATGAGGGTAGCTAAAATATTCTTTATTTTCATGGTGCAATAAATCCAGATTTCCATATAGAACTATGTGGCAAGGCCCTGCAATCGTCTTTTTTAAATATATATATTTTCTTGCCATGAGATCAGCAACATATTCAAGAAGAATCATAATTTTTAGAAGCCTCAATAGGTTTATATGATTTTTTTTGTAGTGATATTTCATTTAGTTGGAGTTATGAATTTGTTTTATTTGGCTTGTTGTAGTAGTAATTGACTGCCATAATAATCACAAGATCACAAGTTAACCAGTAAATATTTGTGTTGTGTACAATACACTGTAGATATCATTACTTACAAGCTTTGGCTATTTCTTTACCAGTATTCTCTGGCTGTTTTTTATATTTATAGTTTTGTGATGTTCTATAGCTATCTGTATGACATTATGTCAGAATTAAAAAAAAAGTGAGATAATCCTTTTTTACAATCATTGTGAACAATAGTACTTTTCTGAATCTGTTAATGTAGATTTAAATCTAATTTGCCAAACAGGAATAAGCTTTTACTAAAAATATTAGTATTTATCCTCAATATTGTAAATGATATGCAATTATTGTTTGTAAAATATATTGAAAGATCATGAACATGTCCATAAGCATGCCCTTTTGTAAACAATAATTTGCAATTTCAGGTAGAGAGGTACACAAATGTATATTTCTGAAATTTACTTCAAATTTGAAAATTTAATTCTTTTCAACATGTGAGCAGAAGCTCTGCATCACCAAGTACTTCCAGCCAAGTATGTTTTGAGATTATTTAGTGGTGAGATTTGGTATAAATTACAGTTTTATTTTGCAGTCAGCCAGTAACATACAAAACATTTCGTATGTATCGTGTTCTTGGTAAGGGTGGTTTTGGTGAAGTGTGTGCCTGCCAAGTACGAGCCACTGGGAAAATGTATGCATGTAAAAAGCTCGAAAAGAAAAGAATCAAGAAACGGAAAGGTGAAGCTATGGTCCTAATAGAGAAACAGATATTACAGAAAATTAACTCAAAATTTGTGGTAAGTTTCTTGTGTGCGTGCGTGCGTGCGTGCGTGCGTGCGTGCGTGCGTGCGTGTGTGTGTGTGTGTGTGTGTGTGTGTGTGTGTGTGTGTGTGTCTTTCAGTTATAAATTATTTTTGGATAATGTTTGTTATTGTATAGAATATATAATTAAAAGGCTCATGAAGTTGACCCATGGATTCAAGGCAATTTTAAGGAGAGCAGTTATTGTATCTTGTGACTTCATTATAGCTGTGTAGATTAAGATCTTTATAGGGGGCTGCCGGCAGCTACAGGATTGATATTTAGAATTGTTCTCTTAAAGCACATTTACTCTTTGTGGGAGTGTGACTTCCTTTAATCTAGTTTCAAGGTCATTGGGTATTTTTTGTGTAATATATATAGGTTATTACCATCAAGAACCAGATGGCCAAGAGCCACTGTTTTACTTCCTTTGTCATCACAAGGTTTATTTAAAAATATAAGGACACCCATAAGATATGCAACTCAGATCATAAAAACTAATGTCTGCGTTTCATGGTATTGAAATGTAGGTATTACGAAAAAGGTATTTCCAAGACATTACCATTGCAGAATTAATAAGTTGCAGTTGTGGAGAGAAAATTCTTTGAAATGTTGTTTACAGCAAAAACAGTATGCAAGATAAAAGGAAAGCTGAAAGGATTAATGTGATCCTTAAGTCTGTCCTGTGTGATTAATGGAAAATGTTTGTACTACTTAAAGCCAATCCTTTTATTCAAGCTAAGTTCAAGGATGCCAGTAATTTTATTTTCTGGTTACATTATAAGCATTGTGTACTGAATAAGTACAGTAGTATTATGAATGAGTAATTAGTATTGAAATGCATTTTGGTAGAGGAGACTCCTGAGAATATCCCGGATTACAAGACAAACAGATTTCACAGTGTTGGTGGAATTTAAATTAAAACAAAAGCTGAATTCCTTACAAAAAAATACTCAGGTTCTTCAGTAAAGATGATGACTGAAGAAAGGTGAAGGTGTTAAGGACACCCACTGTCTAGCTAAAAGTAGGTGGCAGAAGACAAAAAAAACTTGCGATCTCAGTACATTGATTAAATAAATTGCTGTGTGCAAGTCTCGCTACAAAAATTTCTTATAGTACTAACAACAGGTAAAATTGGAGACAGATATTCATAAAATAAACAGATAAATTCATGTATGCTGCCACAAGCCTTGTATCAAGTGATATGAATATATAAAGGAAGGAAGGAAAGGTTCAGGGTATATAAGAAATTACAGAATACACAGCAGAAATGAGGTTTCTGAAGGCTGTAAATGGCTGTACCAGGAGAGATCTTATCAGAAATTATCAAATTAAAATGGAGCTAGGCATATCTGAAAGCTTAAATGAGAAAATCTTCTGGTACAAAACGGAGTGGCAGTTACACATAGAGAGAATGGATCCAACTAGATTTTAAGAAGAGTTCTTGACTATCATCCAAGGGGGAAGAGAAGTGTGGGAAGACCACGTAAGCGATGGTTGGATGACTTCCATTGAGACAGGAACAGGCTACTAGTCTAAGCCATAAAGGATGATGATGACGATGATAGAATACACAACATGAAAAGGTTTCTAACAAAAAACTGAATTGATAAGAAACAGTTGTCAGTAGTTCAAAAAAAAATTCCGTGAAGGATGAGTTTAAGGGTTAAGATGAAAAGTTCAGGGCCTAACAGCACTAGTATGATATGATATGAACAGCGTTATTCGAGCATGTATGATTTCATCCCTTGCAGGCTTAGTTTTGATGATTTCTGGTC
This sequence comes from Magicicada septendecula, assembly GCA_034769895.1. Classification (NCBI taxonomy): domain Eukaryota; kingdom Metazoa; phylum Arthropoda; class Insecta; order Hemiptera; family Cicadidae; genus Magicicada; species Magicicada septendecula. Next base: position 65,233,230 of record CM068373.1, on the reverse strand, counting down.
AATGAGTTGTTTATTATTAGTTTATTAGCACAGCCCACCACTGTAAGCACCTCAGCATTATTGGATAGACTAGATATAATATTCGTGCTGTGATAATTACTGCAACCAGTTTAAAAAACCTGGCTTCAGTGCTGGGAGACTGTTCTCCATTGAATACAATGGTTAATCGCTGGGTTGCTGAATTTAAAATGAGTTGGAGAAGCACAAATGATGACCCACGTGTTGGACACCCCACTGAAGTGACTATGGAAAATAAAAGTAAATAAATAAATTTAAAAAATCTGTGAAATCGTTTTGGTAGACCATAGAAAAAAATTGAGTGAGATTTTTGAGCAAGACTGTTTGGATGTCTAATAGATAAATCTATATCTAAATAACATTCATAATAACAAATCCTTAATCATCCAGCATTTTGTTGAGAATGTATATACAATTCAACGGAACATATGTGCAGTATCTTACGTGAACATCTTTGTATAACAAAGCTATGTGCTATATTGGTGCCACTTTGCTGACACTTGACAAAAAAACAGTGTTGAAAGGAAGTTTCGACCGACTGTTAGGCACTCTATTTGATCAAATGTTTGTGTTGATCATAACCGTTGATGAGACTTAGGTCCATCACAGCATTCATAAGACCAGACAACAGTCAACACAATCGACAACGAAAGGCGAACCAACTCCGAAGAAGGTGAAGACAGTTCCTTCTGCTGGTAAGGTTATGGCAATTGCTTTTGGGAGGACCTGGAGTATCTTCATTGACTACCTTAAAAAGGGAAAAACAAATAATTGTGAGTATTATGCAAATCTACTGCACCTTGTAAATGACAAAAATAGAAAAAATGGCCACACTTAGCGAAAAAGAAAATGCAGTTATACCAAGGCAGTGCACAAAGTCACACATCAATCGTTGCGATGGCTAAAATCAAATAATTGAAGTTCAGACTGCTTCCTTGCGCACCATACTCGCCCTGTGTCACCCCAAATGACTTCTACCTCTTTCCTAACCTAAAAAAAAAAAAAAAATAGTACCGTTTACCAAATGGTAAAAGCTTAAGAGCATGATAATGTCTTTCAGCCGCCAGCTAAACGAAACATTATTATGGTTACTAACTGACTGATTGTTTCTTTTGCGCAAATGTTGCGTTTAGTTGCCATCTCAATTTTCTTATTCAGTCTACAACGTTTTACTCGTTCGTTGGTTTTCCTTCGCTTCTCTTCCAGTTTCATGTTGTAGAATGCATCGATTTTCTCCTGCTCAGTCATTGTCGATGCGAACGGTGTATTTATTAAGTACTCGTTCAATTCTTCGCGCATCAAGTCATCTTCCTTTCGTTTTTGTTGCGATGGAGCCGCTGGTACCGAAGCTTCACTGCCGACAGCAGCCGCTCGTTGCTGTTCCTTCTCGAGCTTTTTTCGTTCCTGACACTTTCTTACTTGCTCGGCATTTTGCCGTTTCTTGATCTGAGCCTTCTTATTGCTGCTATCCATTGTCGAACGCTGTTTTAGTCAGTCACCACATTTGGTTACTATATATCAGCAGCAGTGTATTTCACCACAACACAAAATAAACCTTTGTTTACATATTGTGACGTATCAAAACAAACCTTTATTTACATATTGCGACGTATCAAAACAAACCTTTATTTACAAAAATCCCAATGACATCATGCAATGATGACGTCATACAGCGTTACATGTTACAGAAAGTTTCAAACGATGCAGTACAGACAAAAGAGCATGTAAAACCAAATTTATTCTCACTAAAACGTTTGCTAAACTCAATGTCAGCAGCGATTATTTCTGTCTTGATGCGTCTGCATATCAAATTTCTAGACTGTGGGGAATCGAAAGTGTGGAAGCGTCACGCAATGATGACGTCATACAGGATTACATGTTACAGAAAGTTTCAAACGATGTCAAGCTAAAAGACATTATCATGTCAAAAATTGCTCGTTGGAAAAGGTTTACCGATGACAATCAAGTCAGCGATGCTGTAAATGGCTACTGTGGGTACCTTGACAAATTCTTATTACTCTGGCATAACCGCTTTAGAACATCATTGGCAAAAGTGTATAGAGCTAAACAGGAATTATGTTGAGAAATAAATGAAAGTGAATCCAAAAAAGTGATGTTTTCTTATTCAGGCCAGGACTTTTCACCCTACTCTTGTCCAACATGTATATTTAAATTCATTGTATTATTATAGACTTAAAACTAGAGGTACAATAATTTCAGGAAAACAATGAAATGCAGGGCAATGAAGTTAAACATGGGACAATACCTAATCTGTAAAGGAAGGAATAGAGAGGCAACCACTTGTAAGCAATAAAAGCATAGTAAATCTATTATCTAAATAACATTCATAATAACAAATCCTTAATTATATAGCATTTTGTTGAGAATGTATATACATTTCAAACTACAGCATATAAAGGCAACATTTAGTTTAATGAGAATTGCTCAAAAATTTCCATCACGTATTAGATAAACTGTATTCTGTACTAATAAACTGAATAACATTTAAAATTTTTGATATCAAAATGTTGTCCTATTGAGTAGAAATTGAAATTGTGTTTTCTGTTGTTGTAGGTGAGTTTAGCGTATGCGTACGAGACAAAAGACGCCCTGTGTCTTGTCTTAACGATAATGAATGGAGGTGATCTGAAATTTCACATATACAACATGGGCGGTGAACCTGGCTTTGACATTCATAGGGCTCGTTTTTATTCAGCCGAGGTATGTCCAGTGTTCTGTCCAGACAATAATATTAATTTGCTGACAACAGTACCACCGTGTGGGCACCATGTGTGCCCATATGGTGTTACTCTAGCAGACATAAATAGAATCTGTTTTTATGTTAAATGCTGGAGGAGGAGACTCTGTCAGCAAGATAATAATAAGACAGTCTAGATTCTTAATAATGGACAGTATAAAACAGTAGACATATGAATTATAAATAAATATGTATTGATGATATCTTAGTGTTAAGTATTAGCAGTGAAATGTTTGTGTTCACTTTGTTCCTACTATTAATCACAGTACTGTGCACATGTATTCTAAACTGGGTCACAGTACTAATCAGGGTACCCCCCCCCACCATTACTAAACAGGCAAAACAATAATAATCCAGCAAAGAGGCCTGTCCGATTACCTCTTTATTGGAGTACTAGCCGTTGTTACCCACGGCTTCGCACGAGAATATTTGACTTTTAATAATTATTTTAATAGAATTTTTATGCATCTGTAGGCCCTTGTAGCTGCCTGTTGTTATCTACTAACTTAAAAGTTTCCTCGCCAGGGTTCGAATCAGCGAAATGTAAAGTACATTAATATGATCATTGAAAATTACATTAGAAAATTCATAACTACCTCAAATTAATTTAATCATCTTTGAAACTCATTTAAAATTTATTATTCACACATTTTACTTTATTTAAATTGCATTATAAACTTCATACTTACATTACATCACTCAATTGAATAAACATATGATTCCTGTCATTGGCACAAAATTATAAACATTCATTACAACAAATACAGCATACATAACTCCATGTTATCTTCTGAAACATTTTTAACAATCACATGACTCCACAACTAAACACATTTTACATTTATTCATTTATTATTTATTTCAAAGATCAAATCTCAGACACATCATTTAAATTCATTATCAAAATTTATTTCTACCACATTTAAATCAATTAATTCATCTGTAATTTCTTTAATTCAATCAATTATTTTAAAACACAACATTACTTTAATTACCTTCTTTCAAAACCATTACAATTCATTTATTACCAATTCTCATTATTTATTTAGTCTGCCAAAATATTATTATTATTATTATTATTAAATCAATTTCTACTACATACACACATTGTTTACATAAAATACATTTTACAATACAAACACAAATAATTTCACTATAAATTTATTTACAATTTTTTGTCATTATTTTTCTTGTTTACCACACCTCATTTCATAAGTTAGCTAGGTCATTACCATAAACTAAAATAATTAAATGTCCATTCACTGATTTTTTATTTAACCGCCATCATCATATAATAGTCTGATCTTATGACTACACCATTCATTTACAATCAAATACATATTGCTATTATAATTATAATAGTCATCATTATTACTTTGTTCCATTGTATCAATACTATTGATAATACAAATATTATTGCATACTATCAATTCGAAATTCCTGTCGACATCGTGTATGGTAATTTCTCCTTTAGTATTTTCTGTTACAGTAAGGTAAGTACTCACTATAATTATCAACTCTCTCTCTATTCACTCTCTCTCTATTCACTCTCTCTCTTAATTCTGTATAACTCCTCCCAACCTCAAACAACTCTATTTTCCTATCACCATACCTCTCTCTCTCTCTCTCTCTCTCTCTCTCTCTCTCTCTCTCTCTCTCTCTCTCTCTCTCTCTCTCTCTCTCTCTCTCTCAAAATATCCCTTATCATAACACCAAGTCACTCTCTCTCAATATATGCAGGGGACACTAAATCACAAAAACACCTCCTGGTCCTTCCAGGAGCACCAAAATTCAAAGGACAATTATTTATAGATCTTTCATCTACCAAATATACTCATGAAGACCCTTCTTCACCCCCAACAACACCACGGGAAAAATTTACCCCCTGCCACCCCTCTACCTCTATACTCTCTCTCCACTTTCTCTCTGACTCATCAATGCACACTAACATTCCATTATTACATTCTACCTCCTCTAAAATTTCGTCACCACTATTTTTAATTACATCATCGTAATTCTCACCCCTACTTACCTCATTATATGTTATCTGCTCGTCTTTATTTTCATTTAATTTATCGGTTTCTCCACTATTCTATACCCCCATTTTAATCTCATAATTATCTACTTTATTCATTTTAAAGTCATTAATTATGTCATCTACTCTTGCATTTTGTTTTTCGAACACATGATCTATTGATTCTATTATCTCATCTTTCATATTATCAAAACGTGCATTTGTTTCCTTAATATGTGGATTAAAATCGCAATTCTGTTGTTTAATCTCGTTTCTAACTTCATCAAATTTATTATTTATTTCATTGAATCTACTATTCTGTTTATCAAACTTATTATTTTGAACATCGAATTTAAAATTCATGTCCCCTCTTAGTTCATCTGAACTTTCTTTCATGCTACACATCATGCTATATAAACGTGTTAACATCTCGTCTGTTTTGTTTTCAAATCGAGTTGAGATGGGTGTTACTTGTACTGTGTCTAATTCAACAGATTCGGTGGCACTAGACTCGCCGATTTGACTTATTGGTGTTGAATGAACTCCCATCTCACTCGTAAACGTTTTGTCAATTACGCTGACATCTACTTTTTTACCTGCCATCTCGAAATTTTATATATATATATCTTTTCAAAATATTACTATATATAACATATACTTATTACACAGACTTACTATCAGAAAAATATTCTATTTCATTATGTTTTACCACTACCACATAACAAAATATTAACCTCCCCAACACTTTACGTTACTCCAACAACATCATGCGTACATTTATTTATACATTATTTTGTTATTTCAAATAGCCATTCTGTTCTCCCACGTAGGCTTATATTTATATAAAATTTATTTATATAAACGTCCACTTGTTCGAGTGCCAATTGTGATAGTACTTCTTATTTAAATTATAAATTTGTCCCTAGTTCGGACGTCAATTGTACTATTATACTTTACTGACAATTACTAAACTCAAGTCTCTAGTTCGGACCCCATTTGTGATAGTACGTACTTACCTTTTCACAAATTAATAAATAGATTTTATTAATTTAGTATGCATCTGTAGGCCCTTGTAGCCGGCTGTTGTTATCTACTAACTTAAAAGTTTCCTCGCCAGGGTTCGAATCAGCGAACGGGAAAATCAGAACTGGCTATTTGAATAATAACGATCATTTCTTAGTTTACTAAGCAATTAAAATTTTATTGATCATTTCTTGTTTTTATATCCCTTTCAATTCCCATAATTCTTAACAAATTTTTACATATCAAAATGAAAATTATTCAGACAACAACTTAATTTTTCTTATATATAAATTTATATGTAAAATAATAACATCTTTAAAACTACCATCAAAATTTAATTAACCCAAACCATGTACAAATACAAATTACTGTGAGACTTATAACATTTAAATTATTATTTACCCAGGATAACTCACCTTCCAGACCGAAGTCCGTCACACGAACAGCATAATACAAGCAGGGTTTGGGGTTATATCAGTAACATACTCGACTCGCATTTATGTAAAACAACTCAAATTTTATTTCATTTTTTATGCTCCTTCAAATTTGTTGATTACTCATCTTTTCTTTCAAGATTAAAATATTACTGTTTCTTTCTATTACTGAAAATATTACTGAATGACACAAAACATTTATTTCAACATTGTATACTTATTCTAATCCTTATATTAATTAAGGCGACCCAGTTTGCTCATTCTCACTTTCATACCATTAGAAACCCCATAAATTAGAGTGCTCTTTTAATTTAAAATAATTATATCGGGAAATTGTTCGCCGTCTACTTAACTTTCGGCCTTCCACATCACCACATGCCGCACTGAGTGTATTTCCGAATGTTTTGTAAGTTCACCACATGTTTAATTTCTTCTTTCTTCACTCTGAGATGTCGTTTCACTTATTGTCAGTTTGTCACTTTCTATTAAAAGTTAAAAGAATTTATTTTTGTGGCGTACGAGTTCTTTTGTCCACCCGGCCGGGTAAGCGTGGTTAGTCGAACTGCCTCGGAGAGTGCCAACAAACTCCCCACTACCTCTTGTTGCTCAACAGGAAACTCACAGCCTTCAGGTTATAAACTTTTCTTAGCCGCACGCAGTGTATGGATTTGTCTATGAGCCACGTGGGCTAAGGTTGTTAAATGTTGATGATATAGGAGGCTTTGTGGGTGTGGCCTCTTACTGGATTTCATTCGTCTTGGAAGCACATGTTCTGACAATCGTCCTGCCTCGCCATTTTTCGTGGCGTCGCTTTTAATGTTTAGGCGTAGTAGCAACGCGCCGTCGAATGCGTGTGCATCTACATGACAATATTGAATTCACAAGCGAGTCTGGCATTTTCAACTACACTCTACTCAAAAAGTGATGTTCCTGTTCATCGTTTCAATACAACATTAATTTACAGGGGACTTGCAATGCTGACCATAACAAGTTTAAATAAATTTAATAAAAATAAAATCCCCCTTTTTGCCCCATTACAATACCCCCCAATGAGAGGTTTTATGCCCGAGAGCATAAAAACTCTCATTGCTAAACCTAAGAGGATCGGTGAGGATATGGCGCCAACAACCCCCCATTAATTTCTAAACGCATCATGGGTAAACTACCCCCCTAGCTCGGCGACTATGGCTGCACCTGAACAAGATTACTGGACTTCTCTGTTCGAGATCCCAACACCATAAAATCGGACAGATACTCACCATAGTACCCCTAACCTTCCATCATTCCGCCCAAAAATCAAAACACTGGCCTTATACCGTACCAGATCCTCAACCAATATGTTCCCCCTTACATGCACACTGGGTTGCCTTTAGCAAGTACTGGGTGCGTACACATACTCATTATTACTGATCATAACATCTACATTCCATTTCTTGCTTTCAAATTTCAAAATAATTTCTGTTTTATTTTCAATTTCTTTTCTCAAATTTCATCTACTTGACGTTGTTTTTTCAAATCAACATAAATCGAACAAATCAGATTAAATCATTTAAATTCTGTTCAAAATTTAATCTAAGTCCAATATCAAAATGTTATATTACCATTAATTTCATCAAAACCCCAAAATATTTTACATGAATCTACAATTCTTCTTCACTAGCTATGAACAATCATAAAAAACAAATAAACTGAACATCTTATTAAATCATAAATTCACTTATCATTACATTTGTTTACAACACATCTAATATGAATAATATAAATCAGTATTAACATATAATCAACAGTATATCCTGGACACCAAAACATAATCTATACTTTTCAAGCATAAATAAACTTTTGTTTCCAAAAAATTTGTATTCCCAAAACGAATCATTCTGTTAACAAAATTTATTCTTTAATCATTTCAGTATGAATACACAAATAGAATCTACGAATCAATTGTAAAAAACATACAATATATCAAACATCAGTCATCAGCTGATCTCTCTGGGTCATGTGAATGACCTTGCCCTAGATACACTACACAAAACTCTAACATGAAAATACCCACATATGTTCATAATTCTTACATTAACATAATACATACAATATACTCATCACCAACATTGCGATTATTACATTAAAATAAACAATTCACCTTTAATTTTGATCAAAATTTACACACCTTACAGATTTATTTTATTTTCAAATTCTATTAAATTTTTCACTTGTTTCAGTTATTATTACATTTTAACTATGATTTTCTCTTTAACATCTTCATTATCAATTATTTTGGGTGACTTAGTTATTCATAATAATTCGATTTACAAATGGGTGATTAAATATAACCTCAACCCCCTTCGGACTCTAACACTTACTAACAGATTTACATAGTATGACACCACTCCCTCAAAATATTTATCTCCACTAACTTACTATTTTAACTCACTTCGAATCATTCTACCCTTATAACAAAATACCCTCTACCCTCTTTGTACTTAAGATGTGTGTTCCCTCCCTATGCTTATTCCCTTATTGGTTCCTGGTCCCCCCAGGTAACCCCGCCAATGCACATACGGTTCACCTCCCGCCACAACGCTTTTTGTTGAGGACTCCTTATCACACCACCCCCCTTACAAAATTCCACCATCAGCTAATTACTCTCCAATTCTACTCATTACTTATCCTTCTCATTACTCTACATATACTCCCTATCGCTACTGTGTCACTATTAATACTCTGTTTTCTATACTACTTTTATTCCCAAAAATCTTATTTTGTTTAACGCCCATTTAACCTTAACTCTGACTGATTCAACTGTCATATTAAAACAGTTATCACCCAACTTCTAACCTTTATTACCCAATGAAAATTTATAACTATCTCAAATTAATTTCATCACTTAACTTAAAACATTTTAAACACATTGAAAATTTATTATTCACACATTTAATTATTTTACTTTATTTACTTGTATGATAAGATTCATACTTACATTACATCACTCATATACTGTCATAGACACAAAAATATAAACATTGATCACCACCAAATAATGTACACAACTCCATGTATCTTCTGAAACATTATAACAATCATATGATTCCACAACTAAGTACATTTTACATTTATTCATTTACTATTTATTATCAAGTTTGAATCCCATAAAATCATTTAAATTCAGTAGCAAAATTCAATTATACATCATTAATTAATTAATTAATCTCAAATTCTTTAATTCAATCAGTATTGAAAACAAGTTATTTTAATTACTTTACTCCAAAACAATTACAATTCGTTTATTATCACCTTCATAATTATTCTCATTATTTATTTAGTCTGCTAAAATATTATTATTATTATTAAAACAATTTCTACTACATCACATTGTTTACATCAAGCACACTTTACAACATAGACACAATTAATTTCACTATAAATTCATTTACAAATTCTTGTCATTATTTTTCTGTGTACCACACACTTCATTTCATAATCTAGCCAGGTCATAACCATAAACTAAAATATTTAAAATGTCCATTCACTGATTTTTATTTAACCCCCATCATCGTATAATAGTCTAATCTTATGACTATACCATTCATTTACACTTGAATACATATGGCTATTATAATTATAATAGTCATCATTATTTCTTTGTTCCATTGTATCAATACTATCGGTAATACAAATATTATTGCAATACCATTATTTCAAAATTCCTGTTGACATCGGGTAGGGTAATTTCTCCTTTAGTATTTTCTGTCAAAGTAAGGTAAGTTAATAATTTGTCAACATCATCATCTACTTCTGCTACTACCTCAGTTTCAATACAAGGTGAGTACTCTATATAATTACCAGTTCTCTCTACATCTAACCTTTCTACAAATTCTTCATAATTTCTATTCATCTTAAATAATTTTATCTCTCTATTTACACACATCTCTCTCTCTACATATCTCTCACCATACCGCCATATCACTTTGTCTCTCTCACTCCATGCAGAGGGTACTGCTATATTAAAACACCTCCCGGTTCCTCCAGGAACAACACAAAAATTCAAAAGACAATTATTGGTAGAACACTTACCTACCCAACACATTAGTGAAGACCTCTCTTCACCCCATACAACACCACGGGAAAATTTTACCCTCTGCCATCCCTCTACCTGTACACTCTCTCCATACTCTCTCTCTAACTGATAAACATTTGTTTCTACCCCTTTACAACCCATTACTCTCTCACTCTCACTAACTATCTATATCATCACTATCTATTTTCATTATATCACCTTTAAGTATCTCGTTTTCCAGTATCTTATCACTACTACTTATTAATTCATTTTTAGAATTATCGTTATTACTCACCTTATTAATTATTTCTTCACTAATTTTCGTCATATTACTACCACTGTTACTTACTGTTGTATTAACTATCTGATTTACCTTACTTTTAATCTGTTTCTCTACTGACTCTACCACTTTCTCCATACTCTGTTCTAATTTGTTAAAGTTAGTTTCAAATATTTCATTGGTTTTCTCAACATTTTTATTAACTTGTTTTATTTCATTTCTAATTTCATAAAAATTACTTTCGTTTATATTAAAACGATTATCAAAGTCACTGCTTAATTTATCAAGTTTATTATCAAACTTTTCCTTATTACTATCTAAACGATTATTTATTTTATCGAATTGACTTAATAAAATACTCATCATGTCATCATCAAATTTATTACATTTTGTTGAGGTAGGGGTTAATTGAACCCCTGAATCCTCTGTCATATTTGTTTCATCTGTTATACTTATATTCATAGTTTTATCGTCTTGACCTACATTCGGAGTTGAATGTACTTCAAGGCCGCTCATAATAGCTGATTCACTCATTTCAATTTCACTCTCGTTAGTAGCCATTATCTATATTCTTTATGGGATTTTAATTTTAAAACAATTTTAATCCTACATATATTTAATATTAATTCATATTGTATGTCTTACTTAACTATAGCATACACATCGCTTAACCTGTACATAATTAACGTATTCCTACCCAACCTCCCAACCACGCTTGTATTTACTGTAGGTGCGGTCTTTGTATAAATTTTACTTTATAAAACTTGTCCTCAGTTCGTGGCGCCATTTGTACAAACTCAAATTACTGAGAGACTTATAACATTTAAATTATTATTTACCCAGGATAACTCACCTCCCAGTCCAAAGTCCGTCACACGAACGGCGTAATACAAGTTTAAATAAATTTAGTAAAAATAAAATCCCCCTTTTTGCTAAAAATAAAATCCCCCTTTTGCCCCATTACAACCAGCTCTTCTTATTTTATCATTTTTATTTTTATTCACGCTCGCATTCATACATATGCCCCATGCCCATTTGAGATCTCAGTTTCTTTATTCAATGGTAAATAGAGTACTCTAAAAGAACATAATTTTGAAATTTTGAAACATAATTACTGATCTGGCTTACGAAAGAGTCCAATGTTCCGTAGTACCTTCCATCACTCTGCACATATTCGTCGCACCATCTTTTATCGAAACTGTTACTTTAATTATTTAATTACTCACTGTATAATCATGTTCCGATTTAAATTATACATTCGGTTTTAAAATCACATTTTGTTTGAGTTGCGGGCCCACATTTTCGTTGCAGAACCCTTTATACAACCGGCCAGTTTTAAGCTGTATGTGCGACTGGGGCAGATTGTATTGCGTTGAGTTCTTTGTTTCCGTCACATGTTTGGCTCTGGAATGTTTCGTACGTGTTTTTCATGCTGTTCACAGCGTCACACCCATGCGCACGTACGCGTGAATACGCCCCCTCGCTGATAACTTTTACATTCCCAAACTCTTTAATTGCTTTTGTGCGACACGTACGTACGGCTTGGCTTGGTACCGCACTGACTGCAAGGTGTCAAAAAAAATCCGTCATTTGTGATCCAAATGTTGTTAAGCTTGAGTGGTTACTATATTTTACAATTATTTAAAATAAAATAAACCCAATATTTTGTCCCGTTACTATATATATATATATATATATTATAACTCTACTTATATGCGTTATTGTAGTGTCGTGTTGTGTGTGAGTACCTACCTGCTGTCTGATCTTGCAGATTCTTCCGACTAGGGCGTGTGGATTTTGGATTTGAAGTTCGCAAGCTAGTATTCTCAAATTTATTACAACAACACACAAAATAGGTTACTTTAAAGGGGGAGAGTTTTGTGAGACTGGTAGGCTTTATCGTACAACAATAAAACACTGTTATATGGGGTAATAAAACGTTGTTTATTACTCCAACAACACACAAGAAATAAATGGTTATTGTATTATGAATTTCTTACAGTCTAAACAATGAATCGATGTTTTTCGATTGGTCAATAGTTGAAAGAAACTAAACTCGTTCTTTGGCGAGTTAATTGCAATTTAAATTTTAATTTATTACTTGATTTGATTTAATTAAATTTATTTAATTAAATTGAATCTAAATGTTCATGAAACAAAATATAAAACTCTGAAATTAATTAGAATAATTAATTAAAATAAATTAGACGTGACAGTCTAGTTCACGTTATTCCATTTCTAGTGATTCTACTTCTGATATACTGCAGTATGATCTAATAATTAGATTGTCAGTTAAGATTTGTATAGCGCTTTTATACTACTTCTATTTCTTAACTATAACTTACTAAAGACTTAAACTGCTATACAGATTATCACAATGAATTTACTTTTTAATTACTAGAGTCTTTGCTTTTTTTGTTTGGCACCTGAATTATTTGAATTACAATGTTTTAATTGAAAAATAGAAAATTTGATCTGAAAAATAAATAAGTGGATTTTGCTTTCCTGTTACTGAAGAGGATGTCGTCCCGATTTGTCCCTCGTCGATTCGAGTCCTTGGTTAGAGAAAGTAATCTGCTTAGAACTGCTGGATTCGGTCGTGGAGTTCAAAATTCGGCAACACTCTGCTTCCTTGCTGTTTGTGAATATTTTTAACGTCTACTGCTGTCTGCTGGAACTGGTTCCTGTCCCTCGTCGATTCGCACGTTGCACGTCAGCGTGTGTGTGTGTGCTTCGTTCGGGTGGTCGCTCTGCTCGTCAGCTGTTCACCAATAATTTAGACGGCCTCTCTGCTGTATTCTTGAAGTCTGGTCTTGAAGTCTGGTGGATCTCTTGCGTGCTTATGACTAACTGGTAGTACACAATAAGCTTGGTTGATGTACTGAAGAGTATCTCGCCTTTACGCAACAATTACGAGCTATACAGATGATCTGTACTTAGTGTGTTCGTAATTGCGTGTGTGTTGACCACGTAGAGTCTTCTTGTTGATCTTCACCACTTTGGTTACTAGACGATCGAAGTACTACGTCTTAACTTCGTGAGTACTGGCAAAAGAGTGAGGTTTCAACCAGAAAACACCGCGCTGGCCGGGGCTCGCGTGAAATGATTTCATTGGCTGGCACACTCTCCCTACTACATAAAATTTGAATTCCCTTGGTCCGTGAGAATGAAGTTAGGTTCCCACAGACGGAGAATAGATATTATTTCTAATATTACTATCAGCGGAACCAATTTTGTCGTTCCGGATATCCTGTGCTTATTTAATTTTGCAATAACTTGGTTGCAAACCAAGTTGTGTGAAATCTAAAATATACAATCTGTCTGAAATTTTTATCTTTATAACATACTAAAATCTCCTTACTGTAACTCTATTTTTGCAGAAGTTATTCAATTATATTTAATTAACTCTTTCATTTGTTAATTATATTTCGTAAAACTTGCACACGTCATCATTAATATTTCGGTAAACATTTTGGCTATGTTGGATTTAGCCTTTATTTATTAGTTTCCGAGGTATTAATAATTAACAGTTTGGGTGTGGTCGCTTCCTTGTACAGCGAACTGATTACATAATGACCACGTGTGCGTCGCTTTACAAAGCATTATTTTCAACGCTCTACATTCAACTGGAGTTTTGACTGTTATAATTTATTTAAATATGCTTTCAGTATGCGGTAAACATATAACCCCAAATAGTTAATATTTGGTGCTGTTATATATTCCCACACCCGCTTTAAAAAAAAAATGAATGTAATAATTACAGTTATTTATTTTTTTTTCTTAATCATTACACACATATTCTGTTATCACTATACTTATTACCTATACATTGTATTACTTATTCAAAAGAAAAACATACATGTGTGTTAATGTTATTCCATTACACACCACTTAATTCTAAATACATTTATTAATAATATTACATTTGCAATTATCTGTGTATTAATGTTTTTAGAACGGCTAATATCTTTGTTTGTAAACAGTGGCACCCGCACAAAAGAATTTGCTGACAGTTTATTTACAACCGTTATCGCCTGGCGCGCGGCTAATTGCTTGACCTACTTTCCAAACGTCGGTCGGCAGTTATCGCGTGACGTAACTATTTCCTGCTGTGCTCTCGTTCGGTTCTACACGCCCGCTGTTTACCGCGATAGAAAAACATTATTATTACTACACAAGCTATCTACAATTATTATTAATACTATTATAAATCACAAGTTATTTATTTTAAATTTAATTATTATAATACTATTATATTATCTTTAAAGTGCATCCAGTATATCGTATGCATTTTTATGAGTGGCTCGACAATATTCTGCTTTGTACTCGTCGAATTCGTATGCGTCCCCGGATATGATTTCTACGTCTTCCCACGCTGTGTGGGAACGTCGTCATCACTTTCCTGTTCCTCCGGACGTACAATTGTCGGCGCCCATTGTTGCATTGTGTTGACGGCCAACCACGTTTCCTTCCCTTCCGGTTGAAATACTTTGTCAACTGGCGTACAAATTTCTGTAGAAAAATCACTTTTCTTAAATCTAACATTTTTCTTATTTTTACCTACTTTATTGCGATACGTTTTAGCATGATTTATGGCGCTTCCACTATGGAGGCGCCCGTTTCCAAGTTTTTTGGAAACTTACGATTCTTTCTCCTCTCGTTGGGGTCTTTATTACTTGGAGTATCGCTGTCTTGCTGCATTGTATCAGTTCTAGCTATCTCAACCGTTTGCATAGCTCTAATCGGGGCCCCGTCGTTACCCTTATATTGCCCTTTCGATCTAGCAATATTTTGTTTGCCTTTGTATTCAAAGGTCTTATCTGGGGGTTTTGACGATGTTTGGGGTGGAGTAGAACTAGTACTCGGTCTCTGGTCAGGTTGCTGGTATTGTTCTCGCGTATTCTGCCCTTCATTATTTCGGCGAAAATCGGGATTATACCGCCACCCGCCAAAATCAAAAACCGTCTCACTTTGGGACACTAGAATGAGGAGTTCGTCTACCGTGCGAATACCCTGCGTAAATACAGCTACTCTAATGTTATGATTAAAATGGTAGGCAAGTTTCGTGACTATGTCAATCTCCGAAAATGCTGGGGTTAAATGCTTCGCGCGTTCGACATGCTGGATTATATAATTTTCGGCGGTAATACCCATTTTCTTATCAAATCTGCCATATTCCAGTTCATTGCGCAGAAGTCTTTGGGTATGCGAGTTCCAGTACCGGCTTTCAAATTTTTGTTTGAACTCCGCGTATGTGGACACTCTATCGCGTACAATGTTATACCACTTACGCGCCGAATCACGCATCGCGTTAACCACCCACTGTATTTTGTCTTGATCTTCTAGTCGGGAACCTACTCTAGCCATTTCACTCTCACACGCTAATAAAAATTCAATGGGGTTTTCGTTATTTTCCCCCGTAAAATACACGCGATTTTTCTCGTCGACAGGACCTTGTACCAAAATATTAGGAGCAGATCTCCTCCGTACCTCCTGTCGTACTTTCAAAATCTCGTCGTTTAACGTTTGTAAAACACTCTTTATTAGAGTCAATGTTAGATCGCGTCTCTACAATTGAAGCGTCTAATTTATCTACTCGTCGTTGCGTTTCGGTCACATCCGCGTGAATCTTTACCTCTAGGGATTCCATTTTTTTTGAAACCTCTAGCGTTTGCTTCTCGCAACGGCTTATATGATCCTTGAACCGGCCTTCCATACGTGTTACTTGTTCAATAAACGATTTTTGCATAGTGGTCTCAAAAACTTTAAACCGTTCATTGATTTTAGTATCGACCGTATTTACTTTTTCGGCGATTTCCGCGACTTTCACAGTTAACTCGGTTACGCTTTCGTCTATTTTTGCAGTTAATTCTTTACTACTTTGTTTATTACTTTGCTTAATCTCGGCGTTTATGTCAGCGTTGCTTTGATCTAATTTCTCGGTTAGACTAACTTTTTGTGCTTCGATTTGGGACTTTATTTCTGCGTTGCTAAGTTCAAATTTCGCGTCTATTTTCTCAAATCTCGAGTTCATGTTAGCGGTCAAATCCGCGCTCATTTTCTCGTTCATTTGCTGTATTTGTTTAAGTATTTTATCCATATCCATTTTAAATACACAACAATTTCAAATATAAACAACTTAAAATACACAGAACAGTTTCAAATACACCCAAAAACTTTACTGTCGTACGAACACCAGTCACAAAACTCTTTGGGGATTGTTTAGTTGGACGCCAGCTGTTTTATGAGTTAAAACAGCAAAGTTTGTTTTACACGTAAAAATTAAATTTAAATTGGTTTTAATTAATTTAAATTTAATCGCGCCCCACGTTCCGGGCAAGCCATATGTAACTCTACTTATATGCGTTATTGTAGTGTCGTGTTGTGTGTGAGTACCTACCTGCTGTCTGATCTTGCAGATTCTTCCGACTAGGGCGTGTGGATTTTGGATTTGAAGTTCGCAAGCTAGTATTCTCAAATTTATTACAACACACAAAATAGGTTACTTTAAAGGGGGAGAGTTTTGTGAGACTGGTAGGCTTTATCGTACAACAATAAAACACTGTTATATGGGGTAATAAAACGTTGTTTATTACTCCAACAACACACAAGAAATAAATGGTTATTGTATTATGAATTTCTTACAGTCTAAACAATGAATCGATGTTTTTCGATTGGTCAATAGTTGAATGAAACTAAACTCGTTCTTTGGCGAGTTAATTGCAGTTTAAATTTTAATTTATTACTTGATTTGATTTAATTAAATTTATTTAATTAAATTGAATCTAAATGTTCATGAAACAAAATATAAAACTCTGAAATTAATTAGAATAATTAATTAAAATAAATTAGACGTGACAGTCTAGTTCACGTTATTCCATTTCTAGTGATTCTACTTCTGATATACTGCAGTATGATCTAATAATTAGATTGTCAGTTAAGATTTGTATAGCGCTTTTATACTACTTCTATTTCTTAACTATAACTTACTAAAGACTTAAACTGTTATACAGATTATCACAATGAATTTACTTTTTAATTACTAGAGTCTTTGCTTTTTTTGTTTGGCACCTGAATTATTTGAATTACAATGTTTTAATTGAAAAATAGAAAATTTGATCTGAAAAATAAATAAGTGGATTTTGCTTTCCTGTTACTGAAGAGGATGTCGTCCCGATTTGTCCCTCGTCGATTCGAGTCCTTGGTTAGAGAAAGTAATCTGCTTAGAACTGCTGGATTCGGTCGTGGAGTTCAAAATTCGGCAACACTCTGCTTCCTTGCTGTTTGTGAATATTTTTAACGTCTACTGCTGTCTGCTGGAACTGGTTCCTGTCCCTCGTCGATTCGCACGTTGCATGTCAGCGTGTGTGTGTGTGCTTCGTTCGGGTGGTCGCTCTGCTCGTCAGCTGTTCACCAATAATTTAGACGGCCTCTCTGCTGTATTCTTGAAGTCTGGTCTTGAAGTCTGGTGGATCTCTTGCGTGCTTATGACTAACTGGTAGTACACAATAAGCTTGGTTGATGTACTGAAGAGTATCTCGCCTTTACGCAACAATTACGAGCTATACAGATGATCTGTACTTAGTGTGTTCGTAATTGCGTGTGTGTTGACCACGTAGAGTCTTCTTGTTGATCTTCACCACTTTGGTTACTAGACGATCGAAGTACTACGTCTTAACTTCGTGAGTACTGGCAAAAGAGTGAGGTTTCAACCAGAAAACACCGCGCTGGCCGGGGCTCGCGTGAAATGATTTCATTGGCTGGCACACTCTCCCTACTACATAAAATTTGAATTCCCTTGGTCCGTGAGAATGAAGTTAGGTTCCCACAGACGGAGAATAGATATTATTTCTAATATTACTATCAGCGGAACCAATTTTGTCGTTCCGGATATCCTGTGCTTATTTAATTTTGCAATAACTTGGTTGCAAACCAAGTTGTGTGAAATCTAAAATATACAATCTGTCTGAAATTTTTATCTTTATAACATACTAAAATCTCCTTACTGTAACTCTATTTTTGCAGAAGTTATTCAATTATATTTAATTAACTCTTTCATTTGTTAATTATATTTCGTAAAACTTGCACACGTCATCATTAATATTTCGGTAAACATTTTGGCTATGTTGGATTTAGCCTTTATTTATTAGTTTCCGAGGTATTAATAATTAACAGTTTGGGTGTGGTCGCTTCCTTGTACAGCGAACTGATTACATAATGACCACGTGTGCGTCGCTTTACAAAGCATTATTTTCAACGCTCTACATTCAACTGGAGTTTTGACTGTTATAATTTATTTAAATATGCTTTCAGTATGCGGTAAACATATAACCCCAAATAGTTAATATTTGGTGCTGTTATATATTCCCACACCCGCTTTAAAAAAAAAATGAATGTAATAATTACAGTTATTTATTTTTTTTTCTTAATCATTACACACATATTCTGTTATCACTATACTTATTACCTATACATTGTATTACTTATTCAAAAGAAAAACATACATGTGTGTTAATGTTATTCCATTACACACCACTTAATTCTAAATACATTTATTAATAATATTACATTTGCAATTATCTGTGTATTAATGTTTTTAGAACGGCTAATATCTTTGTTTGTAAACAGTGGCACCCGCACAAAAGAATTTGCTGACAGTTTATTTACAACCGTTATCGCCTGGCGCGCGGCTAATTGCTTGACCTACTTTCCAAACGTCGGTCGGCAGTTATCGCGTGACGTAACTATTTCCTGCTGTGCTCTCGTTCGGTTCTACACGCCCGCTGTTTACCGCGATAGAAAAACATTATTATTACTACACAAGCTATCTACAATTATTATTAATACTATTATAAATCACAAGTTATTTATTTTAAATTTAATTATTATAATACTATTATATTATCTTTAAAGTGCATCCAGTATATCGTATGCATTTTTATGAGTGGCTCGACAATATTCTGCTTTGTACTCGTCGAATTCGTATGCGTCCCCGGATATGATTTCTACGTCTTCCCACGCTGTGTGGGAACGTCGTCATCACTTTCCTGTTCCTCCGGACGTACAATTGTCGGCGCCCATTGTTGCATTGTGTTGACGGCCAACCACGTTTCCTTCCCTTCCGGTTGAAATACTTTGTCAACTGGCGTACAAATTTCTGTAGAAAAATCACTTTTCTTAAATCTAACATTTTTCTTATTTTTACCTACTTTATTGCGATACGTTTTAGCATGATTTATGGCGCTTCCACTATGGAGGCGCCCGTTTCCAAGTTTTTTGGAAACTTACGATTCTTTCTCCTCTCGTTGGGGTCTTTATTACTTGGAGTATCGCTGTCTTGCTGCATTGTATCAGTTCTAGCTATCTCAACCGTTTGCATAGCTCTAATCGGGGCCCCGTCGTTACCCTTATATTGCCCTTTCGATCTAGCAATATTTTGTTTGCCTTTGTATTCAAAGGTCTTATCTGGGGGTTTTGACGATGTTTGGGGTGGAGTAGAACTAGTACTCGGTCTCTGGTCAGGTTGCTGGTATTGTTCTCGCGTATTCTGCCCTTCATTATTTCGGCGAAAATCGGGATTATACCGCCACCCGCCAAAATCAAAAACCGTCTCACTTTGGGACACTAGAATGAGGAGTTCGTCTACCGTGCGAATACCCTGCGTAAATACAGCTACTCTAATGTTATGATTAAAATGGTAGGCAAGTTTCGTGACTATGTCAATCTCCGAAAATGCTGGGGTTAAATGCTTCGCGCGTTCGACATGCTGGATTATATAATTTTCGGCGGTAATACCCATTTTCTTATCAAATCTGCCATATTCCAGTTCATTGCGCAGAAGTCTTTGGGTATGCGAGTTCCAGTACCGGCTTTCAAATTTTTGTTTGAACTCCGCGTATGTGGACACTCTATCGCGTACAATGTTATACCACTTACGCGCCGAATCACGCATCGCGTTAACCACCCACTGTATTTTGTCTTGATCTTCTAGTCGGGAACCTACTCTAGCCATTTCACTCTCACACGCTAATAAAAATTCAATGGGGTTTTCGTTATTTTCCCCCGTAAAATACACGCGATTTTTCTCGTCGACAGGACCTTGTACCAAAATATTAGGAGCAGATCTCCTCCGTACCTCCTGTCGTACTTTCAAAATCTCGTCGTTTAACGTTTGTAAAACACTCTTTATTAGAGTCAATGTTAGATCGCGTCTCTACAATTGAAGCGTCTAATTTATCTACTCGTCGTTGCGTTTCGGTCACATCCGCGTGAATCTTTACCTCTAGGGATTCCATTTTTTTTGAAACCTCTAGCGTTTGCTTCTCGCAACGGCTTATATGATCCTTGAACCGGCCTTCCATACGTGTTACTTGTTCAATAAACGATTTTTGCATAGTGGTCTCAAAAACTTTAAACCGTTCATTGATTTTAGTATCGACCGTATTTACTTTTTCGGCGATTTCCGCGACTTTCACAGTTAACTCGGTTACGCTTTCGTCTATTTTTGCAGTTAATTCTTTACTACTTTGTTTATTACTTTGCTTAATCTCGGCGTTTATGTCAGCGTTGCTTTGATCTAATTTCTCGGTTAGACTAACTTTTTGTGCTTCGATTTGGGACTTTATTTCTGCGTTGCTAAGTTCAAATTTCGCGTCTATTTTCTCAAATCTCGAGTTCATGTTAGCGGTCAAATCCGCGCTCATTTTCTCGTTCATTTGCTGTATTTGTTTAAGTATTTTATCCATATCCATTTTAAATACACAACAATTTCAAATATAAACAACTTAAAATACACAGAACAGTTTCAAATACACCCAAAAACTTTACTGTCGTACGAACACCAGTCACAAAACTCTTTGGGGATTGTTTAGTTGGACGCCAGCTGTTTTATGAGTTAAAACAGCAAAGTTTGTTTTACACGTAAAAATTAAATTTAAATTGGTTTTAATTAATTTAAATTTAATCGCGCCCCACGTTCCGGGCAAGCCATATGTAACTCTACTTATATGCGTTATTGTAGTGTCGTGTTGTGTGTGAGTACCTACCTGCTGTCTGATCTTGCAGATTCTTCCGACTAGGGCGTGTGGATTTTGGATTTGAAGTTCGCAAGCTAGTATTCTCAAATTTATTACAACACACAAAATAGGTTACTTTAAAGGGGGAGAGTTTTGTGAGACTGGTAGGCTTTATCGTACAACAATAAAACACTGTTATATGGGGTAATAAAACGTTGTTTATTACTCCAACAACACACAAGAAATAAATGGTTATTGTATTATGAATTTCTTACAGTCTAAACAATGAATCGATGTTTTTCGATTGGTCAATAGTTGAATGAAACTAAACTCGTTCTTTGGCGAGTTAATTGCAGTTTAAATTTTAATTTATTACTTGATTTGATTTAATTAAATTTATTTAATTAAATTGAATCTAAATGTTCATGAAACAAAATATAAAACTCTGAAATTAATTAGAATAATTAATTAAAATAAATTAGACGTGACAGTCTAGTTCACGTTATTCCATTTCTAGTGATTCTACTTCTGATATACTGCAGTATGATCTAATAATTAGATTGTCAGTTAAGATTTGTATAGCGCTTTTATACTACTTCTATTTCTTAACTATAACTTACTAAAGACTTAAACTGTTATACAGATTATCACAATGAATTTACTTTTTAATTACTAGAGTCTTTGCTTTTTTTGTTTGGCACCTGAATTATTTGAATTACAATGTTTTAATTGAAAAATAGAAAATTTGATCTGAAAAATAAATAAGTGGATTTTGCTTTCCTGTTACTGAAGAGGATGTCGTCCCGATTTGTCCCTCGTCGATTCGAGTCCTTGGTTAGAGAAAGTAATCTGCTTAGAACTGCTGGATTCGGTCGTGGAGTTCAAAATTCGGCAACACTCTGCTTCCTTGCTGTTTGTGAATATTTTTAACGTCTACTGCTGTCTGCTGGAACTGGTTCCTGTCCCTCGTCGATTCGCACGTTGCATGTCAGCGTGTGTGTGTGTGCTTCGTTCGGGTGGTCGCTCTGCTCGTCAGCTGTTCACCAATAATTTAGACGGCCTCTCTGCTGTATTCTTGAAGTCTGGTCTTGAAGTCTGGTGGATCTCTTGCGTGCTTATGACTAACTGGTAGTACACAATAAGCTTGGTTGATGTACTGAAGAGTATCTCGCCTTTACGCAACAATTACGAGCTATACAGATGATCTGTACTTAGTGTGTTCGTAATTGCGTGTGTGTTGACCACGTAGAGTCTTCTTGTTGATCTTCACCACTTTGGTTACTAGACGATCGAAGGACTACGTCTTAACTTCGTGAGTACTGGCAAAAGAGTGAGGTTTCAACCAGAAAACACCGCGCTGGCCGGGGCTCGCGTGAAATGATTTCATTGGCTGGCACACTCTCCCTACTACATAAAATTTGAATTCCCTTGGTCCGTGAGAATGAAGTTAGGTTCCCACAGACGGAGAATAGATATTATTTCTAATATTACTATCAGCGGAACCAATTTTGTCGTTCCGGATATCCTGTGCTTATTTAATTTTGCAATAACTTGGTTGCAAACCAAGTTGTGTGAAATCTAAAATATACAATCTGTCTGAAATTTTTATCTTTATAACATACTAAAATCTCATTACTGTAACTCTATTTTTGCAGAAGTTATTCAATTATATTTAATTAACTCTTTCATTTGTTAATTATATTTCGTAAAACTTGCACACGTCATCATTAATATTTCGGTAAACATTTTGGCTATGTTGGATTTCGCCTTTATTTATTAGTTTCCGAGGTATTAATAATTAACAGTTTGGGTGTGGTCGCTTCCTTGTACAGCAAACTGATTACATAATGACCACGTGTGCGTCGCTTTACAAAGCATTATTTTCAATGCTCTACATTCAACTGGAGTTTTGACTGTTATAATTTATTTAAATATGCTTTCAGTATGCGGTAAACATATAACCCCAAATAGTTAATATTTGGTGCTGTTATAATATATATATATATATATATTATAACGTATTACAATTTTTTTAAAATTACTTTCAAATACAAATACACTCCTATTTGTGTTTGCGGAGCCCCACGATCTTGGAGCGCCAAATATATGCAACGTATTTATGTGTGTGAATTTTTATATGTACTTTAATTTGTATAGCCCCACATTCTTTGGGAGCCAAATATGCAACAATACATATACATATACACAAATTTAGCGTGACCGGTCTCACGTTCAAGATTGACAAATTATGTAACAATTGAGACGTTATTACACTCATTAAATTTATAAAAACACATAACTTAATTTGACCTACCTGTAGAGCTTCTATCCGGGGCCAGGATTCTCGCACGAACATAAGATGTTAGCGTGATTTATAGGTTACTGAAATGACTTACTCTACACATTCTATGAAGAGAATTCATGATCTTTTTAATGTTTTAAAGGTTTAACAAATTTTAACAAATTTTACTCATGCTTTCGCATATTAAACAACATTTAAATGGTTTCTTCTCGTTATACCTTGCAGTTATGCAATTCCTATTCTATCCTAGTCTACTAGCTTACCTTATTTTAAGTCATACTTAAACACAGCCCAGCCTGCCCATTCTCACATTCACTCAGTTAATTTTAATACACCCTCCCCTGATCATTTTAATTACACCTAGACATGTTGTGTAATACTCCCGGCCGGCAACGTGGTTTTCGATCGATCTCACTATTCACGTTTTCATTGATTTGTGTGTCCAAAACTAACTGTATCTGTTATACACTGAAAAATATTCGTCGCTGCCACATAATTTCAACGGGTGGTTCACTTTTTACTTGAAATCGAGAAATTTAAGAGAGCCCCATAGAGCCGATTTCTGGCCAGACAACGTCTTCAAGTGAAACTGGGCAGAGCCGCTATACTTGCGCGGCCAACTGGATTACTTCTTTTTTTTTATGGAACACAAAGCCTGTTGTTTCGTCGTCGTTCGTAATTTCTATTTAAGCCATGTAAAAGTTTGCCAGAGTATCATAGTAGATATTTGTGTGGCACTGGCTGACGTCACTAAATAGGCGGTGACTTAGCCACATTTCCTTCAGCACGGATTGTAGGTCTCACAAAACTTCGTCTCTGCGCCATTTTCGATAGCGTTGGTTGATCTGCTTACGTCCCCGCCCGCGCACATGCTCGTATGATGGGTCCGAGCGCACGGTCACATTCTCGAATAGTTCTTGGAAACTTGAGGTGGCTACATACCTCAACTGATTGCACAATGCTATTACGTCTTGCCTTTGTTCTAAACTGTTCCATTCACCACGTGGTCTGTCACAATGGGATTAAATTTTACAATGTATTTTTATGAAACCCTGAAAATGAAATAAAATAAAAATACCCACAAATTTGGACCGTTAACAATACCCCCTCAATGAGAAGTCTTCTGTCGAAAACAGAAGAAATCTCATTGATAAAACCCCTAAAAGGACCGGTGAGGAACTGGTGCCAACAACCCCCTTTTAGATCTTACACTTCATGGGTATATGACCCCACTGGCTCGGTGACTATGGACGCATCTGAACGAGATCACTGGACTTCCCTGTGCGAGATCCCAACACCAAAAAATCGAACAGACACGCACCACAGCGCACCTCGCCTTCTATCATGCTACCCCAAAAATCCTCAATCCCTGGCTTAGATCATGCCAGATCCTCAACCGATATGTTTCCCCTTATATGCAAGCTGGACTGCCTTTAGCAGATACTGGGATCACACACACTCACATTACATACTATGAACATTGAAACATTTCTGCAAAATTTCTCTAAATTAAAATCAACAATTGCCTCCTTTAACATCAAACTACAAATCCGTTACCTAAATTGAATACTTCTCTTCATTAATTTTTTCTGTTATTTAAAATAAATCCATTGAACATTTCTTAAAAATAAGAACATCCTTAGCCTAACATGTGATTACCTAGAGTCTAACAATACAATTCAATAAAATAAGTCAATAATAATAAACACGATTAGAATACAAACAATAAAATAATCAAAATTTAAAAATATCCATTATCTGGCAGGCGCAAAAATCAAGAAAACCCTTTTTTTTTTCAAAATAAAATATTTCCAAAAAAAATCTTAAATTCCAGAAAATTTAACTTTCTTAAAGTATTTTTCTTTTCATATTGAAATGTAAAATTATTTAAATCAGTTAAAGACAAAAGTTGGATTAACTTCCTTGCTAAACATGCCTAGTATATGACCTCACTATCAGCTGATCACAATTGGGTCAAGTCCACAGCCTTGACGTACATACGTTATATACAAGTTCTATCTGAAAATACACTTAACATCTGTAGAATTCTCTCTTAAAACACAAAAACATAATAAAATAAAACCTTTAAAATAACAAAACATTATTATAAATAACAATCAAATTGATATTTAAATTACTCAAAATAAACACTTTCTAACTTTACATTTCCAAATTCTATCAAAATTTTGTCACTGGTTTCAATTAGAAATTTTACATTCTATTATAAATCCCTTTCTTTATTTGAGAATCTTATTCTCCATTACTGTGGGTGATTTAAATACTTATAACAGTTTAATTTACCCCTTGGTAGGCCTACATTTATAATCTCTACCCCTCTGACTCTAATGCTCATCAACTTTAACTAGCATCACACCCATCTCGATCAAAATATCTATCAAACACTCTCTAACCCCAACTTATCGTTAAACGCAAATCGCCACCTTCTATCAATATATAAAAAAAATACTCTCTAACCCTTTGTACTTAGGATAAGTGTTCCCCCCCCCAAAAAAGCTCATTTCCTTAGTCTGGTCCCTGGATTCTACCTAAGGCGACCCCTTCCCCCTAAATCGGTCCCTTCCCGTCCCAACCATTTTGTTGCGGACTCCCACATTACACTACCCCCTATTACAAAATTACCATCCCCAAAATCTCAATCTTATTACCTCACTTCAACTACAACAAAATAACATCATCATTTAATAACATCAATATATCACTCAAAACTCTACATATATTCTCCATAACTACTGTGTCAACATCAATACTTCTCAAATTCTATTACATTATCTCACAACAACACTACATTAACTCAAAACAATATTTTTCTCTCTACTACCCCTTTAACTTTAACTTGGACTGATCTACTTGTCCCCATAAAATATTCATCACCCACAAACTATCTTTTATAATTCTTCCCAAGTGAAGGTCTTCGCCTTTTACCTTTTTATAATACTACACTCATTATAATGTAATACTCACCGCTGCCAGAATTTTACTTACCGTCATAGTCCCCGTAAAACTTACCTTATTAAATTACCCAGGTCGCCAACATGTTTTTTAGTTATACATGTAAACTTTGAACACTCTTGCCCTTATAAAATCCCGCTATCTGACCACCCTTAAAACTCAGAAAACCCCCGATTTCGTTAGACGAGTTGTCAGCACAGAATAGGAAATGGTTATGGCGTAATAACTTACTCTTACACATACTTTATATTAAATAAAATCTGAATTTATTTTAAGGTGAAATTTTATGAATTAATAAAATAAACATTTCTTAATCAACTAGCCTATGACAGACTATTGTGAACCAGTAGTAAATTTTTCCCTTAGAGATCTCATTTGAAATTTAATACGTTATACATAACAAAGGAAATTACTAAAAATGGTGTTTAATTTTATTCAATTGATTATGTTCTTTAGTTTGCTACTCATCTGGTCAATGCAATCCACAATTTCCGCCACCACGTGTTACGCACTTTTTGTTTGTAGAACACTCCAAAAACTGATTTTATACTGTTTAACTTGGATTATTTTCTCAATCACAAATTTTAAGGCTGTTTCACAAATAACATCACTATTCTTTTCAATCGGTCGGCTTACATTGTTCGCAAGCACATTTTTTGGCAAACTGCGCGTTAACTGATAGGCCGATTAGATTATTTTCGGCCTATCTTGCGCCCGAGGCCACTATTTAACTTACGACCGCTCTGGTTGAAGACTGCTATCTGCTACTGGCTGATGCAACAACTGGTGATAGACTGCATACTGTGATTCACAAAAAGCCTGCTGCTGGGGCAGTTATGCAATACGTCTGGGCAATTGTTTAGGCTAACTATGTGCATTGCTGTACTGGGGCTCCTCACAGGTGAAAGTTAACAATTTTAAAGATTGACTGAATTGATATAAAATTAAAACTAGGGCTGCATACAATTCTGTACCGTTACAATACCCCCCCAATAAGAGGTTGAAGGCCGAAGCGTTAAAACTCTTATTGCCTAAACCCTAAGAGGATCAGTGAGGATATGGCGCCGCAACCCCCCTGAACACTCCACTGAAATTGTGGGTTCTTACCCCCCTAGTCTGGCGACTGCGGCAGCACCCCTCCGACCTTACTGGACTTCTCTGTTTGAGATCCCAACACCGAAAAATCGAACATATACCCGCCCCAGTATCGCCTGACTTTAAAACATTCAATTAAAAAATCGACAAGCGGCCTTCCATCCCTCCATATCCCACAACTGATTTGTTTCCTCTTAGCCGTACTGGTTCATTGACAACGTACTGGCTCATTTTATATTATAGAATATCTCTTAACCCTAGAACATAGTGTTAATAAAACAATATAGGATATATAATACAAAAGTACATATAGGTTCCGGTCAAAATGACACATTAATTATACAGAAGTGCATTTACACAAAATTTCCTTTAGTTTTCATTTTTAACTGAATATTTTAATCATTATGTTTTTTATCAATTATTTATTTTACCATTACAATCAAGATTCACATCAAACTAAATACAAAGTCATATTAAAATTTATCTTTTCAATCTATTTAATTACCTTTCATTAAATTTAATTCATATTGTTTTAATTAACAATTTCAAAATTAACTACATATTTCAAAATGATCCGACAAAATATTACCTACATTATTCAAGAAAGTTACATTCCTTTCTTCACATATGGTATTTCTTTTTATTTCATAATAGGATTTTCCTACCAGCAATGATTCAGAAGACTACAACATTTTTTGTTATTGTCAACTCAGCTTCAACACCTCTGGCTGTAAACATTGGTCACAACAACATGGCATAACAGTTGTATGCCAGACTTATTTTCATAAACACTGTTATAAAACTCTCAGTTTAAACATTCTGCTTACATCATACTAACAGCTGTACAGCACTTTTCAATTTTTATAAATCTTTTAGTTAACATACTTATCTCTTAAATTTTTTATTCCAATTCAGATCAGATATAATTTTAATTCACGACAATTACATTAATAACATTTTGCTAAAAACCATTTGGTTTTGGTTACTCAGGGTTTTGTTTAGCATAATACAAACATAATTCAGAATGGAATTCATTAATACCTCCTATTAGTCATTATTATTAAAATCAGTCAATACACACATGGTTACATGAAACATTTTACAGTACACACACAATTAATTTCACTATAATATACTTACAAATCTTTATCATTATTATTTCAGTTTTATCACACTTCAATGTCCAAGGTTGCGAGTTCAAAACCCTTAAACAAACTATTTAAAATTGTTCATTTGTGAATTTAAGGCTCAGCCTCCATCGTCAAAAATTATTCTGGGTTTCAAATAACAATATTCAATTTTGTTTGCATTCCACATACAGTAATCATGTGTATAGTAACCATAAAATTTCAGTTTATTCATTTTACCATAATAATCATATACCAAGTCAACATTATTTATTTCTGTTAAGTCTCCATTAGTAGTTATATTCATTATCAAGTCAGTTATTTTATCATTTATAACAGTTTTAGTCAAATATTCCTCTCTCTCTTTTTCATAATGCAATTCACTTTCTTCATCTCTCTCAATATCTAACACCTGCACCAACATTTCATAACCTCTATTAATCTCAAAAATTTTTATTTCTCTCTCTCTTTCATTACAACACCTCTCATAACCATACTGAACTCTCCCATTCCATGCAAAGGGCACCATTGAATACTTATTACCTCTACTGGCTTTACCAGTTAAATCACAAAAAATACAGGGACCATCTGAAGACACCTTGTCTTCCATACAAATACAGGAGAAAACTCTGTCCTCATTAAACACCTGTGAAAACTCTGTTTCACCATAAACTTGGGGAACATCTACCCTTTGCCCATTTAACCTCTCTACACACACACTTATAACCTCATCAACACTTTCTCTGCTCACAACCTTACACTCTAACACCACCTTTTTAATTTCACCACTGTTACTTACCGTATCATCCTTAGATACCCCATTTTCAGCTATATAATCATTATTCTTATTTAATGTTATTTCATCATTATAATTACTTGTATTACTCCCACTTACCTCAGAATTGTAATCACCATCTCCCACTATTTGGTCACTGTTATTTATTAATTCATTATCGTTATCACTCACCTGGTTAATTATTTCTTCACTATCATTAAAAACATTATTGTCACTCTCTATTGCTACATTTTCAATTGTGTCACCGTTATCATTTTTGATCTCGTGACTACCATTTTCTACTATTTTACTCTCACTAACCCCTTCACTTACCTCGTTACTTTGTTTGTTAGTGTCATCACTATTTTCGTTCAAAAAAGCGTATAGTCCCGTTTTTTGTTCTCTCATTTGTCTTAGCTCATTATTTAATTTACACCAATCCTCCTCAGTCATTCTGTTCAAAACCCTTTCAAACTCTTGCATGAATTCCGTATTGCATCTATTCCATGCCTCCCCTAATCCACTTACTTTATTTTCACGTGCCTCGGCCATGTTCAAAAATGTTATTTCTAATATACCCTTTATATATAAAAAACCACTATTATCCTATAAAATCAAAACACCTAACACAATCATTGTCAACAGGACAAGTAAACACAATAAGCCTATCAAAACATAACCTTTTATAACGTAAATATATATACGATTATTTCTACAAATACACCGTTACCAAATCCTATTTTCTGTGCTTTAAAACAGGTCTAGTTCCTATAATTTTTATATACGAACATCCTGGCAGGGTCGCCACTGTGAAGGTCTTCGCCTTTTACCTTTTTATAATACTACACTCATTATAATGTAATACTCGCCGCTGCCAGAATTTTACTTACCGTCATAGTCCCCGTAAAACTTACCTTATTAAATTACCCAGGTCGCCAACATGTTTTTTAGTTATACATGTAAACTTTAACACTCTTGCCCTTATAAAATCCCGCTATCTGACCACCCTTAAAACTCAGAAAACCCCCGATTTCGTTAGACGAGTTGTCAGCACAGAATAGGAAATGGTTATGGCGTAATAACTTACTCTAACACATACTTTATATTAAATAAAATCTGAATTTATTTTAAGGTGAAATTTTATGAATTAATAAAATAAACATTTCTTAATCAACTAGCCTATGACAAACTATTATGAACCAGTAGTAAATTTTTCCCTTAGAGATCTCATTTGAAATTTAATACGTTATACATAACAAAGGAAATTACTAAAAATGGTGTTTAATTTTATTCAATTGATTATGTTCTTTAGTTTGCTACTCATCTGGTCAATGCAATCCACAATTTCCGCCACCACGTGTTACGCACTTTTTGTTTGTAGAACACTCCGAAAACTGATTTTATACTGTTTAACTTGGATTATTTTCTCAATCACAAATTTTAAGGCTGTTTCACAAATAACATCACTGTTCTTTTCAATCGGTCGGCTTACATTGTTCGCAAGCACATTTTTTGGCAAACTGCGCTTTAACTGATAGGCCGATTAGATTATTTTCGGCCTATCTTGTGCCCGAGGCCACTATTTAACTTACGACCGCTCTGGTTGAAGACTGCTATCTGCTACTGGCTGATGCAACAACTGGTGATAGACTGCATACTGTGATTCACAAAAAGCCTGCTGCTGGGGCAGTTATGCAATACGTCTGGGCAATTGTTTAGGCTAACTATGTGCATTGCTGTACTGGGGCTCCTCACAGGTGAAAGTTAACAATTTTAAAGATTGACTGAATTGATATAAAATTAAAACTAGGGCTGCATACAATTCTGTACCGTTACAAATTCATTTTAACATCTCAACCTTATTAACTTACTTTTCTCATTATTTAAAACAATATCTTTAACACATTACAACCTTATATTTAGCATTAATTACCTGGAATATTAATAAATAATTTTACAGTGACCTTTTACTACCGATCAGCTGATATTCTTAAGAAAGTGAAGACACCTTTCAAAAATTGTGCAGATTACATTAAATACATATGCTTATCAATACTTACATCTACCATCAATGTTTCCCCTTTTTTCTGATTCTGGTAATTTTATGTTAACCGCCTGCCAGTCGGTTTAGTTATCTACTGAGTTTAAAAAATACACAAATTATATAAAACATATACCTTTTATCAAATCTTATATATACCCTACTACAATAAAATATTACATTTAAAAAACCTAGAATGAACACCTTATACTGAATGTATGAGCACCTATTTATTTTAGCAGAATAAAACATGTTTGTTAGAGCAAAATTAGAGTTAGCATTTTTAATTTACAAAATTTTAGTACGTTGCTCATCTGAGCCACCTCCCATCCACACACACTATTGCAATTTATGTAAGACTGTAGCACCTTTTGGCTTCCACAAAGACTGCATATTTGGAGGAATTTGACATCTCCGTGTCTTTGTTTCGGCAGTTACATTTCAACGTTTTGGATATCAACATATCCGTGTTTTATATTGAAACGCCCTTAAAACGGGTCTACCACCTGGCTATGCTGTCCCCACGCGGACAGAGTGGCAGCCGCTGTTCCATAGTTCCTGGATTCCTCTAATTTCACCCCCCCCATTTAATTTCTACTATAAACCAATTTCAAGTCAGCTATGGTCATGGGACTTGATTATGGCCATAGCTAACCGCTAGCCAAAGCCACGATTAGTGCTGGTAAGGCAGTAATCGCCCGAA
This sequence comes from Magicicada septendecula, assembly GCA_034769895.1. NCBI lineage: Eukaryota > Metazoa > Arthropoda > Insecta > Hemiptera > Cicadidae > Magicicada > Magicicada septendecula. The sequence goes on along the minus strand of CM068373.1, from coordinate 65,200,621 downwards.
AAGTCGGGGAAATCTAACTTGCATTTCAATGCCTGTTCTACATCGTTATTAATATGTGCGACACGACCATCTATCAGGGTACAAATTGAATTTGTACCAAAAAAAAATGTGCCGCACATTGTCGCCATGTTGGCCTCCGATGGAGGTAACACTCTCTGTTACCCCCAACCCATTTCACTATCTACTAGGGCACAGGCCACCCCAGCAATAGCACCCTACTAACTAAATAATTACAAGTTTTATATACACCGTTCTAATATAACATTTTCATCAATCATTAATCATTTAACTCTTTTAAATCATTCATAATTTTCAACAATTATCTTCCTTAGAATTTTCAAAATTTATTGTTAATAATTATTATATATCATCTTTCAGTTATTATTAAATTTTTTAATTATCATTTTTATTTAACACAATTATTTCAAATCATCTCATTATTGAATTATAATCTCTTTATCTGGGTTACACCTGTAAACATTTTTATTATACATGATTCGTACTATAAAATTTCTTATCCTTACAGTCCATTTAAACTGACACACACAAAATATATACCATACCCCAATACTTTCACCTCACCTCTGAAACATTTCACAAAAATGTTAGTTTAAATCAATTAATTTAACCATCTATTACCAAATATATCTCTCGTAAATAATTCAAATTCATTAGAAAGTTTAATTATACAACATTTAAATAACTCAGAATATTTAAAACATCTCAAATTATTTTAATCAAATTAATTACTGAAAATACAAATTACACGGCTATCAAAACAATTACAATTAGCCAATTACTGTCTCCAAAATTAATTTTATTATTTATTTAAATTGCCAAAATATTAATATTATTATTACAACCATCTACACACACATTGTTTACTTGACATTCTACAATACACACAGATAAATTCCCTACAATTATTTACAAACTTTTGTCCTTAACTGTTCCGTTTTTTCACACTTCATTGTCCAAATCTGCCAGGTCAGAACCATAAAACAATATTTATAACTGTCTTTTATCGTTTTATAGCCTACCCTCCATCGTCAAATAGATATCTCACATATTTGTAGACTAAATTGTTTTTGTTTACCTTGAGTTTATTATCATTGTTTTCATAAACCATTATTTCTAAGTTCTTCATCATACCATTTATTATTTCATACAACCTGTCACGATCAATTAATTTTGTCCAGTCTCCGTCAGTAAATATATTCATTATCGGGTTAGTTACTTTTGTATTATCAATCAAATCATTATTATTCAGACACACTTCTAACCTTACTTTCCACTCATCATACTCTATTCAATTCATACAATTTTGTTTCTTTATTAACATACAATTCTCTATTTAAATCTCTCTCATCACAATACCATATCACACTTTCAATATTATTACAGACAGAGGGTACAAAATTGTACAACAAAAATAAACACTTCAAATCTTCTACCAATACGGGACTCTTGCCCTTCTTAAACAATACTTGTGAACACTCTGGTTCAGAAAAAATAAGGGGAAAATTTACCCTCTGCCCCCATTCTACTACTATACTATTTTTCCACTCTCGCTCTAACTCATAAGCATACATCAACATTTCATTATCACATTCTACAAACTCATCAGTACTCTCATTATTTATTTTCAATGTATCACTCTCAGATACTACATTTTCGATTACATCACTACTCTCAATACAATTTTCATTTGTATTACTCTTACTCTGTTCGAGTTTATTCAAATTATTTTTTATTTCCTTGGTATTTTCTAAACATTTATTCTTGTTTTGTATATCATTTATTAACTCATCAAATTTTACGCTAATACTCTGCTGCAACTGAATATTCTGTTGTTCGCATTTTATTCTCTGTTCATCTAATTTACTGTTAAAATCACTTTTCATTGCATTTAAAGTTATTTCGTTACTATCAAAGCGTTTATTTAATTCTTTAAACTTGTTATTCTGAACATCAAATTTGCCGTTCTGCACGTCAAATTTCATGTTAATGTCACTAGACATGGTTCTCATGAAATTAAATAGATCGTCCAATGACAACTCTTTTGCTCTATTTGTTACAGGAGTAGATTCTGCTTTTGCTCCACTCATTATTACCGATTGTGTCAGATTATTCTCGTCTATCAGGTTTGGAGTTGTCTCCAATCCTGAATCATTTATATTATTTGATTCATTGGAAACGCTTTCTTTGACCACCTTAGGGTCTGAATTAATTTCTCCCTCCCCCGTGATAGTTACATCACTCATACTAACTTTACCTCCGTCTTCCATTTTTCTTATTTATGAGATTTTGCTCTATATAAAATTTCAATTTTAAATATTTCTGTATTATTCAGTATAATATAATTTAAGTATCGCTTAACTACATCTTAACATCATTTACATATAATTGGTTCTCATTTCTACTTAACCTCTAAATCACGCTTACATCCTACTTGTAGGTACGGTTTTTACTTTATTTTTATTTACTCATAAAAACGGTCCCTGTTCGGGCGCCATTGAGACGTTATTACACTCATTAAATTTATAAAAACACAACTTAATTTGACCTACCTGTAGAGCTTCTATCCGGGGCCAGGATTCTCGCACGAACGTAAGATGTTAGCGTGATTTATAGGTTACTGAAATGACTTACTCTACACATTCTATGAAGAGAATTCATGATCTTTTTAATGTTTCAAAGGTTTAACAAATTTTACTCATGCTTTCGCATATTAAACACATTTAAATTCTTCTCGTTATACCTTACAGTTATGCAATTCCTATTCTATCCTAGTCTACTAGCTTACCTTATTTTAAGTCATACTTAAACACAGCCCAGCCTGCCCATTCTCACATTCACTCAATTAATTTTAATACACCCTCCCCTGATCATTTTAATTACACCTAGACATGTTGTGTAATACTCCCGGCCGGCAACGTGGTTTTCGATCGATCTCACTATTCAAGTTTTCATGGAACACAAAGCCTGTTGTTTCGTCGTCGTTCGTAATTTCTATTTAAGACATGTAAAAGTTTGCCAGAGTATCATAGTAGATATTTGTGTGGCACTGGCTGACGTCACTAAATAGGCGGTGACTTAGCCACATTTCCTTCAGCACGGATTGTAGGTCTCACAAAACTTCGTCTCTGCGCCATTTTCGATAGCGTCGGTTGATCTGCTTACGTCCCCGCCCGCGCACATGCTCGTATGATGGGTCCGAGCGCACGGTCACATTCTCGCATAGTTCTTGGAAACTTGAGGTGGCTACATACCTCAACTGATTGCACAATGCTATTACGTCTTGCCTTTGTTCTAAACTGTTCCATTCACCACGTGGTCTGTCACAATGGGATTAAATTTTACAATATATTTTTATGAAACCCTGAAAATGAAATAAAATAAAAATACCCACAAATTTGGACCGTTACACAATATAACATTTAAATTGGGTTTCAGGTGTATCTGCAATAAGAACTCTATATAACTTGTAACGGTATTTCAAATTTAGTTGTTATTATTAAAAATTTGTGCACATGGCACTGACTTTGATTTAAAACATTCGTTATTATTTGTTATTATGCCGTAAGGCTTATGCTACATACATCCTTACTGACTAAATATTCTATTCTACTAATTATTGTATTAAAGAAAAACCTCATTTTCATACTACTCAGTCAATTAATGTGTTTCAAAATATCAATATTTAAATCTCTTTTTATATATTGTAATGTACTCAAAATATTAATAGTTATTGAATTTATCTTTTGTTTCTCAGTACTGTTTTATCTCAAATACTAATTGTTTTCATTTAAATGCTTTGTATTCATTTTATTTCATATTAATTTGAGCTCTTGTTATGTTAATTGTATTTCTAAAACATCTATGTTTTTAATTCTACTTTACAAGAACATTGGCTTTTACTTTAAAATAAAATAGAAATGTCTTTAATTGTCTTTGAGTTCATTGTACGATTAAGATATAAATAAGTTGTTTATTACCTAATTGTCGTCAATCATACTCGATCATTTTGATACATCTGTAGTCGTCCTCGTCTCGCACTCCAGCGTCGGCTGTCTCTCTTCTCCTCTTGTCCAGCGTCGGCTGTCTCTCTTCTCCTCTTGTCCAGCGTCGAATCACTTCTTCTTGTCCAGCGTTGTATCACTCTCTGGAACTCTCCTCTTGTCCAGCGTCGTATCACTCTCTCTTGTCCAGCGTCGTATCACTCTCTGGAACCCTCCTCTTGTCCAGCGTCGAATCACTCTCTGGAACTCTCCTCGTGCTGTTTCTGACGTCAATGGATCTTATGTAATTCTTCTTATGTACTGCTGTTATTATTTAAATTTGATTGTATTTATAACTTAGTTACATAGTTGTATGTAACTGGAAAATTTAAATTATTTACAAAAAAAATAAATACGCCGTGCGGACGGGCATAAGCTCCCGCTGTACCGTGGATGATTTAAGAAAGAGAACCACTGTAGCTTGCGTGTCCTATTTATACCCATGTCTTGGTCGACACCTGCAGTGGTACGAAATCGACATATCAGAAACTGTCTCTGGATTCAGTTCCCCCACTCTTTGTCAAATTTGCTATTTCTTATATTTCTGCGAATTGCAGAGTCCTGTAAGTATACTCTTATACTTATCTTATAACTATTTTTACAACACATGTTCACTGTAATTTTGGACATTGCAACTTAACCCTTTCGATTTGTACACAGTTATTTCACTATTACACTCGTACGGTGTGTCACTTTCACGTGGTTTTCGTACACAGTATTTAGTAAATTTTATTACATTTTATTGTGTTTTTGGATTTTAATTCTTAATTATAGTTTATGAGTAATTACGGAAAAACAGTAATTGTGCAATTATTCATCTTGGGGTGGCAAACTCGCCTGCATAGACCTGCGTTTACACACACTAGCAAAATACTGGTGTACACACTTTCAGTTACATTTGTGTGTGTGTGCACGTCGATTCAGGTCGAAACACCTGTTCATATTTTTGTCTGAGCCAAGCTTGCAATCCCTGACATGCTTATTTCTAATATATTATTAATTATTTACAGTTTATTAGGTAAATTTAAATTTTTATATTCAATGCTCAGTACATCACTTGTTTGTACTGTCGCATTATCCCTCTGCTTGGTAACAAAAAAATTTAATAAATTTATTTATTATAATTTTTTTTTATTTATTATTATTACATTTGCAAAAAAATGTAACAAATAATAAAGAATAATATTCGTCATTTCACCCCTAATTGGAGTGTATACAAATGTCTTACCTCCCCTCTTCACACACTCACTGCTCGTGACCTTGTAGTAGGGTGGCTTTAACAAACAGCTGATCTGACCGGTTTCATTGACCTCGTCGTTTTCATGTGTAGAACTTCCTAAATGACGCGTGGATTTTACCTATTTCTTTCTTCTGTATCTCATCATATACGATGAAAGTGTGTTGTCCTACTTGCTGTCTTAACGTATACGGTCCATTATAAAGTCTGAAGAATTTCTTCGCCGTATTATCACTCCTTTTTCCCACTGGATTTGCTTTGAGTAGTATACTTTCTCCCACGTTGAATTGTAGTAGCTTGTGAGTTAGATTAAATCTCTCTACTCTCTTGTTACCTCTTTCTCTTATCCGTTGCTTTGCGTATTCAATTTTCACACTTATTGGTACAGGTACATTTTGGTTATTCGGTTTGTTTATATACTTAGTCCAAAATCTGTTTGGCTTCTTATCTTCTTCTAATTCCATGGGAGTGTATCCTGTTGCTTCACTATAATTTTCGTTAATGGCTTTTTCAAGAAATGGTAAATATTCTGCCCATTTATTGTGTTGATCATGGCAATATATTCGTAAATATTTACCTAATTCTTTGTTAACTCTCTCAGCAAGGTTTCCTTGAGGATGTCTTATGGATGTGAGTACAGGTTGTATTCCATTTTCCCTTAACGTCCTCTCCCATTTTTCACTTTGGAATTGTACACCTTGATCACTGACTACCATCTTCATTTTTCCATATGACGGAATATATTTCTGCAGTAGTATCTTTAGAACAACTTTGGTTGTGGGTCGCATAATTGGGTACAGTCGGACTGCCTTGGAAAACACATCGATACATACCAATATGTGCTTCACACCTCGACTTGATCGTGGTAATGGTCCCAGAAAATCCACTGCAATTAGCTCTCCTTTGTTCTCCTGTATACTCTGCATTCCTACATATGTGTGTAAATTCGGTCCTTAATTTTACATTATCTTACTCATACATTCTTACCTTCGCTTCTAATCTTCCTTAACTCTTTTCTTAACATGACATTACTTTATCTAATACATTACTCATACAATACATTAACATTCATTACCTTTTATTACATTTCTTTAACATTTCCTTTCTGATCGCTTATTACTTCTTTCCTGAAATACACTTCCGTAACAGAATACTCTTTTAGCTTTGTAGTGTGTCGCATGATCGGTTACAGAGGAACTGTCTTGGAAAACACCGATATTTTTCTCGAAGTCCTTTAATCCTAAGGAGTCTCTGGCCTTTTGACTTTTCACTCTCGCTTTCTTCTGTGTCCTTGTATCTTCATTAAGTGTTCGCTTGATCAGTCGTTCTGACAATTATGGCAATTATTTCCATTCCTAACCCTTTCTTCATATTAATAACAACAATAACATCTTTTACCATTACTTTCTTAAATATTTCTCTACGCTATCATTCCTTACCATCAATAACACATTTCTTAATTAACCCTTTAAAATAATATTCCTTATTTCTTTTTATTTGCTATCATATTCTTAATAAATAACATTTCTTAATTATACTCTCTTATATTATTATTAATAATAGTAATATTATTTTTCTCATTTAAAAATTTATTTATTTCACTCGGGTATTGAGTTCTGAGTTCAGTGTGTAGTTCAATCTTACACCCCTCATTATAACAATTGCATTGTCCGTCGTCTATCGGACGTATATTGTTCCTTTGTAACATAGTCGCCGTGCTTACCATTGTTCTCTCCCTCCTGTAAACAACGTCCGCGTTCCATTGTATTACTGCGATGTTTGTTTTTATCGTAGAAGTCACCTGTTCATAGGGTAACATTTTCGTTTTGCCTCTCGTTCTCTCGTAACAAATGCTTCGCTCTTTCTCAATTCTCTCGTCACTAGTTTGGTTGAGTGAACCTATCTGAACAGCTGTCGACGGTTTTTTCATTCGTCGTTTATGATAATACTCACCATAGTTATTATAATTACAGTTATAATTATCGTTCCCTTTATAATTATCGTGCGTATATCTAACATCATACTTACCACAATTTTGTGTAGTGTTTCGTCTAGATAACTGTGAACATACAAAATTTATCGAAATACATAAATAAATAAAATACTGCCAGGAACTTACCTGCTGTATAAATTTTCCTCAGAAGCCAGAGTCGCCACCTATATCTTTGAAGGACAGATATGGAGACCTTTACACTTTACCTTAAATAAAAAACGGGACAATTTCGCCATCTGACTACCCCCAAAATAATAATTCAGAAGATACCCGGAACGTTTAGACGAATCTTGCAGCACAGAAATGAGAAAGTGGTAATGACGAAATAACTTAGTCTAACACATTTTTATGCTATGAAATGAATATTTTACTTACAGAAATACGGAAATCCTTAATACAAAACACAAAAGAACAAAACACATTTTGAGATGGTTAAATAGCTCTTTCATTTAAATACAATTCTTACACTTATAAGGTAGCCCAGCTTTGCTCACACACGCATTCACGCCATTTTAAAAACCCCTTTTATTTTACGTTACCAATTTTATGTTACCAATCCTTTTGTTTGTCTTTACTGTCACTGCCGCGATTCCGTGAAAAACACGTGTTTTGTCAACCGATTCGAGTGTCCGCTATTTATTGGGTTGATTCACAACACTACCGCACAAATTGTATTATTGGTGAGTTCGTTAATTCCTCGGGTCCCGGTCGGTACTAAAACGGTATTATTTTGAAGTGATCACATTTTAGAAAATTCAGCCGACCGGGGCCTTACAACACGATCAGCGTCTGTTAGTCAACTTGGTTTCTCGTGGACTGCCTATAGCATGCGGACGGATATTAATGCCTGCCGGCGAATGGATTTCGTCGTCGCTCACAGCCTGAGTTGTTGCAGTTTGGTGGCTGTATACCTGATACATCGGAGTTTTTTCGTGTGGTACGCCGATGATATTTAAGCTCTTATGGCTCAACGTCACACAAGAGGCGGGACTTAAAGTTTTACATCCGTCAAACATGTGCAAGGCAACAATCCTTCTTTAGGCCATTTTGAGTTTCTGTAGTAGCGTCACCCCGCGCGTATGCTCGTGTCGTGCATACGAGCGCCCGGTCACACACAAACAAAGTTCTTGGAAATGAGGCTTGGTAAATTTCTCTACCGATTGCACAATGTGATATTACTGCGTCGCCTTTGTTAACAACTGCTCTTACAACACGTGGTCTGTCTTTGTTGAAATAAAATTTACACATATTTTTATAAATCCCCGAAAATGCAATAAATAAAAATACCCACAAATTTGGCCCGTGACAATACCCCCTCAATGAGAGGTCTTCTGTCAAAACAGAAGAAATCTCATTGATAAAACCCCTGAGAGGACCGGTGAGGAACTGGTGCCAACAACTCCCTTTTGTTCTTACAACTCATGGGTAAACGACCCCCCTGGCTCGGCGACTATGGACGCATCTGAACGAGATCACTGGACTTCTCTGTGCGAGATCCCAACACCGAAAAATCAAACAGACACGCACCACAGCGCACCTCCCCTTCTAACATGCTACCCCAAAAATCCTCAATCCCTGGCTTAGATCATGCCAGATCCTCAACCGATATGTTTCCCCTTTTTCTGCAAACTGGGCTGCCTTTAGCAGATACTGGGCTCACACACACACTTACATTACATACTGAAAAATTGAAATATTCTTTGAAAATTTATTTAAATTACAACTCATTAGCTGTTTTCATTGAAAATCAAAACACAAATTTTGCATCTATACTGAATAATTCTCTTCATTAATTTTTCTTTTCGTTATTAAAAAATAAACAAATTAAACATTTCGTACAATAGGAACATACTTAACCTAACATGTGATTACATCGATACTCTAACAATATAATTCAATAAAATAGTTCCATAATAATAAACACGATTAGTACACAAACAATAAAATAATCAGAGTTCCAAACTATCAATTAAATGGCAGGCGCAAAATCAAGAAATTTTTTTTTTCAAAATTAATTTCCAAACAAAAATTTTTTTTAATAAAAAAAAAATTTTAATTTTTTAAAATATTTTCTTTCCATATTGAAATTATTTAAATATTGTTCAAATCAATTAAAAACAAAAGTTGAATTAACTTCCTTGCTAAACATGCCTAGTATATGACCTCACCCGTCAGCTGATCAAAACTGGGTCAAGTCAAGAACCTTGACCTACATACGTTATACACAAGTTATATCTGAAAATACATTAAACATCGGTAAAATTCTGTCTTTCAACACAAAAACATAATAAAACAAAACATTTAAAAGAACAAAATATCATTATAATTAACAATCAAATTGACATTTGAATTATTCCAAATAAACACTTTATAACTTTACATTTCCAAATTCTATCAAAAATTGTCACTGGTTTCAATTAAAAATTTTTTATATTCAACTATAACTTTCTTCATTTAACAATCTCATTCTACATTACTTTGGGTGATTTAAATACTTGTAATAACTCGATATACCCCTTGATATGTATACCTATATAATCTTTCTCCCTTTGACTCTAATACTTCTCAACAGCTTTACCTATCAGGACACCCATCTCTATCAAAGTATCTATCAAACAATCTCTAAACCCAACTTACCATTAAACTCAAATCGCCACCTTCTCTCGATATATAAAAAAAATACTCTCTAACCCTTTGTACTTAGGACAAGTGTTCCCCCCCCAAAAAGCTCATTTCCTTAATCTGGTCCCTGGATTCTACCTAAGGCAACCCCTTCCCGCCAAATCGGTCCCTTCCCGTCCCAACCCTTTTGTTGCGGACTCCCACATTACACTATCCCCTCTTACAAAATTGCCATCCCCAAATCTCACTCTAATTACCTCACTTCAACTACAACAAAATAACATCATCATTTATAAACATCAATATATCCCTCAATACTCTACATATATTCCCCATAACTACTGTGTCAACATTGATACTTCTCAAATTCTATTACATTAACTCACAACAACATTACATTAATTCAAAACAATATTCTCTCTACTACCATTTTAACTTTAACTTCAGCTTGGACTGATCTATATGTCCCAACAAAATATTCATCACCCAACATCTATCTTTTATTATTTCTGACAATTCATTTAAAATCTTCCTACATTAAATTACTTTTCTCATTATTTGCAATATCATCTTTAACACATTAAAACAGTATATTTAACATTAGTTACCTTGATCATCAATAAACAATTTAACAGTGACATTTTACTACCGATCAGCTGACATTCCTAACAAAGTGAAAATACATTTCAAAATTGTGCAAATTACATGAAATACATATGATTATCAATCCTTACATCTACTATATTACCTATCATTGTTTCTCCTCTTTCTGACTCTGGTACTATTTAAACCGCCTGCCAGTCGGTTTAGTTATCTACTTGGTTTCAAAAATACACAAATTATATAAAACATACTTTTTATCAATTCTTATGTATAACCTACTACAATAAAATGGTACATTTAAAAAATATAGAATGAACACATTATACTGAATGTATGAACACCTATTTATCGAAACAGAATACAAGCGTTTAACTAGAGCAAAATTGATTTATCGTTTTTAATTTACAAAATTTAAGTACGTTGCTCATCTGAGCAACGCCTTGACCCACACACACTATTGTAGTTTATGTTAGACTGTAGCGCCTATTTGCTTTCACAAAGACTGCATAGTTGGAGGAATTTAACATCTCCGTGTCTTTGCTTCGGCTTGACATTTTAACGATTGTGGATATCGACATATCCTTGTTTTATATTGAAACGCCCTTAAAACGGGTCTACCACCTGGCTATGCTGTCCCCACGCGGACAGAGTGGCAGCCGCTGTTCCATAGTTCCTGGATTTCCCCTATTGTCACCCCCATTTAATTTCTATTATCAACCAATTTCAAGCCAGCTATGGTCAAGGGACTTGATATGGCCATAGCTGACCACTAGCCAAATCCACGATTAGTGCTGGTAAGGCAGTAATCGCCCGAAAAGTCGGGGAAATCAAACTTTCATTTCAATGCCTGTTCTACTTGTCATTGTTATGTGCGGCACGAGCGTCTATCAGGGTACAAATTAATTTTGTACAAAAAAGGTGTGCCACACATTTTCGCCATGTTGGCCTCCGATGGAGGTAACGCTCTCGGTTACCCCCAACCCATTTCACTATCTACTGGGGCACAGGCCACCCCCGCAATAGCGCCTTAATAACTAAATAATAAAAATTTTTTATATACAACATTCTAATGTAACATTTTCATCAATCATTAATCATTTAACTCATTCATCACCTTAAAATTTTCAAATTCATTATTAATAATTATTATATATCATCTTTCAGTTGTTATTAAATTTTTTAATTATCATTTTTATTTAACACAATTATTTCAAATCATCTCATTATTGAATTAAAATCTTTTCATCTAAGTTACACCTGTAAACATTTTTATTATACATGATTCGTACTATAAAATTTTAAAATTTTTATACTTACAGTCCATTTAAACTGACATGCACAAAATATATACCATACACCATTACTTTCACGTAACCTCTGAAACATTTAACACAAATGTTATTTCATATCAAACCATTTAACATTTAATTACCACATTCACCTCTTGTAAAATAATTTAAATTCATTAGAAAATTTAATTATATAATATTTAAATCAATCAAAATATTTGAACATTTCAAATTATTTTAATCAAATTAATTACTGAAAATACAACTTCCATTGCCATCAAAACAATTACAATTAGCCAATTACTGTCTCCAAAATTAATTTTATTATTTATTTATTTTGCCAAAATATTAATATTATTATTACAACAATTATCTGCATACACATTGTTTACCTACATTTTACAATACATACAAATAAATTTATTAAACACTTATTTACAAATCTTCATCATTACTATTCAGTTATACCACATTTCAATGTCAAAATCAGCTAAGTTATTACCAAGTATTCACATACTTAAACTGTTCCTTCCCCGATTTCTTAATCTACCCTCCATCGTCATATAATAGTCGTACCTTTTTATAACATTTCTCTATCTTACTTATACTCAATTTGTTACTATTATTATTATTATAACACACCATTATTTCTATATCCTTCATCATACCATTTATTATTTCATAAAACTTGTCATTATCCATGAATTTTGTCCCGTCTCCGTTAGTAAATTTTCTCAATACCAAGTCAATTATTTTATCATCATTTATAACAGTTTTATTCAAATATTCCTCTCTCTCTGTTTCATAATGCAATTCACTTTCTTCATCTCTCTTAATATCTAACACCTGCACCAACATTTCATAACCTCTGTTAATCTCAAAAGCTTTTATTTCTCTCTCTCTTTCATTACAACACCTCTCATAACCATACTGAACTCTCCCATTCCATGCAAAGGGCACCATTAAATATTTATTGCCTCTACTGGCTTTACCAGTTAAATCACAAAAAATACAGGGACCATCTGAAGACACCTTGTCTTCCATACAAATACAGGAGGAAACTCTGTCCTCATTAGACACCTGTGAAAACTCTGTTTCACCATAAACTTGGGGAACATCTGCCCTTTGCCCATTTAACCTCTCTACACACACACTTATAACCTCATCAACACTTTCTCTGCTCACAACCTTACACTCTAACACCACGTTTTTAATTTCACCACTGTCACTTACCGTATCATCCTTAGATACCCCATTTTCAGCTATATAATCATTATTCTTATTTAATGTTATTTCATCATTATAATTACTTGTATTACTCCCACTTACCTCAGAATTGTAATCACCATCTCCCACTATTTGATCACTGTTATTTATTAATTCATTATCACTATCACTCACCTGGTCAATGATTTCTTCACTATTATTAACAACATTATTATCACTCTCTATTGCTACATTTTCAATTGTGTCACCGTTATCATTTTTGATCTCTTGACTACCATTTTCTACTATTTTACTCTCACTAACACCTTCACTTACCTCGTTACTTTGTTTACTAGTATCATCACTATTGTTATTCAGGAAAGCGTATAGTCCCGTTTTTTGTTCTTCCATTTGTCTAAGCTTATTATTTAATTTCCGCCAATCATCCTCAGTCATTCCTTTCAAAACCCTTTTAAACTCATGCATGAATTCCGTACTATTCCATAACTCCCCCGATCCATTCACTTTATTTTCTCGTGCCTCGGCCATGTTCACTGCCTTATTTTCTGCCACCGTTATTTCAACTATCTTACCTTTATCGTTCGTCATCTTACTACCAATACTAATATCATCACTATGCTTTCTAATTTCGGCAAATATTCCTTCTTCTTGTTCTTCCATTCGTGTTAACCTATCGTCTAAATTATCCCACTCCTCGTCCGTCATTTCGCCTACCACCTCTCTAAATTCATCCCCCCACTCATCCCACGCCAAACCCATATCATTACCTTGTATTTTGGCCATGTTTAAAGTTCATTTATATAATACTTTTTATATATAAAAACCACTATTTTTCTACAATCAAAACGCCTAACACAACTGTAAATCATAACACAAACATAACCTACTCACACTTACGTAATTATGTACGGTAAATATTTTTACAAATTCGTCATTACCACATCCTATTTTCTGTGCATTAAAATAGGTCTATCTCATATAAATAAAATTAAACGAAAATCCTGGCAGCGTGAGCCAATTGTGAACATACAAAATTTATCGAAATACATAAATAAATAAAATACTGCCAGGAACTTACCTGCTGTATAAATTTTCCTCAGAAGCCAGAGTCGCCACCTATATCTTTGAAGGACAGATATGGAGACCTTTACACTTTACCTTAAATAAAAAACGGGACAATTTCGCCATCTGACTACCCCCAAAATAATAATTCAGAAGATACCCGGAACGTTTAGACGAATCTTGCAGCACAGAAATGAGAAAGTGGTAATGATGAAATAACTTAGTCTAACAAATTTTTATGTTATGAAATGAATATTTTACTTACAGAAATACGGAAATCCTTAATACAAAACACAAAAGAACAAAACACATTTTGAGATGGTTAAATAGCTCTTACATTTAAATACAATTCTTACACTTATAAGGTAGCCCAGCTTTGCTCACACACGCATTCACGCCATTTTAAAAACCCCTTTTATTTTACGTTACCAATTTTATGTTACCAATCCTTTTGTTTGTCTTTACTGTCACTGCCGCGATTCCGTGAAAAACACGTGTTTTGTCAACCGATTCGAGTGTCCGCTATTTATTGGGTTGATTCACAACACTACCGCACAAATTGTATTATTGGTGAGTTCGTTAATTCCTCGGGTCCCGGTCGGTACTAAAACGGTATTATTTTGAAGTGATCACATTTTAGAAAATTTAGCCGACCGGGGCCTTACAACACGATCAGCGTCTGTTAGTCAACTTGGTTTCTCGTGGACTGCCTATAGCATGCGGACGGATATTAATGCCTGCCGGCGAATGGATTTCGTCGTCGCTCACAGCCTGAGTTGTTGCAGTTTGGTGGCTGTATACCTGATACATCGGAGTTTTTTCGTGTGGTACGCCGATGATATTTGGGCGCTTATGGCTCGACGTCACACAAGAGGCGGGACTTAAAGTTTTACATCCGTCTTCATGGGGACATGTGCAAGGCTACAATCCTTCTTTAGGCCATTTTGAGTTTCTGTAGTAGCGTCACCCCGCGCGTATGCTCGTGTCGTGCATACGAGCGCCCGGTCACACACAAACAAAGTTCTTGGAAATGAGGCTTGGTAAATTCCTCTACCGATTGCACAATGTGATATTACTGCGTCGCCTTTGTTAACAACTGCTCTTACAACACGTGGTCTGTCTTTGTTGAAATAAAATTTACACATATTTTTATAAATCCCCGAAAATGCAATAAATAAAAATACCCACAAATTTGGCCCGTTACATAACTTACTACGTTTCTTGTTATGCCTACAGTGATATTTATCTCCGTAAGTGTGGTGTCTTATGTGTTTCAAATGTGTCATCTTGTGTGATTTACTATTGTGTGTGTGCCTCACACTTGGAATATTGCTATTAATAAGGTATGTTTTATTAACCTTTATTTGCTTCTCCTCCTTAATGTTAATTACTTTTTTATAATTATCGTTAGTAATTACACACGTATTTTCAATTAGTATGAATTCTTCACATACTATCTTTTCACATATTAGCTCCGTTTGTTTATTAATTATTCCACAGACATTTTCTGCGATCGTGTCAATACGTCTGTTGGTGTCACCAATTTTCGGTTAACTGCGCATTACTGTCAATTATACTTTGTTTTATTTCAAGATTATTAATTTTTAACTCTTGTAGACTCTCTGTAATTTTTATGATGTCCTGTCTAAAATTTTCGGACTGTAGCTCTAATTTATTTTCTAAACTTTCTGTTTGTTTTGTATTTATTTCATCTATTTTTCTTATTTGTTTGATATTCTCCTCTTTCAACTCCTCTTTAAATTTTTCGGCTTGTTTTATGACTAATTCGTCCATCATGGCGAGTATAGAATTTTTAAATGCTTCTAAATTCAACCCTCCTGGTTCTGCCATGTTGAATAATTATTAAAATATTTATTTAGTAGTAATTCTTTAACAATTATTATTAATAACCGTTCCCTACTTATTTATTTATTTCTTTATTTTTATTAATAGTTATTATTAATACTCATTACAGTTACACCTGTTACATAGACAAATAATATTATTCGTGGGTGCCAGCTGTGTGATTACACAACAATTAACATTACATTCAGTTACTGTTTAATATAAATAATAATTAAATATTATACATTTTTCATTTAACACACTATATATATTTTAGAGCAACCATTTAGCTACATAAAAAATTTTAATAGTTAAATGATGGGTATCGGGCCATACGTTCATGGGCTACCATTTATGTAACAAATTTTTGTACATAAATTTAGGCATGTCGTGCCCCACGTCCAGGGCGACAAATATATGCAACAACGTATTTATGTGTATATAAATTTAATTTCAAATACAAATACACTCCTATTAGTGTTTGCGGAGCCCCACGATCTTGGAGCGCCAAATATATGCAACGTATTTATGTGTGTGAATTTTTATATGTACTTTAATTTGTATAGCCCCACATTCTTTGGGAGCCAAATATGCAACAATACATATACATATACACAAATTTAGCGTGACCGGTCTCACGTTCAAGATTGACAAATTAGGTAACAATATAACATTTAAATTGGGTTTCAGGTGTATCTGCAATAAGAACTCTATATAACTTGTAACGGTATTTCAAATTTATTTGATATTATTAAAAATTTGTGCACATGGCACTGACTTTGATTTAAAACATTCGTTATTATTTGTTATTATGCCGTAAGGCATATGCTACATACATCCTTACTGACTAAATATTCTATTCTACTAATTATTGTATTAAAGAAAAATCTCATTTTCATACTACTCAGTCAATTAATGTGTTTCAAAATATCAATATTTAAATCTCTTTTTATATATTGTAATGTACTCAAAATATTAATAGTTATTGAATTTATCTTTTGTTTCTCAGTACTGTTTTATCTCAAATACTAATTGTTTTCATTTAAATGCTTTGTATTCAGTTTATTTCATATTAATTTGAGCTCTTGTTACGTTAATTGTATTTCTAAAACATCTATGTTTTTAATTCTACTTTACAAGAACATTGGCTTTTACTTTAAAATAAAATAGAAATGTCTTTAATTGTCTTTGAGTTCATTGTACGATTAAGATATAAATAAGTTGTTTATCACCTTATTGTCGTCAATCATACTCGATCATTTTGATACATCTGTAGTCGTCCTCGTCTCGCACTCCATATTTTAATATGTAAAGATACAAAATAGATCAAAATATATTAATAAATAAAATACTGCCAGGACTTACCTGTACTCATTCATAACTACTTACCTCGTGTTTACATTTCATCAGAAGACCAAGGTCGCCACGATTTTTTTTTATAGATTAAAATATCGAAAATCTTTATACTCCACCTTAAATAAAAAGGGACAATTTCGCTATCTGACCACCCCAATAATAATTCAGAAAGATCCCCGGAATGTTTAGACGAATCTTGCAGCACAGAAATGAGAAAGTGGTAATGACGAAATAACTTCGGCTAACACATATTTCAAAGTAAACTTTATGATTTTAATGAATTAAACACAGAGACACTGAAAAGCGAGCTTTTAAAATATACATTTATATCTCACATTTAAATACTAGTTAAGGTAGCCCATTCTGCTCACTCACACACACATACCATTTTATACTTTACCCCTCTGAATTGTTTGATTATTTTTTCTTTAAATTTATTATTACACTGTCCACTGCCGCGATTCCGAATAACACGTGGTTTGTGCACCCGATTTCGATTGTCTGTTATTTAATCGTTGTCACTCCCGCCCAAGTCACCAGTTGTACACTTGTTAAGTTAGTTAATTCCCCGGGTCCCGGTTGGTATTAACTATATTGTTGACTTAGTTACATTTTGTAAACTCCACCGACCGGGTCCGAACAAAATGTCGGCGTCTGTAGCTGAAGTCGGTTGCTCGTGAACTGCCTAGCGTCTATCTTGGGGCGGGCGGATTTTGACGCCCTGCCGAACGAATTTCGTCGATGCTCAGACTTGAGTTGTTGCAGTTTATTGGCTATGAGCATGATACATAGTGGGTTTTTTCCGTAGTGTGCGCCGACGATATTTAGGCGCTTCTGGCTTGATGTCACAAAAGAGGCAGTGACTTAACCACATTTCCTTCAGCACGGATGGTAGGTCTCACAAAACATCGTCTCTGCGCCATTTTCGATAGCGTCGGTTGATCTGCTTCGCATCCCCGCCCGCGCACATGCTCCTATGATGGGTCCGAGCGCACGGTCACATGCTCACACAGTTCTTGGAAAACTGTTCCTCGCTGCATACCTCGGTACTGATTGCACAATGCTATTACGTCTTGCCTTTATTATAAACTGTTCCATTCACCACGTGTTCTGGTCACCGTTGCGAAATAAAATTTTCACAATACATTTATGAATCCCTGAAAATGAAATAAAATAAAATACCCCATTTTTGGACCGTTACAAATACACACATAACATTATCCTTCTACAATAGGTAGCCTTATTGCTAACATAACACATTTTATTTAAACCACATGACATATTAACATAGATAAACATATGATCATACATTGTAACCAAATACCATTGTAACTCATGTCAAAAACAAATTTTTCTCAAAATAATTCAAATTATCAAAAAATAATTCTCAAATCTCATTACAAATACAATTCTCTATTGATTTAATTTTAAAGATTCCAATTATCTCATTCAAATATACTCAACTTCAATTACCAGTTCAGATTACCACTGTTACTTTTACACAATATAAAATATGATTATACAAAAATACGTAGACAACAAATACCCCATACTATATTTTGTAATTTCTCAAAGGTTTTGACCATTAGCCACCCCCTATTTTTGAAATTACCATTGTACGTAGCTAGTATGGTAGCTATCCCCTATCCACTACACTATTGCCCCCTATGGCTGGACTGTCTCGCCCAGTTGCTTCCACAAGAACTGTACCTGATTGGAGTAATTTTTTTTTTCTTTTATTTTACCCCGTCTTGCTTCGGCCTAACACAAACTCTGGTGTCACTGGTGTACAGGACACCAGCAATAGCAGTAAACTAATTATCCATATGCCCTTAAACGGTCTATCATCCCCTTAGGTGTATATCCGCGGTTCCAAAATTTTTTAGATTCCCCCAATTTCTTCCCCAGTTAAATTTCTATGCTCACCAATTTCAACAATAACAAGCTATGGTCAGGGTACAATAAGTCTGGCCCTAGCTTGTTAAAGATAAGCCAAATCCACGGTCAGGATTGGTGAGGCCTTGGGGATCGCCTTTTTACTGGTATATATAAAAAAATATTTATACTTATACAGTAGACGCCCTCTTAACCGGCCTCGGATCAATCGGCCGCCGCTTTAACCGTCCAGACTCGTCTGTTTCCCACGCTTTCGATATCCGTTAATTAAACAGATGTTTCTACATTTTCTATTTGTTTTTAGTAATCAAGCGGCTTTCGATTACCGCTTTAACCAGCCGACCCTCAGACTCCTCTGTTTCCCACGCTTTCGATATCCGTTAATTCAACAGATGTTTATACATTATCTATTTATGTTTTTAGTAATCAAGCGGCTTTCGATTGTACCGCGTAAACATAAATGTGAAATTACACCGACACGGCTCACCGGCATGTCAAAAGTTTCATGATTTGCACTTGTTTATTTTATTGAACGTTTTTTAATTCAGTTTAGTGGTTGATTTGTCAATGTGAAGACGTGTCGATTATTACTGTACTGGGTACTACTGTAAGTACAGTTTCATTATTTTTTCGTGTACTACAAACATGAGTGACAAAAAACGGAAACGTGTAGTAATCAGTATCGCGCAAAAACTTAACGCCTTAGAACGTTTAGACAAAGGTGAATCGGTACAATTAATATGTAACGAATTAGGCGTGGGAAAAAGTACTGTCAACGACTGGCGGAGAAACAGAAATTCACTTCAGGATTACTGTATGCAGGTTGAATCACAAAAAGTACTCAAGTCCCGTTGCACAATTAGAAAACCAACCAACGAGATTGTTGATGATGCCCTTTGGGTATGGTTTGTCCAACAACGTCGAAAAGGTACGCCGATTAGTGGGCCAATATTAAAAGAAAAGGCCTTATGTTTTCACAAAAAACTCGAAAACCAGGCCGAATTTGTTGCTAGTGATGGGTGGTTATCGAGGTGGAAAAAACGGCATGGAACACATGTGCTTGATGTGTGTGGGGAAAAGCTGTCTGCTAATCCAGGAGCAGTAGATGAATTTACAACAGAACTCGTAAAAATCATAAACGAAAAAGAACTTAAACCAGAGCAGATATATAACCTAGATGAAACGGGCTTAAATTTCAAACTTCTACCAAAACAAACTTTCGCTATGGCAGATGAAAAATCAGCACCAGGAATGAAAGTTAACAAAGAAAGATTGACTGTTGCTCTCTGTAGCAATGCCGCAGGTACACATAAGATTCCTCTTTTTGTGATTGGTAAATCAAAGAAACCGCGTGTGTTTAAACATGTTAATATGGAAGCCCTCCCGGTTTACTATAGATCTCAAAAATCTGCGTGGATGGACTCCCATCTTTTCAAAGAATGGTTTATAACCCAATTCATACCAAAAGTTAAAAGCCATTTAATCAATCTAAAATTGCCTGTAAAAGCTCTGCTTGTCATTGACAATGCACCGACCCACCCCAGTGCTAATGTGAGGAAGACATCAGCGTTTTATTTTTGCCTCCTAACGTAACTAGTCTCATACAACCTATGGACCAGGGAGTTATTGCAAGTTTCAAAAGATGGTATAGGTGAAAATTGTTATCTGAAATTTTGGGTAAAATGGAAGATGAAAACTCAGGACTTGTAGACGTTGTAAAGACTATAAACATCAAATATGTGATGTGCATTATAGCAGCTGCGTTTGAAGAAATTCCCCACACTACTTTTATAAAATCATGGAGGAAAGCTTGGCCAGGCATTGAGAATTACGTTGACCAGATAATGGAAGAAAATACACGTGTCCCAGATAACGACAATCAAAGTTTACTCTGTGATCTGCAAAAAATAATGGCAGAATGCGAAGAAAGAGATGTCGAAGAATGGATAAATGGTGATCAAGAGCTTGAAAACGAAACTTTGGCTGATGAGGAAAGCATAAGTGTTGTCTGTCAGCAAACTGATATTGACGAAGATGGGATCATAGAAGAAAAAGAAGAAGACAGCGAGGGAAAAGTCAGTCACAAAGACGCATTGGAAGCATTACAGCTGGCAGTGCGATATGTCGAACAACAAGGTGAGGCGTCTGGTGTCGATGTCATGTTTATGCGAAAGTGGCGTGACCACGCTTTTAAAAAATCGTTCAAACTTAAAAAACAAAAAAACAATCACGGATTTTTTTAAAGTGTAACTGAAATACTGTATACAGTGTTAATGTTATGTCTGTAAAATAAACAACTTTTAACGATACAGTACTGTACAAGTGTTTGATTTTGTTCGGTTTAACCGGCCGACCCCCTGGTCCCAAGCTGACTGGTTAAGAGGGCGTCTACTGTACTATAATACATACAAAGTGTCAGCTAATACAATACATACAATTTCCGTCACCTTATCATCACTCTGTCTTTCCTAAGCATAAAAAATAGCAGGTACAAAATAATTTATCTTTTAGTTGATTCACAATTACTTCACTCTATTTGAATAATACAATTGTCTGTTAGTTTTCACATGTTAACCATTAGTAGGCCAAGATATGTAGCTACATGTACATACATATATATTATATAGTTTCTAAAAAAAATTTTTTTTATTCTCCCAAGAAAACTTTTTTAAGATGGCACCTGTACCCTCCATGGCTATCCTCCAACTGTGCAATTGATTTGTATTGCCACCTTTGTGGCGGCTGACAGGCGCCCACCAACAATTTTTTTTTCTCAGTTTTTTTTTTTTTAATGTAAAATAATTCTGGAAATCACAGCACTTCGTTACTTGAAAATTCATTCATCATACTTTTGAATAATACAAAAAAAAAATTGTTGATTCTTGAGTTCTGCAAAACGATGCACCTTTGACGATAACGCCGACTCAAGATCATTAGGGGTCCCCCCCCGTTCTTCAAAATTTCTACTTCCAACAGTTTTGTAGAGGAGGACCATAGTTGTCCGAGGTATACTCCAACCATGGTCCGCCCCTAAAAAGCCAAAATCCACAGTCAGGGTTGGTGATGCCGTGACCGCCCGAAAATGGGGGAGATCCCCTTCTGAAAACATTTACAACATACAATACATTGATTCTCAGTTATTTTGACCAATAAATTTTAAATTCGTTGCATTATGTGTACCCACTATTTCCCTTGTTACCGGATTTTTTAACACATAGGCGTTGTCCATTTTAATCTCTATTATCTCATAAGGACCCTCATATAGCAAAAATAATTTTTTAATTTCCTTCTCTTGCGCATTCGATAAATTATGTGATTATACGATTTATGGAAATTATTAATTATTGAAAATAGTTAACTCGAGTCCCTAGTTCTGTGCGGCAACTGTGATTAGTCAAATTTAATACATTTTTATCATAATATATTTATATTTTTTTTTCTCCCACTTACCTTTAAGTTTTCTTTCAGCCCAGAGTTACGTCACACGAACGGTGAAATGCAAGTATGGTTTAAGGCCATTTCAGTAACATACGCAATTCGTTTGTATCACACACTTAAAACTTTATTTTATTTTTGATTTCAAATTATTCAAATTTCTTACTTCTCTCAAAATAAAATATCTCATATATATATTTATAACCAAACATTCCTCTCAATATGATATACTTAATCTACTAATATTTCTAATTAAGGCGAACCCAGCTTGCTCATTCACTCATTCATTCACATCGTTCCCAACCCCCAGTATATACAAAAAGATAATGATGATAATTTTTTCAATTTGGTAACGTTACGTATGTAGCGACCTCTTCCTCTACCACATGGCGCGTCTCTCAAAGTCTTTCGTTTTCTTGATGTTGATAAGTTTATGATCTTGCTTTTAATAACTTTCGATATTCACTGTTCAGCACTGGTTACACTGTTATACACATTTTTTTGGAGAATCACATGGATGTTTTGTCGGCCGACTTTAAAAAAAAATGAAGATTTGCCCGGGCAGAAGACTGATAGGTACCACGCGTGGCCTATATTGTGAGTCGACTGGGAAGAGAATT
Organism: Magicicada septendecula; assembly: GCA_034769895.1. NCBI lineage: Eukaryota > Metazoa > Arthropoda > Insecta > Hemiptera > Cicadidae > Magicicada > Magicicada septendecula. The sequence goes on along the minus strand of CM068373.1, from coordinate 65,177,375 downwards.
ATCAACTCGCCTCCCTCCAAACGTTCAGACAGAGTGGAAATTTCAATGCCTTGTGTTGTTAAAGTCTTCGTCACTGCACACACAGTATGTGCTATTTAGGTGTGTTTGACGTCGACAAAATTTCACTGCCTTTCGTCACGTCACTCAATTGGTTGAAGTTTCAATTACGTTTCCGGCTGCTTCCGAGCACATGGCGAACAAATTTTACAAAAGGCCATGTTGGTGGAGGTGTCTAAGCGTCGTTAGTGCGCCCCGCTGGTGGTCGCGTGTTTGTGTGCGTCACACAGCACCGAAGTTCTTGGAATTATGCTGCGTTGTCGGACACACTGCATTCCATTGTCCTGACTACGTTCAAACTTCGCATCACTGTTCCTTTGTCTAATTGAGCCTGTATTATGTGTTGGGCTTTCAATTGAAATGAAAGAAATTTAATAAAATGACAAACCTCCCATTTTGTCCCATTACAATTATGCCTCCTAACCAATACCAGTTGACCTACTTCATATTTAGTCCACTTACCTTTCGAGTCATGCCGCCGTTTCCTTCTCTTCCCCTTAGTTAACAAATTCTCATTCGCTAGTCTTAGTTGTAACCCTATATCTATGGTACTACTTTCTGGTGGATAGTTGAAAAGCTGCTCTAATGTCCTTAGTGGGCATATCCCCTTTATCAGCTCATATGGCGTGAATCCTGTAGACTCGTGGGTAGTGCAGTTTAGCCAGTCCTCAATTTGACTTACAAACATAGGACACTCACTGTGCTTAGCATGGCAATATGCCCGAAAAATTCTTCCTATCTCCCTTATTACCCTTTCGGCCTGATTGGACTGTGGGTGGTATACTGCCGTGTGTTTAGTTATAATGCCTTCCCACCCTAAGGTCTGTCGCCATTTCCCACTAATGAACTGGGGCCCATGATCGGAAAGTACCACTTTAGGTTTTCCTACTTTACTCATATAATCCTGCGTTAACTTTTCACTTAATACCTTACTAGTGGCCCTCCTTACGCTGTACAGCTTAACGAATTTCAAAAATACATCAAGTACCACAAATATATACATTACTCCCCCTCTCCCCTTTGGTAATGGACCATATAAATTACTGCAACTAAATCGAAAGGTTTCTCAACTTTTATAAACTTTAATTCCCCCTCCAACCGATAGTTAACTACTTTGGACTTCTGACACAAGTCGCACCCTCTGAGCAATTTTCTAACACGCCTTTCCATGTTTTTAAACACGCACGACTCCTTCAACACATGGGTACATTTTTTCGCCCCAAAATGCCCGTATCTAATGTGACAATCCCATATTATTTTATCCACTAGTCCCTCTGGTACAAGTAACCTCCAATCACGCTCTCCCCCCTGTACTTTCTTAAACAAGATCCCTTGATATACTTGAAAATACCAGTTAAATGCAGAATTATCTAGGTCAGACTCTAAACTTGCAATTATTTTCCCAAATTTTGTATCAGATCGCTGCATCATTTTAAGGTCTGTCAGTTCTTCCCCAAAAAGCCTATCTTCCCGGCTAAGTCGAAAAATTTCTATCTCTTTTAGATCCCTACCTGTCTTATTTCCCTCAAAATCTACTCACGATAGTGTCTGGTATTTTATTTTCTACCCCCTTTATGTACTCCCATGAAAAATTGGATTCTTGTAACGCTAACACCCACCTGGTTAGTCGACTGTGTGTAGGCTTACATATGTTTAAGAAAGACAGCACCTTGTGATCTGTGCGAATGATAGTGTTATTCCCCAGCACATAAGTTATAAATTTCTTCATGGCGAAGACGATGCTTAATAGCTCCTTTTCTGTCGTGGTGTAGCTCCTTCCTACCGCCAACAAGGTTCTGCTAACAAAAGCTATTGTCCTGTGTTCCCTGTCCTCGTCCTCCTGATATAACTCTGCACCTAAAGCTGTGTTGCTGGCATCTGTCTGTAAATAAAATTTTTGATCAAAATTAGGATGATTCATCAGAATCGTACTCATAAATTTATCTTTCATTTCCTGAAACGTGATCCTTTCTTCATCTCCCCATTTCCAAGTTTTCTTTTCTGTAACACAGCACTCAACTTCGCTGTTATTTGGGTATAATTCTTTTGGAATTCCCTATAAAAATTACATATACCCAAAAAACTCTGCAACTGCTTTATGTTCTTTGGTTCCGGGAACTTCATGATCGACTCTACTTTCTCTGGGTTGGCTTGAATCCCTTTAGGTGAGATAATAAAACCTAAAAAATGTTATCTCCTGTTGCAGAAATTTGGATTTCTCCCAGTTCACTGTTAATCCCCCTCTTTGCAATTTATCTAGTACATATGTAACGGTACATATCTATCCATATCATATAGTGGGTTTGGGGAAAAGCAAATATAAATTTTATTGTTAATTCAAATGTAGCAGTCATAATGGTAAAGTTTTGTAACAATGTAGTAAGCTCAGTGCAGGAATTGTATCAAGGCCACCATTGTATACGTGAAAACAACAACTAGATTTCGCCAGACGAATTCTGACCGATTGAGTCAACAAGCCAAGCCTGCAAATTACGTCACATTGGAATGCAGTGCGCAATATGCCTCGCCTAAAAATTGAGTCGTCATAGTCTGAAAACAATAAGACTTGGTGACGTGACACCCTCCCCACCAAAGCCCCGCAAAGGAATTAAAATGTGAATATTTTGATATATTTTTGAATCTAAACAGTATTATTACAAAACAAGTAGAGACTGAAAAAAATTGTAATAAATTAACAGTTCGGCCGTAAAATGTAAAAGTGAGAACTACGAGAAACAGCAAACAGTAAGCCACGAGTTGACGCCGGTGGCGTCGAATTTCTACGCATCAGCAGGGAAGTAGACATTCCAAAATTATTTAAATACTGGCACGTTTAAATTGAGCTCAATAATAAATAAATAAAAGCACTGGTTTACGTTAAGGGAAGGTAGTTTAATATTTTTCAGCATCTATTTCAATGGTTAACAAGATAATTTTAATTTTAATTGTTATTGATTAAATATATCGTGAAGAACGTTTGATGTAAAGAAAACAATGTATTGTATTCATGTTTGAATTTGTAAAAGATGTAGGGAGTAAATTTTGCCTTTGTCATCAATATATAATGACCAAATAATGAATAAACACAAGTTTGCAAAAATACCAATAAATTTGAGGTAATCATTTCAAAGCAACCATCTTGTTTTTCAGCTCGTCTAAACGATATCCTGGACCCAGTAAGTAAGATTATATTTTGTGTTGGTAATAGACAACATGGCGGCTGCACGAGCCGAAAGTGAAAATTTGTAAATAAAGTGTTAATAAATTTATAAAAGAAAAGTATCAGAACGTAACAAATGTCGCCCGAACAGCTGGACCATTTGCATGAATGAAAATTTATACAAATGTGGACCTGTTGTGAGAAACATAATGGTTGTTTAGTAAATTGGTATGTACTTAGAAATATAGATGATGACGAGAGTGTAAGATAAGGTTATGTTGTAATCCTATATGTCATACGAGTAAATAGATATTTTGTTAGATAGTAAGTTTATGTTATATTACATAGTAATATTTTGAAAAAGAAAAATATATAAATTTTGAAATGGCAGATAATGATGAGAATGTCAGCTTAACTTATATTGAAACAGAAAGTCAAGTAACTATCGAATTAAGCGTGACTGAATCGAGAATAATGGAAGGCGTAACAAGTCAATCAATGCCGACCCTAGTTAAAAAAGACGATAGTTATGAGATGTTTAAAATGATACAAGTAATGTTAGAACAGCAGACTATAAACATGAATAGCAAGTTCGATGAACAGAAAAGCGAAATTAAAGAAATAAAAAGTAATTTCAATGATAAATTTGATGAAGTAAACACTAAAATGAATGATGAGAGATGAGATAAAACAGCAAAATTTTAATTTCAATAAGCAAATGAATGAAATTAATACACGTTATGATAATATAAAAGAACAGATAATAGAATCAATAAGTAACAATTGCGAGAAGAAGATTAACGAAATGAATAAAAATTTAGACAGGAAATTAAATCAGATAATAAATAAGAAGTTATGTAACAGTGTTAGAGATATGACAGATAATAATAATGGTAAAATAGTGGAAGTGGTAGTGTTAGAGAATAAAATATTAAATAGTGATGATAATTGTGAGATTATAGTGGGGGTAGAAAGTGGTAAGGAGACCGATCAATTAAATGAAAATAAAGAAGATCAGTTAACACATAATAAGGTAAGTAGGGGTGAGAAAAATGATAATATAATTAAAAATATGGAGTTAGAGAGTAAGGTTGTGAATATTGAGAATGCTGATAAAGTTATAGTGGGAGTAGAATTTGATAATGAAGTGATAGAGAGTGTTGATGAGTTAGAGAGAAAATGTAGAGAGAGTTTACAGGTAGAGGGGTTGCAGAGGGTAAAATTTTCCCGTGGTGTTGTGGTTGTGGGTGAATAAAATGCTTCGTGAGTGTATTTGGGAGACGAATGGTCCACAAATAGTTGTCCCTTGATTTTTTGTGCATCTGGTAGATGGTGCAGTAATAAAGTTGTAGTACCTTCTGCATGGGTTAGTAGAGAAAATGGGAAATGGCATTATGGTGGGAGATATTTTGAAAGAGAGTTGTGTGTTGATGGGGAGATAAAATTATTTAAGGTTGACAGAAATTATAAAGAATTTGTAGAAAGGTTAGGTATAGAGAGAGTGGAAAATGATATTGAAATCTTACCTTGTGTTGAAGCTGATATAGCAGCAGCAATAGATGATGTTGTTAATGATGAATTTATAACTTACCTAGTTGTGACAGACTATACTAAAGGCGACATGACTGTACTCTATGATGACATATATGATATAATAATATGGAATAATCCTGTGAATTATAATGATATTGTGGAAGAATATGAAAAATTAAATAATCATTATGTAAATAGTAATAATATAATGTATTTAATAAAAAATGATTTGTGTAGCTGTAAGATCAGATTGTTATTCGATGATGGTGGTTAAAAACAGTTGTTGTTTATGAACATTTAATTATGTGAATAGTGTGGTTTTGAAATGGATTGTCTTGTGAAATGATTTATGGTAAAGGATAGCATGATAATAATTTGGATTGTATATTTTTTGTATGATAATATGTATGATAATATGTAACAGTATGATAATAATTTGGATTGTATATTTTTTGTGTGCGTTGATGTCAAATGTATTTGTGTATTACATTATGGTGTACTCTGTATTATGTACTATGTAAACAATGTATGTAGGTAATAGGAATTGATTTAATAATAATTATAACATTTTTCAGACTAAGTAAATGATGAACGTAATTGAATTAAATAATTGGAGATTAATTAATTAATTTAAAATGTTGTATAAATGAACTTTGGTGATGAATTTAAATGATTTTCTGAGATTTAGATTCTGTAATGAATAGTACGTGATTAAACATATAATATGTTTAGGTGTTGAGTTATATTATTATTATGAGGTAAGTGATGAAGTTTGTAATGTAATTTTCAATGATCATATTAATGTAAAAGGTGGTAAAAGATAGAGTTTGGGTGATAATAATTTCAATAAGGCATTTGAGTCAGTCAGAGTTAACTTTAATGGGTGTTAGACAAAATAAGAATTTTGGAGTGAAAGTAATACAGAAACAGGTCAATAGTAGGGACACAGTAGCGGGAGTGCATATATGTAGAGAAAGTGAGAGTGATGTAAAAGGAGAGTAAATAGGTGATGGTGAAATTTTGTAGTGAGGGTGGTGTGTAGGGAGTGATCAACGTGCATCGTTGTGGCAGGTAATTGAGAAGTTTCGAAGAGTGCTTGCCGAGATTATGTGGAGGGCAAGAGGGTATGAATGGAATTGCAGGTTCAGGAACACACATCGTAGTTACAAAGAGGGTATTAGGTATTTTATTCTAAGAGGAGAGTGATATAAGTAGAGTAGATAAAGTGTTGAAGGGGGTTATTATTAAGAGATTGGTGTCACCCTATGCAAATCTGTTAGTGGTTGTTAGAAGGAAGAAAGGGAGTAAGGTTATATATATAAATGCCCATTCAATAAATCAAATCATTGTGAATGACGGAGAATCACCCAAACTAATGGATGATGAAAATGTGAAATAAAAAATTCATAGTTGAAATGTAATAATAAATGTAACAAGTTAAAGAGTTAATAGAATTTAAAGCTAAGGTAAAGCTGTAAGGTGTGTACATTTTGATCAAAATTAAATGTGAATTGCTTATTCTAATGTAATAATCACAATGTTAATTATGAGTGTACTATGTTTTATTATGTTATATTAGATAGACCCGTTTTAAGGTTGTTATTATATAATCAGTAGGATTTTATATCTGAACTTTAAATGTAATGCCGAAGCAAGGGCAGGAGACGACAAAATTCCTCCTTAACTTCATTTCTTGTGGAAGTAACTGGACGCTACAGTCCAGGAGGGGGCATAGTGTGTGTGTGGAAGGAGGTTACTAAATTATTAGTAACGAATTAGTAAATATTAAAATGAAGTATGTTGAGGATCTGAGGAGATAACTAAATGATTTTGTTATGAATCAAGGAATATTATGATAATTTAAGATGATTGACGTTTTCAAGGAGATAACTTGTTCTGAAGTAGTAGACTTAAATGTGTTTTGTTCTATATAAGAATTTTATAAATGAATTTACTTGTTTGAAATATTAATTCTAGGAGGGAAGGTATTTGTAATATTGGAATGGGAAATGTTTATTTAAATTCTGATAGAATCAGAGAAATATCTTGAATTTTGGGAATAAGATGTAACAAGAGAAAGGTATGAAGAATGTCAATATTGAGGCTGGATGTTTGTATTTTGTTATAATAAATATTGTATTCATATATATGTTAGGAGTTAAGGAAAAACCAGTGCTTCTTAATGCAAACCAGTGCACAGCTAAGGGGAAACAGATCAGTTAGGGATATGGTGTTACACAAGGCCACTATTTGATTTTGAATTTGATGTTTCAGAGCCTGGTGATGCTGTGGCGGCGGTCCTGAGCTGGCCAGCGCATCAGATCAGGAGCGTCAAGTGCCTGACTGGCCTTGCGGTGTTGGGATCTCGAGAGAGAAGTCCAGTAAGGTCATTCAGGTGCAGTCACAGTCACTGGACCAGGGGTAAGTTAATTATATTTTTTTTTAATAAAACGTAAAGGGGGTTGTGGCGACATATCCTGGCTGATCCCTTTAGAAAGTATGAGTGTGTCAATGAGAGTTTTTATGCTTCTTCATAAAACCTCTCATTGAGGGGGTCTTGTAACGGTACATATCTATCCATATATCGGGTTTCGGGAAAAGCAAATATAAATTTTATTGTTAATTCAAATGTAGCAGTCATAATGGTAAAGTTTTGTAACAATGTAGTAAGCTCAGTGCAGGAATTGTATCAAGGCCACCATTGTATACGTGAAAACAACAACTAGATTTTGCCAGACGAATTCTGACCGATTGAGTCAACAAGCCAAGCCTGCAAATTACGTCACATTGGAATGCAGTGCGCAATATGCCTCGCCTAAAAATTGAGTCGTCATAGTCTGAAAACAATAAGACTTGGTGACGTGACACCCTCCCCACCTCAGCATATAATGCAGTGGATTCGCTCTCAGTCTGCAGCCATCTCTAGTGCAAATAGCATGTTAAAGTTCCGGAATGTAAATTGCGGGCCCGCAAAGCAATTAAAATGTGAATATGTTGATATATTTTTGAATCTAAACAGTATTATTACAAAACAAGTAGAGACAGTGAAAAACATTGCAATAAATTAACAGTTCGGCCGTAAAATGTAAAAGTGAGAACTACAAGAAACAGCAAACAGTAAGCCACGAGTTGACGCCGGTGGCGTCGAATTTCTACGCATCAGCAGGGAAGTAGACATTCCAAAATTATTTAAATAGTGGCACGTTTAAATTGAGCTCAGTAATAAATAAATTTAAAAAAAGTACCGTATGAAATAGCGTGTGCGTGCGTGCGTGCGTGCGTGTGTGCGCGTGTGTGTGTGTGTGTGTGTGTGTGTGTGTGTGTGTGTGTGTGTGTGTGTGTGTGTGTGTGTGTGTGTGTGTGTGTGTGTGTGTGTGTGTGTGTGTGTGGGTACCTAATTTAACATAACAATTAAAAGCACTGGTTTACGTTAAGGGAAGGTAGTTTAATATTTTTCAGCATCTATTTCAATGGTTAACAAGATAATTTGAATTTTAATTATTATTGATAAAATATATCCTGAAGAACATTTGATGTAAAGAAAACAATGTATTGTATTCATGTTTGAATTATAAAGTATGGAGGGAGTAAATTTTGCCTTTGTCATCAATATATAATGACCAAATAATGAATAAACGCAAGTTTGCAAAAATTCCAATAAATTTGAGGTAATCAATTCAAAGCAACCATCTTGTTTTTCAGCTCGTCTAAACGATATCCTGGACCCGGTAAGTAAGATTATATTTTGTGTTGGTAATAGACAACATGGCGGCTGCACGAGCCGAAAGTGAAAATTTGTAAATAAAGTGTTAATAAATTTATAAAAGAAAAGTATCAGAACGTAACATACTCTAAATGTTCAGCATGTTCTGGGAACGTTCACGACGCTATCAAAATATCATCTACATATACTGTTAAAAATTCTAAATTGTTAGGCTGCAAAATCTCGTCCAAACATTTAATAAAACTCGCAACACTAGTATTGATTCCAAACGGTAATCTCTTAAACTGATAATTCTTCCCATTAAAAAGAAAAGCAGTATATTTTCTACTCTCCGGAGCTAACGGGACCTGCCAGTAATGTGCGGTTAAATCTAAAAAGGTCATGTACCTTACCCCACTAAATTTCTGAAATATTTCGTCAATCGGTTCGGGTGATTCCCGGTCAGGAATAATATTCTGGTTTATTCTATGGGCATCAAGACATAACCTCACTCTCCCATCCTTCTTTATTAGAATAACTAATGGATCAAATATGGTGACACCGACCTCTCAATTACATCCCCCCACCATCATTTTATCTAATTCCTCCTGAACATCTCGCCTTTTCGAATAGGGCACTGGGTAACTTGCTCTGCACAAAGGGTGTATGTTCCCTTACCTTCAACTCACACTCATAGTTACTGGCTCTACCAGGTAACTGCGAAAAAACCCCTTTAAAACTCTCTACTACTCCCCACAACTCCTCGCGTTGTGGACTCCCCATAACTCCACCCTCACTAAAAAAAACTGTGTGCCCTGTTCTCCCACACTCGCTCTTCAGTCTCATCTAGTTCTCTCTCTTCACTCTCTCTACATATATTTACTCTCGCCCCCCGTGTCACCACCATCAAACTGTTTTTGTATTACTTTTATCCCCGCAATTTTTACCTTGTCTAACACCCGTTCAAAACTAACACTAACTGGTTTAAATTCATGATCTAATACTACCACCCGTTTGTTAAAATCAATTATTGCTTTGTGTCTTTTCAGAAAATCATTACCCAATATAACCTCTAAATTTAACCCTCGGACTACCAAGAATGTATTATCATATTCAACCCCATTTATTTCCATATTCAATTGGACCGGTTTGGTTACTCTTTGACTTCTAACCCCAGTAACACCCACTATTGTAACCCCTGCAACTGGTAAAGACGGAATATTTTTATTTAATTCCCTTAATTCTTCTAACACATTCTCGGAAATGACTGATATTTCACTACTCGTATCTACTAATGTTTTAATTTCCTTACCTTCAATAGTGACAATAACCTCTGTTAATCCAGTCTCTGGTTCATCTACCTCCGGGTTATCCTCTTCCATTAGTTCCTTAAAAAGGTCAGCTTTAATTAGTTGATGACGATAATTCCTTATATCCTGGACCCCACTACCCCCGACCATGGTTGGGTCCTTTCCTCCATTGTCCTCACTCGTTTTCCTGCTGAGCAGTGGCACTACCCTGAGAGTAACCACCTCGACCCCTTGTAACTATACTCTCTCTGTTATTACTTTAAATTTATTTTAATATTGTTTATTTTATTTCATCCGCTGTCCAGACGCCATCTTTAAAGATACCAACAATGGAACATAAAATTTTCTTACCTTCTGGCCAGTTTCGTTTAGGCGAACCGGAAATAGCAGAACAAGGTCATTTTCAGTAAATTACTCTTAATTTTGTTGTTTACCAATGACATTCCCCTTTTATTTTACTTACAACATACATTTACATTGAATCCTACTTTGAAAAAGTGAACACTGTTATTCGGCCATGAGGCGTAGTTTATCAAATCAAGTTAGAAGAACTTATTCCCATTAACATTTTGCATTCCCATCAAAATAAAGCATAATTAATCCTCAATTTAAATTATATATATATAAAAGAGAAATACCACTGACTCACTGATTCATCACGAAATCTCCGAAACTATAACACCTAGAAACTTGAAATTTGGCATGTAGGTTCCTTATGTGATGTAGGTATCCGCTAAGAAGGGATTTTTGGAAATTCGACCTTTAAAGGGGGGAAAAGGGGGGAAAGTTTGCCTGACTAACTGACATAGAATCAACGTAGAGCAAAAACTACTGAATGGATATCAATGAAACTTTGAACATAGCTTCATCATATGTCGTAGGTGCTCACTAAGAAACGGTTTTAAAAACTTTCACTCCTAAGGGGCAAACCCCCCCCTATTGTATGTATGTATCTATGTTCCACATCTCCTCCTAAACCACTGGACCGATTTCAACCAAACTTGGCACAAATATTTTACGCGACGGGAGAACCAACATAGGTGAGGTGCTTTTTTTCAATGGGGTCCTTTGGGGTTTTCTTTGGGGTCTTCCACATCTCCTCCTAAACCACTGGACCGATTTCAACCAAACTTGGCACAAATATTTTACGCAATGGGAGAACCAACATACGATAGGTGTTTTTTCGATGGGGTCCTTTGGGGGTTCTTTGGGGTCTTCCACATCTCCTCCTAAACCACTGGACCGATTTCAACCAAACTTGGCACAAATATTTTACGCGACGGGAGAACCAACATAGGATAGGTGTTTTTTTCGATGGGGTCCTTTGGGGGTTCTTTGGGGTCTTCCACATCTCCTCCTAAACCACTGGACCGATTTCAACCAAACTTGGCACAAATATTTTACGCAACGGGAGAAGCAACATAGGATAGGTGTTTTCTTCGATGGGGTCCTTTGGGGTCTTCCACATCTCCTCCTAAACCACTGGACCGATTTCAACCAAACTTGGCACAAATATTTTACGCAACGGGAGAACCAACATAGGACAAGTGTTTTTTTCGATACAATCCTTTGGGGGGTCCTTTGGGTCTTAAAAACTATTAGATCTGGTTACTATGGCAACCCAATAGAATAGATTCTGGTTACCATAGCATCGGTGGAAGTCTCCCGCATAGGGAATAGCGTGGGAGTCGTCCGACGGGCCTTCCCTGGAGTTCATCCACGGAACCCGGGGAGTCTTAGGTCGGATCCCGCGAAAGATTGCGGGGCCAGAGTCCACGGTTCTTATAAATAAAGATATAGGTTATGATATCAAAGGTGGTGTATGCATCTTAAGAAACTTCTTAATAGTGTGTGAATTCAGAGTTGTTTCAGTTTGAATTTAAAAGTGGATAAGTTAAGATCGAAGTAAGTTATAAGCGAGTATAAAAAACAAAATTTTGATAGCAAATGTATTCAGATCATAGTGTTCAGACAATATAAATGCACTTGCTTCAGTTTGAATTTAAAAATTGATAAGCTGAAATCTATAGAGGTATTGTATTGTTAGAATAAGTTTAGGAGACACTAATTTAACAAATGCCTTATTTCAACATTAACACAATGAATTATAAAAGACAGTAAATACGCAGCGCGTGCAAGTACTGTAGACATTTTATTGAAAACTAATTTAGCTCTTCGCCCTCTCCCAGAGTTAGAAATCGAGCAGGAGCATCACGCGCAACAGAATTCTTCTCCAGATATAAGAATACAGTTTATGACATGTTCTTAAACAGGTGCGCTACAGAGTATTCCTCCAGTGAGAATGCGAACATAACAATATAAGGAAGATTATACAATATACAAGTAGTATAACGTTAGAACAAGAATAGGTGCCTATGAGCCTATGAATAAATTATGAACCCGAGCAACACTGGGTAAATCGGCTAGATATAGATATCTATATAAGCCAAATACCACTGACTGACTCACTGATCACGATATCTCTGAAACCACTGAATGGATATCAATGAAACTTTGAACGTAGCTTCATCATAGGTCTTAGGTGCTCACTAAGAAATGGTTTTAAAAACTTTCACTCCTAAGGGGCAAAAAACCAAATAATGAAATTTATCGCGGGAATTCCATACTTTGTAAATGAAGTGGTTGACATCTCAGTTTATTGGAAACCCCAAATACATTTAGTTCTGAGTTTTTAATCATTGTTTTAAATTGAAAAACTTCGTTGTTTGCAGGTTCTTATAGTCGAGAAAATTTCGATGTTCAATTAATTAATAAATGTGTCCTTTTTTTCTCGGAAACGGCTCTAACGATTTTCTCCAAATAAATAATAAATAGCTGTTGCTATGAATGTAAATAAACAAACTAAGAGTTGAGAATTTGTACAATCTATCTAATCCTATACTATTAAGCGAGCAATAATTGTACAATTACGTACAACGTGAAACTCCGTAGCGAAGCACCCAACCCAGCACTTCTTAAATATAGATTTTTCCATTCACGCAATCACACACTCATTCATGTTGTACACATTCTATAGCTCATTTTTAATAAACATTTCTTTAATAGAATTTTAAATGGTTTGAATTATCTGATTGACTGATTGAAAAAGTTGTCTGCTGTTTCGTTGTAGTACTTATCTGGTTACAAGTGAGTCCATCGTATTTCGCACATTCCTGCTATTTCGTGGACGCACGCACTTTTCTGAGATAATGTTTTACATAGTAACTGTTAATTAACTGTTATTTTACCATTTTGTTCCGATTTTGTATAATATTTCACATTTTGTTTTGGGTGCACCCGAAATTTTATTGTTGAACTTTTATGTGTCCGGCCAGCACAAGGAGTATTATGTGACTGAGAGCGAATCTACTGCGTTATTTGCTGAGGTGGGGAGGGTGTCACATCACCAAGTCTTATTGTTTTCAGACTATGATGACTCAAATTTTAAGGCGAGGCGTATTGCGCACTGCATTCCAATGACGTCTTTACAGGCTTGGCTGGTTATGTAAACGGTGACTTAATAGGTCAAAGTTCGTCTGGCAAAATATGGTTGTTGTTTGTGCGTATACAATGTTGACCTTGATACAATTTCCACTTGCTTGATATTACGTCGTTATAAAACTTTACAAAACTTTACCATTATTTATGCTTCTGAATGAACAATAAAATTTATATACGTTTTTCCCCAAAACCACTATATGTACTGTTACAAGACCCCCTCAATGAGAGGTTTTATGCTGAAGCATAAAAACTCTCATTGACACTCTCGTACTTTCTAAAGGGATCAGCTAGGATATGTCGCCACAAACCCCTTTATGGTTTATACAAAAAAATAGTTAACTTATCCCTGGTCCAGTGACTGTGACTGCACCTGAATGACCTTACTGGACTTCTCTCTCGAGATCCCAACACCGCAAGGCCAGTCAGGCACTTGACACTCCTGCTCTGACACGCTGGCCAGCTTAGGATCGCCGCCACAGCTTCACCAGACACTAAAACATCAAACTAAAAATCAAATAGTGCCCTTGTATAATACCATATCCCTAACTGATCTGTCTCCCCTTAGCTATGTGCTGGTTTGTGTTAAGAGGCACTGGTTTTTTCCTTAACTCCTAACATATATATGAATACAATATTTATTATATATAGACATTTCATTCTCTTACTTCACTCCCAAATTTTATAAAATTTTCGATTCCAATCGACAATAATTAAGCCTTTCCCTTTTTACAAGAAGAAGTATACATTCTTATATTAACGCAATAATATTTCAAATCAATTAAATTCATTAATAAAATTCTTATATAAAACAAACACATTTAAGTCTACTACATCAGAACAAATTCTCTACTTCAAATTTTTAATTATCTTCAATTATAATACTTCTTGATACAATACAAAATCATGTAATTATCTCATCAGCTCATTTTAATATTCATTAAAACGTTACTAAATACTTTAGTAACCTCCTTCCACACACACTATGGCCACCCCCTGGACTGTAGCGTCCAGTTGCCTCCACAAGAAATGAAGTTAAGGAAGAATTTTGTCATCTCCTGTCCTTGCTTCGGCATTACATTCAAATTTCAGATAAAGTTACCCCTAAAGGTTTACAAAATCCTACTGATTATATAATAACAACCTTAAAACTGTTCTATCTAATATAACATAATAAAACATAGTACACTCATAATTAACATTGCGATTATTACATGAAAATAAACAATTCACATTTAATTTTGATCAAAATGTACAAACCTTACAGCTTTACCTTAGCTTTAAATTCTATTAACTCTTTAACTTGTACATTTATTATTACATTTTCACTATGAATTTTCTATTTAACATTTTGATCATCAATTAGTTTGGGTGATTCTCCGTCATTCACAATGATTTGATTTATTGAATGGGCATTAATACATATAACCTTACTCCTTTTCTCCCTTCTAACAACCACTAACAGATTTACATAGAGTGACTCCAATCTCTCAATAATAACCCCCTTCAACACTTTATCTACTCTACTTATATTATTCTCCTCTTAGAATAAAATACCTGATACCCTCTTTGTACTTAGGATGTGTGTTCCCAAACCTGCAATTCCCATTCATACCCTCTTGCCCTCCACAAAATCTTGGCAAACACTCTTCGAAACTTCTCAATCACCTGCCACAACGTCTCACGTTGATCACTCCCTACACACCACCCTCACTACAAAATTTCACCATCACCTATTTACTCTTCATTTACATTACTCTCACTTTCTCTACATACAATCCCTCTTGCTACTGTGTCCCTACTACTGACCCGTTCTGCTCATCTGTTTTGCTACTACTGACTCTCATCTGTTTTGCTTTCATACCGAGTTGAGATGGGTGTTACTTGGATTGTATTTAATTCGACTGATTCGGTGGCACTAGACTCACAGATCTGGGTAACTGGTGTTGAGTGAACGCCCATCTCACTCGTAAATGTTTCGTCAGTTATGCTGACTTCTATGTTCTTATCGTCATTAGTATTCATTGTGCTTATTTCTAATACACCTATGTAAATAATACTATAACCTAACCCTATCTTTGTACGTTTATTTTCACGTACCTCAAAAATTTTGTTACTTAAAATAACCGTTCTGGTCTTTCCATTAGGCCTACTCCACATAAAAATAAAATTTTATGTCGAGTCCCTGTTCCGGAAACCACTGTAACTATACTCTCTCTATTATTACTTTAAATTTATTTTAATATTGTTTATTTTATTTCATCCGCTGTCCAGACGCCATCTTTAAAGATACCAACAATGGAACATAAAATTTTCTTACCTTCGGGCCAGTTTCGTTTAGGTGAACCGGAAACAGCAGAACAGGTCATTTTCAGTAACTTACTCTTAGTTTTGTTGTTTACCAATGACATTTACATTGAATCCTACTTTGAAAAAGTGAACACTGTTATTCAGCCATGAGGCGTAGTTTATCAATTCAAGTTAGAAGAACATATTCCCATTAACATTTTGCATTCCCATCAAAATAAAGCATAATTAATCCTTAATTTAAATTATATATATATATTTTGTGCTGTAACTTATTTTTTGCTAGTATAATATTTATTATATGCACCATGTTGGTGACATCATTAATGTATTGTAATTACTTACAGGTATTGTAATTAAGATATGTAATTACCGTTATTATGTTTTTTGTTTATCAGCACTTGAAAAGAAACTCTATCTCAGGGTTAATGATTATTAAGCTGTTTGATCTTATTTACGATTGTATATGATATCTTCTTTTCTTTAAACCAAACCAAATAAAGTTAGTATATAATATTTTGATAAATAACAATGTAAAAAATAGCTACCATACAAATGTAACTAGACTGATTCTGAATTCTTCCAGCTGCCACGGGTTCACTTCTGGTTGATGTTTATTATTTTCAGAGGCAATATTAGGCTTAGCGATCCGTGCCTCCACGCGAATTTCTTATTGGTTTTACCGCTGAATGTTGTTTTCTTCGACGACTGCAAAACAGATATTTCTTCGGAATATTGAATTATATTTTATGGCCACTCAAACTATTCTTCAGTACAGGATTTCTCTTTTAGGTCGGCGTTCTTTTAAAGATATGTTTGGACTTCTCGAAATATTATTTATTTATTGAGTTTTATTTTATTTTATTAAATTCAATATTAATATTAAATCTCTTCTCCTGATTGATTACTTTATTAAATTGACAATCAAACTCTGGTATAACAAATTAAACTCTTTTACTGTTTATCCTTGTACATACAACATTAAACTTTGTGATGTACAAATTTTGACTTATTTAAATGATTCCAAATATTAATTTACATATCACTCTCCATGATCTTTACAGGATTGAAGATAAAATTAGACTACTAATGTTACTCTTATTAAATATAATTTTAGGCAAATACATTTCCTTTCATTTCTATACAATACAATCTCTAACAATTTACAAATTTGCCACATTGATAATTCCCTACCTCAGTTACATCTTTTTATCATACACCTCTTAAAAACATATATAACTTTTCTACTTCTTATTAAATATATTTATTTTATTTCTAATATTCTTAACTCTAGTTTGTATTTATTATATTATAATTTTCTTACTATTTCCTCTTATAATAGTATTCATTTCAAATTTCGTATATTCTTTTCAGAACATATATCTTTATACTGTTTTATCTATATAGGAATCTACCTCTATGTTGATGGGTGAGTCGATACAATGTTTTTGTTTAAATTTTAAAACATATTGCAACAATATGTATATACAAATTTCTATGTAATTTAATTTGTATAGCCCCACGTTCTTTGGGAGCCATTTATACAATGATACAATGTTATTAAATGTAAGTGTGTCGTGCCACACGTCAAGGGCGACAAAAATGTAACAAGTTATATATTCTGTGCAATTTAATTGGTACATTAATTGAACTCCTACACTTTATATAACATTACTAACAACATGTACGTGTATTTGGGGTTCAGGTGTAAATATAATAAGAGTATTTTTATTATCAGTATTAAAAACTCATATTTATTATTTTTTCATTATTAAAATTATTCATAAACATCATTAATTTGTCGGTCACGATATTGCTCATTATTTAATGTTTATATCTTACGATATGCAACATTACACATCTTTAAAAAAAATTCTTATATCTAAACATGTTAATCTTATATCTAAACATATTAAATAATTTTTATTAATGTATTATAAAATTAAAATATTCTTATATTGAAATAAATTGACTTGTCTCAGATCTGACCTCTACTAGCTCAGTCTATACCAATGTTTTGACTTCAATTTAACTTTATATTGATTTCTTGTAGACTGGCTTTTGTTTTAATATTCAACTTTAAATTAATCTTTCTATACTTCAAACATCTAATCACTTTACTATTTATTTTGATCATAAACTCTACTCTCTTTACTTTAAATTCTCTTTCATTTATTACTGCTTGTATTATTATTATGCGATCGCTCATTCTTACGATTAACATTTATTTACATTTTAACATATTATTTCTAAATACAAACTTTCTTTGTTTCAATTTACTGTCTTTTGAAATGGTCTTTATGAGCTCTTTAGTTTTTATAAATCATTTAAAATGCATTAAGCATGTCACCTCGATTTCTGATGATCTTACGGCTGTTGTCCGGGATCCAGCATTGTCTAGAGTTAATTTTCCATTCCTCTTGTCCTGGTGTGGTCCTGGATATGTCTAATAAGAGTCCAGCGTTCGATCTACGGCAGCTTCCCTGGATACGTCTAGAGTCCAGCGTCGATCTACGGCAGCTTCCCTGGATACGTCTCGAGTCCAGCGTCGATCTACGGCAGCTTTCCTGGATACGTCTAGAGTCCAGCATCGATCTACAGCATATTTCCTGGATATACTCTTGATAGACTAACTATTGCTGTATTTACTTTTCCGGTAATATTGTCGGGACTTTAACAAACATCATTTCGTTTGTTACTGCGACTTGTAATAGAATAATAATAATAAACTGTTTTGCCGACGGACAGCATGTCCGGCTGCAACTGAGTCTTGAAATGAAGAGAAGGGTTTTTGGTCAAACCCTTAATTTATACCCTCTCGAGATTCCAATCTAGTCGGCTCCAAAATCGTCCTGTCGATACCTGCGTATCTCGTGACAGCCCCCACTACCGAACCTTTTCATCTATTTGCAATTATTAGTAAATAGCACTGTTTTGCACAGAATCGAGATAGCACAAATCGTAGCTACTTCGATTAATCACTCACTATATTAATTTGAGCGTCTTAGGGTAATTTGCGTATTTTTTAGCACGTTTATTTTGCACTGTCTTCGCATAATGTGTTCTATTAACATCATCTTTTCACTGGGGATAACTATAATTTTTACCCACACTTTGTTGCCTTGGTTTGATCATACATTAATTAGTTTTCTCACAGTGAATTAAAACAATTATTTTATTAATTACTTGGCGCGGGTTGCTGAGTTTCCTGTCTATGCCTGCTTCACTCACACACACAAGATACACGTGTAACACACATACAATTGAGCAGGTTTTCACTGCGTGTTGGAACAGGTTAATTGCTACCCTAATCTAACAATGAAATATTTCTGCAATCTCAGACGTGTCCATTTACCCGTAACTTATACAAATTATACAAAATTTACATTTATTTAAATTAATGCCTAATACAGCTATGGCTGTATCGTTGCAATATGTTCCAATTCTATTAAATTTGTATCTTTTTTCTTTTAAAATTCATTATTTTCCTCTTATGTACTGTGTTGCATTTTAACAGCAGTACAACATATATATATATATAGATGTAGTGCCCAACCCAGCACTTCTTAAATATAGATTTTTCCATTCACACAATCACGCACTCATTCATGCTGTACACATTCTATAGCTCATTTTTAATAAACATTTCTTTAATAGAATTTTAAATGGTTTGAATTTATCTGATTGACTGATTGAAAAAGTTGTCTGCTGTTTCGTTGTAGTACTTATCTGGTTACAAGTGAGTCCATCTTATTTTACACATTCCTGCTATTTCGTGGACGCACGCACTTTTCAGAGATAATGTTTTACATAGTAACTGTTAATTAACTGTTATTTTACCATTTTGTTCCGATTTTGTATAATATTTCACATTTTGTTTTGGGTGCACCCGAAATTTTATTGTTGAACTTTTATATGTGTCCGGCCGGCACAAGGAGTATTACGTGACTGAGAGCGAATCCACTGCGTTATTTGCTGAGGTGGGGAGGGTGTCACGTCACCAAGTCTTATTGTTTTCAGACTATGATGACTAAAATTTTAAGGTGAGGCATACTGCATTCCAATGACGTCTTTACAGGCTTGGCTGGTTATGTAAACGGTGACTTAATAGGTCAAAGTTCGTCTGCCGAAATATAGTTGTTGTTTGTGCGTATACAATGTTGACCTTGATACAATTTCCACTCGCTTGATATTACGTCGTTATAAAACTTTACAAAACTTTACCATTATTTATGCTCCTGAATGAACAATAAAATTTATATACGTTTTTCCCCAAAATCACTATATGTACCGGAATGTACCGTTACACCCTGTTTGCATTTCCGCTGCCTCTAGGTACCCCTCTGCTGCTGTCTTCTCCCCTCTGGTGTTGACCGTTTTGGTTTGATGCTGGTTCCCTTCTCTGGCAATTCCTCACCCAGCCGCATCTATAACAAACTGTTCTGAATCCATAGTTTTCGAATTGACAGCTCGGACACCTCCATCCTTCGCTTCTATTATAGTCTCCCCTCGCACGTCTATGTGCGGTTGTTGATCCCCTCGATTGGTGATGTATTCCGTTAGTGTGCGACACCGGCTGACTCTGACGTTTACCCATCTCCCTGTCCTTTATATTTTGAAAAATATCTAACATTTTTTCCAACTCGGTAATATCATGTGTCATTAACGTAATTTGTATTTCTCGTGGTAAGTGCTTGCTTACATGACGTACAAATGATCGAAATGGCAACTGTGGCTCTAGATATTTCGCCTCATTGTATAATCCCATCACATACATAGTCACGTGGTTACTGTTGGTTCCAAAATTACTGGACCCCATAATCTTACTACGCAACACTTCTTGTTCTTCTTCGGACCAGTATTTCTTCCTAAAAGCCCTCTCGAAACTCTGATAGTCCACCCAATCTGTTTTATGTGCTTCCACCCAAACCGAGGAACTCCACTTACGTTAGGCAGATGTTATTGAGTGAATATTAATGTTGAAAGTGAAGTGTGTTTTTTATAGTTTTAGTTTTTTTAATTGTTAGTTTTAATGAATGAGTTAACAATGCTAAACTAGAGATGGAAAAGACACACAAAAAATCTGGTACAGGGTTTAAAACAATTTATTGTTGTAATCCTTTTGAAAAAAGTAATTACAAAGTTTTAAAAAGTCTTAGACCAGTACAAGAGTGGATGTTTGAAATAAGTAGTGAAGTAAGGCCTGGGATGAAAATTTGTGACAGCTGTCATAAGCAGCTATTAAAAGAAAAAAATAATTTAGATTCTGTAGAGTTGGATAAACCTTCGTCTTCCCAAACAGACACCAACTTTACCAACCCTAATTTATCATTAGAGTATTTAAACAAATCACTTTCAAATATTGAAGAATCACCAATTACAAAGAAAAGGTTGCATTCACCTGGTTACTGTAGAAAGAAATTGGGAAAAGTCACTAAAAAGCTCACTCACGAGTTGGTTGGAGATACAAGCTTCTCTGAGAATGAAGAGCAAGTTAATCTAGATTTGGAAATAATTGTACAATTGAAAGAAAAATTCTAAAACACTACAAAAAAAGTGAAAAGTTCTTGATCCTCACAACAATACCTAAAAGTTGGAATATAAAAAAAATTGAAAATGAGTTTCATGTCAGTAACAGGATGGCCAGAAAGGCTAAATCACTAGTTAAAGAAAAAGGAATAATGTCATGTCCAGATCCAGGAAAAACTTTAGACCAAAATGTTGCGGATAAAGTCAAAGATTTTTACAACTCTGATGATGTGAGTCGAACTGTGCCAGGCAAGAAAGATTTTGTATCGATGAAAGTAAATGGAAAGAAGGAACATGTTCAAAAGAGACTGGTTTTATTGAATTTAAAAGAATGTTATGAACTATTCAAAAAAACTGAATCAGTTGCCAAAATTGGTTTTTCAAAGTTCGCTGAATTAAGACGAAGAATTGTATCTTGGTGGGGGGAAATGGAACACATTCGGTTTGCGTGTGCACAACGCACCAGAATATAAAATTAATGATTGTCGGAGGAAAGCTGAAGGAGATGAAGATTGATGAAGCTTCTGATCTTGGTGATTACAAACAATGTTTGTCACAAATAATGTGCCAAGAAAAGACCCCTAACTGCTACCTAAACAAATGTGAAAAATGTCCAGGAGTTGCAAAATTAAAAGAAAAACTTCTGAACCACTTTGAAGAGGGAATGAGAGAAACCGTCACACACAAACAATGGGTTTCTGTGGATAGATGCACATTCGAAACATTTTGCAAGACTGTAGAAGAATTTGTGGACAGTTTTTGTGAACAACTTGTTGGACTAAAGAAACATTCATTTATAGCCAGTCAGCAATCCAAGTACTACAAACATTTAAAGGAAAACATCCAAGAAGATGAAGCAGTTGTAAGTTTGGACTTATCAGAAACTACTCTTTCATTGTCCAAGACGAGGCACAGTCCTTCCACTGGAATAATGACCAAGCTACTTTGCACCCTTTTGCCGTTTATTACAATGAGAAAGGAAAAATTAAGTACACCAGCTTTGTAATAATATCAGAATGCTTGATTCATGACTCGGTAGCAGTCCATTTATTTCAAAGGAAGTTAATATAATTTCTAAAAAATGATGTGCTGCCCAGTTTGAAAAAGATTTATTATTTCTCAGACGGTTCAGCTGCGCAGTATAAAAATCGAAAAAACTTTATCAATGTCTGCAATCACAAAAATGATTTTGGAATTGAGACGGAGTGGCACTTTTTCGCAACCGCTCATGGCAAAGGAACTTGTGATGTCCTGGGAGGGACTGTCAAACGGCTTGCAGCAAAAGCAAGCTTGCAAAGACCGTATAGTGAACAGATAATGACCCCTTCACAACTGTTTCTTTGGAGTCAAGAAAATATACCAAAAATTAAATTTGAATATTGCACAAACTTGGATTATTCAGAAGAAGAATCTTTTTTGAAATATCGTCTACAAGAAGCTGAAACTATGAAGTCTAACAAGTTAATTAATAATTGGAATATTTACATTTTGTATTACGTACCTTTAACGATTCGTCCACATTACCAAGGTTTCGTCTGATGTACTTTGGCAGAGAAAAAAACACAGGTGAATGCAAATTAACAAACACATATTTTACAAACACAAATAAAATGGTATTTAATTTATCTAGCATGACATTTTTTCTGTTTTCTTTCCAGTTTAAGTTTACTAAAATACACCTCGTTCTTTTTATCGTACTACATGATACTTAATGAATTGTGAAGCTACTTCAAATGGTAACTTTTACTGTTAAGTTATGCTTTTTCTAGTAGTAGCACTCCGAACAATATTTAATTCACATATGCATGCTATCAAAATTCATTTACTACTGACTATAACCTAATGATTAATTTATTTTCTACTAAAACGACCCAGATTGCTCACTCTCTCCCTCTCATACGATTTAAGTACCCATTTATTTTTTTATTTAGAGCTCTTTAAAATGAAATTGTTTAGTATTATAAACTGGATGGTCGCTACTTAACTCACGGCGTCTTTCCAGCCACGTGCAGCCCTGCGTACATGTCCGAATGTTCAGTATATTCACATTTTAATTTTCTTAGTTCACTCCACTTAGTTTGATATGAGATGTGGTTGCTGTCGGAATTAATCGGTTTGAATTGCACTTTAACCCTTCATGACTATGTTAGTAATATAGATTTTTTAGTTCGCGAACTTTTTTGTTCACCCTGGCCAGGGAGAAGTTATATCGTCGACTGGGTGTAAAGACAGTTAGGCATGACGGAAATTACAATGCCTTAGGCGTCAAAGTCATCGTCACTGTTCAAATAACAACATGCAACTCCCGTGTGTTGGACGTCGATGAAATTTGGTGTCCATTGGTTACGTCACAAGGATAGGCGGGATCTCGTCAAGACTTCCGTCATCTACCGGCAGCATTGCAAACAGATTTTATAAAATTGGCCATATTGTTTTATCATCTCGGCGTCGGTGGCGCGCCTGCTGGTGTTTGCGCGTGTCACTCAGCACTACAGTTCTAAGAATTGTATTGCGTTGTTGCACCTTGACGCATTCCATCATACAGTTACACCGTACTGTTCCTTTGTTTGAACAAAGCTTTCATTCAACACGTGGCTGGCCACACAGATGAAAACAAATTTATGATTTTTTAAATAAAAATAAAAAACCCCTCCTTTTAGCCCCATTACAATACCCCCCCCAATGAGAGACCTTCTGCCGAAGCAGAAGAAATCTCATTGCCAAACCCCTAAGAGGATCAGTGAGGATATGGTGCCAACAACCCCCCATTAGTTCCTACACATCATGGGTAAACTACCCCCCTGGCTCGGCGACTACGGCTGCACCTGAACGAGATTACTGGACTTCTCTTCTCGAGAGCCCAACACCATAAAATCGAACAGATACGCACCACAGCGCACCTAACCTTCTAACATGCTACCCCAAACTCCAAATCCCTGGCCTTATTCCATGCCAGATCCTCAACCGATATGTTCCCCCTTACATGCATACTGGGTCGCCTTCAGCAATACTGGGCGCATACATATACTTGTAATATATCCTGACAAAAATTATTCTCAAATCCAAAATTTTCGTTTAAATTAAAATCAAATTATTATATTACCATTACTTTGAATCCCTCAACTCTATTAATTTTCTCCACTACAACAATCACAAAGAAAAAACAAATTGAACATCTTATTAAAACATGAATAATGTTTAATACTCTATATTCTAAACAGTATAACTCAATAAAGCACTAGTAATACACATAAATAATAATACACTTGAAATTCAAACCTCACTTATAGGGCAGGCATAAAAAATAAAGTTTTTTTTTCTTCAAAAAATTTAAATTTATCAAAATATTACTCTTTTTTCAATATTCAGCAAGATTTAAAATTATTTAAATCGATTAAACAACAAAATTTGCATCAATCAATTGCTGGGAACTGGTTGTAACAATAAAAAAGAAGCCAAAATATATATAATAAATAAAACCACTACCAGGACTTACCTGTTGCAGAAATTTCCTCAGAAGCCAGAGTCGCCACCTATATCTTTGAAGGACAGATATGGAGACCTTTACACTCTACTTTAATAAAACGGACAATTTAGCAATCTGACCCACCCAATTAATAATTCAGAAAGATTCCGGAACGTTTAGACGAATTTTTTCAACACAGAAATAAGACAGTGGTAATGACGAAATAACTTAGACTAACACATTGTTTTGAAGTAAACTAAATAATTTTAATTAATTAAAAACCGTTTTAATGATTAGCACAAGAACACTAAAACACATTTTGAAATATACATTTATGGATCATATTTAAATATTATATAAGACAGCCCATTCTGCCCACACACACTCTCACACAATTTAATACTTTACCCCTTTGTTATTGAAACTGTCCACTACCGCGATTCCGTACGAACACGTGTTTTGTTCCCGATTCAATGTCCATTAATTCACTTTGTCGTCATTTCACTGTACCAACTTATGACGGCGATATGTTTAGTAAATTCTGGGGTCCCGGTCAGTCCGACTGGATTAATTACATTTTATAACACTACCGACCGGGCCCTAAACCAAAACTGTGAGCGTCTGTTACTGGATGCGGCTCTAGCTGACTGTATGGCGTCTCTACTTGATGTCGACCATCACCGAGAACGTAACAGGTACTTGTTGCTTCGTTGTCGCGGGAAATGAGCAGTCACGGCCATCAGGTTTTAGTCGCCGTTTGTGCTCAATTGTGGTGGCATAACCATTTTATGCATGGATTATAGCTGGTATATGTGTGGTACCAGAGTACAATATTGGCGTCTGCTCTGCTGATGTCATTGGAAAGACCGGATTTAGCCATGACTTCCTGCCGCTCAAAAAGCACATTTCTGGATTTTGTTCGTCCCAGGACATCCTGTTTTGTGGCTGGATCCGTCACTCAGATTTGTGGTGATACAGTTGTGTCTATGTGCTGTTTACACAAGTACAGATTTTTGAGAATTTAGAAGGGGGTAAATGCTTCGCTCGCCGCGTGACACAATAACACCTGCGTATCGCTTTTGTCTCACTGTTTCTCAACATCGTGCTGTTGCATGGAAAATAACGTTGCAATGCGGTCTGTTATACTGGACTGAATTTCGTTACCCAATAATTTTCACAACTTCTTTTTTACAAACCCGCACCAAAATGAAAGAAATAAAAATGTACTTGCCCCATACGGTAAAAATAAAAACACCCAAAATTTGACCCGCTACAATACCCCCTCGATGAGAATTCTGCTGTGCACGACAGAAGAAATCTCATCGATAAACCCGAAGAGGACCGGTGAGGAACTGGTGCCAACAACCCCCTGGTTCTTAATCTCATGGGTACACGACCCCCCTGGCTCAGCGACCATGGACTCATCTGAACGAGATCACTGGACTTCTCCGTAAGAGATCCCAACACCGAGAAATCGAGCAGACTCGCACCACAGCGCACCTCGCCTTTTAACATGCTACCCCCAAAAATCCTCAATCCCTGGCTAAAATTATTCCAGCTCCGCCGCCGATATGTTTCCCCTTTTTGCAAACTGGGCTGCCTTTAGCAGATACTGGGCTCACACACACTAACATTATATGTTACCATAACACATTAAAAATAAAAGATTTCTTTTCAAATTTATTAAAAATTTAAAAAATCCGAAAATCAAAAAAAAATAATATTGTATCAAAAAATTCTCTTCCTTGTTTTCCAAATTTTTGTTTCACATTACTTAATCTAGACATTTCTACTAAGCTAAACACATCCTTAATCTAACATGAGAACCACTTATAGTCTACCAATACAACGCAATACAATAAAATAAACATGGTTAATGCATACATAATAAAATAATCATTACTCAGAAATATTCACTCGCTGTCAGGCGAAAAATCAAGTTTTTTTTTTTCAAAAAAATTAAAATTTTCAAAAATTTTAAAATTCAAAAAAAATTTAAATTTATTCATTAAAAAATTTTATTAAATTTATTTATTAAATAACATATTTATTAAAATTATTCAAATATTGGTTTGACTTCGTTAAACAAACAAATTAAAATTGACTTCCTACTATACAAGCTTAGTAGGTGTATGACCTCATCAGCTGATCGAAACTAGGTCAAGTCCAAAACCCTTGACCTACATATGTTACGTATACTCTCTGCACCTACATTAAACATCTGTAACAATCTAACTCAAAGCACAAAACATAATAAAATAAAATATTTAAAATGAACAAAATATTAATATAAATAATAAACAAATTGACATTTAAATTATTATGAAAATAAATACCTTAATTTTATATTATTCTCAAATTTTATCACAATTCTGTCACTGGCTTTACAAAATGAAAATTTTATATCTTTATCATAAATCAC
Organism: Magicicada septendecula; assembly: GCA_034769895.1. Lineage (NCBI taxonomy): Eukaryota > Metazoa > Arthropoda > Insecta > Hemiptera > Cicadidae > Magicicada > Magicicada septendecula. The sequence goes on along the minus strand of CM068373.1, from coordinate 65,150,390 downwards.
TCTCTCTATTTGACAATCTTACTTTACTTTACTGTGGGTGATGTAATTTATTTATTCTCATTTACTGTATTCGATCTCTATACATATATAATCTTTATTCCCCTGATTCTACTATTAACTTTTACTACATGACACCCCTCTCTATAAAAATATCTATCAAAACACTCTAAATTCAATTTACCTCTGGCACCGCTCATCTTTGTACTAGGATGTGTGTTCCCTACCTGGCTATAACCATACGAGCCAATGCCCCTCCAAAATATCGGCAAACACTCACGCGAACTACTCTATTCTCGCCACAACGCCATACGTTGCTCACACCTTACCACCTCACCCTTACTACAAAATATCATCAACAAATATGTTTAAATCTCATTCACATTACTCATCTCTACATATACTCACTACTACTGTGTCAACATCAATACTTCTTAAAATACTATAACATGTATAAGCTCAAAACAACATTACCTTATATCAGCTCTACTAATTCAACTTTAACTTTGACAGGTCTATATGTCACCTAAAATATTTATCACCCAAAAACTCTCTTTTATTTGCTTTCACAACTCGTTACTTCATTTCTCATTATCAAATTATTTTTTATCATTATTTTAAAACATCTGTAATACCTCAAACATTACATTGAGCATCAATAACTTGGAACCTTTATAACCAATATACCAGTGACATCTTATTGCTGATCAGCTGATCCTATTAACATAATTAAAACACATCTCATCATTGAACAACTTACATGTAACAATAAAAAAGAAGCCGAAATATATATAATAAATAAAACCACTACCAGGACTTACCTGTTGCAGAAATTTCCTCAGAAGCCAGAGTCGCCACCTATATCTTTGAAGGACAAATATGGAGACCTTTACACTCTACTTTAATAAAACGGACAATTTAGCAATCTGACCCACCCAATTAATAATTCAGAAAGATTCCGGAACGTTTAGACGAATTTTTTCAACACAGAAATAAGACAGTGGTAATGACGAAATAACTTAGACTAACACATTGTTTTGAAGTAAACTAAATAATTTTAATTAATTAAAAACCGTTTTAATGATTAGCACAAGAACACTAAAACACATTTTGAAATATACATTTATGGATCATATTTAAATATTATATAAGACAGCCCATTCTGCCCACACACACTCTCACACAATTTAATACTTTACCCCTTTGTTTATTATACTTTACAAATCCCTTTTTTGTATTGAAACTGTCCACTACCGCGATTCCGTACGAACACGTGTTTTGTTCCCGATTCAATGTCCATTAATTCACTTTGTCGTCATTTCACTGTACCAACTTATGACGGCAATATGTTTAGTAAATTCTGGGGTCCCGGTCGGTCCGACTGGATTAATTACATTTTATAACACTACCGACCGGGCCCTAAACCAAAACTGTGAGCGTCTGTTACTGGATGCGGCTCTAGCTGACTGTATGGCGTCTCTACTTCTTCAAGTCGACCGTCACTGAGAACGTAACAGGTACTTGTTGCTTCGTTGAGTAGCGGGAAATGAGCAGTCACGGCCATCAGGTTTTAGTCACCGTTTGTGCTTAATTGTGGTGGCATAACCATTTTATGCATGGATTATAGCTGGTATATGTGTGGTACCAGAGTACAATATTGGCGTCTGCTCTGCTGATGTCATTGGAAAGACCGGATTTAGCCATGACTTCCTGCCGCTCAAAAACCACATTTCTGGATTTTGTTCGTCCCAGGACATCCTGTTTTGGCTGGATGCGTCACTTGAATTTGTGGTGATACAGTTGCGTCTGTGTGCTGTTACACAAGTACAGATTTCTGAGAATTTTGAAGGGGGTAAATGCTTCAGCCGCATTACTCAACAACAACCTGCGTCTCGCTTTGTTTCCAACTGTTTCTCAACACTGGTCTGTTATACGGACAAATACGTTGCACAATAATACATTTTTACATTATTTTATACAAGCCCGCCCGAAAATGAAATAAGTAAAATATAAATGGCCCAAACCGTTAAAATAAAAACACCCAAAATTTGACCCGCTACAATACCCCCTCGATGAGAATTCTGCTGTTCACAACAGAAGAAATCTCATCGATAAACCCCGAAGAGGACCGGTGAGGAACTGGTGCCAACAACCCCCTTGTTCTTAATCTCATGGGTACACGACCCCCCTGGCTCAGCGACCATGGACTCATCTGAACGAGATCACTGGACTTCTCCGTAAGAGATCCCAACACCGAGAAATCGAGCAGACTCGCACCACAGCGCACCTCGCCTTTTAACATGCTACCCCCAAAAATCCTCAATCCCTGGCTAAAATTATCCCAGCTCCTCAGCCGATATGTTTCCCCTTTTTGCAAGCTGGGCTGCCTTTAGCAGATACTGGGCTCACACACACTAACATTACACATTACCATAACACATTAAAAGTAAAAAATTGCTTTTAAGATTTATTAAAAATTTAACAAAAAATTCAAAATTCAAAAAAAATATTTTATCAAAAATTTCTCTTCCTTGTTTTCTAAATTTTTGTTTCACATGACTTAACCTAGACATTTCTACTAATCTAAACACATCCTTACTCTAACATGAGAACCACTTATAGTCTACCAATACAATGCAATACAATAAAATAAACATGGTTAATGCACACATAATAAAATAATCATTATCTAAAATATTCATTCGCTGGCAGGCGAAAAATCAAGTTTTTTTTTTTCAAAAAAAATTAAAATTTTCAAAAATTTTAAAATTCAAAAAAAAATTTAAATTTATTCATTAAAAAAATTTTATTAAATTTATTTATTAAATAACATTTATTAAAATTATTCAAATATTGGTTTGAATTAATCAAACAAACAAATTAAAATTGTCTTCCTACGATACAAGCTTAGTAGGTGTATGACCTCATCAGCTGATCGAAACTAGGTCAAGTCCAAAACCCTTGACCTACATATGTTACATATACTCTCTGCACCTACATTAAACATCTGTAGCAATCTAACTCAAAGCACAAAACATAATAAAATGAAATATTTAAAATGAACAAAATATTAATATAATAATCAAATTGACTTTTACATAATAATAAAATAAACAATTCTTAACTTTACATTATTTTCAATTCTATCCAAATTTTGTCACTGGCAAAAAAAAAATGCAAATTTTATATCTTTATCATAAATCCCTCTCTTTATTTAACAGTTTAACTCTGCATTACTGTGGGTGATGTCAACTATTTATTCTCATTGACTGTACTACTTGAGCTGTATACATATATAATCTTTATTCCCTTGACTCTACTATTAACTTTTACTACATGACACCCCTCTCTTTAAAAATATCTATCAAAACACTCTAAATTCAATTTACCTCTGGCACCGCTCATCTTTGTACTAGGATGTGTGTTCCCTACCTGGCTATAACCATACGAGCCAATGCCCCTCCAAAATATCGGCAAACACTCACGCGAACTACTCTATTCTCGCCACAACGCCATACGTTGCTCACACCTTACCACCTCACCCTTACTACAAAATATCATCAACAAATATGTTTAAATCTCATTCACATTACTCATCTCTACATATACTCACTACTACTGTGTCAACATCAATACTTCTCAAAAAATACTATAACATGTATAAACCAAAACAACATTACCTTATATCATCTCTACTAATTCAACTTTAACTTTGACAGATCTATATGTCACATAAAATATTTATCACCCAAAACTATCCTTTATTTGCTTTCAAAACTCGTTACTTCATTTCTCATTATCAAATTATTTTTTATCATTACATTAAAACGTCTGTAATACCTCAAACATTACATTGAGCATCAATTACTTAAAACATTTATAACTAATATACCGGTGACGTGTTATTGCTGATCAGCTGATATCCTAACATAATGAAAACACATCTCATAATTGAACAACTTACATGGAATTACCAACTTCACTTCTCGTTAAACCCTTAAAATTCATCAGAAAATTCAATTATATAATCTTTGAATGAATCAAAACATTTCAAATTATTTTAATTAAATTAATTAAACATGTACAATTAGCCAATTACTGTTTCCAAAATTACTGTTATTCTTTCTTTAAATTGCATAATATTGATCCTATTATTACAACAATTAATTACCTGCATACACTGTTCACTTAACCACAACACATACCATTGGCTTTACTACATATTTATTTACAAATTTACTTCAGTATTTATTCAGTTATCATATCTCAATGTTCAAATCAGCTAAGTCAAATCCCTTAAAACAAAACATTTAACTGTCTTTTACTGTTTTATATTTTAGCCACCATCGTCAAAAATATACCTCACATATTTATATACTTAATGATTTTCATCTACATCCAATTTATTATTATTATTTTTATCATAAACCATTACCTCTATGTCATTCATTTTCCCTTTTATTATTTCATAAGACTTGTCACTATTATTTGTTTTTATCCAGCCTCCGTGAATATTTGTTGTTACACCCGGGTAAGTTATTTTCTCATCATATTCCTCCACTACAAGTACACTAATTCTTCCTACAGGTACATATTTATCATCAATATAATCACCGTCTACTGCTACACAAGGTATGTCTACATTATTTATCATAATTCTCTTAATATCCATCTTCTCTATCAGCTCTACATAACCTCTATTTATCTTGAACCACTTTAACTCTTTCTCTCTCTCATAATCACTTTCATCACAATACCTGTCACAACCCCACTGACCTACATCACTCCATGCAAAGGGCACAACAAACTTACTATACCACTTCCTGGCTTTTCCAGGTTTACAAAAAATTAGGGGACTGCTTGAAGACACCTTGTCTTCCACATAATTAACGGAGGAAACTCTGTCCTCAAAATTCACTACTAGCGGAGTCCTTACTCCACTTATATCACGGGGAAAATTTGCCCTTTGCCACCCTAACCTTTCATCACACTCTCTCTCAGTTTCATCAACACTCGCTAACATTTTGTTATTAAATTCTACTTCACCACAAACTTCATCATCACTATTTGTTTTCATCACATCATTCTTAAATAGCTCGTTTTCAACTATTTTATCACTATTATTTATTAATTCATTTTTACAACTGTAACTTACCTTGTTAATTATTTCTTCGCTATTATCAAAGACATTATTACCACTTACCTGTATTAATTCAACTTTTATTTGACCTCTATCTTCCTCCCTTAATCGGTCTGTCTTTAGTTCCTGCGCCCATTCCTTCAATATTTTGTTATTTTCGTCAAAACCTTTCTTTAAAAGGTCAAATATGTCATTCAACGTATACTCCTTTTCTTCCACCCCTACACTATCGTTATCATTAGGCCTATTCACTGTCTTATTTTCTACCAATTTTACTTCAGCTATCTTACCTTTAACATTGGTCATCTCACTATGTTTATTGATTTCCGCAAATATTCCTTCCTCTTGTTCTTCCATTCGGGTTAATCTATTGTCTAAATTACCCCATTCCTCGTCTCTCATCTCACCCACAACACCTCGAAATTCATTCTCCCACTCATCCCACGCAAAATCACTATCATTACTTTGTATTATGGACATTTTTAAAGTTCGTTTGTATCACTTTTATATATGAAACTACTATCTTTCTATACTTAAAACGCCTAACACATTGTGAATCACAATAATATAAACCTAACCTACTTAATTATGTACGATAAAATTTTTATACATTCGTCATTACCACATCCTATTTTCTGTGTATTAAAATAGGTCTATCTCGTATAAAATTACAATTAAACGAAAATCCTGGCAGCGAGAGCCATTTGTAACAATAAAAAAGAAGCCGAAATATATATAATAAATAAAACCACTACCAGGACTTACCTGTTGCAGAAATTTCCTCAGAAGCCAGAGTCGCCACCTATATCTTTGAAGGACAGATATGGAGACCTTTACACTCTACTTTAATAAAACGGACAATTTAGCAATCTGACCTACCCAATTAATAATTCAGAAAGATTCCGGAACGTTTAGACGAATTTTTTCAACACAGAAATAAGACAGTGGTAATGATGAAATAACTTAGACTAACACATTGTTTTGAAGTAAACTAAATAATTTTAATTAATTAAAAACCGTTTTAATGATTAGCACAAGAACACTAAAACACATTTTGAAATATACATTTATGGATCATATTTAAATATTATGTAAGACAGCCCATTCTGCCCACACACACTCTCACACAATTTAATACTTTACCCCTTTGTTTATTATACTTTACAAATCCCTTTTTTGTATTGAAACTGTCCATTACCGCGATTCCGTATGAACACGTGTTTTGTTCCCGATTCAATGTCCATTAATTCACTTTGTCGTCATTTCACTGTACCAACTTATGACGGCGATATGTTTAGTAAATTCTGGGGTCCCGGTCGGTCCGACTGGATTAATTACATTTTATAACACTACCGACCGGGCCCTAAACCAAAACTGTAAGCGTCTGTTACTGGATGCGGCTCTAGCTGACTGTATGGCGTCTCTACTTCTTCAAGTCGACCGTCACTGAGAACGTAACAGGTACTTGTTGCTTCGTTGAGTAGCGGGAAATGAGCAGTCACGGCCATCAGGTTTTAGTCGCCGTTTGTGCTTAATTGTGGTGGCATAACCATTTTATGCATGGATTATAGCTGGTATATGTGTGGTACCAGAGTACAATATTGGCGTCTGCTCTGCTGATGTCATTGGAAAGACCGGATTTAGCCATGACTTCCTGCCGCTCAAAAAGCACATTTCTGGATTTTGTTCGTCCCAGGACATCCTGTTTTGGCTGGATGCATCACTTGAATTTGTGGTGATACAGTTGCGTCTGTGTGCTGTTACACAAGTACAGATTTCTGAGAATTTTGAAGGGGGTAAATGCTTCAGCCGCATTACTCAACAACAACCTGCGTCTCGCTTTGTTTCCAACTGTTTCTCAACACTGGTCTGTTATACGGACAAATACGTTGCACAATAATACATTTTTACATTATTTTATACAAGCCCGCCCGAAAATGAAATAAGTAAAATATAAATGGCCCAAACCGTTAAAATAAAAACACCCAAAATTTGACCCGCTACAATACCCCCTCGATGAGAATTCTGCTGTTCACAACAGAAGAAATCTCATCGATAAACCCCGAAGAGGACCGGTGAGGAACTGGTGCCAACAACCCCCTTGTTCTTAATCTCATGGGTACACGACCCCCCTGGCTCAGCGACCATGGACTCATCTGAACGAGATCACTGGACTTCTCCGTAAGAGATCCCAACACCGAGAAATCGAACAGACTCGCACCACGGCGCGCCTCGCCTTCTAACATGCTACCCCCAAAAATCCTCAATCCCTGGCTAAAATTATCCCAGCTCCTCAGCCGATATGTTTCCCCTTTTTGCAAGCTGGGCTGCCTTTAGCAGATACTGGGCTCACACACACTAACATTACACATTACCATAACACATTAAAAGTAAAAAATTGCTTTTAAGATTTATTAAAAATTTAACAAAAATTCAAAATTCAAAAAAAATATTTTATCAAAAATTTCTCTTCCTTGTTTTCTAAATTTTTGTTTCACATGACTTAACCTAGACATTTCTACTAATCTAAACACATCCTTACTCTAACATGAGAACCACTTATAGTCTACCAATACAATGCAATACAATAAAATAAACATGGTTAATGCACACATAATAAAATAATCATTATCTAAAATATTCATTCGCTGGCAGGCGAAAAATCAAGTTTTTTTTTTTTCAAAAAAAATTAAAATTTTCAAAAATTTTATTCATTAAAAAAATTTTATTAAATTTATTTATTAAATAACATTTATTAAAATTATTCAAATATTGGTTTGAATTTAGCAAACAAACAAATTAAAATTGTCTTCCTACGATACAAGCTTAGTAGGTGTATGACCTCATCAGCTGATCGAAACTAGGTCAAGTCCAAAACCCTTGACCTACATATGTTACATATACTCTCTGCACCTACATTAAACATCTGTAGCAATCTAACTCAAAGCACAAAACATAATAAAATGAAATATTTAAAATGAACAAAATATTAATATAATAATCAAATTGACTTTTACATAATAATAAAATAAACAATTCTTAACTTTACATTATTTTCAATTCTATCCAAATTTTGTCACTGGCAAAAAAAAAATGCAAATTTTATATCTTTATCATAAATCCCTCTCTTTATTTAACAGTTTAACTCTGCATTACTGTGGGTGATGTCAACTATTTATTCTCATTGACTGTACTACTTGAGCTATATACATATATAATCTTTATTCCCCTGACTCTACTATTAACTTTTACTACATGACACCCCTCTCTTTAAAAATATCTATCAAAACACTCTAAATTCAATTTACCTCTGGCACCGCTCATCTTTGTACTAGGATGTGTGTTCCCTACCTGGCTATAACCATACGAGCCAATGCCCCTCCAAAATATCGGCAAACACTCACGCGAACTACTCTATTCTCGCCACAACGCCATACGTTGCTCACACCTTACCACCTCACCCTTACTACAAAATATCATCAACAAATATGTTTATATCTCATTCACATTACTCATCTCTACATATACTCACTACTACTGTGTCAACATCAATACTTCTCAAAAAATACTATAACATGTATAAACCAAAACAACATTACCTTATATCATCTCTACTAATTCAACTTTAACTTTGACAGATCTATATGTCACATAAAATATTTATCACCCAAAACTATCCTTTATTTGCTTTCAAAACTCGTTACTTCATTTCTCATTATCAAATTATTTTTTATCATTACATTAAAACGTCTGTAATACCTCAAACATTACATTGAGCATCAATTACTTAAAACATTTATAACTAATATACCGGTGACGTGTTATTGCTGATCAGCTGATATCCTAACATAATGAAAACACATCTCATAATTGAACAACTTACATGGAATTACCAACTTCACTTCTCGTTAAACCCTTAAAATTCATCAGAAAATTCAATTATATAATCTTTGAATGAATCAAAACATTTCAAATTATTTTAATTAAATTAATTAAACATGTACAATTAGCCAATTACTGTTTCCAAAATTACTGTTATTCTTTCTTTAAATTGCATAATATTGATCCTATTATTACAACAATTAATTACCTGCATACACTGTTCACTTAACCACAACACATACCATTGGCTTTACTACATATTTATTTACAAATTTACTTCAGTATTTATTCAGTTATCATATCTCAATGTTCAAATCAGCTAAGTCAAATCCCTTAAAACAAAACATTTAACTGTCTTTTACTGTTTTATATTTTAGCCACCATCGTCAAAAATATACCTCACATATTTATATACTAAATGATTTTCATCTACATCCAATTTATTATTATTATTTTTATCATAAACCATTACCTCTATGTCATTCATTTTCCCTTTTATTATTTCATAAGACTTGTCACTATTATTTGTTTTTATCCAGCCTCCGTGAATATTTGTTGTTACACCCGGGTAAGTTATTTTCTCATCATATTCCTCCACTACAAGTACACTAATTCTTCCTACAGGTACATATTTATCATCAATATAATCACCGTCTACTGCTACACAAGGTATGTCTACATTATTTATCATAATTCTCTTAATATCCATCTTCTCTATCAGCTCTACATAACCTCTATTTATCTTGAACCACTTTAACTCTTTCTCTCTCTCATAATCACTTTCATCACAATACCTGTCACAACCCCACTGACCTACATCACTCCATGCAAAGGGCACAACAAACTTACTATACCACTTCCTGGCTTTTCCAGGTTTACAAAAAATTAGGGAACTGCTTGAAGACACCTTGTCTTCCACATAATTAACGGAGGAAACTCTGTCCTCAAAATTCACTACTAGCGGAGTCCTTACTCCACTTATATCACGGGGAAAATTTGCCCTTTGCCACCCTAACCTTTCATCACACTCTCTCTCAATTTCATCAACACTCGCTAACATTTTGTTATTAAATTCTACTTCACCACAAACTTCATCATCACTATTTGTTTTCATCACATCATTCTTAAATAGCTCGTTTTCAACTATTTTATCACTATTATTTATTAATTCATTTTTACAACTGTAACTTACCTTGTTAATTATTTCTTCGCTATTATCAAAGACATTATTACCACTTACCTGTGTTAATTCAACTTTTATTTGACCTCTATCTTCCTCCCTTAATCGGTCTGTCTTTAGTTCCTGCGCCCATTCCTTCAATATTTTGTTATTTTCGTCAAAACCTTTCTTTAAAAGGTCAAATATGTCATTCAACGTATACTCCTTTTCTTCCACCCCTACACTATCGTTATCATTAGGCCTATTCACTGTCTTATTTTCTACCAATTTTACTTCAGCTATCTTACCTTTAACATTGGTCATCTCACTATGTTTATTGATTTCCGCAAATATTCCTTCCTCTTGTTCTTCCATTCGGGTTAATCTATTGTCTAAATTACCCCATTCCTCGTCTCTCATCTCACCCACAACACCTCGAAATTCATTCTCCCACTCATCCCACGCAAAATCACTATCATTACTTTGTATTATGGACATTTTTAAAGTTCGTTTGTATCACTTTTATATATGAAACTACTATCTTTCTATACTTAAAACGCCTAACACATTGTGAATCACAATAATATAAACCTAACCTACTTAATTATGTACGATAAAATTTTTATACATTCGTCATTACCACATCCTATTTTCTGTGTATTAAAATAGGTCTATCTCGTATAAAATTACAATTAAACGAAAATCCTGGCAGCGAGAGCCATTTGTAACAATAAAAAAGAAGCCGAAATATATATAATAAATAAAACCACTACCAGGACTTACCTGTTGCAGAAATTTCCTCAGAAGCCAGAGTCGCCACCTATATCTTTGAAGGACAGATATGGAGACCTTTACACTCTACTTTAATAAAACGGACAATTTAGCAATCTGACCCACCCAATTAATAATTCAGAAAGATTCCGGAACGTTTAGACGAATTTTTTCAACACAGAAATAAGACAGTGGTAATGACGAAATAACTTAGACTAACACATTGTTTTGAAGTAAACTAAATAATTTTAATTAATTAAAAACCGTTTTAATGATTAGCACAAGAACACTAAAACACATTTTGAAATATACATTTATGGATCATATTTAAATATTATATAAGACAGCCCATTCTGCCCACACACACTCTCACACAATTTAATACTTTACCCCTTTGTTTATTATACTTTACAAATCCCTTTTTTGTATTGAAACCGTCCATTACCGCGATTCCGTACGAACACGTGTTTTGTTCCCGATTCAATGTCCATTAATTCACTTTGTCGTCATTTCACTGTACCAACTTATGACGGCGATATGTTTAGTAAATTCTGGGGTCCCGGTCGGTCCGACTGGATTAATTACATTTTATAACACTACCGACCGGGCCCTAAACCAAAACTGTAAGCGTCTGTTACTGGATGCGGCTCTAGCTGACTGTATGGCGTCTCTACTTCTTCAAGTCGACCGTCACTGAGAACGTAACAGGTACTTGTTGCTTCGTTGAGTAGCGGGAAATGAGCAGTCACGGCCATCAGGTTTTAGTCGCCGTTTGTGCTTAATTGTGGTGGCATAACCATTTTATGCATGGATTATAGCTGGTATATGTGTGGTACCAGAGTACAATATTGGCGTCTGCTCTGCTGATGTCATTGGAAAGACCGGATTTAGCCATGACTTCCTGCCGCTCAAAAAGCACATTTCTGGATTTTGTTCGTCCCAGGACATCCTGTTTTGGCTGGATGCGTCACTCGAATTTGTGGTGATACAGTTGCGTCTGTGTGCTGTTACACAAGTACAGATTTCTGAGAATTTTGAAGGGGGTAAATGCTTCAGCCGCATTACTCAACAACAACCTGCGTCTCGCTTTGTTTCCAACTGTTTCTCAACACTGGTCTGTTATACGGACAAATACGTTGCACAATAATACATTTTTACATTATTTTATACAAGCCCGCCCGAAAATGAAATAAGTAAAATATAAATGGCCCAAACCGTTAAAATAAAAACACCCAAAATTTGACCCGCTACAATCTGTCTAAGTCCTGGCAGGGTCGCAATTTGTAACAATAAAAAAGAAGCCCGAAATATATAAAATAAATAAAACCACTACCAGGACTTACCTGTACGCAATCCTATCCACTTACCTGTTATTCTAATTTTACCAGAAGACCAAGGTCGCCACGATTATTTTTTTATATAGGATAAAATATCGAAAACCTTTACACTCCACCTTAAATAAAACGGACAATTTTGCCATCTGACCCCACCCAATTAATAATTCAGAAAGATTCCGGAACGTTTAGACGAATTTTTTCAACACAGAAATAAGACAGTGGTAATGACGAAATAACTTAGACTAACACATTGTTTTGAAGTAAACTAAATAATTTTAATTAATTAAAAGCCGTTTTAATGATTAGCACAATAACACTAAAACACATTTTGAAATATACATTTATGGATCATATTTAAATATTATATAAGACAGCCCATTCTGCCCACACACACTCTCACACAATTTAATACTTTACCCCTTTGTTTATTATACTTTACAAATCCCTTTTTTGTATTGAAACTGTCCACTACCGCGATTCCGTACGAACACGTGCTGAGTCCCCGATTCAATGTCCGTTAATTCACTTTGTTGTCATTTCACTGTACCAACTTATGACGGCGATATCTTTAGTAAATTCTGGGGTCCCGGTCGGTCCTACTGGATTAATTACATTTTATAACACTACCGACCAACCGGGCCCGAAACGAAACTGTAAGTGTCTGTAGCGGTACTTCGTTTCTAGCCGACCGCTTAGCGTCTCTGCCTAATGTCGACTGTTCCGTCACCGAGAACGTAACAGGTACATGTTGCTTCGTTGAGTCGCGGGAAATGAGCAGTCACGGCCATCAGGTTTTAGTCGCCGTTCACGCTTAATTGTGTGGGATAACCATTTTATGCCTGGATTATAGCTGGTATATGTGTGTGACCAGAGCTTAATATTGGAATTGGCTCTGCTGATGTCACCAACAGTAGGCGGAGTTTAATGCGACTTCCTGCCGGTCAAAAAGCACATTTCTGGATTTTGTTCGTCCCAGGACATCCTGTTTTGGCTGGATGCGTCACTTGAATTTGTGGTGATACAGTTGCGTCTGTGTGCTGTTACACAAGTACAGATTTCTGAGAATTTTGAAGGGGGTAAATGCTTCAGCCGCATTACTCAACAACAACCTGCGTCTTATTGCTTTGTTTCACTGTTCTGTTATACTGACAAATACGTTGCACAATAATACATTTTTACATTATTTTATAAGGCTCCCGACCGAAAACGAAATGAATAAAAATATATAAATGCCCCAAACGGTTAAAATAAAAACACCCAAAAATTGACCCGCTACAATACCCCCTCGATGAGAATTCTGCTGTCCATGACAGAAGAAATCTCATCGATAAACCCCGAAGAGGACCGGTGAGGAACTAGTGCCAACAACCCCCTGGTTCTTAATCTGCATGGGTACACGACCCCCCTGGCTCAGCGACTATGGACTCATCTGAACGAGATCACTGGACTTCTCCGTAAGAGATCCCAACACTGAGAAATCGAGCAGACTCGCACTACAGCGCACCTCACCTTCTAACATGCTACCCCCAAAAATCCTCAATCCCTGGCTAAAATTATCCCAGCTCCTCCGCCGATATGTTTCCCCTTTTTTGCAAGCTGGGCTGCCTTTAGCAGATACTGGGCTCACACACACTAACATTACAGATTGCCATAACACACTAAAAAATAAAAAATTTCTCTTAAAATTTATTAAATATTTAAAAAATTTAAAATTCAAAAAAAAAAAATATTTTATCAAAAAATTCTCTTCCTTGTTTTCTAAATTTTTGTTTCACATGACTTAACCTAGACATTTCTACTAATCTAAACACATCCTTACTCTAACATGAGAACCACTTATAATCTACCAATACAATGCAATACAATAAAATAAACATGGTTAATGCACACATAATAAAATAATCATTACCTAAAATATTCATTCGCTGGCAGGCGAAAAATCAAGTTTTTTTTCCCCCCCAAAAAATTTAAAATTTTCCAAAATTTTAAAATTCAAAAAAAAATTTAGTCATTAAATATTTATTAAATTTATTTGTAACAATAAAAAAGAGTCGAAATATATCAAATAAATAAAACCACTACCAGGACTTACCTGTACGCAATCCTATCCACTTACCTGTTATTCGAATTTTACCAGAAGAGCAAGGTCGCCACGATTATTTTTTATATAGGACAAAATATCGAAAACCTTTAAACTCCACCTGAAATAAAACGGACAATTTTGCGATCTGACCCCACCCAATTAATAATTCAGAAGATTCCGGAACGTTTAGACGAAATTTTTCAACACAGAAATAAGACAGTGGTGATGACGAAATAACTTAGACTAACACATTGTTTTGAAGTAAACTAAATAATTTTAATTAATTAAAAACCGTTTTAATGATTAGCACAAGAACACTAAAACACATTTTGAAATATACATTTGTGGATCATATTTAAATATTATATAAGACAGCCCATTCTGCCCCCACACACACTCTCACACAATTTAATACTTTACCCCTTTGTTTATTATACTTTACAAATCCCTTTTTTGTATTGAAACTCTCCACTACCGCTATTCCGTACGAACACGTGTTTTGTTCCCGATTCAATGTCCATTAATTCACTTTGTCGTCATTTCACTGTACCAACTTATGACGGCGATATGTTTAGTAAATTCTGGGGTCCCGGTCGGTCTTATTGAATTAATTACATTTACGAAAACTCGACCAACCGGGCCCTAAACCAAAAACTGTGAGCGTCTGTTCCTGGAGTTGGCGTCCTGTTGACTGTATGGCGTCTCTGCTTCTTCAAGTCGACCATCACTGAGAACGTAACAGGTACTTGTTGCTTCGTTGAGTAGCGGGAAATGAGCAGTCACGGCCATCAGGTTTTAGTCGCCGTTTGTGCTTAATTGTGGTGGCATAACCATTTTATGCATGGATTATAGCTGGTATATGTGTGGTACCAGAGTACAATATTGGCGTCTGCTCTGCTGATGTCATTGGAAAGACCGGATTTAGCCATGACTTCCTGCCGCTCAAAAAGCACATTTCTGGATTTTGTTCGTCCCAGGACATCCTGTTTTGGCTGGATGCGTCACTCGAATTTGTGGTGATACAGTTGTGTCTGTGTGCTGTTACACAAGTACAGATTTCTGAGAATTTTGAAGGGGGTAAATGCTTCAGCCGCATTACTCAACAACAACCTGCGTCTCGCTTTGTTTCCAACTGTTTCTCAACACTGGTCTGTTATACGGACAAATATGTTGCACAATAATACATTTTTACATTATTTTATACAAGCCCGCCCGAAAATGAAATAAGTAAAATATAAATGGCCCAAACCGTTAAAATAAAAACACCCAAAATTTGACCCACTACAATACCCCCTCGATGAGAATTCTGCTGTTCATAACAGAGGAAATCTCATCGATAACCCCGAAGAGGACCGGAGAGGAACTGGTGCCAACAACCCCCTGGTTCTTGATCTGCATGGGTACATGACCCCCCTGGCTCAGCGACCATGGACTCATCTGAACGAGATCACTGGACTTCTCCGTAAGAGATCCCAACACCGAGAAATCGAGCAGACTCGCACCACAGCACGCCTCGCCTTCTCACATGCTACCCCCAAAATCCTCAATCCCTGGCTAAAATTATTCCAGCTCCTCCACCGATATGGTTCCCCTTTTTGCAAGCTGGGCTGCCTTTAGCAGATACTGGGCTCACACACACTCACGTTACAGGTTACCACAACACATAAAAAATAAAACTTTCTTTTAAAATTTATCAAAAATTTAAAAAAATTCAAAATTCAAAAAAAATATTTTATCAAAAAATTCTCTTCCTGGTTTTCTAAAAATTTTTTTTTTTTCAAATGACAACCTAGACATTTCTGCTAATCTAAACACATCCTTACTCTAACAGGAGAACCACTTATAGTCTACCAATATAATGCAATACAATAAAAGAAACATGGTTAATGCACACATAAAAAAAATCATTATCTAAAAGTCATTCGCTGGCAGGCGAAAAATCAAGTTTTTTTTTTTTTCAAAAAAAAAATTAAAATTTTCACAAATTTTAAAATTCCAAAAAATTTAAATTTATTCATTAAAAAATTTTATTAAATTTATTTATTAAATAACATATTTATTAAAATTATTCAAATATTGGTTTGACTTCGTTAAACAAACAAATTAAAATTGACTTCCTACTATACAAGCTTAGTAGGTGTATGACCTCATCAGCTGATCGAAACTAGGTCAAGTCCAAAACCCTTGACCTACATATGTTACGTATACTCTCTGCACCTACATTAAACATCTGTAACAATCTAACTCAAAGCACAAAACATAATAAAATAAAATATTTAAAATGAACAAAATATTAATATAAATAATAAACAAATTGACATTTAAATTATTATGAAAATTAAATTATGAAAATAAATACCTTAATTTTATATTATTCTCAAATTTTATCAATTCTGTCACTGGCTTTACAAAATGAAAATTTTATATCTTTATCATAAATCACTCTCTCTATTTGACAATCTTACTTTATTCTACTGTGGGTGATTTGAACTATTTATTCTCATTGACTGTACTACTAGATCTGTATACATATATAATCTTTATTCCCCTGACTCTACTATTAACTTTTACTACATGACACCCATCTCTATAAAAATATCTATCAAAACACTCTAAATTCAATTTACCTCTGGCACCGCTCATCTTTGTACTAGGATGTGTGTTCCCTACCTGGCTATAACCATACGAGCCAATGCCCCTCCAAAATATCGGCAAACACTCATGCGAACTACTCTATTCTCGCCACAACGCCACACGTTGCTCACACCTTACCACCTCACCCTTACTACAAAATATCATCAACAAATATGTTTATATCTCATTCACATTACTCATCTCTACATATACTCACTACTACTGTGTCAACATCAATACTTCTCAAAATACTATAACATGTATAAACTCAAAACAACATTACCTTATATCTTCTCTACTAATTCAACTTTAACTTTGACAGATCTATATGTCACATAAAATATTTATCACCCAAAAACTCTCTTTTATTTGCTTTCACAACTCGTTACTTCATTTCTCATTATCAAATTATTTTTATCATTACATTAAAACGTCTGTAATACATCAAACATTACATTGAGCATCAATTCCTTAAAACATTTATAACTAATATACCGGTGACGTGTTATTGCTGATCAGCTGATATCCTAACATAATGAAAACACATCTCATAATTGAACAAATTACATGGAATTACCAACTTCACTTCTCGTTAAACCCTTTAAATTCATCAGAAAATTCAATTATATAATCTTTGAATTAATCAAAACATTTCAAATTATTTTAATTAAATTAATTAAACATGTACAATTAGCCAATTACTGTTTCCAAAATTACTGTTATTCTTTCTTTAAATTGCGTAATATTGATCCTATTATTACAACAATTAATTACCTGCATACACTGTTCACTTAACCACAACACATACAATTGGCTTTACTACATATTTATTTACAAATCCGATTCATTATTTAGTTAGTTATCACATCTCAATTTCCAAATCAGCAAAGTCAAATCCCTTAAAACAAAATATTTAACTGTCTTTTACTGTTTCATATTTTAGCCTCCATCGTCAAAAAGGTATCTTACATATTTATAGATTAAATGATTTTTATTTACATCCAATTTATTATTATTATTCTTATCATAAACCATTACCTCTATGTTATTCATTTTCCCTTTTATTATTCCATAAGACTTGTCACTATTATTTGTTTTTATCCAGCCTCCGTGAATATTTGTTGTTACACCCAGGTAAGTTATTTTCTCATCATATTCCTCCACTACAAGTACACTAATTCTTCCTACAGGTACATATTTATCATCAATATAATCACTGTCTACTACTACACAAGGTATGTCTACCTTATTTATCATAACCCTCTTAATATCCATCTGCTCTATCAGCCCTATATAACCTCTATTTATTTTGAACCACTCTAACACTTTTTCTCCCTCATAATCACTTTCATCACAATACCCGTCACAACAACACTGACCTACTTCACTCCATGCAAAGGGTACAACAAACTTACTATACCACTTCCTGGCTTTTCCAGGTTTACAAAAAATTAGGGGACTGCTTGAAGACACCTTGTCTTCCACATAATTAACGGAGGAAACTCTGTCCTCAAAATTCACTACTAGCGGAGTCCTTACTCCACTTATATCACGGGGAAAATTTGCCCTTTGCCACCCTAACCTTTCATCACACTCTCTCTCAATTTCATCAACACTCGCTAACATTTTGTTATTAAATTCTACTTCACCACAAACTTCATCATCACTATTTGTTTTCATCACATCATTCTTAAATAGCTCGTTTTCAACTATTTTATCACTATTATTTATTAATTCATTTTTACAACTGTAACTTACCTTGTTAATTATTTCTTCGCTATTATCAAAGACATTATTACCACTTACCTGTGTTAATTCAACTTTTATTTGACCTCTATCTTCCTCCCTTAATCGGTCTGTCTTTAGTTCCTGCGCCCATTCCTTCAGTATTTTGTTATTTTCGTCAAAACCTTTCTTTAAAAGGTCAAATATGTCATTCAATGTATACTCCTTTTCTTCCACCCCTACACTATCGTTATCATTAGGCCTATTCACTGTCTTATTTTCTACCAGTTTTACTTCAGCTATCTTACCTTTAACATTGGTCATCTCACTATGTTTATTGATTTCCGCAAATATTCCTTCCTCTTGTTCTTCCATTCGGGTTAATCTATTGTCTAAATTACCCCATTCCTCGTCTGTCATCTCACCCACAACACCTCGAAATTCATTCTCCCACTCATCCCAAGCAAACTCACTATCGTTACATTGTATTATGGACATTTTTAAAGTTCGTTTGTATAACACTTTTATATATAAAATTACTCTTTTTCTCTACTCACACCTAACACCTTGTGAATCACAATAACATAAACCTAACCTACTTAATTATGTACGATAAAATTTTTATACATTCGTCATTACCACATCCCATCTTCTGTGTATTAAAATAGGTCTAGTTCCTATAAAATTTATATACGAACATCCTGGCAGGGGCGTCGCTGTGAAGTTATCTGCTAAAGGCAGCCCAGCTTGCAAAAAGGGGAAACATATCAGCGGAGGAGCTGGGATAATTTTAGCCAGGGATTGAGGATTTTTGGGGGTAGCATGTTAGAAGGCGAGGCGCGCTGTGGTGCGAGTCTGTTCGATTTCTCGGTGTTGGGATCTCTTACGGAGAAGTCCAGTGATCTCGTTCAGATGAGTCCATGGTCGCTGAGCCAGGGGGGTCGTGTACCCATGCAGACTAAGAACAAGGGGGTTGTTGGCACTAGTTCCTCTCCGGTCCTTTTCGGGGTTTGTCGATGAGATTTCTTCTGTTATGAACAGCAGAATTCTCATCGAGGGGGTATTGTAGCGGGTCAATTTTTGGGTGTTTTTATTTTAACCGTTTGAGGCATTTATATATTTTTATTCATTTCATTTTCGGTCGGGAGCCTTATAAAATATTGTGAAATAACTGTATTGTTGTGCAACGTATTTGTCAGTTTAACAGAACAGTGAAACAAAGCGAAACGCAATCAGTGTCGAGGAATGCGGCCGAGAATTCGCAGAACTCTGTACATGTGTTTCGACGCCCGTATGCAACCCAGCCGGGCGGGGCTCGGCAATGACGCCGTGAGAGACACCAAAGTTGAGACAAACATGGCGATGGGACGAAAAGTTAGTAGCTCCAAGTGACCGGCTACCGGAAACGCAATTAAACCACGCCTACTGCTAGTGACATTAATATCAAAGATGCCAATATCGTCCTCTGGTACCACACATATACCAGCTATAGTCCATGCATAAAGTGGTTACGCCACCACAATTAAGCACAAACGGCGACTAAAACCTGATGGCCGTGACTGCTCATTTCCCGCGACTCAACGAAGCACATTGCCCAGTTCGTCTCTGACGGTGTCGGCGCTGACACGCGAGCTAAATATGCTCGTATAATTTCATTAGTTTTCAATAATGAAAGTAAAGTAATTCTTTTCAAAAACAGTGACAGGATGGGAGGAGAGTTGTAGAACACTAACTTTTAAATTTGGAATTCAGTTTCGTCTTTTTCCGAGACATTTTCGATCTACCGCGGGCTGGCCACGAGGTCACCGAAGAACGCGTTATCGGTAGTGATATAAAAATTATGTATTCAATCGGGTAATTGGGGTTTAAGAACGGAATGTGAGTGATGAATGTGCAATGCTGGGCTGACCTATGTTTGTGTGTGAATGAAGTTGTATAATTGTCAATGATAAGGTAAGCGTAGAGTAAGTTAGGAGGATCAGGTAACAACCAATATCTATATATGTTATAACTAATTAATTTCAAAGTTGAAGTTTATAAACCGTTTGCTTAAATGATTTGACAAAATTAAAATTATCAATTCTCTTCTTAACAATGTGTAGAGTTCATTATTTCGTAACCTCGCACTGTTTCTGATCTCGCTTATAGAACTCTGGGGGGGACCCTTAGGAAAATGGTAAGTATAAGTGAATTAAATGTATAAATAAGTAAGTTTTTATACATGGTCTTGTCTAGAACATCAGCCATCAGCTGATCAAATTAGGTCAAGTCAACGACCTTGACATACCTATGTTATACAAAGCTACACCATGAAATACATAACCATCTTCAAAATTCTTTATCTTCAAACACAATACACTATAGTAAAATAAAACATTTAAAATTAACATGGTTATTATTACAATAAACAATAAGATTTGCCTTCGAATTGATCAAAAATTACATTTTATAACTTTAATTACTTTCAACTTCTATTACAGTCTGTCACTTGTTCCAATCAATTTTTTAATTATATTCAACTTTCATTATATTCAAATATTTAACTCCATTGAAAAATTTTCAAATCATTTATAAGTGATACTCGACAGCTAATCAATTGATTTTCTTAGCCAGGTGAATGACCTTACCCTAACTACATTCATTCCTAAATATTACATCATGTGAAATACATTACACGTTTACAAACCTTATATTTTAACATAATAAAATAACAATACGATAAGACAAACTAAACACAATATAATAAACATCTAATGCACCTATTTCTCAAATCAAGATACAACTATTTAATTACTTCAGGAGCGAGTCACCATCATTAAGTTACAAAATTTTAATTCGTTACTCCCCTGAGTAACCTCCCTGCCACACACACTATTGTACCACCCCTGGACTGTGGCGCCCAGTTGCTTCCACAAGGACGGCATTGGTGGAGGAATTTTGGCATCTCCGTGTCCTTGCTTCGGCCTTACATTTTTAAAATTAAGTAGATATCATCATATCTATTGTTATATATTAATAAGCCCTTAATGCGGGTCTACCACCTGGTTTACTGTTCCCACGTGAACAGAGTGGCAGCCGCTGTTCCATAGTTCCGGGGATTTCCCCTAAAGTCACCCCCTTTAATTTCAAATTTACACCAATTTCAAGCCAACTATGGTCAGGTTTACAATTTCTGCCCATAGCTGACCGCTGTCCAAAACCACGATTAGTGCTGGTAAGGCAGTAATCGCCCGAAAAGGCGGGGAAATCATCTTTATTTCAGGCATGTTCTCTTCATCATTATGATACACGGCACGGCAATAAATCAGCATATAATATAAAATTATATAAAAGTTGTGCCATGTATTTTACGCCAGTTTGGCCTCCGATGGAGGTAACACTTTGTGTTACCCCCAACACTTACCGCTATCTACAGTGGCACATGCCACCACTGCAATAGCCAGCCTATAACTAAATTAACCCTTCTACAGTTACAGTCTTTACATTCCATAAGTATATCACTTCTGTTGACACCACACAACCCCCCAAAATTACCCACATATCTTGTATGATAACAAGTTTTTATTTTATTTAACACATTTTTTATATAAACACTTTTGCAAGTCCAAGCTTTCATTTTTCTCTAACACTTTCTCTATGACCAAAATAGGAACTACAACAATGGATCATCTTACAAACTTACATTAAAATTAAAATACATTTTGTTTTCTGAAGGAAAACAACTCCTTGAAAAGTTAAGTATTTAAATTATATAATTTTGTTTGTTTCATTCTGAGAATTTTCCGAACTCCTAAAATTTTTACTAATTTTCTAGTTTCAATTTCTAAAACAACCTACTGTAGCTCATGGAAAATACTACCTTTTTTTTTTTTTTAAATACCCTACCTTTCCACGAAACTAGGGGTCCCCCTCCCCGTTCAATGATAGTGTTAAATTTCTAGTTTACACCAATTTGTGGATTAGGACCATCGTTGATTTCACCCTTTGCGGGGCGAGTTGACCTATATATAGTTGACCTACCGTCAACCATGGCCTGCCTCCAGAATGCCAAAAACCACGATCAGAGGTGGTGAATCTGTGACCGCCCGAAAATGGGGGAGGATCCCTTCTACCTTTATACACCATAACGTGTATAATAATAATAAAGTAATGAAAAATTTTCATAATAATGAAAAAATAAATCTATAAAAAAATGTTTGTTTATGTATGAAAATTTTAATAATTAGAATTATGTCTATCATCACTCAGCTAGGTAATACTTTTTTAATTGGGTCACATTATAAGTTCCTTTTATTTCTCGAGTTTGCAAATCTACTAAAACGAGCATTCTCCATTTTCACTTGGCTAACCTCATATGGACCGTCGTACAATAGGAAGAATTTTTTAATTTCTTTGTCCAACGCTGATGATTGATCATGATTTTTTTATTAATACTAGTTGTCCTACCTCGTACTGTATGGGTGTTAAATTCCGGTCATGTCTCCGTTTCCGCTGTTCGGCCTTACTCAGCAGGCGCTCCCTTGCGATTACCAGTTTCCTATCATGTGGTATACCCGTCCAGGTTGGAAATTTTACTAGTTCTTCTAATATGCATGACGGCCTTCTCTGCAACATTAACTCACATGGGCTGTAGCTAGTGGATTCATGTAAACTATTGTTAATATACCCTTCTATCTTGCACACAAAGGTAGCCCACAAAGAATGTTTTTTGTGGCAAAAGGTTCTAAACATTCTCCCTAACTCCCGCATAACATGCTCACTAGGATTTGACTGTGGATGATACACTGATGTATGTTTAACTAAAATATTTTCCCAACCTAAAGTTTCCTGCCAGGTGTTGCTGGTAAACTGAGAACCATGATCTGATAGTACTATTTTGGGTTTACCTACTTCAATAAGGTATTCATTTACTATTTTCCTAGCTAATACTGAGGAGGTTGCCTTTTTAATCGGGTACAATTTTACAAATTTGGTAAAAACATCTAACACAACAAATAAATAATTTACCCCTCCTCGACCTTTGGGTAAGGGGCCATATAAATCAACGGCAACTAATGCTAAAGGACTGTCTGGCATTACATGCTGCATTAAACCCTCCTGTTTACGATTGTTTACTTTGGCTTTCTGACAAATTTCGCATGTTTGTAATATTTTACGCACTGTTCTTTCCATATTATTAAATTTACATGACTCTTTTAATATGTCACTACATTTCTTGGGGCCTATATGACCATACCTTAGATGGCAATCTCTCACTACTTCAGGTATTATAACTTTAGAGATGCACACCTTCTAATCGTCTCCCTGTTCGTTGGCCCGGTGAAATAAATGTTTATTAAACAAACTAAAATGTTTCTCCCACTTGTGAGGTATGTTGGGTATTTGATTCAAAGCTAATATTATTTTACCAAGTTCGGTGTCCATTTCTTGTTCTGTTGCTAAGTTACTTATTAATTTTTTCATATTTATTTCCCCCACTTCTTTTACTATAAATATTTTATATATATTTGCTATGTCTACTTCGGTGCTATTATCAAGATCTGTCCTGGATAGGACATCAGCTACTATATTTTCTTTACCCTTACAATACTCAATTGTTAAGTCATATTCTTGTAATATTAGCATCCACCGCACTAACCTACCATGTGTTAATTTACAGTTCTTTAAAAACGTTAAAGCTTGATGGTCGGATCTTATGATTACCTTATTTCCTAATAAGTACGTTCTGAACTTTCTACAGGCGAAAACTATTGATAACGCCTCCTTCTCCGTCGTAGTATAGTTCTTTTCACTAGTTAATAAAGATCTACTTGCAAAAGCTACTACTTTATGGTTACCACTGCCATCTAACTGAAACAACTCTACCCCCAGGGCAATGTCCGATGCGTCTGTGTGTATATAAAATGGTTCTAAAAAATTAGGATGAGCTAATATAACTGTGTTTAAACATTTATTTTTTATCAGCTCGAATATATTTTGCTCTTTTAAATTCCACTGCCATCGCTTGTCTTTATTTAACAAATGTCCCAACTGTACTGTTAAGTATGAATATTTGTCTACAAATTGCCTATAATAATTGCACAACCCTAAGAAACTTTGCAACTGTTTAACATTTTTTGGTATCAGAAAATTTTGTATTATTTCTACTTTCTTAGGGTCTGTACTGATACCCCTTGCTGAAATTATATGTCCTAAAAAATTAACTTGTTCTTTCAAAAATTCCGACTTCTTAAATTTAACTGTTATGCCATATTCATGCAGTCTACTTAGCACTCTATCTAACCTTTCACAGTGTGTATCAATGTCTGGTGATGTAATTACTATATCGTCTACATAAACGGTTGTGAATTCTAAAATCTCTCTCCCTAATACATAATCCACTTACTAAAAACACTTAATAAAAATTGAAACACTTACGTTTAGTCCAAAAGGTAACCTGCGAAATTGGTAATTCCTACCGTTGTATAAAAAGGCCACATACTGTCGAGACTCCTCTTCCAGCTCTATTTGCCAGTAGCCTGCAGTCAAGTCCAAGGTGGTGATGTATTTGGTCCCACTAAAACGTTGCAGAATTTCGCTTACTGGTTCCGGTGATTCTCTGTCTGGAACAATTATTCTGTTTACTTGTCTTGCGTCTAAACATAATCTTATCGATAAAATCTTTCTTTGTCACCACTACTAAAGGGTTGGAATATGGTGAAGTAGATTTTTCTATGATACCTTCCCTCAACATTTTATTTATTTCCTCCTGCACTAAACCCCTCTTGGAGTATGGTACCGGGTAGGTTTTAGGTGCAAAGGGTGTTTTTTCTTTAACGACTAGTTTACCCTTAAAACTCGTTACTAAACCGGGTTCGTCTGAAAAAACTGATTTATTTTTGTTTATTATTAGTACTATTTTCTCCCTGTCTTGGTAGCTAAATTCCCCATCTTGATATAGGATTTTATTC
Source organism: Magicicada septendecula (assembly GCA_034769895.1). NCBI lineage: Eukaryota > Metazoa > Arthropoda > Insecta > Hemiptera > Cicadidae > Magicicada > Magicicada septendecula. The sequence goes on along the minus strand of CM068373.1, from coordinate 65,124,712 downwards.
ATTTTTTCCTCCCAGCTATTTTCATTTCCAAATAATTCAGTATTATTTACTCTCAAGTTACAATAATTTATCATTAAAGGCCTACACTCGTTTATGTCATTATCAGAAATTAACATTCCCTTACTAATTATTTTTAAAGCTTTCATTCCTACATTTTTCTTTTGTATGAATGGTATTTCAATGATATTATTATTATTGTTTAATTTTATAGTCTGTGTGTAATAGTTTAACTCTACTTTGAAATTATGTAAAAAATCATTACCTATTATGGCTCCCATATTTAAACCTGGAACAACCAAAAAAGGTACATTTATTGTGTTTTTATTTACTTTTAATTGTAGCATTATTTTTTTAGTTACTTTTTTACTGCGAACAGCCGTTACCCCTATAACACTAATTCCCAGTACTGGTAATTGTGGAATTGTCTCTGTAGTTTGATTTTTGATTTTTTCAAACATTCTGTCGTCTATAGCAGTTAGTTCACTCCCTGAATCTACTAGAAAAGTGTATTTAGAATTAAACACTTCGGCTTCAAATTCTGCCATCCCAAAAGCATTACTACTCTCTCCCGCTTCTTCATCGGATAAATCATTTTGTATATTGGTGATTAGTGACCCTATTGTCATGTGACTCCCAGACGGCTGGGGGCTTTCTTTTTCAACCACCCTGATTAGTTTAACGGTATTGGAGGTGGTGGTTCACTGTAAACCCCCCTACTGTTTTGATTATGAGATGGTGCTTCCACACCCCTAGTTTCGTTTGGGTTACTAACATATCCCCCTCTCCCTCTATGATTAAAATTTTCTGACACTCCCCGATTACTGGTGAAACCTCTCCCTCTATGATTCCCTCTAAACCCAGTATGTTCAAAACCTCGATTATAACTCTCCACTCTCCCTCGGGCACTCTCCCTCGGACCCTGACACCTGTAACATTGATTCCGCGACCCATTATAATTACTAGCTCCACAACTAGGGTTTGGACATAACCACGCCCCCTCCCCTGATCTACTCACATTATTAATAAACTGGTCTAGTTGTCTTATTTCAGTATTTATTTGATTTGATTCATTAATTCTAAACTGGTATTTATTGTCTTCTTCCTCTTTCATACTCTGGTATGCTTCTAGTATTTTTTCTAATTCTACAATATTAGCAAACTCCCGGGTTCTGATTGTGGACCATATGTCCTTAGTTAAATGCCTACTAATGTATCTCATAAAAGATGAAAGAGGCATTGGTGGTTCTAAATATTTAACCTGACTATACAGCCTCGTCACATACGATGTAATACTCATGTGCTTAATATTAAAATTGCCCCACCCCATTATGGTACTACGTAATCCCTCTTGTTTCTCTTCTGACCAGTATTTATTTTTAAATGCTTGTCAAACTCATTAAAATCTACCCAGTTATCATTATGAGCATCCGCCCATATTTTAGCATCCCCTTTAAAGTACTTTAAAATTCTTACTAATATAATCTCCCAACTTTCTTGGTTATATTTATTGAAACTTTTTATAGAGTTCAAAAATTGTATGGGGTTCACTCCCCTGCTTTCATTACTAAAATACCCTAATTCCACTTCCACATTCACTCTCTCACTCACATTAGTTAATTTCTGATTAATGGTTACATTCAAATCTTCTCTGACTTTAATTATTTCACGCTCATGTTCTGTTTGTTTATTTTTTAAACTAGTTACATTAATCTTAATTGCATCAACTTGTTCAAAATTACTTCTGAATTCATCATTTATATTTTCTTGTATTTTATTTGCTTGTTTGATTTGCTCACACTCATTAATTATACATTGAACATTACTGTCAATTTTGTCATTTTGCTTTTTAATTTTATCATTAAATTTATTTGTCAATGAGTCAGATTTTTTATTTGTCTCTAGCATTTTCTCTTTTTGTTTTTCGTTAATTATTTTTATATCGTTTTTCATTTCGGTTTGTATCTTATTTATATCACTAGTCAGTTCATCTTTCACTCCAATAATAGCCTCATTCATACTTTCCAAGCGGCTATTCATATTTATTTCACTCACTCTCAATTCGCTCCTCACATTCATGAACTCATTATTTAAGTCGGTAAGTTTAATATTTACGGCATTTATTTCTGATTTGATTTCAGTTTTTAAATTATTATTTTCTGTTTTAATTTCAGTTCTCATTCCTGACATCATCTCCATCATCAACGCTAATTGGTTAAATATATTTACGTTATCGCTCTTATTACTACATTCAACATTTACCGTTTCAATTACATTTGGTATTTCTAATTGTACATTCTCATCACTACTTTCGTTTGTTGAAATTAAATTGTCTTGAGTAACGTTTAAAATAGACTCTTCTACCCTACTTTCACCTAAATCTGCATTCTTATTTTTCTCTGCCATTTTCGATCAGTTTGTAAATTAATTTAATTTAATTTACAAAGTCACTGTTAACGGGTGCCATTTGAAACAGTACGAGTTAAAATAAATTATTAATATTGAATTTTGTCCCTTTTTAGGGCATCAATTAAAGCAATACAGATTAATGACATAATAAATATTGTATTTTATGGTAACACCTACCTTTCGTAAAACTTCCAGGGTCTCGTCTGGTGTATTCATTAGCAGAGAGAAATAGGTAAACGCAATAACCAATACATCTTGATATGTGAAATTAACCCTGTTTTATTATATCTACTTCAACATCTAAATAGTATCAAACAATTTATTTTACGTTACATGGCCAGCAATTTGAAATTTAATAGGTAATCCCCATTGTATATGTTTAATTTTACTCACATTGTACAGGAAATCAAATTTGTTAAAATGCTTAACGCTAAATCTTATACCCTAACCATGTAAATGAATTAATAAGGCTGCCCAGCCTGCTCTCACACACACAAACATTCTTAAAAAATTTTGTTTTCTTCAAAAAAAATAGAGCTCTATATTTTAATATTGACATCATAGGTTTTGTGATACAGTTATGTTTTGAAGAGTCGTCATTATCGGCCACGTGTTGCTCCCTGCATTCTTTACCACTTTACGTCCAGAAACTGTCACTGCTTTACTTTTTAAAAGATTTCAATTAAGTTCCGTGTTCCACTAATCACATTTTTTACTGGTTAAGTTTTGTTAAATGCACATTTACAAGCAAAATAATTTTCTTGACACGCGTGTACACACTAGAGCCGGCCGGCTCGCAGGTTTGCTGAACGACAAAGACGCTTTTCCCAAAGCGCCGTTGCTCACCACTTCCGTCCGCCCGATTGCTGATTGGTTAATTTCACTCACGTGACCAGTGGATTATTCATGTGGTGGGTACTTCTGGCAATGATTTTGAGTTTGAGATTATAGACATCAGCACACGAGCACGCACTCCCAGCCACATTCCTATGTTGTTATCGTTTGTACTAAGCACGGACTGGTACGGGATTGTATACAGGGTGTCCAAACAAGTATTAGTGGTTTCGGTGGCCGTAAAGGGTGTCCAAACAGATCAGTCTCAATATTGTTATTAAACAAAATAAAAAAATACATCCCTCAAAATTGCCCCATTACAACTATTAAAGGAACGCAACAGTTTCACACTTTCATTCCTCACAGTTCGACTGAATTGAAGTTGAAGATTTTATCCTTATGTGACGACTCTTGCATACAAGAAATTGTTGAAGGAGGTAAAAGTTTGTCAGTGGATGAATTTTCAGGTTACGTTACGTGTGAATATGATCGGCGTTGGTGGTTGGCGAGTGTCCTATCAAAAGACTATGAAAGTGAAGATGTAGAAGTAACATTTTTACATCCTTCTGGTCCTGCTCCCTCATTTGTTTTCCCACGCAACCCAGACATTTTAAAAGTGAACATAAAACAAATCTTAACTCGAGTGAATCCGAACACAGCTACAGGAAGAACTTATGTAATTTCCAAAAACGAAACCATTGCAGCAACAAAGAGCTTAAGTTCAAGACTTCAATTCACCTAATCATCAATTTGAACATTCAAAAATAGATAGTCATCACTCTTAAAGATCAGGTTTGTTTTCTACTAGAATTGCTATTTGTAAGAAGTGACATAGCCATTAAACAGTTGTTGTTCTATCTTAAGTACCAGTATTACAGAATTTGTAGACTTAGGCTTATATACTTATTGTAAATTTATAAATTATACTTTATATCATAATACGAAAAAACTTGCATTTTACAAACTGTTAGCTTTTTATTGATCATTACATAACTTGGACATGTTTTGAATAAAAAATGTATACAAGTTGTCTATATTTACGTTGCAAGCTTATGTATATAATTTTTTTAAATATGATCCCATTAAGATCCCAACTTGAAATTTTGTACACAACTTAGTAATAACATTAAGAATTCATGGTATGTTTTTGAAAATTTTAAATCATATGCATTTTTTGGAATTAACTTTTAAAACTTTGAGTTCGGGGGTTGAAAATTTTAAGTACTTGAAATACTGTCATGTTGTATATCAAATTAAAGCTAGTTGCATTCTGAAAAAATGGCTTTTTTCTTACCTTTCTATCTCGATTCTAACCTGAGATATTGAATAAAACATAAATCCACGTAAGCACAAAAACGCACTTTTTTTGCAACTTTAAAAAAAGATTTAAAAAAAAGTAGAGGAGATAAAAAAAATTTTTTTTCATATTTTAATTTCGTTTTATGTGTTTATTCAATAAACCAAAAACTAATCAAAAAGAAAAACATGAGGGAAAATGTATCTTTTATTTTTATCACTTGATATGGAATGACCCATTATTTAAAGTTATTTTTACCATGTTTCACTCCCTACTGGTGTTAACAAACAATCATAATTTAGAAACCTACAATTTACACAATGCTGTAAACATTACGACTTAAATTAGATAGTTGACAAAGGTTACAAACAAAAGTTTCTGGTAAATTTTACTAACAGGTAAACTTGGATAATAATTGTAATCATATTTTAAAATATAGTCAAGAGTACTATAGAATAATGTAATTTATGTATGTGTCCACAATCACCCTTCTCTCTCACCCATTCTCCGCCTGCCAGTCCTTCTCACAGCCTCTCGCTCTAACCTGAAATCGATCTATCACTCACTATCACCCCTCTCTCTCTCTCTCTCTCTCTCTCTCTCTCTCTCTCTCTCTCTCTCTCTCTCTCTCTCTCTCTCTCTCTCTCTCTCTCTCTTTTATTTCAAAAGATGCATACTGGAAATGATTAAAATTAAAAGTGACCCGCACTCCATTAATTTTCTCACTGATACTCAAAACCTCTTGTCCAGTTATGCTCAACTTATACACCCCGTCAAAACATGAATTTGAAGAAATAACCAGTAGTCTCCCTACAGGATGTGTTGGTCATTTTAATGGCCAGCTTGTCCTCAGATATTAATTAGTGTCACACTCCCCCCTAGTGCAAATCTTTCTCAACTGTCTTCCGAACACATGTTACTTAATTTCCTACAAATGTACAAGGGTTGTCTGTTCTGCTTTATAATAAGGTGTTGGTCAGGGAAAATTTACAGTTGTGTGTTTGGCGTCAGCAAAGTGTCTCACTGATCATATTATTTAGAATTAGCTAAGAAACATATAACATTTCTTATAGACACATATTCGATCAATTTTAAACTCAGTACAGTGGGCATCTCCGTTGTGCATAATTTACACTTAGATGATAAAAAGAAGAGAATAAAATAGTGTTATATTTATGTATAGATTCTCGAATGTGTAGTTGGCTTGTGAGGTTGTTTTGTTGTGTGTGTGTGTGTGTGCGTGTATGTGTGTGCGCACGCATGCGTGCGTGTGCGTGTGTAGTGCTAGCGTGTGTGTATGTACACGTCTACGTGTTAGATTTGTGGTATATATCTGTTTAGAATAGAGTGAGAGAGAGACAGAGCGCCCGAGTGGTTAACGTGAGTGAGAAGGTGCTGTATGAGTCAGTAAGATACAAGACTGAGAGATAGAGAGAGAGAGAGCATGTGAGAGAGATTATGACCGACATATATATGAACTACATTGACTATGGTACTCTGTATAGACCAAGTTCCAGGTAAATAACATTGTACAGAATGTAAATATTAAGTAATAACCATTTTCATATAATAGATCTGTTATCTATAATGTTGTGTTATAAAGTCTGTAACCCTTTAATACAAGTTGGTAAATCATTTCTGATATCGTGTGCATAATTCTTTATTTTATATGAGGATGATAGTGTAATAAAAATGGTGAGTGTTTTAGAGTGCCAATCGTGGACAATGACAAGTGAGAGGGGGGGAGAGAGAGAGAGAGTGAATAATGAAGAGATATAATGAGGAGAGAGAGAGAGAGAGAGAGAGAGAGTGAAAGAAGAGAGATAATGAGAGGGAGAGAGAGAGAGAGAGCGAAGGGTGGAAGAGTGAGAGAGGGAAGAAGGGAGACAGTGAGTGTGATGTAGAAGAGAGAGAGAGTGGGGTGATAGTGAGTGATAGATCGATTTCAGGTTAGAGCGAGAGGCTGTGAGAAGGACTGGCAGGGGGAGAATGGGTGAGAGAGAAGGGTGATTGTGAACACATACATAAATTACATTATTCTATAATACTCTTGACTATATTTTATAATATGATTACAATTATAATCCAAGTTTACCTGTTAGTAAAATTTACCAGAAACTTTTGTTTGTAACCTTTGTCAACTATCTAATTTAAGTCGTAATGTTTTACAGTATTGTGTAAATTGTATGTTTCTAAATTGTGATTGTTTGTTAACACCGGTAGGGAGTGAAACATGGTAAAAATAACTTTTAATAATTACGTAGTGAACATCCACTAATCTGTTTTAGTTATAGGTAATATATTACTTTGCTATATGTTGACTGTTGTAGGTATAAACAATTTATGTACCAATCTAATATCCAATTGTTGATTACTGTTTGTTTAATTAATTAAAATAACATTACATTTAGTAATTTAAATTGTAATACTGTATAAATTAAGTTCTCTCATACTATAATTTGCTCGTTTTCTTAAAGATAATTTGAAGATGTAAACAAACTATCATAAGTCTTCACATATAAAATGATACATACATACGCACGCACACACTCACATCACCAACACGTTCACCCAAATATTTAATTGTTTCGTTATGTTTGATATTTCTATTGTATTTCATACACAGGTCCTGAAGATGACAATAAATATTGTCAAAACGTAGACGCAAAATAGCTAAAATTTGTATTATTGACCGATCCTCACATCCACTAAAACTTTAATATCAGTATTAGCTTTATACATATTGTTATAAAACAGATTCTGTGTGGATGTATATGTTGATTGTAAATATTTTATAATTGGAAGCGTTGTCTTCTGTCAATCCTGCCCCGCGATGGAGCGCCAATCTATTATAGAACCGATTCGGGGTAATATCAATTAAAGCCCCGCGTTGAGTTCGTCAATCTGTTACTGAACAGATATTGATAGGATATAGAGTGTGTGTTGGTTATTGTAGATACGCTCCGGTATCCACAACGATATAAGATAATAATATTTTAAAATGGAATTATTAGTGTTGATTATTAATAGTTGTGTGGGTATTCCCGTTTAAATCTCTCAATTTAAAAAAGTATTTTAGCACTTCACTTTTCACCTCCCCACTTACCATATGTGGATGTTATTACTGTTCAGTTTGGTGACTGCTTCTGCTGCAACATACACTTTACACATACATGTGGATATTCAACTTGAATACCCTAGGTGATACACATGCACAATTAAATAAAATAGGGGCTTAATTATGATTTAAATTATATTGAATATTTAAATTCTGCCGCCACCTTCTGATAGAACTAGTTATGATAATTAAACTATTTTATTTTGAAATAAAAAAAAAACTCTTTCCACTGGTAAAAATAATTGAGGTTTATTAACAGTTTTGAAATGCCATTAATTCTTTTAAATAACAATCAATCACTAATATCTTGACAAAATAATAGTTATTATGAACAATTTTTAAAAAGAAACTCTTTTAACCTCAAGGCTGGTAACACTGAAGGTTAATACAATAATTTTAGTTAGAGAGGTTATGTCCTCTTTACACAGTTAAATTACCAAGTTCGTGTGATCTTTGAAGTTGCATGATACCAGATACAAGATGTAGTCTTTTATAACAATATTTAATAAAAAATTAATATAAAACAACAAACAAATATTAAAATTAAAAGTCGGTACCATAGAATCGATAACTATCATACTATCGTATGCTGGATACAAGGACACAGCAATTACCTTAATAACACGTGCGTTGAGCTGCACTGCTAAAATTTACTATTATTATTTAATAGTTGGTTATAAAAATGATTTATTGGCAAGAGAAAAAAATCTATAATAGAAAAAAACTCCCTTGTGATAGCTTTCATTTGATTTATATTACTTGAGAACAGAATTATGAAAAGGTGACAAGTTGTCGTTATTATTTATAGGTTAGCTAATACACGTAAGTAGTTATTGTGGATAAGTAAATTATTCATTGAGTTCTTAATAATCTAAACACATATATCTTATTCATAATGTATTTGATGTGTAACTATCAGTTAATTAGAATACCTTTCGCATCTAAATTATTTATTAGTCAAATCAAACGAAATGAGTCAATTAAGTGACTAATCATTTCACTCCTATTTGTAGTATTTAAATTAATATTAACTTCTTTAATTACGATAAAATCGTAAAAACATTTTATTCTTAAGTTAAAAATTGCGAAACAATTCTTTTACTCAAATCTGATAATTTTCATCATAATGAATACACTTTGATACTACTGACTAGAGTAGTACCAAAACAATAATTTTCTGTTCATTAACAGAATTATTATTTCTGTTCTATTTGTTAAATAATGAAAATATAGTACTCCCTGGTTTTTTATAAACACAAAACTCGAAAATACGACCGATATTATACACTGCTCGTATTTTATTATTTGAATTCACTCCGCACTGTACACTCGTTATTTCTTTGTTATGTGTAGGTTAGGTGTGTGTAGCGTGACTCATGTACGTGTCGCGCACAATTTAAATACAACTTCGTTCATTTCTTCATCGACCTTGCCCATCGAATTATTCATGTAGACTCTTTGACGACTGAAAGATGACTGTGACGCTTCACCTAAGCGTCTCTGGCTTGTCTGGTTGTTTTAATTCATGTGATTGGTTGAAATTGTCGAACTCTCCACCCCAAAACACTTCGGTTGAATAAAACTTCTAATTTTTTACCAATTTCTTATATGGGTTGGAGACTATAGTGACGTAAGCGTTGATACACAAAATGATTAAAAAGTTTATAATTGTTATAACTTTTTTATTATTTGTCATATCGTTGAATAGTTGGTGGCAATAGATCGCGGACACCTTGGGCTTTAAATAAAGTCTAAACAAGAATAAAATCCGTCCATTATTAACTCACTACAACTATTTCACAAATTCCTATGGTGAATCTTAAAATTAATAAGTTTATTTCACCAGATCTTATTCTAATTACACAGTAACACTTCTTATCAAACGTTTTGAGTCCATTTCTCAATTGTTTAATTCAGAAAATAGGTGCAATTACTATTTCCACAATATTTGGGTAATGGCGTCTTCAAACGTCCATATGCGATTATTTATAATCGCTTATAATACTATTATTCCTTATCTAATGACATTTGTTTGGTATTCTAACAATAATATATACATTTATTTACATCGGTTTACACTTTGTTATATGAAAATGTTGTTTTTCATATACTAATAGTCTTATCAATATACCTTCTGCTCTCTTTTCTTTAAATTGTCACTGTGTCAATCATTTTATCATATAAGGCATATAATGTTACAAATGAAAATAGTGTACAATTATAGTACCTTGTTAATTTAATGCATTTATTAGCCTTTCGCTATCTGAAAGCTTTCCAATTCCTAGTATTGGGTTTGTTTACATCAGGTTATGACATGGCAGTCAGTTATTTTTTTAATAAATCAATAACTAAATTGCTATTATTACATTTGATATATATTCTCATAGTAGTATCAGATATCCTTCTGACTACTGATAACATTTTTATTTACCTTTGAACAAGTTTGGATGGTGCATTTTGCTTAACTAACTTGCTCCATACGGTTTGTTTACATTTGATTCCACAATCATAGTCATTTAGTTTTCAATAATTTGTCTATAAAATTACTATTCTTATACTTATGATCTGTTCTCATAGTAGTACTAGATATTTTTCTAACTACTGGTAATACTTTCAGTAATCCTTGGACAAGTTTTAATAATGTATTTTGCTTAACTAGTTTGTCACATTGTCTTTGTTTACATCTGGCTATACATTCATAGTCAGTTAGTTTTCAATAATTTGATTATGAAACTATTATTATTATAACTGTGATCTGTTCTCATAGTAGTATTAGATGTTTTTCTAACTACTGGCCATATTTTCTGTTATCTCTGTGTAAGTTTTAATAATGTATTTTGCTTAACTAGCTTGTCATGTTGGGTTTCCTTTCATCTAGCTTTGTGCTATCATATCTAATCTGCTTTATGTGCTGTGCATTTCAGTATAAAATATTACTTATTAGTGTGCATCATTATTTATAATGAATTTTTGACTGAAACAATTGTTGGTGGTTGCTTGGTTTAATTAACATATATGATTTTGTGTTATAGGTGCATTCCCTATTGGGGTTATGTATCAATGTGCAACATATTCTTATGCAGTAGTTGCTTCTACTATTATGATTTCATTATGGTATTTTATTACAATGGTTTAATTGTTGATTAATACACATGTTTACACTATTTTTCTAAACAATAACACAAATATTCTTAATCTAATGGTATTACATTTCTTGTTGTTGTACCTAATTTCTGGTTGTTTGATACTTAACAAACTAGCTTGTTTGTTATTATTTTTTCTTGGCTTTCTTTATATTGTATTCTGTTTTGCCGTGGCATTCAGTTATATTTCATTTTAAAACTTAACAAAGCTTTTATTATCAGGTTTTATGAACAATGATTTTACTGTTCTATCTTACATTTTTCTTGGTGGTCTTATGATTATCTATTTGGGATTACAATCTTGATTAAATTGGTCACACTAATTGTCTGTGCATTTTAACTATTTAATCTTTGGTGTTTCCACTATAAAGGTAACACATTTTCTTCTATTATAAACCTTCTCACTTGTATTGTCTGTGGGGTTTATTTAGGTTAAAATTGGTTAACTGGTTACAGGTTCTCACACTCACATTAAGTATTCACTATTACTGTTTGTGATTTCTTAAATATGCTAAACACTGTTTCTTCATAGTTGATAATCGTTGTTCTTCTTCCGGTCACTAGTATAGCTCCTTGCATACTTGGTGAATGGTGATTTCTTGTATTGTACATACATTATCTTCACTCTTCGTGTCATTTTTCCATGCTCTTCTTCTTTCTTTCTTCTTTTGGTTTAAACATCTCCTCCAATATTTCCATTTGTAGTAGTCGCTGTTCCATAGTATTTATATTTTATAAATAGATTGGTTGGTTTGCCATCATTGTGGTTGCTCTTAAATTGTCTCGTCTTCATCTTACATAGTTATTATTTTTGTTGTTTCCCCTCACTGTTGGAAATCTGTTGTCTTCTTGTTATTCTATGTAGTTATTATCTTTTTTGTTTCCCCTCACTGTTGGAAACTATTGGGCCTGGTGTCTAACATTTTATATTGGCTTGTAGTCATTTTCTTTCTCTCTTTCATACTCGATGATGCTATATTACACTTCCTTCTTCTTTGTTGGAATTTTACAATAATGTATCTGTAGATATTCACTTTTTGTTTCCATTGTTTTACGTACTTAGAACTATTTTCATGATTTCCCGTCATCTGACGTAATAATTGTTTACCTATGTAACTACCAAATTTGGTAACGTTACAATATCAACATCATGACTAACCTCTTCTATCTTATCAACAGCAAATTAAACTTACACTCAGGGTCAGCATTACATTCATTTATTCTAACCTCAAAACCTTCTCTTACTTCACTAAGTTGTTTACTAAACTGCTCACTTACATTAGCTAACATTTGTTTATGTATGGTGCTAATACGACTACCTAATTGCTCATCAGTGGTCCTCAAACGCTTATCAAATTGTTTTTGTGACTCACGTATCTCATTTAAACGCTTATCAAACTGTTTTACTAAACTGGTATTTTCGCTCATTTTTTCATTAATATTATTTTCGAATTTAGCATTTTGTTCTTTTATTTCATTAATATCATGTTTCATGTCCTCCCTTAAATTAGCATTTTGTTGTTTCACTTCACTAATATCACCTCTTAGTTCATTAAAATTACTTTCGAACTTATTAAAATGTTTTTGTGAATTTTCATTTAGATTATTCATCATATTACTCAAAAAACTCATCATTTCATCGTTCGACCTATCTCTCTCTTTTGTTGACACTGGGGTTGACTGCGCCCCAGAATCACTCATTATGAGTCAGTTAAACTAGTTTCATTTTCATCTGCCATTTTTTTCAATTATATAAATAAAATTTTATAAAAAATATTAATCACAATATGTTATATCATAACTTCTAATCACACACTCTTCATAAAGAATACAAACAATACAAAAATGCCGTTTACCAAAACCTATTTCTGTACCTCAAGTAGGTCTAACTCATATAAAAATTTATACAAGCATCCTGGCAGGGTCGCCGATTGTAACTTTACAAATAAAAAAGACAAGATACTTACCCCATTTACTGCGTTCTTTTTTATGACTACCTTAAAAAACAGAGATCCCCAAAAGTCCCAAGGTCGCCACCATATTTTGTGGGTTAAGTATGGAAACCGTTTACATTCTTCCCAAAAGAAATAATTTATTAAATAATTTAATTCCCGTATACAAAAATCTCCAGGGTCGTTTAGACGAGCTCTTGGTACAGAATAGGTTATGGGTTTTGGCATAATAATTATACTAAAACATGGTTATAGCAATAGCATATTCGCTTTTATTGAACATATTAACTTCCTTGTATTTTGATTACTGTTAATAAAACAAAATTTAATAGACAAAAATTGTGACACTTAACTAAAAAATGTTTTAATTCGCAAACTAGTACTTTGCTCTTTCTCTTTCTCTCACCCCCCTTTTCTCTTACATGCCCACTCTTTATGCTTATATACCCCTCCCCTTTTCTCTTATGGCACTCTCTCTCTCTCACACACTATTGAGATCTCATTATTTTTTGTTTAATACATTACAAAAGTTGTATTAATACATTTAGTTCTAAAAGTTGAAATTGAAATTTAACGGAATTTTTGCCAGTTTATTCTTTACTGTGACTTATCTGCATGCGGTATCCAAATTGTTACACCACTCAATGTACTACACTTTCGTTGAAACGCTCAAAATAAACGGTGCAAAACTGTTAGATTATGTTCACTATTGTTGATTTATCATTTTTACAAACTCGTCACTGTTGTTTCACATTTTAAAACATTTCGGTAAGCTTACCAGGCCTGCCCGCGGGCACTGTTATAAAACAACCGTACAGTAGTATGGCGAGTACAAGACTGGGGTGATCTGAGCATCACCACACCAAATTTCCGTTTTAATTGTGCCTTTGAAAACTGGTTTGAGGCGGAATTCCACCAACGTCCTGCCTTGGTGACTGGACATTTCCGTTCTTATTCATCGACAGAAAACTCGCTGTGTAGTTGGAAACATGTGCCTTTTCTGTGATTCACTAGTTACGGATTGAATGATTATCACGGATTATTACGGATTCACTAGTTTATCACCATATGCCCCCTCCTTCTACACTTCTAACCAGATACGTTTCTATGATTTTTATTATAAATTATTATAAAATTGAAAATTATTATAAAGGACGGTTATACAAATTTTGCCCCGTTACATAATGATGAGGTATTATGTGTTCTTTGGTATTGTTTAAGTAACTAACATTAGTTTTGGTTTCCTGTTATCAGATATTGACCTCACTCCCTATTTATTAGTTACACTAGTGACACGCCAACTGTCTTCATGACTCTACCCTGAAACAGTAAAATTATATTGACGTGCTTCATAGCAAATACAAAATTTGACTGGCATTTATAAACATTTAAAATTATAAAACAAAATTGTCAACAATTATGAGAAAACTAATTTTCACAAACATCCATACAGATAAAGCTTTTTTTATTTGGACAAAGTTTAAAAACATTATAGTAACAGCATATCAAAATTTCATAATTTAAAATTATGTTGTTAAATTTGTGCTGTTTCTTTATGTGGAATTCAGTGTGATGTTGTGTATTTAATACAGTACTTTGTTGCAGGTTCTTTGTGGATTAGAGCATCTTCATTATCAAGGCCTAGTATATCGTGATTGTAAACCAGAAAATATTTTACTTGATGATGCGGGTCATGTTCGGATTTCAGATTTAGGACTTGCTGTTGAAATACCCGAAGGTGAAATGGTGAGAGGAAGAGTTGGAACTGTTGGATATATGGGTATGATGCATTACAGGTTGAATGTCGTCTGTGTGTGGGGGGGGGGGCAATTACATGTTAATTGCAATGTAGTGAATAGTTTAGGTTGAGTTTTCCAGAAGTTGAATTCATCATTGTTATGTTCATAAAAAAGTATTAAACTGCAATATATCATAACCCCTTAAAGTATGGGCACCTAATCTTATCTCCTTTCCCCGTGGTATGCAGAATGTTTTACTGAAATCCACATTTATTTGAAGAACTATATTTTATGCATATTTACCTGAATTTAATAAATATCATCGCTGTCTGATTGCCATTATTTCATCTTCACGATGATATATGTTATTTTCCTGTATTTTATCTGCAGATAGTTTTAGTCAAAAGTAGAGATCAGTTTTTTAATTTGTTTTATTTTTGAAACTCAGGTGGATATTAAAAAACTAATAATTGTATAATTGGATAATTTACAAGGAAAAACTGTACAAATATATTGAAAATTAAATGACTAGTTTTTCAACCTGATAAAGCAGATCATACTTTAGTATGATACGGTTTTAAATATGGTGAGCTGAAATGCTTTCATTCCATTTGATTAAAATGTAAAATACAGTGCTGCTGTCTATTAAATGAAATGTGTACATTGTTCATGCTGTCATGGTAAGTGTGTTAATGTTTATATTGTAAATGGTTAATAATATAAACTACTGCAATTATATGCGTATATATTATTGCAGCTCCCGAAGTAATAGACAATGAAAGGTATACATTTAGCCCGGATTGGTTTAGTTTTGGCTGTCTTATTTACGAGATGATTGAAGGGCAGGCACCGTTTAGAGCAAGGAAAGAAAAGGTAATTTGTATACAATCTTGTAATTAGCTGATATAGTACTTCTGTGTAACCATAACAAAATTTTAAAATTATATTTAAGAGTTCATAGATTTGTTATCTAGTAGCGAGTCCAGTTCAACTTAAAAGCTGTGACTGTAAATATCAGGGTGGCCACCGACCGGAAATATCTGGAAAACTGGGAATAATGCGTGAATTTCATTGACCGGGAAAAACAATGTGAATTTTAAGGGAATCCTGGAATTTTAAAAAAAGAAATAAAGTTAAGAGTACGACATTATTAATATAATAAGTGTTTTTTACAACTGCTGTCTACTTTTTTACGTTCGAGAAACGAAAACCATGCTGAAATCCTTTATAAATGTGTATTTCAGTAGGAGATGTGAACGCCGCCAGCGTTGTAACACCCCGTTTGAACCAGAGATGGCAGTAAAGCATCCGATTCGGGCATGAGCAGTACGCACACTTTTCCTCTCAGCTGCTTTTATAAATTTTAAAATAGGCAGTGGCTTTTGACGAGCCTAACAATATTTCTGAGGCCCAGTGTTAGAAATATATTCATTAAAAATCGTTAATGCGATATATACATACAAAATAACCTATCCAATCCCTAGTCTAACAGAGCCAGTGAACGGAACGGTGTTTTTCACAAAAAACTATGGTACTGGTATCTAAGCTGTGTAGTCAGTCGTTCAATACAAACACCGTTGTTTATTTTAAATGAGTTCTTTTCGTGATTATTAATGAAACCATGTGATGAAATAATTCATTTTAAGTTTTAGACGTAAATAAAAATAATTAATTATCATATAGATTTATAGTTTCAGGTAATTAGTTTTATTGTTATATTTAATTTTCCGACCTTTAAAAATGCCTAATCTATAATTTTATAGTTCCAAATCGGGCTTTTCAAACTGTTTCTAACCAAACATAACCTAACTTTTTTCGTGTTTTGTTACCGGCCTCGTTCGACTTTTAAAATTACTTTTGTTGTTGTTTTTACTTTTCTGACCTTTAAAATGTTTCATCTATGATTATAAAGTCAATCTAAACATTAAAGGTGATGGTGAAATAGTGAACAATTACCGATTTATAATTTGAATGACTTCCCATGCAAATTAGTAAAATATAATTTTTTTCAAGAAAACTAAGAGTATAAGACAAATATCCTACATGTAAATTTCTGCATATGTCATATTTTTTCGTAACTTTTAGTCACTTTTTAATAATTGAAAGTAACCTTTTTTTAATTAGTCATGTTTTATCACTATTTTATACTTCAAGACCTGGAATGTGAAATATAATAGGCCTACTAAGATTATTTAACAAGTGTGGGAAGAACTAATAATTCTTTTTTTTTTTTGCAGTTAGCATTTAATTTAAATGAAAATTTTCAGTACTGGTTATACTAATCAGAACTTAATTATTTCGGTAAGTGTGTTATGAGCATACATGGTCGACGCACTGCTCAGTACACTTTGTAGTGACAGTTCTTTTGTGTGGAGTAATTTTCTAACCTGTATTAATAACATAAATATTTAATTTGATAACCTATAGCCTATGTGCTGATTATTTCGAATTAAGAGTAAGTGAAAGTAAGACATGTTGTAAATATGAATATGGTGTTAATTTTTTTTTTAATGTTTCGTGTCATAATTTGATTTACGTCGAATGTGTAATCAGTAACCTGGAATTTTTTTGAAACTGTCCTGGAAAACCTGGAATTATGCATGAACTTTCTGGCCTTGGTTTAGTGGCCACCCTGAAATATGTAGTCTATTCACAGCAAACAGAATAGCTGTAGCTTACTTAGAAAGGTTCACCAAGACCAATTCATATGTTGCAAACAGTCGTGTTTAATTCCATTGGTCCTCTTTAATCTGATGTAAATACTTTATACTTTTTTTTACTATTTAAAACAAAAGATTAAGTTACAACTGCACACAAAAAATTCAAGTCACAATTTATTTTTATAACTCGCTTTCAAACACACATTTATGGGTTTTATATAATTATTGGACACTAGTCCATGCTACACATTATATGAAATATAAAAAGTAAAGGAAATACAGTGGAACCTCAGTATAACACCCCTGTGATATAATGCGACCCTTGATGTAACGGTCATTTTTCACAGTCCCGGCAAATGAAATAGTAAACTTGGGACATTTATATAAAGTGACCCTTAATATAAAGTGCTTTTTGCCCGGTCCACAGAAGAGCATTTTATCAAGGTTTCATTGTATATTCTTAAAAATATTTACATGTAATTGACACACATACTGAATGCAAGTGTACAAACAAAACACAGATTTTTGCTGTTTATTCAGTTAAATGTATTCAGCGCTATCTGTTAGATAAAGAAATAAGTACAGTTCAGTAATAATGTGCTGCTCTCATATGGCAAGCTTGAAAAACAGTTTAAACCTATGTAAACACACCCGGACACCTATGTAAACCTATGTAACCTGAACAGAACGGGGTTACATGTGCACCTAGGACTGAAAGTGTTAGTAAAATGTTACACAATGTGAACCAGTTGATATTATATCCTTTCTCAGTTGCTGATTCTAAGAAAAGTCATGTGGAAACCTGTAATGTAATGAATTAAGTGAAAACTTAATAACAACTTAATAACTACCGAGTTTTCTGAATGAATAGTTGTAGTAATGCAGCAAGTAAACAGAGGAAAACAGGATTTGGAAATAGTAACATGATAGAAACAGTAAATTTTTGTGTTAGTTGTATGTTTATATTAGTCGTGTCTTTCTCTGTTGTATTCAAATGCTTCTTCAGTGTGTAAGCAAATGTTTGACGTCCACAAACATTGTGTTCTAAATTTGCTACAAATCTCTCCCAGGATGACTCATCCTCGCTATCCTTGCTAGTTTACTCCTCTAAAGATAAATAATCTTGTAATTAATCTTATAAGTGTAGCTTGTAATCCTTCTTAAGATTCTGCCACTGAAGATAAATCCTATAAGCTTTCTTTTTACCTGAACTTTATCTCATATCTCATCATCCCAAAATTTTAAGCCTCTCCATCTGATTAGTTTCCTGTTCCCCAGTGCTTGCTAAGCAACTTTTTGTTACTGCTCTTTGAATTACTTAATTCATCATTCATACTGTCCAGCACTGGTACTGCAAACAAGATCCAAGTCTCCCCTGATACACACTACAAATGATTTTTTTTAATAGATAAATTACAGAAAATTTACATCACACATAAATATTCAATCTCGGTGTATCAAAAACTGTAAAATGTTATAAACCATTTCCAATATTATAAGAACCATTTGCTTTATTTGATTAAGTTAAAATTTATTTTAATTGTGTTTTATAATTTTCCTATGTTGAATATGAGTGTACAAAATGTTGTTTTATTTCTGCATGTTAATATAATCTAAAAAATTTAACAGGTAAAAAGAGAAGAAGTTGACAGGAGAGTAAAAGATGATCAAGAAAAGTATTCACATAAATTTAGTGAAGAAGCGAAGTCACTATGTAAACAAGTAGGTACAGATATATTTTTATTAATTCAGTATTCGGTCTTATTTTTACTAGTAAGTACAGGGTGGGGCGTGGGAACTTCCTTTTTTGAAAATGAAATAAAAAACTGTACACGTTTCAAAACTCTTTATTCTTATTTTTCACCTGTCACACAACATGAGAGATTTGATTTTACACTGTTTTAAAAAGAGTATCTTTTAATTGTCACCCTCCATTGTCAATACACTGATTCAGTCGAATTCGGAAGTTTCGGTCCACTCTTTCAAGCATGTGGACCGGTATATTGGCAATTTTGGCTCGGATGTTGTTCTGTAGGTGTTCAAGGGTGTGTGGATGATCGTTATAAACCAGGGATTTGAGATAACCCCACAGGAAATAATCACAGGGGGCTAAATCAGGCGAATGCGCAGGCCAGTTTACTTCCCCTCTCAGGGAGATCAGCTGCCCGGAGAAGGCTTCTCTCAAACAATCCATTCAAACCCTGGCTGTGTGGGCTGTGGCCCCATCTTGCTGAAACCACACATTATCCAGTTCCATTGCTTCGAGAGCAGGCAAAAAAAAAAACTCTTGGATCATTGTCAAATAACGGTCTGAATTCACGGAAACAGCACCACCGTTTTCTTAAAAAAAGTAAGGGCCAATGATCCCTACTCTTGAAATTGCACACCATACCGTGACAGGATCCGAATGAAGGGGCCTCTCATGAAGTTCCCTGGGATTTGTTTCACTCCAGTACCACATATTCTGTTTGTTAACACAGCCACTAAGGTTGAAATGTGCCTCGTCAGAGAAGAACACAAGTGCGTCGTTGGGTAAGGTGTCAACCAGCTGCTCACATGATGTTTGTCGGTTTACATAATCACGTTCTATCAGTTGTTGGGTCACAACCATTTTGTATAGGTGCAAATGGAGGTCATCGTGAAGAATTCGACGAATAGAACGTGCCAACACGCCAAGGGCAACTGCATGTTTACATGCAGAGCGCTTAGGAGACCGCAGCATAGCCAAACAAATTCGTTCGACATTTTCAGGTGTTGTAACGTTCCTCGGAGGTCCTCTCTTTCTTTTGGACACATTCCCCGTTTCCTTGAAGGCGTCCACCCACAATAAAATCGATTTCCGATCAGGAACATGGCCTCGTGGGGGAATTTCGAAGTGACGACGAAAGGCATGTTGCACCGTGATGACCGAGCGGCTGTTAGAAAAATATGCCTCTACGGCAAAAGCGCGATGCTGCCTCGACCAAAGCATTGTTGCGACTGAAATGGGTGGGGACACAAACCTCCCACCCTGCCTCTTCAATTGAGACCTCCCCACCACTCTGTGACCCCCACATAACTTCACCGCACCATTGTTAAAAAAGGAAGTTCCCATGCCCCACCCTGTAGTATTTAGTCATACAAGACTTTCTGCAGTAAACATAACTTGAAATAATAATTCTTTAAGGTGAATAAGTCTTGAAGTTTTGTCTTATATATACTCAGTTGATTGTATCATTTACACAACTGTTGTAAAATAGTGTCATTATCAAGCAGTGGTGGCTGGTGGTACGGATGCAAAGGTTGCACAACCAGTTGAATATAATTAAGTTCGATAAAGTAAAAATGAAAATATTAAGCAGTTAAAAGTGTCTGGAGTTTCAGTGGAAAAATTCAAATGTGGTATGTATGCTGGGATGGTACTAGTAACATACAGTGTCAGTAATAGTGAATGGCAGAACTCATGCGCTAGTTCTTCTTCTTCTTCTTCTTCTTCTTCTTCTTCTTCTTCTTCTTCTTCTTCTTCTTCTTCTTCTTCTTCTTCCTCCCCTAATTGCCCGGGTAGCCGTATAGAGTACGCCAGCCACGCAAGTTTTGCTGTAAATGAAAACCTACCAATCATCGAGGCACGGCCCCCTCAGTACCCTCCTACCAACTCCCTCCGAGCACAATGATCCGTTTGAATTTCACCAGTCTGTTATCGCAAGCCGAAGTAGTGACGTCTTTTACTTGCCGGTCGGTTTGGCGTACTCCGTACGCCGCCCGTCCAACTATGTCGCGGAATGAAATTGTGCGGCCCGAAGATTTCGAACGTGTTTTACGTGAACTGTCGGATGAAGAGAAGCAAAATTCAGGCGTTGACACTGACATTCAATCATCTGATATTGACGAACGTGAGATTATCGAACAGAGTGACCACAATAGTGATTCCGAAATAGATGGTGATCTTCCTTAACCATTTCCAAGGACTTCTGACGACGAGGTGAGTGATACCGATGACAACGATTTTTTTACTAAAACTATTTACAAAAAGAAGAAAGTAAGAGGAAGGGTTGTAAAGGAAACCAGTGAAATTTATAAATGGAAGAAGGGCACTATAAAAAGTAAATTTTCGCGTACGCCTAGTAAAAATATTGTGAAACAAATACTTCCGGCTTCCAAAGACTGTACCGACATGAAAGATGAAATTTCCGCTTTCTTGAAGATTATAAACTTAGACATGATTGATTCTCTAGTGAAATACACTAACATGTACATACAGCGTAACAGAACAATGGAGGACCCTAAGAAAATCTCAAAAAATAGTGCAAAGGACACAAGCAGATTAGAAATAATGGCTGTCATTGGGATTTTAATCTTATTAGGATACAAAAAAATGTCTAAAATACATCTTGACGAAGCATGGGCTCGGGATGGCACTGGCATTGAAATATTGCAAGGGGTGATGGGGCTGAAATGATTCAGATACCTTCTAGCTTCCATAAGATTCGATGACACATCCACAAGACTTACTCGAAAAATAGCCGATAAGTTAGCCACAATACGGGAGTTTTACGACTCTTTCAATGACAACTGTGATAAATTTTATTCGCCTGGGGATCAACTGACGGTTGATGAAAAGTTAGAGCCATTTCGTGGCAGGTGCTCTTTCATTCAGTACATTCCTAATAAGCCGGCCAAGTATGGCCTAAAAATATTTGCAGTTGTTGATTCGTGAACTTTTTATTGCTTGAAATTGGAAATGTACTGTGGCACTCAACCTCCTAGACCGTATGAAGCTTCGAATGCGAGCTTGGATGTCGTCAATAGGCTGATTAGCCGCTATAAAGGTTCTAACAGAAACCTGACTACCGATAACTGGTACACTAGTTATCCTTTAGCCAAATCTCTCCTCGCCAGTGGTATTACCCTCGTGGGTACACTAAAAAAGAACAAAAAAGAAATCCCTTTTCAATTACAGCCAACGAAAACAAGAGAAGTTGGAACTTCAATTTTTTGTTTTCAAAAAGATGTCATGATGGTTTCTTACATGTGTACTTCTTCTCAGCACCGCGCACGACGATGATAAAATTGATTCAGAGACACAAAAACCAAAAATAATCATGGACTATTATAAGTTCAAAGGTGGAGTGGATGTAGTAGACCAACTCGGTGGCAACTACACCGTAGCCCGTAAAACAAAGAGATGGACGATGGCAACTTTTTTTGCGCTTCAAAACGTGGCAGGCATAAATGCACAAATCCTTTTGAATTTCTCTGAACCCAGTGCTTCTCCCAAGTTTAGAAGAATATTTTTCAAAAACTTAGCGACGTCTTATGAAGCCACACCTTCAAGATCGTGCAAACTTACGAAGCCTACCTGTGCATTCAAAAGCAATAATTCGTAGAGTGCTTTCTTCGGACGGAATAAACGAGGAGCAGGAAATACAACCACCCGCAAAAAAGGGAAAAGGACGATGCACTTCATGTGGAAAAGCAAAAAACAACTACACTACGATTAGTTGCTCAGAATGTTCTGCTTTTACATGTAAAACTCATTTGGCGAAAACAGTTTATCTCTGCGGAACATGTGCCAATAAAAATGAACTGGATGACGAAGATTAAGTCTTTGACAATAATTACTGAAAACGTTTGTGCTTTTGTTTTTATTTTTGAAATGTTGTTTGAAACTTTTTGTAAGAAATAAAATATATATATATGTAGGACAGCCATTTCCTCTTTCATATTTTGTTTCAATAAACGCATATAATTATCCGCATGTGTTTTTTTATTATTTCGCTTTTTCAATGTTATCATGTTCACTTCGTTGTGCAAAAAAAAACATGTTCTCTTGGTAGTGTCCTGTTTGTTGCGGCTTATCTCAACGGCTTAGCTCGTTTGTTTACAAACGATAATTACAATTTTGTTTATGACCAAGATAATTACATTGAAGGACAAAGAAATAATATTATGAAACGAAAAACGTTCTAGAGCAGAGAAAAATAAATTGTTTTATTTTCTGGAGCTGAATTACTTGGAATTGTTATCAAAATGACACACGGTGTGTCATTCACAGTCAACGTGTTAAAAAATTACAAGCAGTTGATGATAATTTGGTGGGACAGACCAACAAATGGACAAAATTGTATTGCCAAACCGCCCGGGCAATTAAGGGTTAACAGCCTCTGCTAGTTGTCGCAGTCAAGTGCAGCTTCTCTCCAGTTCTGGGCCCCAAGGATATGGCGCACATCATAATTCACACCATCTTCCCAATGTAGTTTGGGTCTACCAACTCTCCTGGTGCCATAGATCTGTTCTGTGAGTGCCTTTCTGGTTATTTCATTCTCCCCCATTCTGATCACATGTCCAGCCCAAGTTTTATAACTTTCACAATATCTGGTTCATTCAGAAGAGTGTTCAGTTCTTGGTTTTGGTCCTTTTCCTCCATTCACCTACCACACATATTGGACCAAAAATACTGCGGAGGATTTTGCGTTCATGAACCAGCAGGCTTGACTCAGACTTTCTAGAAATAGTCCAGGTCTCAGAACCATAGGTGAGAACTGGGCGGATCAGTGTTTTATACAGAAGCAGCTTGATGCTCTTGGCAGTTGTTCTGCTCTGGAACAGGGGTCTGAGACCAAAGAAGCACCTATTACCTGAGGTCTTTGTTTTATTTCTTCTTTGTTTCCCCATCGGAGTTAACTTGGCATCTTAAATAAACAAAGTTGTTGACTTTTTCGAAGGAATAGTGTAACTTTAATTATTACTTTAACAATTTGTTTACCTTACATAACAACAAACAGGTATGTTTACCTACGAATTCCGAACGCCATCTTGCATTATTGCCAACTGTGAAATTTTTGTAACTTACTAGACTTCGGTTAGGCGAACTGGAGAACAGAAATGGTTATTTCAGTAAAACAGATTGATTACTTGTATACATCTTTTGATCTCGTTTATTATGCATTTATATTCCAATTCATTTTTATTACAAAACAAAACAATTTAAAGTCATTCTACTCCAATCATTTACCAAAAAATATCCCTTCTCCCTCTTCTAATTCTGATATGATTTTTTAACGATGTCTATATAAAAAGAAACAATATCTTGATTTTCTGATTATATGTCTATATAATCAAAATTAGAAAAATTGTATATAAATTCAAAATAGAAAGAAAACTTTAACACAAACGTAAATTTACTTTTTGGAAACCAGCGTTTCTTATTTTATCATTTTTTATTCACGCACACACTCGTACATATCCCATTCCCTTATGTGAGATCTCAGTTTAAAAAATACAATGATGTTGAAATTTTGTTTAGCCTTTATTTTATTACTCGTCTGAATTTTCGTCCAGAACAGTCCAGCCTCCTTACGTATTTGCCTTCATTATTCTCACCTGTATTGACACCATTGTTGTCTGTTACTTCGTTATTTTCATTTGCCCTTACTTACCCGTATCTATTCTCCACACTCCCATCCTCTCAATGGTTTGTTCTAATTCGTTAAGTTTACTATTAATATTTTCATTTTGTTGTTTTATTTCGTCTCTAATCTCATTCAACTTTTCACTAAAATTACTCTTTATTTCATTATTTTGTTCTTTCAACTGTTCGTTGAAATTACTATTTATTTCCTTGAATCTACTTAGACTTGATTGACTTTCTGTGTTAACGTCAGTTAGGCTGACTTCCACGTTATTATTTTCACGTGTACTCATTTTTATTATTTAATTCGTAACACTTATTTATAATACACATAAACACACTATATGATATTATAACCTGCGTCTATTAAGATGTATCTAAAAGTTTTCATTCATTTACCTTACATAACCCTTTCTGTCCTCCACAGTAGGCCTACATTTACATAAATGAGTTTTATGTAAATGTCCCTGTTGGCGACGCCAATGTAACTTTAATTATTACTTTAACAATTTGTTTACCTTACATAACAACAAACAGGTACAGGTAGATCTCGTTATACGCGGGATATACGTTTTTGAAAACCGGCGCGTATACCGAATTCGCGTAAATCGGGACGTATCTTTTACATGGGCAAGTACACTAGGGCATGAATGAAAAAATTAAGTAACTTATTAAAAATGCTTTTTAATACATTTAAATGATCGAAATAACATACAGTACAGTACAGAAAAGTATTCAAAAATTAAAAATGTTAAAGTCTCTCTTCACTTACATAATATCTTCAGGGTCGTCAACATCAGAAGAATCTGTTGAAGTTGTGGTCAGTCTTCCTCCTTTTGCAATTAAGGTAGAACTGGTAGAATTCCCAGGTGACACTGTCGTAGCAGAAGTTGGGTTCTTACTGGATGCAGGACTGTCATTGGAAACGCCATGATGTTTGGTAAAAAACATTTTAATAGATGGCTGTGTCCTCTTCTTTGTCTTTTGGCTGTAGAGGTCTTTGTAACATTTCATCACGTGTTCAACTTCCCTCTTCACTTGAGAACTTCTCATTGTGTCGGGATCGTGCTCTTCAAAAATAGACATGGCTGAGTCGATCATCTGGAAAGCCTGAGCCATGATTTTAGTTGTGAGCTTCTTCTCAGGTTGAACTTTGTCTATTTCCTCGTCTTCCTGTTCTTTTACAATTCTCTCCTCTTCAATAATCATTAAGTCTTCATTGGTTAGATCTTCTACATGTGAGTTCAATACCTCGCGCACATTTTCTTCGTCGACGTCAGTAAAACCAATGTGTTGTGCCATGTCTGCTATCTCTCTCGTCGCACCACCGATGTCATTTCCCACTCCATCTTCTGAAACAACTTCAACAGCTTCAGGCCACAGTTTCTTCCAGACACCATTCATACATTGTGGTGTGATTTCATTCCATGAGTCTCGAATAATTCCAGTCGCCATATGAATGTTAAATTGACACCAGAAAGCCTTGATGGTGAGTTTGTCATCGGCGTCACACTGCCCGATAAGCTTTGAAAATGTTCGACGCAGATAGTAGGCCTTAAATGTGGCAATGACGCCCTGGTCCATAGGTTGGAGGTTGGAAGTGGTGTTTGGAGGAAGAAATACAACTTGAATGTTTTTGCTTAATTCAGCAAAAAAAGGAGGGTGACTTGAAGCATTGTCAAGAAGGATGAGAATCTTGAAAGGAATGTGTTCTTTTTCACAGTAGGCTTTCAACTCGTCATTTAGTTCTCTTGTAAAATAGTCGGAGAAAATTGCAGAAGTAGTCCATCCCTTTTTATTACACTTCCAATGAACTGGCAGTCGCAACTTATCACAGCCTTTTAGTGCTCTCGGATTTTGTGAGTGGTAGATCATAAGAGGTTTTAATTTACAATCCCCAGAAGCGTTTCCTCCAAAAAGAAGAGTGCATCGGTCATTGGCCGCCTTGAAACCAGGCGCTGTTTTTTCTTCAATGGAAATGAATGTGCGGCTCGGCATTCACTTCCAAAGTAGACCAGTTTCGTCGAGATTATAAACTTGTTTAGGTGTGTAGCCTCCATCAGTGATGAATTTGTTAAATAGAGTTCGTGAAAATTCCTCCGCTGCAATATGATCGGCGGCTGCTGCCTCTCCCATTAATTTTATATTGTGAAAACCAAAACGCTGCTTGAAGCGATCGAACCAACCAGAACCGGCTGAGAAAGACGGCCCATCTTCTGTATCTTTCGTCAGGTCTGCATACAGGCTTCTTGCTTTTGTTTGAATTGCAGTTCCGACAAGAGGCATGTGCTGCAGGTTATGGTGTTTAATCCAGTAGCTTAACATACTCTCCATTTTTTCCATTGCCTTAGATCGAGATTTAGTCAGTCTAGTAACACTCAGGTTTGTCGATGATTGAGCACTTCTACGAATTGATTGTGCATTGTTGCGAATAGTTCTTATCGTAGATTCACTGAGTCCCATTGCACGCTGAATGTCAATGTTACGTCCCCCTTTATCACATCGGTCTAGAACTTCCAGCTTCAATTCTAATGAGTGGGATTTTCTCGAACGTTTCTTCACTTTGTTACTCACACTTCTTCTACGTTTATCTGACATTTTACTTGTTATAACACAACCAAACTTACTGCAACAAGCTTACAAGCAATACTGGCGTCCTCCTACAATCGGAAACACAGTGACAAGGTCACAGTACAGGAAGATGCGCATGATAGTTGTGCACTCACAACGGAGCTGTATGCACACTGTACAACCTGCATATGGGTTTGCAGCAGTTCTGGATAAAGGAGCGCTCAATATTCTTACATTACAGCCAATATTTTGATGCTTCAAAACTTCACAAATAAACCACGTTATCCGAAAATGCGGATACCGAAAGCGCGTATAATGGGATCTACCTGTATGTTTACCTTCGAATTCCGGACGCCATCTTGCAGTATTGCCAACTGTGAAATTTTTGTAACTTACCAGAGTTCGGTTAGGCGAACTTGAGAACAGAAATGGTTATTTCAATAAAACAGATTGGTTACTTGTGTACATCTTTTGATCTCGTTTATTATGCATTTATATTCCAATTCATTTTTATTACAAAACAAAATTTAAAGTCATTCGACTCCAATCATTTACCAAAAAATATCCCTTCTCCCTCTTCTAATTCTGATATGATTTTTTAACGATGTCTATATAAAAAGAAACATTATCTTGATTTTCTGATTATATGTCTGTATAATGAAAATTAGAAAAATTGTATATAAACTCAAAATAGAAAGAAAACTTTAACACAAACATAAAATTTACTTTTTGGAAACCAGCGTTTCTTATTTTATCATTTTACTTCCATGTTCCTTAAGGAAATGGAAGTATGGTGATGGCAAAAAAAATCGTGTTCGAGATTATTGCAGATTCTGATTGTACTACACTCAAAACATGAAAAAAAGTCGTTTTTCGAAAAGTGTCTCTGTGTCTGTCTGTCTGTCTGTCTGTCTGTCTGTCTGTAGATTTTTTTTCTATGGCAAACTATAACAGCCGCACTTCTCTCTTCACTTACATAATATCTTCAGGGTCGTCAACATCAGAAGAATCTGTTGAAGTTGTGGTCAGTCTTCCTCCTTTTGCAATTAAGGTAGAACTGGTAGAATTCCCAGGTGACACTGTCGTAGCAGAAGTTGGGTTCTTACTGGATGCAGGACTGTCATTGGAAACGCCATGATGTTTGGTAAAAAACATTTTAATAGACGGCTGTGTCCTCTTCTTTGTCTTTTGGCTGTAGAGGTCTTTGTAACATTTCATCACGTGTTCAACTTCCCTCTTCACTTGAGAACTTCTCATTGTGTCGGGATCGTGCTCTTCAAAAATAGACATGGCTGAGTCGATCATCTGGAAAGCCTGAGCCATGATTTTAGTTGTGAGCTTCTTCTCAGGTTGAACTTTGTCTATTTCCTCGTCTTCCTGTTCTTTTACAATTCTCTCCTCTTCAATAATCATTAAGTCTTCATTGGTTAGATCTTCTACATGTGAGTTCAATACCTCGCGCACATTTTCTTCGTCGACGTCAGTAAAACCAATGTGTTGTGCCATGTCTGCTATCTCTCTCGTCGCACCACCGATGTCATTTCCCACTCCATCTTCTGAAACAACTTCAACAGCTTCAGGCCACAGTTTCTTCCAGACACCATTCATACATTGTGGTGTGATTTCATTCCATGTGTCTCGAATCATTCCAGTCGCCATATGAATGTTAAATTGACACCAGAAAGCCTTGATGGTGAGTTTGTCATCGGCGTCACACTGCCCGATAAGCTTTGAAAATGTTCGACGCAGATAGTAGGCCTTAAATGTGGCAATAACGCCCTGGTCCATAGGCTGGAGGACGGAAGTGGTGTTTGGACGAAGAAATACAACTTGAATGTTTTTGCTTAATTCAGCAACCACTTGCATATGGGTTTGGAGCAGTTCTGGATAAAGGAGCGCTCAATATTCTTACATTACAGCCAATATTTTGACGCTTCGAAACTTCACAAATAAACCGCGTTATCCGAAAACGCGGATACCGAAAGCGCGTATAACGGGATCTACCTGTATGTTTACCTACGAATTCCAGACGCCATCTTGCAGTATTGCCAACTGTGAAATTTTTGTAACTTACCAGAGTTCGGTTAGGCGAACTTGAGAACAGAAATGGTTATTTCAATAAAACAGATTGGTTACTTGTATACATCTTTTGATCTCGTTTATTATGCATTTATATTCCAATTCATTTTTATTACAAAACAAAACAATTTAAAGTCATTCGACTTCAATCATTTACCAAAAAATATCCCTTCTCCCTCTTCTAATTCTGATATGATTTTTTAACGATGTCTATATAAAAAGAAACAATATCTTGATTTTCTGATTATATGTCTATATAATGAAAATTAGAAAAATTGTATATAAACTCAAAATAGAAAGAAAACTTTAACACAAACATAAAATTTACTTTTTGGAAACCAGCATTTCTTATTTTATCATTTTACTTCCATGTTCCTTAAGGAAATGGAAGTATGGTGATGGCAAAAAAAAATCGTGTTCGAGATTATTGCAGATTCTGATTGTACTACACTCAACACATGAAAAAAAGTCATTTTTCGAAAAGTGTCTGTGTCTGTCTGTCTGTATGTAGATTTTTTTTTCTATGGCAAACGATAACAGCCGCAGATTCAAACAGAATCAAATAATTTTTTGCATACAGCCCTGATTTGTAGAGTACTCAAGACCTATTGTTTTTGGTGAAGATCAGTTTAGGGAAAGGGGTAGTTTACCTGCAACTTTTTTTTTAATGAAGGGTAATTTGTTTCTATGGCAAACAATAACAGCCACAAATTCAAACACAATCAAATAATATTTTGCATACAGCCCTTAATTGTAGAGTTCTCAAGACCTATTGATTTTGGTAAAGATCGGTTAAGGGAAAGGGGTAGTTTACCTACAAGATTTTATGTTTTATCAAGGGTATTTTCTATGGCAAACGATAACAGCCGCAAATTCAAACATAATCAAATAATGTTTTGCATACTGCCCTGAATTATAGAGAACTCAAGGTCTTTTGATTTTGTTGAAGATCGGTTAAAGGAAAGGGGTAGTTTACCAGCAACATTTTATGTTTAACAAGGGTAATTTTTTTTTTGACGAAACATAACTGCTGTAAATTCAAAGAGAATCAAATAATATTTTGCATACGTTCCTGAATTGTAGAGGGCTCAAGGGCTGTTGATTTTGGTGAAGATCAGTTGAGGGAAAGGGGTAGTTTATCAGCAACATTTTATATTGTAACAAGAGAAATGTTTATATGATGAACGATAACTGCCACACATTCAAACAGAATCAAATTTTTTTTTCATGCATTCCTGAATTGTAGAGATCTGAAGGTATGTTGATTTTGGTGATGATCGGTTAAGATAAAGGGGTAGTTTACCTACAACATTTTATATTTTAACAAGAGTAAAGTACTTAATTTTGATAAATAAAGTATCCTGATAAGTAGCTCACAATAAACCTCTGTAGAAACGTAGTTGAAATATCTATAAATGAAGAGGATAGTTGAACGATGTGGGGGTAATTTTGTATTAATGAAAATTATAGTTGAAGGGGAAGGGGGTAATTTTTTATGTGTACTACGTTGTCAGCAACAAAGAAGTAGTTCTTTGTTAAAGTTCCTTCCCGGGCTGTTTACCCGTAGTCCAATGTTTTCTGTAAAACCAGACTTTTCGGCAGTGCCATCGACTGCCATCATCAGTGAAAATCTAGTGCAAAAACGTGAGGTGGTATATGTAAGTGACCACAGTACTGTGGTTAAGGCTGAAGCAATAAGTAGAAAGAAGTAGTTTCTATGGAAATATTTCATTTCAAAAATTATTTTAAATATAAATCTTAGAACATGGAAGTCATGTATGGTTCTCCATACCAATATTTTACTTCCATGTTCCTTAAGGAAATGGAAGTATGGTGATGGCAAAAAAATCGTGTTCGAGATTATTTGCAGATTCTGATTGTACTACACTCGAAACATGAAAAAAAGTAATTTTTTGAAAAGTGTCTCTGTGTGTGTCTGCCTGTCTGTCTGTCTGTAATTTTTTTTTCTATGGCAAACGATAACAACCGCAAATTTAAACTGAATCAACTACTCTTTTGCATACAGCCCTGAATTGTAGAGTTCTCAAGACTTATTGTTTTTGGTGAAGATCGTGTAACTTTCTTTATTTTGGTAAAATTAAATCTATTCAAATTACAACTCCCACTTACCTTACGACTTTGATCTGGCCGGATCGCATAGTGTGGACTAACCCATTTCGTTCGACGAACTCTGACGATACATATAACGAACTAAGGTTTTGAAAGAAACTAACTCTCAATTTTTTGGAAGAGAAATTATTTTTGTTTAATAATCAAATAATGCGATTTTATAACTTTGTTTTCCAAATAAATTGTCTTACATGTTTTTAAAGGTTGTGTAACTCTTGGTTATACATCTTATTTAATAGCCTTACACAATATTACTTACGTCTAAGAAGATAGCCCAGCTGCTCACACACTCTCACATTCTTAAAAACAACCCCCGTTACCCTAATTGATTAATATAATGCATTATATAAAATCCCCGCCTGCCACACGTTCATCCGTGACCTCGTGGCCGCCCCATGTTAAGTTTGTAATCGTCCCGAAAAATAAACAAAAAAATAACAAATATGGATGTTGTTGTTCTGTAGTTATTCCCGCATCACTGCCACTGTTTTAAAAAGATTGATTCACTTTTACTGCCACATTTTTTAAATTTTGAGAAGAGCTAACCCCTTCGAGATGCACCGGCCGGCACTCTTTGGGACGAACTGCTGCATGTGCTTGGTTGAACTGGCGGAAGCGGCAATTCAAAGCCACCGGGTTTTAGTCGCCGTATACAGTTGACTTGCTGCGGCATATCCAGTTTATGCATAGATTATAGCTGGTATATGTGTGTGTCCAGAGGCCGATATTGGACTTGGTTCCGCTGATGTCACCAACAGTAGGCGGAGTTAATGAGACTTCCGTGAGGTCTTATAGAAGACGACGAATATTTTTTTTACGCTCTCGCCATCTTGAGTTGTTTGTCAGAGCGTCACTTGGAGCGTGATTGAGCAGTTGCGTATGTGCGCTGCCACACACAGGTACAAAGTTCTCAGAATTTTGTGGTTGGCGCGAATTCTCTGCCGCATTCCTCGACAACTGAGTCCTATTGCGTTGTTTCACTGTTCTGTTATGTTGCACAATAATGCAGCTTTACCATACTTTATACCAGTCCGCCCGAAAACGAAATCAATAAAAACATAAATATATGCCCCAAACGGTTAAAACAAAAACATCCAAAAATCGACCCGCTACAATACCCCCTCGATGAGAATTCTGCTGTTCACGACAGAAGAAATCTCATCGATAACCCCGAAGAGGACCGGAGAGGAACTGGTGCCACAACCCCCTTGTTCTTACTCTGCATGGGTACACGACCCCCCTGGCTCAGCGACCATTGACTCATCTGAACGGGATCACTGGACTTCTCCGTAAGAGATCCCAACACCGAGAAATCGATCAGACTCGCACCACGGCCCACCTCGCCTTCTAACATGCTACCCCCAAGATCCTCAATCCCGGGCTAAAATTATCCCAGCTCCTCCGCCGATATGTTTCCCCTTTTTGCAAGCTGGGCTGCCTTTAGCAGATACTGGGCTCACACACATTAACATTACATATTATCATAACACATTAAAATAAAAACTTCCTTTTAAAATTTATTATAAATTCAAAAAATTCAATATTCAAAAAAAAATCTTTTACCAAAAAAATTCTCTTCCTTTTTTTTTTCTAATTTTTGTTTCAATGACTTAACCTAAACATTCCTATTAATACAAATACATCCTTACTCTAGCATGAGAACAATTTATAGCCTACCAATATAAAGCAATACAATAAAAGAAACATCATTAATACATACACAACAAAATAATAATTATCTAACATATTCACTCGCTGGCAGGCGACAAATCAAGTTTTTTTTTTCTTCAAAAAAATTTAAAATTTTCAAAATTTTAAAATTCAAAAAAAATTATTCATTAAATATTTATTAAATTTATTTATTAAATAACATTTATTAAAATTATTCAAAGATTAGTTTGAATTAATCAAACAAACAAATTAAAATTGAATTCCTACTCTACAAGCTTAGTAGGTGTATGAACTCATCAGCTGATCATAACTAGGTCAAGTCCCAAACCCTTGACCTACATATGTTATGTATGATTTTTGAAAACACTTTAACTATCTGTAATATCCTACCTTGAAATACAAAACATAGTAACATAGAATATTTATAATAAACAAAATATTAATATAAATAATAATCAGATTGGCATTTAAATCATTTAAATCAAACACTTCTTGACTTTACATTATTTTCACTTCTATCAAAATTCTGTCACTGGTTTAAAAAACAATTGTACATTCTTTATTATAAATTCCTCTCTTTAGTTGACAGTTAATTCTACCTTACTGGGGGTGATGTAAATTATTTATTCTCGTTTTTCTGTATTAGATTTCTATACATATATAAACTTTCTCCCCCTGACTCTAACATTCATCAACTCAATTATCATGACACCCATCTCTATCAAAAATATCTACTAATCAGGCCATTCTAAACCCCAACTTATCATTTAACACAATTCGCCGCCTTCTCTACATATATGAAAAAATACTCTCTAACCCTTTGTACATAGGATACGTGTTTCCTTCCCAAAACTCATTTCCCTTATTTGGCCCCCGGATTCTACCTAAGGCGGCCCCTTCCCCACTAAAATCTATTCTAATCCCGTCCCAACCCTTGTTGCGGACTCCCCAAATACACTACCCCCTAATACAAAATTGCCATCCCCAAAAATCTCAATCTCATTACCCCACTACAAATACACAAAATAACCTCATTAACTATAAACATAAATATAGATCATTCAAAACTCTACCTAAAATCTCCATTACCACTGTGTCAACATCAATATTTCACCAAATTCTATACCATACATTAACTCAAAAATAACATTACATCATATTCATCTCTACTATTTCACATTCAACGTTTAATTCAAATTGGACAGGTCTACATGTCCCGTAAAACATTTA
Source organism: Magicicada septendecula (assembly GCA_034769895.1). Lineage (NCBI taxonomy): Eukaryota > Metazoa > Arthropoda > Insecta > Hemiptera > Cicadidae > Magicicada > Magicicada septendecula. The sequence goes on along the minus strand of CM068373.1, from coordinate 65,090,492 downwards.
TCACCCATGAATTATCTTTTATTAACTTGCATAAATTATTATTATTTTATTTCTCATATTCCTTTTATCTTTACTTCAAAATATCTGTAGTACATCAAACATAGCATTGAACATTAATAACTTGTAACCTTTATAACTAACCTACCAGTGACATCATTGTTGATCAGCTGATATCCTAACATAATTAAAACACCATGAATACCTTTCAAAATTGAACAATTACATGTAATACATTATCAACACTTACTTCTATTATGTTGATTGCCTGCCAGGCGTCTAATGATTGGCTTAGAAAAAAAATTATACACATAATGAAAATACATTTTATCAACAACTATATCTAACACACAACAATAAAATGATACCTTTAAAATTATAGTATGAACCTTATTTTACGAGTCTGAGCATATAATTATGTGGACAGAGCACAAGCATTTTTGATTGGATTAAACCTTGAATAAGCAAAACTGTTACGTCATAAGATTTTAAAATTCGTGACTCCTTTACGTCACCTCCCAGCCACACACTCTATTTCAGATTATGGAGGACTGTTTCGCCCTTTCGCTTCCACAGAGACTGTATATTTTGGAGCAGGGTTTTACCTCTCCGTGTCTCTGCTTCCGCTGTTAAGTTAAAATTGGTGAACATCATCATGTTCTAGTTAATAATCATGCACCCTTAAACGGATCTACCACCTGGCTCTGCTGTTCCTACTCGAACAGAGTGGCAGCCGCTGTTCCATAGTTTGGTGATTCCCCTTTTTATTACCCCCCATCAATTTCAAAATACACCTTTACAACGATAACAGCTATGGCCAGTTATGGTCAGCGCGTAATCGTAATGTGCCCCAACCATAGCTGTTAAAGCTAAACCAATTCCACGGTCAGGGTTCGGTGAGGCCGTGACCGCCCGAAAATTTGGGGAATCACAAGTAAGGTATCTTTCGTAATATTAAATTTACGAATTCATATTTAAATGACAATATTAATTTAGATGGGGTTTTGAACCCACTTTATATGTAAGCTTAACCATTAGTAACATAAAATATTAAATACAAAATCTACAACCTTCCCCCATAGCAGTTCCACACTACACTGTTATGTCACTTCATTGAGCACCAAACTACCCCCCAAAATTATCCTCACATCTTGTATTGATAACAAGTTCTTATATTACTACACATTTCTCCAAAACGTTCCTATACCCACTACTACCAAAATCTAACAATTATATTTGGTCACCTAATGCTAAAAAATTTAGAAGAAAAAAATTATATCTTAAATTTAAAATTATACACATCCAAAATTTTTTTTTTTTTTTTTTTTTTTTTTTCTCAAAACTCTATTTACACTGGAGGCTGACTAACATTCCAAAATCAAGATTAGTGCTGGTAGACAGTAACCGCCCGAAAAGTCGGGTTTCGCCGCAAAACGGATCGGCACTAGGTAGATATACTACGTGAATTCACGTCCCCCCTCTGAAACACACTACTTCCCCTCCTAGCATTTCTTCTACCCCGCTTTCTACCGTGCTCCAAAACGTCCTGCCCCAAAACTCGTCGTTTCAGGCCAATCAGAAGATATTGTCAAAGGCTCCATTTTAATTTTGCCCTGGACACCAAAAAATTTAATTTGAATGCACTGCCTTTTATTTAATGCAGCCTCCATTATATACAAACACTCTAAGGCAGTGCAGGCACGTGACAGGCACACCAAAACCGCTGCACCATGAGTGTATTAAAAAATTTGAAGTCGAGTCACGTACCTGTTGGGGTCCCCCTCCCCGTTCAAATATATGTGGTTAAATTTCTATTTTGTACCAATTTTGTTGGAGCCGGACCATCGTTGTTTTCACCGCCCGAAGGAAGGTCCTGCCCGCCATGGCCCGCCTCCGCTTTCCAAATTCCACGGCCAGGACTGGTAAGGTCGTGGCCGCCTGAAAATGGGGGAGGAGCCCTTCTAAAAACATAAAAGAATAATTAAATAACATTCATACCTTTACAAATTAACGAAATACTTATGCTGACCAAAATAATTTCAAATTTGTCGCATTGTGCGTACCTACTATCTCCCTGGTTTCTCTATTCTGTAACACATATGAATTTCTCATTTTTATCTCCACTACCTCGTACGGCCCCTCGTACAATAAGAAAAACTTCTTGATCTCCTTGTCTTGTGCACTTGATAAGTCATGTCGTCGTATCAATACCAGCTGTCCAACCTCATACTTCGTCCACTTACCTTTCCTATCATGGCGCTGTTTTCTCCGCTCTCCCTTCGTCAACAAACTCTCATTCGCTAGTCTAAGTTTAACATCGTTGCTAATAGTGTTGGTTTCCGGTGGATATTCAATTAATTGTTCCAAAATCCGCTGTGGGCGCTTTCCTCGTATCAACTCGTAAGGCGTGAACCCCGTCGACTCGTGGGTGGTGCAGTTTAGCCAGTTTTCAATCTTCTGCACATAGAATGGCCACTCGCTATGTTTGGCGTGGCAGTATGTTCGAAAAATTCTGCCCAACTCCCTCATGACTCTCTCAGCTTGATTCGACTGTGGATGATATACGGCAGTGTGCTTTGGGATAATACCTTCCCATCCAAGAGTCTGGCGCCATCTTCCGCTGATGAACTGCGGCCCATGGTCGGATAATATCACCTTCGGCTTTCCCACGTTGATCATATAGTCGCGTGTGATCTTCTCGCTCAGCACCTGGCTCGTTGCTCGCTTCACGCTATATAGTCTGACATATTTAGAAAAAGTGTCAAGTACAACAAAAATATGCATCACTCCACCCCTACCTTTCGGCAATGGGCCGTACAAATCTACAGCTACCAAATCAAATGGTTTTTCTACTTTAATATAATTTAGTTCTCCCTCTAACCTATAATTTATAACTTTGGATTTCTGACATAACGCACAAACTCTAAGTATTCTTCGGACTCGTTTCTCCATGTTCTTAAATAAACAAGATTCCTTTAATACATTCACACACTTCCGTGCCCCAAAATGCCCGTATCTAAAATGACAGTCCCACACTATTTTCTCTATCAACCCTTCAGGTATGACTAATCTCCAATCTCTCTCTCTCCCCTCTACTTTTTTAAACAAACTCCCTTTAAACACTTGAAAATATTGTTTATACCCAAACTCATCTACATCTGATTCTATACTAGTAATTATTTTATTTAATTTATTATCAGCTCTTTGCATTACATTTATATCTTTTAATTCCTCCCCAAAAAGTTTATCTTCCCGGGATAATCTATAAATTTCTATCTCTTTAATATCTCTCCCTGTTCTATTTCTATCTGTGTCTACTCGTGATAGTGTGTCGGGCACCCTGTTCTCTACACCCTTAATGTATTCCCAAGAAAAATTATACTCTTGAAGAGCTAACACCCACCTGGTTATCCGGCTGTGTGTGAGTTTACAAGTATTGAGGAACGATAGCGCTTTATGGTCCGTCCTGATGATGGTCCTGTTACCCAGCAGATACGTTCGGAACTTCCTCACGGCGAACACTATACTGAGGAGCTCCTTTTCTGTGGTAGTGTAGTTGCGCTCAGCGGCTAGCAATGTCCGGCTGGCAAAGGCGATAGTTTTATGTTCCTTCTCCTCGTCCTCTTGGTACAGTTCTGCTCCCAACGCTATGTTACTAGCGTCTGTCTGCAAATAAAATTTGTCATTAAAATTGGGATGGTTCATTAGTATCATATCTGTGAACTTAATTTTGATGTCATTAAACGTCGCTCTTTCGTTATCGCCCCATCTCCATTGCTTGTTCTTCTGTAACACTGCGCTGAGTCGGGCCGTCGTCTGTGCGTAGTTCCTCTGAAACTTCCTGTAAAAATTACAAAGACCAAGAAAACTTTGCAATTGTTTTATATTTTTGGGCTCCGGGAACTTCAGGATGGATTCTACTTTATCCGGATTGGCACGTATTCCTGTAGGTGTTATGATGAAACCTAAAAAATGTATCTCCGTTTGCAAAAATTTCGATTTGTCCCAATTCACTGTCAAACCTCCCTGATATAACTTCCCCAAAACATATTCCAAATGCTCTACATGCTCTTCAAATGTTCTGGATGCTATTAAAATGTCATCAACGTAAATAGTTAAAAAATCTAAGTTGTGTGGTTGCAAAATTTCGTCAAGACATTTGATAAAGCTAGCTACACTTGTGTCCAAACCGAACGGTAGTCTCTTAAATTGGTAATTCTTTCCATTGAATAAAAAAGCTGTATATTTTCGACTATTTGCTGCCAATGGAACTTGCCAATACCCGGCGGTTAGGTCTAAAGAAGTCATATATTGTACGCCGCTAAACTTCTGAAATATTTCTTCAATAGCTTCGGGTGACTCCCTATCTGGAATAATTATTTGATTGATTTTGCGGGCATCTAAACATAACCTAACTCTACCATCTTTTTTAATCACGACTACTAAGGGGTTGGAATATGGTGATACAGATCGCTCAATTATATCTCCATCTAACATTTTCTCTAACTCCAGCTGAACCGCTCTTCTCTTCGCATATGGCACCGGATAACTTCTTTGCACATAGGGTGCGTGTTCCCTTACCTTTAACTCGCATTCATAATTTTTTGCCCTCCCTGGTATATCGGCAAACACTTCTCTAAAATTCTCTACTACCCGCCACAACGATTCACGTTGAGAACTCCCTATCACGCCACCCTCACTACAAAATTTCAGTGCTCTTTCATTCCATACGTGATCCACATTCTCATCATACTCTATCTTACTCTCACTGCATTCATTCATACTAATTTCCATGTCTTGTTTATCATTCCGATTGTGTATCACCCTTACCCCTGAAATTCTTACCGCCTCTAACACCCGTTCAAAATTAATACGGACTGGTTCCCCTTCATTATTTAATTCTAATACCCGTTTATGAAAATCAATCAACGCCTTATGTTTAATCAAAAAATCATTTCCCAGTATCACTTCAAGATTTAGTCCCCGTACAACTAGAAATGTATTATCATACCCTACCCCGTTAATTATCATGTTTAACTGTACTTGTTTCGTGACTCTCTTACTTCTAACTCCCGTAATACCTACAATCGTCACCCCCGCTACTGGTAAAGATGGAATATTTTTATTTATTTCTTTTAATTCATCTAATACATGTTCAGAAATAACAGAGATTTCGCTACCCGTATCGATTAAAGTTTTAATCTCCTTACCTTCTATGTTGATTTTCACCTCAGTCAGTCCATTCTCCCGTCTCACTGCTTCGAAGTCTTCCTCCTCCAATAATTCCTCAGATAAATCTGTAATCACAATGTTGTTTTGGTATCTATCATCCATTTGGACCCCAGAAACTTCCGGCGACAACGGTCGGGTCCGGTGTTCTATTGTCCCTCTTAGTTTCCCGCAGAGGTGCCCGCCACTGCATGGTTGTATCCTCGCTCGTGCTGGTTTCCTCGCGGTTCATGAGTTTGGCCTCTCTGTGCTCCTCCTGGGCCCTCTCCCCTTCGCTGGTATGCATGCTGGTTCTGTGCGGGTGGTGGTCCTTGTCGCTGACCCGGTCTCTCTCTCCTGCATCTAAAACAAAAATTTTGTGTCGCATAATTCTCTTGTGAACATGCTGGACAAGTCCACGTGGGTCCTCGATTATTTTGTTCTCGTCTAGGGTATGCCGGTCCATTTGTAGGTCCCCTCGGCGGTCCCTGATTACCTCCATTATTTCCATTCTGCTGGTTCTGACGGCGACTCAATTCTTGGTCCCGGATATTCTGAAACACATCTAAAATATTTTCTAGCTCGCTAATATTAGCTACCTCCCTTGTCATAAGTGTTATTTGTACTTCCCTTGGCAAATGCTTGCTGATATGCCTCACAAAGGATCTAAATGGCAATGGCGGTTCTAAGTATTTCGCCTCGTTAAATATTTTCATTACATACCCTGTTATATTATTATTGGGCCCCCCGAAATTCCCTGTTCCCATGATTCTACTTCGTAACACTTCTTGATCTTCTTCCGACCAATATTTATTTATAAATGCATACTCAAAATTTTCAAAACACTCCCATTCCGTTTTATGTACTTCGGCCCATATCTCCGAACTACCTTTAAAGCATTTTAGAATTTTTAATAATTGGACTTCCCAGTTATTAGTACTGAACTTATTGAACTCTCTCACTCTGCTTATGAACTGCATAGGGTGTACTTTTTTGTTATCACAACTGAATGTCTCTAACTCAACTTCACTGCTTACGTCACGAGTCATAATTACTCGCTCGGTAACAGTGTTAACTTGTTGGCTGATGGCCTTGCTCAATTCATTTTTAACATTCATTAGTTTAAGGTTATTATCACATTCAAGGTCACTTATTGTATCATGTATGGTCTTAAATTCAATCTTATAATTATGTTCTATTTCTCTTATTCTACTATTATTATTTTCAATCTGGCTCATAGCATAACCAACCTTACATTCAGTATTGGTTTTACACTCACTTATTTGATTCTCAACAATTGTGTTTATGACACTATATTGTTCCGTGATCTGTTTCTCTACTTTATTAGTTATATTATTGGTAATATCAGAAACACGGCTCTCTAATTGCTCAGTTAATGACTCTGACAGGTGTAGTTTCATACTTTCACAACGTTCATCAATATGTTTGTCTAATACACTGCTCAAATTATCAAATTGCATATTAATATTCTGCTGAAACTGAATATTCTGTTCTTTAATTTCATTAAAAATAACATCATTTTTAATATTCTGCTGTTCGCATTTTGTTTTCTGTTCTTTGAATTCGTTACTTAAAATCTCAAGACGCTTATTTAATTCATTATTCTGCATGTCAAATTTGTTGTCCATTTTTCGTAAAAAACTCATTATATCTAGTTCCTCTGATTGTTTACTTTTATTAATTGAAACGGGGGTCAATTGAATCCCCGAATCAAAGTATATTTCGTTTGGTTGTGGTTGAGATGCAATCGGAGTGGAATGAACTATTACATTACTGCCGCCAGCTGTTTCTGTAACAGCACCCGTCTCCCCCCTCAACATACCACTTTCATCCAGCGATTGCGACTCAAGGCCACTTTCACTCATAATTGAATTTATTATACTACTTTTTTCTGTATTCTCGGACATTTTTACTGTATCTATTTTTTCTTACGTAACAACTGTCCATTAGTAATTTTATTTCAAAACTGATATTTTACCAAATCAATTTGCTTTCATAACCCTACTTCGCTATGCATCGTCAGATGTAGGCCGGTGTTAAAATAACCCCTCTTCAGTTATATTAAATCCTGGAAATCACGGCACCAATTGTAACTTTCTTTATTTTGGTAAAATTAAATCTATTCAAATTACAACTCCCACTTACCTTACGACTTTGATCTGGCCGGATCGCATAGTGTGGACTAACCCATTTCGTTCGACGAACTCTGACGATACATATAACGAACTAAGGTTTTGAAAGAAACTAACTCTCAATTTTTTGGAAGAGAAATTATTTTTGTTTAATAATCAAATAATGCGATTTTATAACTTTGTTTTCCAAATAAATTGTCTTACATGTTTTTAAAGGTTGTGTAACTCTTGGTTATACATCTTATTTAATAGCCTTACACAATATTACTTACGTCTAAGAAGATAGCCCAGCTGCTCACACACTCTCACATTCTTAAAAACAACCCCCGTTACCCTAATTGATTAATATAATGCATTATATAAAATCCCCGCCTGCCACACGTTCATCCGTGACCTCGTGGCCGCCCCATGTTAAGTTTGTAATCGTCCCGAAAAATAAACAAAAAAATAACAAATATGGATGTTGTTGTTCTGTAGTTATTCCCGCATCACTGCCACTGTTTTAAAAAGATTGATTCACTTTTACTGCCACATTTTTTAAATTTTGAGAAGAGCTAACCCCTTCGAGATGCACCGGCCGGCACTCTTTGGGACGAACTGCTGCATGTGCTTGGTTGAACTGGCGGAAGCGGCAATTCAAAGCCACCGGGTTTTAGTCGCCGTATACAGTTGACTTGCTGCGGCATATCCAGTTTATGCATAGATTATAGCTGGTATATGTGTGTGTCCAGAGGCCGATATTGGACTTGGTTCCGCTGATGTCACCAACAGTAGGCGGAGTTAATGAGACTTCCGTGAGGTCTTATAGAAGACGACGAATATTTTTTTTACGCTCTCGCCATCTTGAGTTGTTTGTCAGAGCGTCACTTGGAGCGTGATTGAGCAGTTGCGTATGTGCGCTGCCACACACAGGTACAAAGTTCTCAGAATTTTGTGGTTGGCGCGAATTCTCTGCCGCATTCCTCGACAACTGAGTCCTATTGCGTTGTTTCACTGTTCTGTTATGTTGCACAAAAATGCAGCTTTACCATACTTTATACCAGTCCGCCCGAAAACGAAATCAATAAAAACATAAATATATGCCCCAAACGGTTAAAACAAAAACATCCAAAAATCGACCCGCTACAATCGGTTAAGGGAAAGGGGTAGTTTACCTGCAACGTTTTATGTTTTAACAAGGGTATTTTATATGGCAAACGATAACAGCCGCAAATTCAAACAGAATCAAATAATGTTTTGCATACAGCCATGATCTGTAGAGTACTCAAGACCTATTGTTTTAGTTGAAGATGGGTTAAGGGAAAGGGGTAGTTTACCTGCAACAGTTTTTTTTTAAACAAGTGTAATTTTTGTCTATGGCAAACGATAACAGCCGCAAATTCAAACAGAATCAACTACTCTTTTGCGTACAGCCCTGAATTATAGAGTTATCAAGACCTATTGGTTTTGGTGAAGATCGGTTAAGGGGAAGGGGTAGTTTACCTGCAACGTTTTTTTATCGGGGGTAATTTTTTCTTTGGCAAACGATAACAGACGCAAATTCAAACAGAATCAAAAATAATGTTTTGCATACAGCCCTGAATTGTAGAGTTTTCAAGTCCTATTGGTGTTGGTGAAGATCGGTTAAGGGAAAGGGGTAGTTTACCTGCAACATTTTATGTTTTAACAAGGGTAATTTTTTATATGACGAACGATAACTGCCGCAAATTCAAACAGAATCAAATGATTATTTGCATACAGCCCTCAATTGTAGAGATCTCAAGACCTACGGTTTTTGTGAAGATCGGTTAAGGGAAAGGGGTAGTTTACCTGCAACGTTTTATGTTTAACAAGGGTATTTTCTGTGGCAAACGATAAAAGCCGCATATTCAAACAGAATTTTTTTTTTTTTTTTTTTTCCGGCAGGGCAGGTGAAAATCTCTATAGACACACTGGAGCCCCGTAGCTCCAGGTAGTGTGGGACTCTAACCCACTAAAAACACCTCCCTTTGCAACAACTGAGCGAGCCCAACAAGTTGCTTTTCTTTAATATTACGTCACGGTTTATGGGGTAGAAGCCCACTGGCTGTTCCCCGGGTTGAGATTATTGTCTTTCTCTCTTTTAGAGTTTTACAGATTTAAATGCACTAGTGTGTCACCAAATCTTGGGGCTTCAATCTTTTAAGCCTTCTTAGCGTGTGCGGAGCTTCTTCCACCACGCAAAGCATTTCAGGATTTATATGAGTCTGAATTCTCATGTCATGGTTAACTGCATATTTTGTTACGATTTCACTGACATATTCTACTTTGAGATCTTTGTGCAGATTGTCATTCCTAATATACCAGGGGGCATCAACGATACTCCTAAGTACTTTGTTTTGAAAAGTTTGTATCATTTGAATGTTAGATTTCTTGGTGCATCCCCAGAGTTGTACACCATAAGTCCACACAGGTCTCAGCACTTGTTTATACAACAGCAATTTGTTTTCAACTGTTAGTTGTGAATTCCTACCTAACAGCCAGTACAATTTCCTGAATTTTATGTTGAGTTCCTCTTTCTTTTTTTTACATGCTCCCTCCATTTAAGTTTTGCGTCCAGAGTCATACCCAAATACTTAGCAGTGTTAGAGTATGGCACTTCTTGTTCATTGATGTAAATCCTTTGTATTTCTATTTTTCTGTTGGTAAAATTGGTGTGTATTGATTTCGTTTCATTGAGTTTGATCCTCCAGCGTCGAGTCCAATCCCATACCTCTGCGATTGAAGTTTGCAGTTTATTGGCCGCTGTCTCGGCATCATTACCTACCGCCAGAACAGCAGTATCATCCGCAAAAGTCGCAACGGTTGTTTCCTCACTGTTTGGTAAATCTCTCGTGTATAACAAATACAAAATTGGACCCAATACGCTCCCTTGGGGAACTCCCGCAGATATTTTCTTTAAAGTTGAATATTCATCCTCATGCTTCACCCTAAAGTATCTTTCTGAGATGTAAGACTTTAGTATCAGATAGAATTCCTCTGGGAGATCCCTATGTAACTTGTACTCAAGCCCATGATGCCAGACCTTATCAAAAGCTTGCGCTACATCCAGGAAGACGGCTGAGCAAATGTTCTTCCCTTCAAGAGCCTTTTCAATAACATGGGTGATTCTTTGTACCTGGTCAATAGTGGAGTGCTTTTCTCTGAATCCGAATTGATGATCCGGCAACAGGGTTCTTTCCTCTAACAAAGGCTTTAATCTCTTCAAAAACAGTTTTTCAAATAGTTTTGAGATCACCGGTAGCAGGGAGATTGGCCTGTAGGACTTTTTATCTGTTGGTGCTTTGTCAGGTTTTAGAATCATGATAACCTCAGCCACCTTCCACAGACTAGGCACATACTTCAGCCTGAAGGCAGCGTTGATCAAATGGAGTAGTTTTCTCATGGCTTTTCCAGGCAGTTCCTTTAGTATTTGGCCTGTTATCAGGTCAAAACCCGGGGATTTTTTTGCGCTTAGATTGCTCTTAATTTCTTCTCTCAATTCCTGTAGCGTTACTTTCTGTATGTTTTTCCTATCTACTTTCGGCTCAAAGTTAGTGTTTTCCTCTGCTGTTTGTCTAGGTAACGGCTGAAAGATTTCCTCAAGGTGTCTGGCAAAGAGAACGGCTTTCTCCGCCGCACTTTTCGCCCATGTCCCATCTTCCCGGCTGATGGGCGACTGGTGGGTTTTCGGCCTTTTCAGTCCTTTAGTACTCTTCCAAAGTGAATAGTCTGTATCCTTCTGAGCTGTTAGCTTGCTTAAATATTTTCCAATCCCCTCATTTTTAACCTTTTTTATCAGTTCCTTCAGCTCATTACAGAGCAAGTTCAAGGCTCTTTTATTTTCTGGTGTGCGAACTCGCTGCCAGGTTTTCCTGGCCTTCCTCTTTTTCCTGACAAGTTCATTCACCTCTGGAGGAGGGCAGATTATTCTCTGTTTCAGTTTTCTGTTGATCTGGGGAGTGCTTTCCCATGCTGCTTTCTGAATATTAGTATTAAATCTCTTGACTTCTTCATCTAACTGGTAAATATCATTCAAAGGGACATGAAGGTCTATGCTTTCATCCAGTCGTTGCCTGAATAGGGTCCAATTCGTCTTGTTACTCGAAAGCTGGCACGGGTATGACCGAGAAATAACCTCATCATTTATTGTCATGACAACCGGTGAGTGGTCCGATGAGAGATCCTCACAGTTTTTAACATCTATGTACCTGCTGGATAATCCTTTAACAACGTAAAAGTCAATCAAATCAGGTAATTTGTTGCCATCTGCAGGCCAATAAGTTGGGGTAGCGCTTGAGTGAAAATCAAGTTTTACTTCAATCCCAGCTTTGTATAGTTCCCTGCCTTTGGTGGTCAATAACCTAGAACCCCAAAAGGTGTTTTTGGCGTTAAAATCACCTCCAACAATGAAGTGATTCCCCAGCATCTTGAATAACTCAACATAATCTTCTTTTTTCAGATTTTGCCTTGGTGGGCAGTATATTGCAGAAATTTTAAAGTTTCCTTTACCAAGCAGCTGCACTTTGACAGTTGCCACTTGAAACGAGTCCTCCTCTATTTTCAGGTCTTCATAATATTTGATAGTGCTTTTCAGCAATAAGGCCGTGCCTCCTCTGGCTCTATCCGCTGGATGAGCCGCATGATAGCAGCTATATCCTCTTATATTAACAATCGCATTTCTGGTAAGGTGGCTCTCCGAGATTAGGCAGATGTCAATGCTTTCCATATTTAGAAACAATTCAAGCTCCGTTATCCGTTGCAGAAGTCCATTTGCATTCCACGTTGCAATTCTTACGGTGTTATACATGTTTTTGGCTTAGAGGGGCAGCAGTTACTTGTGCGCCCACCTGCGCAATTTTTTTCGACAATTTGTTGTTTATTTGCTGTTGCTCAGCGAGTTTCTCGAGAATTTTGTCAGTAGAATCTTTTTGTTTTTCCATCGCCTTATTCAGGACGTCAAGTCTTTCAATGACCTCACTAAGCACTTGATCCATTTTCCCAGCGTTTCCTGCGGTCTTGAATTGTTGTTGTTTCACTGCTCTTGCATAGCTGTTCGTCCCTGTATCCCTACCTCTCGCTGCTAGAGGAGCTTGTTTGCCCCTCGAAGTCACAGTAGGTAGATATAACGGGATTTTTTCCCCGGAAGCCATATTCCCGACACCACTAGTCTTTTGCTTATTGTTTTGGCGTCTTTGATTCTTCATTTGCTGTAGTTGCTTGGCCACCTCACATCCTCTGTAGCTGGCAGGATGTTGCTCCCGACAGTTAACACAAGTGGGCGGCGTGTTATGATTTATCGTGCAATCGCTAGTATAATGTTTGCCTAGGCATTTTACACACCTAGGCTCCCGATGGCAAAATTTCTGCGTATGGTTGAAACCTTGGCATTTTTTACATTGTGGTATAAGGCCCGAGTTTTTCCGAAGCGGTTCGATTTTAACCCTCATGTTGAGAATTGATCTTATGTTATATATATTATCTACATTTTCCTCATGATCGAACGTGAGCATGAACAGAGGAAGCCTTACCCTACTAATCTCCTCCTTCCCCTGTTCATCCTTTTTCCTTTCTTTTTTAATGATGTTCACAGCATCAATTATTTTGAATCCCCTCTGCTGGAGATCAACCTTGATCTCCTGGTTTTCGCACGTTGGGTGGAGACCTCTAGCCATAACCTTAGTGGGCCTACGGCTTTTGTCCTCGTACGTATACCACTGCTTATTTTCATCACTCAGTTTTTTTGCCAAAGCTCTATATGCGTCCGAGTTCAATGTTAGGATTTTCCATATATTGTTATTCATCGCCACAATTTTGTATTCCTTGTCTGCAACTGATGCCAACAGTGATTTAATATCTGCATATTTGGTTATCCCAACTACATGGATTGGTGGAGGAGGTGTAGTTTTTTTCCCTTTTCCACACTTATCTAGTCCTAACCTTCCTTGAGTTACCTCATCCTTATTAGGGTTGCCCTTATTAGCAGCAGGCCCTTCCCTACTAAGGTTGAGGAAGTTTCCTGCTTCTGCCTCTGGAGAGAATTCAGCTTTTCGCTTTCTTCTGCGTTTCTTGGTTTGCTTGACTAACCAGTCAGTTTCTCTTTCTAGTTCTTCTTCGTCTGTATGATAACTAACTGGAGTTTTAGTGCCAGTATCGTGTTCAGGCAGTTTACCCTGTAATATCATTATTTTTTTAAGCTGTTCATTTTCCTCTGTCAGCTTATGTAGCTGCTTATTCAGTTGATTCATGGTTTTTTCCATTTCACGTAATCTATTTTGCAATTCAGCTTTCTCTTTATCCATTTCTGTCGTATTATCGATCCCGCGCGTACCTGCTTGAGTCGTGTGTTCTGGTGGTGATCTTGATATTGTTGATCTCCTTTCAAATGGGTTTATATGCGAAAGTTGGCCCTCCCCAGAATCCATAGGGCCGACCTCCATAAAGGAGTGTGGATTTTCCAGAGTACCTGGTCTGCCACCTGGGGTAGTTAATCCGTTTGTTTTAGACATCGCATAATTTCTAGGTGATTTTTTTATCAAGGTTTTCTTCCTCTAGCCTTTGGCGATCCAACGCCTTACTGCAAGGCAGCAGGTATCAAGAAATAGAATGAAAAACATGGAAGACATCCTAGCCCTCGAATACTCTAATAGCGTCGGAGTCGAAAAGAACAAGAGTTAGCCAAGGCAGGCTGATAGGAAAGATTAAAGACCAGAAAGATCTCACCCAAGACAAGTTGAAGCAAAGTGAGATCCGAAAAAGACGCTAGCGTTTAGTTCACATCCACTAGCTACCTAGTAGATGCTATCCAGGGGCACGACGAGGACGAACCAGCTCACCCCCTTCAAACAGAATGAAATAATTTTTTGCATGCAGCCCTGATTTGTAGAGTATTAAAGACCTATTGTTTTTGGTGAAGATCGGTTAAGGGAAAGGGGTAGTTTACCTGCAACGGTTTTTTATCAAGGGTAATTTTTTATATGGTAAACGATAATAGCCGCAAATTCAAACAGATTCAAATAATGTTTTGCATAGAGCCCTGAATTGTAGAGTTCTCAAGACATGTTTTTTTTTGTGGTGAAGATCGGTTTAGGGAAAGGGGTATTTTACCTGCAACGGTTTTTTATCAAGGGTAATTTTTTTCTATGGCAAACGGTAACAACCGCAAATTCAAACAGAATCAAATGATGTTTTGCATACAGGCCTGTATTGTAGAGTTCTCAATACCTGTTGGTGTTGGTGAAGATCGGTTAAGGGAAAGGGGTATTTTACCTGCAAAATTTTATGTTTTAACAAGGTATGATGAAGCCTTCTAAAGGTGAAAGCCGGTTTAGGCTGTAAGGTAAAACTTTACGTTTTTACTTATAAAAAACTTAGTGTTCCGAGTCATCAATACTATAGTGATATTTAGTTTTAACAAGGATAATTTTTTATATGACGAACGATAACTGCCATAAATTCAAACAGAATCAACTATGTTTTTGCATACCTTTTTGAACTAAAGAGAACTCAAGGTCTGTTGATTTTGGTGAAGATCGGTTTAGGGAAAGGGGTAGTTTACCTGCAACATTTTAAGTTGTAACATGAGAAATGTTTCCATGACGAACGATAACTGCCGCACATTCAAACAGAATCAAATATTTTTTGCATGCATCCCTGAATTGTAGAGGACTGAAGGTCTATTGATTTTGGAGAAGATCGGTTAAGATAAAGGGGTAGTTTACCTACAACATTTTATGATTTAACGAGAGTAAAGTACTTAATTTTTATAAATAAAGTATCCTGATAAGAAGCTCATAATAATCCACTGTAGAAACGTAGATGAAATATCTATAAATGAAGAGGTTAGTGAACAGGGTGGGGGTAATTTTCTATTATTAAAAATTATAGTTGAAGGTGGGGGGAGAATTTTTTATGTGTACTACGTTATCAGCAACAAAGAAGTAGTTTTTTGTTAAAATTGCTTCCCGGGCTGTTTAGCCGTAGTCCAATGTTTTCTGTAAAACCAGACTTTTCTGCAGTGTCATCGACTGCCATCATCATTGAAAATCGAGTGCGAAAACGTGAGGTGGTATACGTTAGTGACCACAGTACTGTGGTTAATGCTGAAGCAATAAGTAGAAAGACGTAGTTTCTATGGAAATATTTCATTTCGAATATGATTTTAAATATAAATCTTAGAACATGGAAGTCATGTATGGTTCTCCATACCGATATTTTATTCATGCACACACTCGTACATATCCCATTCCCTTATGTGAGATCTCAGTTTAAAAAATACAATGATGTTGAAATTTTGTTTAGCCCTTATTTTATTACTCATATGAATTTTCGTCCAGAACAGTCCAACCTCCTTACGTATTTGCTTTCATTATTCTCACCTGTATTGACACCATTGTCATCTGTTACTTCGTTATTTTCATTTGTCCTTAACTTACCCGTATCCATTCTCCACACTCCCATCCTCTCAATGCTTTGTTTTAATTCGTTAAGTTTACTATTAATATTGTCATTTTGTTGTTTTATTTCGTCTCTAATCTCATTCAACTTTTCACTGAATTTACTCTTTATTTCATTATTTGGTTCTTTCAACTTTTCATTGAAATTACTATTTATTTCCTTGAATCTACTTAGACTTGATTGACTTTCTGTGTTAACGTCAGTTAGGCTGACTTCGACGTTATTATTTTCACTTGTACTCATTTTTATTATTTAATTCGTAACACTTATTTATAATACACATAAACACACTATATGATAACATAACCTGCGTCTATTAAGACGTAACTAAAAGTTTTCATTCATTTACCTTACATAACCCTTTCTGTCCTCCACAGTAGGCCTACATTTACATAAATGAGTTTTATGTGAATGTCCCTGTTCGCGACGCCAATGTAACTTTAATTATTACTTTAACAATTTGTTTACCTTACATAACAACAAACAGGTACAGGTAGATCTCGTTATACGCGGGATATACGTTTTTGAAAACCGGCGTGTGATTATACAAATTACTGCTAATTAATTATTTTTGTGAAGCAATTATTTTGATATTTTACTCGGGCGCCATGTTGCCTCACTGTACAACAACATATGATATTTACTATGCGGTCCAGGATTCGTGTTAACGAACCAGTAATAGCAAAATGTGTTACCTGAAATAACTCACTCGTGCTTGTAATTTTTACCAATAATTGTTTACAGAAGTATGCATTCCTTCAGCTGACGTCATCAGGGCTAGGCTCGTTATCCCTATATGTGACACACGGTTTTTTGCTATGTTTGCAGTTTTACAATGAATGCGATCGAAATCCTGTCAATTCCAATCTGCGTTGTATAAAATATTATATAGTCCACTCACCAAAACTTTATAGGGATTATGAAATATTACAAAATTTATTACCAAATAATTGTTAGGAAATAAATACAATAATTATGGTTTTTTGGACCATATTTTTATAAAAGTAAGATTGTACCAGAATTGTACCATCACAGGCGCGTATACCGAATTCGCGTAAATCGGGACGTATATTTTACATGGGCAAGTACACTAGGGCATGAATGAAAAAATGAAGTAACTTATTAAAAATGCTTTTTAATACATTTAAATGATCGAAATAACATACAGTACAGTACAGAAAAGTATTCAAAAATTAAAAATGTTAAAGTCTCTCTTCACTTACATAATATCTTCAGGGTCGTCAACATCAGAAGAATCTGTTGAAGTTGTGGTCAGTCTTCCTCCTTTTGCAATTAAGGTAGAACTGGTAGAATTCCCAGGTGACACTGTCATAGCAGAAGTTGGGTTCTTACTGGATGCAGGACTGTCATTGGAAACGCCATGATGTTTGGTAAAAAACATTTTAATAGACGGCTGTGTCCTCTTCTTTATCTTTTGGCTGTAGAGGTCTTTGTAACATTTCATCACGTGTTCAACTTCCCTCTTCACTTGAGAACTTCTCACTGTGTCGGGATCGTGCTCTTCAAAAATAGACATGGCTGAGTCGATCATCTGGAAAGCCTGAGCCATGATTTTAGTTGTGAGCTTCTTCTCAGGTTGAACTTTGTCTATTTCCTCGTCTTCCTGTTCTTTTACAATTCTCTCCTCTTCAATAATCATTAAGTCTTCATTGGTTAGATCTTCTACATGTGAGTTCAATACCTCGCGCACATTTTCTTCGTCGACGTCAGTAAAACCAATGTGTTGTGCCATGTCTGCTATCTCTCTCGTCGCACCACCGATGTCATTTCCCACTCCATCTTCTGAAACAACTTCAACAGCTTCAGGCCACAGTTTCTTCCAGACACCATTCATACATTGTGGTGTGATTTCATTCCATGAGTCTCGAATCATTCCAGTCGCCATATGAATGTTAAATTGACACCAGAAAGCCTTGATGGTGAGTTTGTCATCGGCGTCACACTGCCCGATAAGCTTTGAAAATGTTCGACGCAGATAGTAGGCCTTAAATGTGGCAATAACGCCCTGGTCCATAGGCTGGAGGACGGAAGTGGTGTTTGGACGAAGAAATACAACTTGAATGTTTTTGCTTAATTCAGCAATCACCTGCATATGGGTTTGGAGCAGTTCTGGATAAAGGAGCGCTCAATATTCTTACATTACAGCCAATATTTTGACGCTTCGAAACTTCACAAATAAACCGCGTTATCCGAAAACACGGATACCGAAAGCGCGTATAACGGGATCTACCTGTATGTTTACCTACGAATTCCAGACGCCATCTTGCAGTATTGCCAACTGTGAAATTTTTGTAACTTACCAGAGTTCGGTTAGGCGAACTGGAGAACAGAAATGGTTATTTCAATAAAACAGATTGGTTACTTGTATACATCTTTTGATCTCGTTGATTATGCATTTATATTCCAATTCATTTTTATTACAAAACAAAACAATTTAAAGTCATTCGACTCCAATCATTTACCAAAAAATATCCCTTCTCCCTCTTCTAATTCTGATATGATTTTTGAACGATGTCTATATAAAAAGAAACAATATCTTGATTTTCTGATTATATGTCTATATAATAAAAATTAGAAAAATTGTATATAAACTCAAAATAGAAAGAAAACTTTAACACAAACATAAAATTTACTTTTTGGAAACCAGCATTTCTTATTTTACCATTTTACTTCCATGTTCCTTAAGGAAATGGAAGTATGGTGATGGCAAAAAAAAATCATGTTCGAGATTATTGCAGATTCTGATTGTACTACACTCAACACATGAAAAAAAGTCGTTTTTTGAAAAGTGTCTCTGTGTCTGTCTGTCTGTCTGTCTGTAGATTTTTTTCTATGGCAAACGATAACAGCCGCAGATTCAAACAGAATCAAATAATTTTTTGCATACAGCCCTGATTTGTAGAGTACTCAAGACCTATTGTTTTTGGTGAAGATCGGTTAAGGGAAAGGGGTAGTTTACTTGCAACTTTTTTTTTTAATGAAGGGTAATTTGTTTCTATGGCAAACAATAACAGCCACAAATTCAAACACAATCAAATAATATTTTGCATACAGCCCTTAATTGTAGAGTTCTCAAGACCTATTGATTTTGGTAAAGATCGGTTAAGGGAAAGGGGTAGTCTACCTACAAGATTTTATGTTTTAACAAGGGTATTTTCTATGGCAAACGATAACAGCCGCAAATTCAAACATAATCAAGTAATGTTTTGCATACTGCCCTGAATTATAGAGTTCTCAAGACCTATTGTTTTTGGTGAAGATCGGTTAAGGGGAAGGGGTAGTTTACCTGCAACATTTTATGTTTTAACAATGGTATTTTCTATGGCAAACGATAACAGCCGCAAATTCAAACAGAATCAAATAATTTTTTGCATACAGCCCTGATTTGTAGAGATCTCAAGACCTATTGTTTTTGGTGAAGATCGGTTAAGGGAAAGGGGTAGTTTACCTGCAACATTTTATGTTTTAACAAGGGTAATTTTTTATATGACGAACGATAACTGCCGTAAATTCAAACAGAATTAACTACGTTTTTGCATACCTTTTTGAATTACAGAGAACTCAAGGTCTTTTGATTTTGTTGAAGATCGGTTAAAGGAAAGGGGTAGTTTACCAGCAACATTTTATGTTTAACAAGGGTAATTTTTTTTTTGATGAAACATAACTGCTGTAAATTCAAAGAGAATCAAATAATATTTTGCATACGTTCCTGAATTGTAGAGGGCTCAAGGGCTGTTGATTTTGGTGAAGATCAGTTGAGGGAAAGGGGTAGTTTATCAGCAACATTTTATATTGTAACAAGAGAAATGTTTATATGACGAACGATAACTGCTGCACATTCAAACAGAATCAAATTTTTTTCTTCGTGCATTCCTGAATTGTAGAGATCTGAAGGTCTGTTGATTTTGGTGAAGATCGGTTAAGATAAAGGGGTAGTTTACCTACAACATTTTATATTTTAACAAGAGTAAAGTACTTAATTTTGATAAATAAAGTATCCTGATAAGTAGCTCACAATAATCCACTGTAGAAACATAGTTGAAATATCTATAAATGAAGAGGATAGTTGGACGAGGTGGGGGTAATTTTGTATTAATGAAAATTATAGTTGAAGGGGAAGGGGGTAATTTTTTATGTGTACTACGTTGTCGGCAACAAAGAAGTAGTTCTTTGTTAAAGTTCCTTCCCAGGCTGTTTACCCGTAGTCCAATGTTTTCTGTGAAACCAGACTTTTCGGCAGTGCCATCGACTGCCATCATCAGTGAAAATTAAGTGCAAAAACGTGAGGTGGTATATGTAAGTGACCACAGTACTGTGGTTAAGGCTGAAGCAATAAGTAGAAAGAAGTAGTTTCTGTGGAAATATTTCATTTCAAAAATGATTTTAAATATAAATCTTAGAACATGGAAGTCATGTATGGTTCTCCATACCAATATTTTACTTCCATGTTCCTTAAGGAAATGGAAGTATGGTGATGGCAAAAAAATCGTGTTCGAGATTATTTGCAGATTCTGATTGTACTACACTCTGTCACTAAACTTATTATTATATCATACATTTATTTATATTTATATGTATAAATACTAACATAATATGGTACATACGTGTACTTACCAATTTTGGTTACTGTAGAGCTCGTGTTTTTCCTTTTTACCATACTTTTTACCTAAGGGGCCAGGATTCATTAACAGCGAGATTTTTGATTCAGAGAAGGTGACACAAATGATAACACTGTTTTTATAGTGAAAGTAACTATAAAATTTTAATTTCCACAGTACATTAGTATATAAAACCATGTGCTCAAAATGGCGTCATACAAGGTTACAAAACAAAATGGTAGCTAGTTTAATCATCATATTCATTCTTAATACTCTCTTTTGGTTTCCAAATCAAGATCATTATAACTTTTATATTGAAGCTGCAGCTCTAATCATTTATTAACTTGTATTTTAGTTGCACACAAACCAATGCCCTCGGCATAGATATTTATGGCCATGTGCTCACTCACACACTCTCACACACGTTCACCCTGTTACAAGTACATTTGTTTAATTGGTTGTTTTTGATTAATGAGCTCATTAAAATAATAAAGAAATGATAAAGATTGGACTTCTCTTAGTGGTGGTCTGTGTTGCTCCCTCGCTGTTGTTGGTTGATTCCCATGGTTATGGCCGGTGTTCGCCTCATGTTCTGTTGTTTTTTCATTAAATATTAGCACTGACTTTACATGTTATGGTTTTAACTGTTATTAAATTCAGCAACTATTGCTCCACCATCACAATTATAATTTAGAGTCTAGTTGTAATAAGCTTTTGTTACAAAACCGATCAGACAGCGATACATCGCTGTTGATCCTTTGAAGAACTACGTTGAATTGAGACAGAGGCATAGGCAAATTTCTGCTTGTGTGTGTGTATTTTACGTCATCAAGCTTTGTCATACGAGACAACGCCTAGTTGCATGCGTTGTAGTCAGTGCGTCATTGTTTTTTGTTATGACGGAACAGCGTTATTATCCAATCACAATGCATATTTAAAGTCATTCGTCACAAACACCGCCATGTCTTTGACCGGCTCTCGCACGTCCAACGGTGACCTTGGCATGGTACTCTTATTGAATCTGCTTTGTTCCTTCGTATATAGTGACAATGGGCCTAACCATTCGGTATTAAATGATTATACAATAAAATATTGAAAACATACCTTCAGATCCCATGATTACAGTATTGGGTCATTATGTACTGTTATAAACCCCCTCAATGAAAGATTTTGTGTCGAGACACAAAAACTTTCATTGACTCATTCACACTTTCCTAAAAGAATCAGTCTAGATATGTCACAACAACCCCCTGTAATGTTACTATATAAAAATTGATCATCACTTACCCTTGGTCCAATGATGCTGATCGCACCCTCTGACCTTACTAGACTTCTCCGTAGAGATCCCTACACCATAAGGCCATGAGGCACTCTACGCTCCTGTTCTGATGCTCCAGCCAGCACAGGACCACGGTCACAACACCACAAAACTCTGAAACATTGCATACAAAATTTTAAAATAGTGGTCTAATATACCTCCATATCTACAACTGATATGTTCCCTTTTAGACGCATTGGTTTGTGTTTGGGGCATTGGTTTGTTCTAATTTAAAAGTTTAACATAACAACAACAAGACTCTAAAATGTATATACTTTTACCACCACTAAACTCAATCTCTTCCTTGTAAGAGAAAAAACCATATATATATATATATATATCTACAAATAACACAATACATAAACAATTCTTTAATATTCCCCAAAACACCTTCACCTAATTATTTCTATCAAACTCAACCTACAACTACTATGGCAGACAAGTTTATTATTCAAATTTTATTACTCAACTTATAATCATTTTATCTATTTTGTAACTGGTATCATACTATATTTTTGCTCAACTTCATTTGTACCTTCAGACTTTCAACCTTTAAAAGCTATTATTCTTTGACATTTGTTACCGTCGTTACCAATAACAATAAAACATTAAACATTGCACATTAACATTGTTACATTTATCTTACATTAAACAATTTACATTTACATGACTTGTACCAAAACTATATCACCTCATTACTATCAACAATTCTCTATTAACTTTTAATCATTTAACATTTGTTTATATCAGATTCTATACAACAATTTCAGATTTATCCTTACCTTTCTGTTACAATTACCTTCCTACCATGAATTTTCCTTTTCTAACCCTTTTATCCTTACTAGTTTGGGTGACTCTCTATTATTCCTTATTCTCTATATCTTATTTTGGCATTGTCAATCTAACCTTACTCACCTCTTTTTTACTACTAACCGCTTCTAACCATTAACATATTATGACACCAATATCTCTATAATAACCCCCTTCACAAATCCCATTTAAAACCTCTGGCACCTCTCATTTTTGTACTAGTATGTGTGTTCCCTATCCATGCTCATTCAATCATTGGTTCCTGACCCTTTCAGATAACCCTTTCCGGCACACAACGGTCCTTTCCTGTCCCAACACCTTTCGTTGCAGACTCCCTACACCAATACCCTTACTACAAAATATCACCATCAACAACAAATATAATTACCATTCACATTACTCAACTCTACATATAATCACTAACCACTGTGTCCCTAAAATATCTAACACCTCTTTATACATTATCAGTATCTCAACACTTTATTTTCACTAACTCCCATTAACTCTATTTAACTAACTCCAATGCCCTTATTTATCACTATTACCCAAACTCTTTTACAACATTTCACCTTAATATATCACTAGAAAATTCATCACTTACCTACTAACAGCAATACCTTTCAATATCCAAATACATTATATGCGTAATCATTTACTAACCCTTTAGACTCTAAATTCCATAATATCATTTCAAAATCATTATTAAACTTCCTTCAATTATTTAAAATTCTACAATACATGTTTACATAAAAAATACCTAAAATACACAACAGCAAAATTACACAAATACATTGACATTAATATACACAAAAATATACGATCCACATAATCATTAAATCATTTACCAAAACTCAGTCATAAACAGTCCATCTTAAAAAACACCGTTCACATAATTAAATGTTCATAAACACAATAAGGACAACTACCCTCCATCGTCAAATAATAATCTTATCTTACGTATACATAACTCATTTTTAATTAAGTACATTATATCATCTTTTGTAATATAATAACTATTTAAATTTATTTTGTCCATTATACCATAGTAATACTCTGCAGGATTACTCCACATTACTATATCATAAAACTTGTCAACATTCGGTATGGTCCAGTCACCCTTAGTGTAATTAGTCATAATCAGGTATTTTATCAAGTCATTATTGTTATCAACATCATCTCCTACTGCTGCCATATCAGCTTCAATCCAAGGTAAGTACTCATTATATTTATCACTTCTATCTCCACCTAACCTTTCTATCAACTCTTCATAATCTCTACATATCTTAAAAATCTCTACTTCCCTTTTTCTCTCACAATATCTCTCACTATCACACCAAGCTACATTTTCTCTCTCTACATTTGCATAGGGCACTACAACTTTATTCTCGCACCACCTATCAGGTGCACAAAAAATCCAGGGACAACTATTTGCAGACCTTTTGTCTCCAAAATCTACATCGAAGGCACTCTCGTCCTTCCTAAAAACATGTGTTTCACCCCCAAATACACCATTTAGGGAAAAATCTAACCCCTGCAATTCTTTTACAATTATACTTTCTCTACACACTTTCTTTAACCCTTCAAAACACATTATCATTCCATCACTATTATATTCTATTCCCCATAAAACCTCATTATTACTACCCCTGTTTACATAATCATTTTCCAATATCATACTTTTATTTATATTATCATAATTTTCTACCCCACTTACCTTGTCTTTGTTTCTATCTAATCTGGCTATTTCTCTACTCTTATTTTCTAACTGTATCTCATTAATTCTCTTGTCTAATTTCTCCTCTAATTGATCTAATTTTACGTTTTTCAAATTATTTTGTTTCTTGAGCTCATTCTCAAAACTATCTAATTTTACATTAAATGTACTAAATTTAATATTCTGTTGTTCGAATTTGTCACTAATTAACGTGAATAAATCTTCTAACAAGATTTTATTTTCGCCTATTTTAGGTGTTGAGCTGACATGTCTTTCCAATAAAATGGATTCTGTCTCTGTATTGTCCATTTCCAGACTATTATTACTTTCTGCCAATGTTAATTTAACTATTTAAATAATTATTTATCTTTATTCGTAATTACTTATATAATTACTAGTTCCTTTGTTTCGTCAACATAACCTCTTGTGTACTAGGTTATGTTCCGTCTTATACCACCTTCTCTGTCTCTAAATCTGGCCTGTTTTATATAAAATGATTTTATATAATGTCCATCGTTCAGGCGCCATTTGTCAACTAAACTTCTTATTATTAATGTCCCTGTTATTATTATTATAACTTATTATTATATCATACATTTATTTATATTTATATGTATAAATACTAACATAATATGGTACATACGTGTACTAACCAATTTTGGTTACTGTAGAGCTCGTGTTTTTCCTTTTTACCATACTTTTTACCTAAGGGGCCAGGATTCATTAACAGCGAGATTTTTGATTCAGAGAAGGTGACACAAATGATAACACTGTTTTTATAGTGAAAGTAACTATAAAATTTTAATTTCCACAGTACATTAGTATATAAAACCATGTGCTCAAAATGGCGTCATACAAGGATACAAAACAAAATGGTAGCTAGTTTAATCATCATATTCATTCTTAATACTCTCTTTTGGTTTCCAAATCAAGATCATTATAACTTTTATATTGAAGCTGCAGCTCTAATCATTTATTAACTTGTATTTTAGTTGCACACAAACCAATGCCCTCGGCATAGATATTTATGGCCATGTGCTCACTCACACACTCTCACACACGTTCACCCTGTTACAAGTACATTTGTTTAATTGGTTGTTTTTGATTAATGAGCTCATTAAAATAATAAAGAAATGATAAAGATTGGACTTCTCTTAGTGGTGGTCTGTGTTGCTCCCTCGCTGTTGTTGGTTGATTCCCATGGTTATGGCCGGTGTTCGCCTCATGTTCTGTTGTTTTTTCATTAAATATTAGCACTGATTTTACATGTTATGGTTTTAACTGTTATTAAATTCGAGCAACTATTGCTCCACCATCACAATTATAATTTAGAGTCTAGTTGTAATAAGCTTTTGTTACAAAACCGATCAGACAGCGATACATCGCTGTTGATCCTTTGAAGAACTACGTTGAATTGAGACAGAGGCATAGGCAAATTTCTGCTTGTGTGTGTGTATTTTACGTCATCAAGCTTTGTCATACGAGACAACGCCTAGTTGCATGCGTTGTAGTCAGTGCGTCATTGCTTTTTGTTATGACGGAACAGCGTTATTATCCAATCACAATGCATATTTAAAGTCATTCGTCACAAACACCGCCATGTCTTTGACCGGCTCTCGCACGTCCAACGGTGACCTTGGCATGGTACTCTTATTGAATCTGCTTTGTTCCTTCGTATATTGTAACGCAACAGAAATGCTAGCATCCGTGTTACATAAAAACAAGGTTAACAGAATAATAAACAACTCAATATCTAACCCCATGATAGAACAAAGATCTAATAATTACATTTATAATTATAGATAAAGGTAAATAAGGATGCAAGGTAGTATTAAAAAGAATAAACGAACCTGTAAGTTAGATAATAGTTGATGATATATGTTTAGTGAAAAGCAAACAAAAAATGAAACAATAATTTACTTTATAGTAATAGCAAATAAGAATTTTGAGTTAAGAGAATTATTTTGTGACAACAAATATTATGATAAAGTTTATGTTATGTTATACCAAATATGTGTTGAGTTAATGAAATATAATGAAACAAGATGTATTATTCAATGACTGTTGTAGAATGAAGTGTGAAGCAGCTAATTAACGTTAATAGATTTGAATTTTCTTATATGTGATCCATAGGTCAAGATAAAATTGTTATTAGATATGGAAAAAAATTATTGTTTATGTAAATGTTAATAGTTAAGATTTGATTATATGTATGAATTTATGTAAAAGGGGCTATAGATGTTTACCAGTTATAAACACAGGTAGATCCGTTTACAATAAAAGGCCTAACAGCCAAAACCACTATATAACCACTCATAACATAAAGGTTAGGTACATCAATTAATAATAATTAATGAATACGATTTGAAGAGCTAGAAAAAAACATTAAATTAATAATGATATATAATAAAATTTATACAAATTATGATAATGCCATGATATCGATTAATAACATTTAATATCGAAAGTGTATTAAATATAAAAAAGAAAAAAAACAGGCTTATATCAAAAAACCAGCAGAATATGTGTAGAAAATAATAAACCAACTATCGGTAAAGTTACATTCCGATAGGATAGCAAATTGATAAGGAATAGACAAAAAATATATGAAATAAACACTATATTCAAAACATGTGGAAGGAAGAAAAATCATGTGTTGCTAGGGACGACAGGAAAAGAGGTTGTTGTTGATTTGACAATAATTGCTTTGATGATCTGAATGTGATGAGATTAATAAAAAACCAAGAAATATCTATTTAATTGGAATATACTAAATTAGTAAATACTATTATAAAATACGAAATACTAATGATAATATTTATGACTCTTGCCAGTATAAATTAACCAAACAAGACAATAGTATGAAATCGCCATAGGAAATAAATAACTGGACTATACAAGGAAGGACTTGAACTGTCCCATATCCGAAAGGAATTGACGATACATTAAAACAAATAGAAAGAGTCAAAAGTATCACAAATAATAATATACACTACACCAGAATTTATAACCTTCCAAATAAACGGAACATCACTAATTGCTTCAACCGAGAGAAGAACGTATCTGGATCCAGGAGTTGCAGAAGAAGCATCAATCGGGCTGTAAATGGATCCAGAGAGCTGTATTTCCGAAGTGGACAGGACAAGAATTCCATTTTATTAAACCGAAGAAAGAATATCGTACGGCATAATTGTCCAGAACAGTAAATTTATCAATCAACCGCCTACACGATTTGCTTCGTTCTAGTCTGGTAAATTATTATTATATTAATCATACTAACTACACAACACTTCAAATTTGTAAATCTTGCATTCTTGTCTATGTATTTTTAATCTTCCCCACAGTTACAAGAACCTTCACACCCTGAATTAAATTAATTACAAATTAAAACACACTATATAACTGAATTTAAATAAAGGATCGGAATAATCAACAATCGATTCACGCAATCTATAGCCCAAGCATATGTTAGTTAGAACATATCTTATTCAATGTTAAAGAAGTAAACAAATAAAGAACCTTTATATATTTGCAAAATCTTGTCATTTGGAGTATGATTTAATGAGTTGGGAATAAAAAGTAACTGAATAAGTATAGAATAATTGGTTAACATAAACAGTGAAATAACCTATAAGTTTCGTTGAGCCGATACTACAGCGCTTATAGCGGAATTATCTGACACCAAAGAGAGAGCGTAAAAATACAAAATTAGACATAATTCTCTTCAAGGTATAATAGGGTTGAACGAAATTATAGAATAACGCATTAATTATTTAAGTTTCAGGTACACTAACACTGATATTTTTTAGAGAGCTAAGTTAATATTAATTAATTACATCAATATATCCCATAACTCCATATATCTCAGATATTTAAATAATTTAGTAAACTAAATGACTTAAGAGAGTAAAACAGGGGAACATACCCGTTCATAGCAACAAAAAGGCTTACATTGCGTGACACATTATAAGACGCAAGTCGTTTTATAACAAATTAACGAACCCAACAGTGGGGTTTAAACCGTACGTACTCGTTTACTTACAAATTGACGCTCATAACGTGGGACCTAATTAGGTGACGAGAGAGAGTACTTACAAATTGGCGCCCAACGTGGGCTTAAGTTAAGTAATTATAACTATATTAATATTACTTAACCAGAGCAGGCAACTGTGGGAGAATAAACATGCATACCAGAGGTAGATCAAGGATTATGGCAGGAGAAACGGAGAAGGAAATAGATGAACAAGAACAGGAAATAGAACTAATAACAGATAGTGAAATGGAACAACAGACAGACGAAATAGCGGAAACTGAAATTATTATGGACAAGGAAAAGGGAGTAATGGGAGAAGATGCCCAAGGGGACCAAATAGATAAAGCTGGAACCAGAGAAGTACCAAGTTGGCAGGAGATGATGAAATTTATGACAGAACAATTTAGAAAAACAAATGAGGAGAATAAGGAAAGCTTAAGGGAACAATTTAGGAAACAGGATGAGAAATTCGACAGAACAAATGAGGAAATTAAAGAAACCTCAAAACAAATTCACGAAAGATTAGATAGGAATGATGAGGGATTAAACAAATGAAGGAAGACATCTTACAAATACATGAAGAAAATTTAAGGCAAATTAATGAAAAAATTTAAAATCTTCATGTGACAATTAACCAGAAGGTGGACCAAAATAATGAGGAAAGAAAATTAGAAATAGCCAAAACAAATGAAGGGTTAGAAAAAACTAACGAAACAATAGTACAGGTTCGTGAAGAACTACAAAATAAAATTAATGACATAAAAATTGAGAGCAAAACATTGGTCGAAGAAATCCAACAGGAAACTGTCGGAAAATATGAGCAAATTAAAAACGAAGTACATCAGGTACGGGAAGAGAATAAGGAAGGGATTACGCAAATACAGACAGACATGGGTGAATGACTCGAAAGAGTCTATGGCAATTTAAACAGTATGGAAGGTCAAATTAATACCAGTAAAAATAAAATAGAGGAAATTAGTAGACGTGAATTACAATTACAAGAAGAAGTAGATTCATGGTGGGATAGGACATGCCAACATAGTCATACAAATAACCACGAGAACCGGGAATCGATTAATTTTCGTAATTACAAGCGCAATCCGATGGAATTTTTAAAGAGATTGGAAGAGGTGATCACAAGAAATAGAGAAAATCGCTGGAGTATTATACGCAGTATGATTGATGAAATGTTTAAAGATACTTATGATAATTGGTGGACAGCGGTGCGCCCGGATGTACTGGACATGACTGAGTTCAAAAAACAGTTTAAAGAGAAGTATTGGTCTGAATCGACCCAGAACATGATTAGGAATAATTTGAGTAACGGTCGATACGAAACAAACATAGGCCAGTCTCCTACTTCATACTTTCTAGGAAAAGTATGTATGGCGCGGAACTTAGAGCCCAGAATTCCCGAAGAATGTTTGGTGATACAACTATCCTACCATTACGAGGAAGGGATAAAAAATGCACGTATGTGTAGTCAAATCAAAACGATTCCAGCCATGGCCAAATTCTTGGAGAATTATGAGCACGAGAACCAATACCAAAGAAATAGAATGTTAAATTATAAATATCAGAAGTATAATAATAACGCGCCACAAACCAATTCTCATAATAATGATCACAATCGACCTGCGCAGAACGTTAATGCCAATAGAAACCAAAATGAGCACGCGAATAATAATTCCAGGAACTATAATTATCGTGGCAATAATAATTATAATTATCGCGATAGTCGCAATAATAGAGGAGATGGGGACAGACGACCCAATAATTATAGGCATAACGTCAATTATATCTACTCCAGGCCTCAAGGTAATCAGCGACGGTATTACCCAAGGAGTCACCGATATGACAACCATTATGACCAGTCCCGGCGTGAAGTCAACTATCCACCTGAAGGAAATTATAGGATAGCGGAACCTAATACGGAGGATCGCACTGAAACCGTACAAAATCAACACAGTAATCAAAATGAAAATAGAGAAGAGGGGGTAAGCCCTCATTTAAACTAATAGAGGCAGTGAAAATTAATGAATACCCTTCACTGAACCGTAATCTTGGGGAACAACGACTTATAAACAAAATTAAGAGTAATCGTACAATAACCATAATTAATAACCACTATTTAAAGAATATCAGGGAAGATTTATTGGAAGAGGATAAGAAACATGTAAACAGTAATAGTAATAACGAAATCATATATGTAACGGCAAAATTAAATGGGGTAAAATCTACCATAATGATAGATACTGGATCTAACATATCGTTGATAGACAGTATTGAACTTGAAAAAATCCAGCGAGAAGTCCAGTTACCCTTACCGAACTTACTGTCATGACCAACAGAGAAGGTGGTACGAATACTTGTCACTAACCGAAGAGTTTTTAAATATATCTTACCATCAGTCCATTGAAAATACCCCTTATACTGTTATGTTTGAAAGGCTTCCACCTAGAGAAATCCAGGATATTATAAACTTTCCAAATAACCCAGAATATCAATTTGAAACAGTTAAATTTTATAACCGAGTTATGGAAAAGGCGGAAATGAAGAAAAGAAAATATGAAAAGAATAATCCAAAACCAATTAAGTACCAAGTGGGTGAGAAAATATTAATAAGAAACAGGGAGCTACCAAGCACTCTAGAGGGAATAACTAAAAAATTATTATTATTATATACTGGGCCATATGTGATAACAAAAAATAATAATAACAATACGTATGAAATAATGAACCCTATCACGAAAAGGATTAAGGGAACGTACAACCAAGAGTCCATAAAGAAATATAATGAATAAATTCTAAAAATAATAAGAACAACTTATTACCAGTCTTGAAGAGAAAATACTTGGAATTTATAAAAGAATTTGAATTGAATACTACCACTAAATTCTAAAATACAATAAGAACCACTTATTATCGATTTTGAAGAAAAAAAACACTTGTAAATAAAAGAGAATTTTTTGAACAATAAAATAAATAGAAAAAAAAATGTGTGTCATTCAAAATGAAGTAAGTCTGAATTAAAATATAGTTATGAAGAAGGTATTAAGAATAATGAATAACAAATCCCAAGATTACAGAAGAAAGCGAGAATTATTATTAAATGTTTATAAAGAAATAGTGTGAATAATGAATAACAAATCCCAAGATTACAGAAGAAAGCGAGAATTATTATTAAATGTTTATAAAGAAATAGTGTGAATAATGAATAACAAATCCCAAGATTACAGAAGAAAGCGAGAATTATTATTAAATGTTTATAAAGAAATAGTGTGATCAATGAATAATGAAACCCCAAGATTACAGAAGAAAGCGAGAATTATTACTAAACGTCTACAAAGAAATAATGTGAATGATAAATAATGAAAACCCAAGTTTTTACCTCAAATCTACCTATGCAAAAAAAAAAAAAAAATCATAAGACCTAAAATACATACCACATTGCCAAATGAAGGAAACAACTTCAGTAAACGATTGAATGTAACCAATGTAATGTTAAAGAAGACAAGAAAGAAAGAGTATTTATGAACATAATTCATTGAAAAAATAAACAGCCAAAATAATGAAATACGATAAGAAGAAGAATAGTTGGGCTAAGGAATGTATTTAGACAGAAATACAGTTATAATGATCATCACACAACAACTATTTAGAAAATATTGAGATCAGAGAAAAAACAAATGAAGAAGATACTTAGCATTACAATCACAACCAAAATGAAAACAAAAATGATTACAAATGATAACTGTCAAATTTAATATCAAAGAATGTTTAAGGAACTAAAATGGAATCACAAAATATGAAGGATAGTAATGAAGAAATATAAAAGCAACAAAGAAAAAAAAATTTTTCTCAAATATTTATTATTAAATAATTAAAGAGATTATTACGAGATTATTATATTTTATAGCTGACTGTAGATGAATTCCAGCAGTACTATATTAAGATGTGGTGTGGGCAGCAGAGTATGAAGCCAAACAGTGCCTCTCTGAACTGTACCAACGCATGTATTAGGGATTGTTAGGGAAATTAAATATTTAAGGAATATTAGAATAGTTGCAAGAATGACTTCAGTTTCCAAAAGAGTAGGACGAAGAAAACAGAAAGAAGTGAGTTGACAGAAGAATAATTGAGAAATACAGTGATTATAGTAATTATAAGTAGAAGAGATGTAAAACTAATGTTGAATATTGTAGCCAACTATCAACAAATAATGTTTACAGAAATTAAAAATGATCAAGAATGTTAATTAAAATGACGAAATGTTATTAAAAAAAAAAAAAAAAAATTAATACTAGTCTAATGAAGTTACATTGAGAATCCCATCGTCAACCATTAACAATGAAATGAAGAAAAGGCATGTGAAAAAGACAAGTTTATTTGACCTAAACTTCATTCAGGTAAACTAAACTTTTTTAGGAGGGGGAGCATATGTAACGCAACAGAAATGCTAGCATCCGTGTTACATAAAAACAAGGTTAACAGAATAATAAACAAGTCAATATCTAACCCCATGATAGAACAAAGATCTAATAATTACATTTATAATTATAGATAAAGGTAAATAAGGATGTAAGGTAGTATTAAAAAGAATAAACGAACCTGTAAGTTAGATAGTAGTTGATGATATATGTTTAGTGAAAAGCAAACAAAAAATGAAACAATAATTTACTTTATAGTAATAGCAAATAAGAATTTTGAGTTAAGAGATATTATTTTGTGACAACAAATATTATGATAAAGTTTATGTTATGTTATACCAAATATGTGTTGAGTTAATGAAAGATAATGAAACAAGATGTATTATTCAATGACTGTTGTAGAATGAAGTGTGAAGCAGCTAATTAACGTTAATAGATTTGAATTTTCTTATATGTGATCCATAGGTCAAGATAAAATTGTTATTAGATATGGAAAAAAATAATTGTTTATGTAAATGTTAATAGTTAAGATTTGATTATATGTATGAATTTATGTAAAAGGGGCTATAGATGTTTACCAGTTATAAACACAGGTAGATCCGTTTACAATAAAAGGCCTAACAGCCAAAACCACTATATAACCACTCGTAACATAAAGGTTAGGTACATCAATTAATAACAATTAATGAATACGATTTGAAGAGCTAGAAAAAAACATTAAATTAATAATGATATCTAATAAAATTTATACAAATTATGATAATGCCATGATATCGATTAATAACATTTAATATCGAAAGTGTATTAAATATAAAAAAGAAAAAAAACAGGCTTATATCAATAAACCAGCAGAATATGTGTAGAAAATAATAAACCAACTATCGGTAAAGTTACATTCCGATAGGATAGCAAATTGATAAGGAATAGACAAAAAATATATGAAATAAACACTATATTCAAAACATGTGGAAGGAAGAAAAATCATGTGTTGCTAGGGACGACAGGAAAAGAGGTTGTTGTTGATTTGACAATAATTGCTTTGATGATCTGAATGTGATGAGATTAATAAAAAACCAAGAAATATCTATTTAATTGGAATATACTAAATTAGTAAATACTATTATAAAATACGAAATACTAATGATAATATTTATGACTCTTGCCAGTATAAATTAACCAAACAAGACAATAGTATGAAATCGCCATAGGAAATAAATAACTGGACTATACAAGGAAGGACTTGAACTGTCCCATATCCGAAAGGAATTGACGATACATTAAAACAAATAGAAAGAGTCAAAAGTATCACAAATAATAATATACACTACACCAGAATTTATAACCTTCCAAATAAACGGAACATCACTAATTGCTTCAACCGAGAGAAGAACGTATCTGGATCCAGGAGTTGCAGAAGAAGCATCAATCGGGCTGTAAATGGATCCAGAGAGCTGTATTTCCGAAGTGGACAGGACAAGAATTCCATTTTATTAAACCGAAGAAAGAATATCGTACGGCATAATTGTCCAGAACAGTAAATTTATCAATCAACCGCCTACACGATTTGCTTCGTTCTAGTCTGGTAAATTATTATTATATTAATCATACTAACTACACAACACTTCAAATTTGTAAATCTTGCATTCTTGTCTATGTATTTTTAATCTTCCCCACAGTTACAAGAACCTTCACACCCTGAATTAAATTAATTACAAATTAAAACACACTATATAACTGAATTTAAATAAAGGATCGGAATAATCAACAATCGATTCACGCAATCTATAGCCCAAGCATATGTTAGTTAGAACATATCTTATTCAATGTTAAAGAAGTAAACAAATAAAGAACCTTTATATATTTGCAAAATCTTGTCATTTGGAGTATGATTTAATGAGTTGGGAATAAAAAGTAACTGAATAAGTATAGAATAATTGGTTAACATAAACAGTGAAATAACCTATAAGTTTCGTTGAGCCGATACTACAGCGCTTATAGCGGAATTATCTGACACCAAAGAGAGAGCGTAAAAATACAAAATTAGACATAATTCTCTTCAAGGTATAATAGGGTTGAACGAAATTATAGAATAACGCATTAATTATTTAAGTTTCAGGTACACTAACACTGATATTTTTTAGAGAGCTAAGTTAATATTAATTAATTACATCAATATATCCCATAACTCCATATATCTCAGATATTTAAATAATTAAGTAAACTTAAGACTTAAGAGAGTAAAACAGGGGAACATACCCGTTCATAGCAACGAAAAGGCTTACATTGCGTGACACATTATAAGACGCAAGTCGTTTTATAACAAATTAACGAACCCAACAGTGGGGTTTAAACCGTACGTACTCGTTTACTTACAACTTGACGCTCATAACGTGGGACCTAATTAGGTGACGAGAGAGAGTACTTACAATATAGTGACAATGGACCTAACCATTCTGTATTAGATGATTATACAATAAAATATTGAAAACATACCTTCAGATCCCATGATTACAGTATTGGGTCATTATGTACTGTTACAACTCGAAACATGAAAAAAAGTAATTTTTTGAAAAGTGTCTCTGTGTGTGTCTGCCTGTCTGTCTGTCTGTAAATTTTTTTTCTATGGCAAACGATAACAGCCGCAAATTTAAACTGAATCAACTACTCTTTTGCATACAGCCCTGAATTGTAGAGTTCTCAAGACTTATTGTTTTTGGTGAAGATCGGTTAAGGGAAGGGGTAGTTTACCTGCAACGTTTTATGTTTTAACAAGGGTATTTTATATGGCAAACGATAACAGCCGCAAATTCAAACAGAATCAAATAATGTTTTGCATACAGCCCTGATCTGTAGAGTACTCAAGACCTATTGTTTTAGTTGAAGATGGGTTAAGGGAAAGGGGTAGTTTACCTGCAACGTTTTATGTTTTAAAAGGGTATTTTTATGGCACACAATAAGAGTCGCAAATTCAAACAGAATCAAATAATTTTTTGCATGTAACCCTGATTTGTAGAGTACTCAAGACCTATTGATTTTGGTGAAGATCGGTTAAGGGAAAGGGGTAGTTTACCTGCAACGGTTTTTTTTTTTAAACAAGTGTAATTTTTTTCTATGACAAACGATAACAGCTGCAAATTCAAACAGAATCAACTACTCTTTTGCGTACAGCCCTGAATTATAGAGTTATCAAGACCTATTGGTTTTGGTGAAGATCGGTTAAGGGGAAGGGGTAGTTTACCTGCAACGTTTTTTTATCGGGGGTAATTTTTTCTATGGCAAATGATAACAGACGTAAATTCAAACAGAATCAAATAATGTTTTGCATACAGCCCTGAATTGTAGAGTTTTCAAGTCCTATTGGTGTTGGTGAAGATCGGTTAAGGGAAAGGGGTAGTTTACCTGCAACATTTTATGTTTTAACAAGGGTAATTTTTTATGACGAATGATAACTGCCGCAAATTCAAACAGAATCTAATGATTATTTGCATACAGCCCTCAATTGTAGAGATCTCAAGACCTACGGTTTTTGGTGAAGATCGGTTAAGGGAAAGGGGTAGTTTACCTGCAACGTTTTATGTTTAACAAGGGTATTTTCTATGGCAAACGATAAAAGCCGCAAATTCAAACGGAATCAAATAATTTTTTGCATGCAGCCCTGTTTTGTAGAGTATTAAAGACCTATTGTTTTTGGTGAAGATCGGTTAAGGGAAAGGGGTAGTTTCCCTGCAACGGTTTTTTATCAAGGGTAATTTTTTATATGGTAAACGATAATAGCCGCAAATTCAAACAGATTCAAATAATGTTTTGCATAGAGCCCTGAATTGTAGAGTTCTCAAGACATGTTTTTTTTTGGTGAAGATCGGTTAAGGGAAAGGGGTAGTTTACCTGCAACGGTTTTTTATCAAGGGTAATTTTTTTCTATGGCAAACAGTAACAACCGCAAATTCAAACAGAATCAAATGATGTTTTGCATACAGGCCTGTATTGTAGAGTTCTCAATACCTGTTGGTGTTGGTGAAGATCGGTTAAGGGAAAGGGGTATTTTACCTGCAAAATTTTATGTTTTAACAAGGTATGATGAAGCCTTCTAAAGGTGAAAGCCGGTTTAGGCTGTAAGGTAAAACTTTACGTTTTTACTTATAAAGAACTTAGTGTTCCAAGTCGTCAATACTATAGTGATATTTAGTTTTAACAAGGATAATTTTTTATATGACGAACGATAACTGCCGTAAATTCAAACAAAATCAACTATATTTTTGCATACCTTTTTGAACTAAAGAGAACTCAAGGTCTGTTGATTTTGGTGAAGATCGGTTAAGGGAAAGGAGTAGTTTACCTGCAACATTTTAAGTTGTAACAAGAGAAATGTTTCCATGACGAACGATAACTGCCGCACATTCAAACAGAATCAAATATTTTTTGCATGCATCCCTGAATTGTAGAGGACTGAAGGTCTATTGATTTTGGAGAAGATCGGTTAAGATAAAGGGGTAGTTTACCTACAACATTTTATGATTTAATGAGAGTAAAGTACTTAATTTTTATAAATAAAGTCTCCTGATAAGAAGCTCATAATAATCCACTGTAGAAACGTAGATGAAATATCTATAAATGAAGAGGTTAGGTGTACAGGGTGGGGGTAATTTTCTATTATTAAAAATTATAGTTGAAGGTGGGGGGAGAATTTTTTATGTGTACTATGTTATCAGCAACAAAGAAGTAGTTTTTAGTTAAAATTGCTTCCCGGGCTGTTTAGCCATAGTCCAATGTTTTCTGTAAAACCAGACTTTTCTGCAGTGTCATCGACTGCCATCATCAGTGAAAATCAAGTGCGAAAACGTGAGGTGGTATACGTTAGTGACCACAGTACTGTGGTTAATGCTGAAGCAAAAAGTGGAAAGACATAGTTTCTATGGAAATATTTCATTTCGAATATGATTTTAAATATAAATCTTAGAACATGGAAGTCATGTATGGTTCTCCATACCGATATTTTATTCATGCACACACTCGTACATATCCCATTCCCTTATGTGAGATCTCAGTTTAAAAAATACAATGATGTTGAAATTTTGTTTAGCCCTTATTTTATTACTCATATGAATTTTCGTCCAGAACAGTCCAACCTCCTTACGTATTTGCTTTCATTATTCTCACCTGTATTGACACCATTGTCATCTGTTACTTCGTAATTTTCATTTGTCCTTAACTTACCCGTATCTATTCTCCACACTCCCATCCTCTCAGTGCTTTGTTTTAATTCGTTAAGTTTACTATTAATATTGTCATTTTGTTGTTTTATTTCGTCTCTAATCTCATTCAACTTTTCACTGAATTTACTCTTTATTTCATTATTTTGTTCTTTCAACTTTTCATTGAAATTACTATTTATTTCCTTGAATCTACTTAGACTTGATTGACTTTCTGTGTTAACGTCAGTTAGGCTGACTTCCACGTTATTATTTTCACTTGTACTCATTTTTATTATTTAATTCGTAACACTTATTTATAATACACATAAACACACTATATGATAACATAACCTGCGTCTATTAAGACGTAACTAAAAGTTTTCATTCGTTTACCTTACATAACCCTTTCTGTCCTCCACAGTAGGCCTACATTTACGTGAATGTCCCAGTTCGCGACGCCAATGTAACTTTAATTATTACTTTAACAATTTGTTTACCTTACATAACAACAAACAGGTACAGGTAGATCTTGTTATACGCGGGATATACGTTTTTGAAAACCGGCGTGTGATTATACAAATTACTGCTAATTAATTATTTTTGTGAAGCAATTATTTTGATATTTTACTCGGGCGCCATGTTGCCTCACTGTACAACAACATATGATATTTACTATGCGGTCCAGGATTCGTGTTAACGAACCAGTAATAGCGAAATGTGTTACCTGAAATAACTCACTCGTGCTTGTAATTTTTACCAATAATTGTTTACAGAAGTATGCATTCCTTCAGCTGACGTCATCAGGGCTAGGCTCGTTATCCCTATATGTGACACACGGTTTTTTGCTATGTTTGCAGTTTTACAATGAATGCGGGTCGAAATCCTGTCAATTCCAATCTGCGTTGTATAAAATATTATATAGTCCACTCACCAAAACTTTATAGGGATTATGAAATATTACAAAATTTATTACCAAATAATTGTTAGGAAATAAATACAATAATTATGGTTTTTTGGACCATATTTTTATAAAAGTAAGATTGTACCAGAATTGTACCATCACAGGCGCGTATACCGAATTCGCGTAAATCGGGACGTATATTTTACATGGGCAAGTACACTAGGGCATGAATGAAAAAATTAAGTAACTTATTAAAAATGCTTTTTAATACATTTAAATGATCGAAATAACATACAGTACAGTACAGAAAAGTATTCAAAAATTAAAAATGTTAAAGTCTCTCTTCACTTGCATAATATCTTCAGGGTCGTCAACATCAGAAGAATCTGTTGAAGTTGTGGTCAGTCTTCCTCCTTTTGCAATTAAGGTAGAACTGGTAGAATTCCCAGGTGACACTGTCGTAGCAGAAGTTGGGTTCTTACTGGATGCAGGACTGTCATTGGAAACGCCATGATGTTTGGTAAAAAACATTTTAATAGACGGCTGTGTCCTCTTCTTTATCTTTTTGCTGTAGAGGTCTTTGTAACATTTCATCACGTGTTCAACTTCCCTCTTCACTTGAGAACTTCTCATTGTGTCGGGATCGTGCTCTTCAAAAATAGACATGGCTGAGTCGATCATCTGGAAAGCCTGAGCCATGATTTTAGTTGTGAGCTTCTTCTCAGGTTGAACTTTGATGTGTTGTGCCATGTCTGCTATCTCTCTCGTCGCACCACCGATGTCATTTCCCACTCCATCTTCTGAAACAACTTCAACAGCTTCAGGCCACAGTTTCTTCCAGACACCATTCATACATTGTGGTGTGATTTCATTCCATGAGTCTCGAATCATTCCAGTCGCCATATGAATGTTAAATTGACACCAGAAAGCCTTGATGGTGAGCTTGTCATCGGCGTCACACTGCCCGATAAGCTTTGAAAATGTTCGACGCAGATAGTAGGCCTTAAATGTGGCAATAACGCCCTGGTCCATAGGCTGGAGGACGGAAGTGGTGTTTGGAGGAAGAAATACAACTTGAATGTTTTTGCTTAATTCAGCAACCACCTGCATATGGGTTTGCAGCAGTTCTGGATAAAGGAGCGCTCAATATTCTTACATTACAGCCAATATTTTGACGCTTCGAAACTTCACAAATAAACCGCGTTATCCGAAAACGCAGATACCGAAAGCGCGTATAACGGGATCTACCTGTATGTTTGCCTACGAATTCCAGACGCCATCTTGCAGTATTGCCAACTGTGAAATTTTTGTAACTTACCAGAGTTCGGTTAGGCGAACTGGAGAACAGAAATGGTTATTTCAATAAAACAGATTGGTTACTTGTATACATCTTTTGATCTCGTTTATTATGCATTTATATTCCAATTCATTTTTATTACAAAACAAAACAATTTAAAGTCATTCGACTCCAATCATTTACCAAAAAATATCCCTTCTCCCTCTTCTAATTCTGATATGATTTTTGAACGATGTCTATATAAAAAGAAACAATATCTTGATTTTCTGATTATATGTCTATATAATGAAAATTAGAAAAATTGTATATAAATTCAAAATAGAAAGAAAACTTTGACACAAACGTAAATTTACTTTTTGGAAACCAGCGTTTCTTTTTTATCATTTTTTATTCACGCACACACTCGTACATATCCCATTCCCTTATGTGAGATCTCAGTTTAAAAAATACAATGATGTTGAAATTTTGTTTAGCCCTTATTTTATTACTCATCTGAATTTTCGTCCAGAACAGTCCAGCCTCCTTACGTATTTGCCTTCATTTCGCACCTTCCTTT
This sequence comes from Magicicada septendecula, assembly GCA_034769895.1. Classification (NCBI taxonomy): domain Eukaryota; kingdom Metazoa; phylum Arthropoda; class Insecta; order Hemiptera; family Cicadidae; genus Magicicada; species Magicicada septendecula. The sequence continues at coordinate 65,049,810 of CM068373.1, read as the reverse complement.
TTCACTTTTTGTTCACCACTCTTACCGAATCTGTTAATTAAAGACGCAACTGTTACTTCATTTTAATTAATAATATATATATGTTGTGAATTCACATATATTGCTGTTACGGGCACTTTTGTAGTTTTGATTTAGTCTGTACGAAAACAGGCGAGCACACGGCCCGTGTCCGCCGTCGCTAGATGTTAGTTGCTTTGTCTAACATGCATAGTTCACAGGTCAGAGTGCTAAAAATAACTGTCTCCAGCGGTTAAACTGTTGACCTTGAGTCAATTCGTGTATGATGTTTATAATCCTAATAATATTTTCAAATTTACTTTACATATTTTAATTATGTTTCGGGTGAGTAATATATGTACCGTTACAATAGATGCCAATTTGGATGTGCTCTCCTTCTCTAGCTTCCTGTCCTGTGACCATGTATTTTGTCTTGCTTTCATTTATAATGAGACCTAGCCTCTTTTCAGTACCTATAAGAGCGATTTATTATTTGTGAATCGATTCACAATTATTTTCTTTTTATTATTTTTATAACTGTATTTACTTAATTTTCTATTGTCTATGCATTCTTATAATGTTTTCTACATTTCATTAGCTACATTTTTAACTATATTACTAAATATTCTATCAAACTAAATTTTACAGCCCTACCAACACCACACACATGTAACTTACTTTTTACTAACTTACCCAACTTTTTACTAACCATTTATTCTTTAATTTTAAAATTGTTTTGTTATTCTTTTAATTGTTTTTAAGGTTTTTACAGTTTAGTATGTTTTATATTTAATTCACTACTTTTTTACTAAGTTACTAAATACTCAAAAATTGGTTGTAGGTAAGTTTTTATTTTGATTACGATACGACCTTAGAGTAAACGTGGGCATTATGTAAGACAAAACAAGCGTCAGACACAACAGAAGTAGACAATGTAATAAAGATTTCAGAGTTATAAAATGTTTAATACTGCCATTATTTTGTAAACAGTGACTTGGCGTGTTGTGTCTGTTGCAAAGTTTCTCCAACCCACATCAACAATCATTGTATATTTTGGAATGTGTACACTTTGTGTACATGTTATGATTCACGATTCACGAAAAACGTAGTAATCCACATTGTTCTGGCATCTTAATTTGAATAAGTAACATTAATAACAGCCTCACACGTGAAGCGTGCGTGCGTGCATGCATGCGTGCGCGCGCGCGCGCGCGTGTGTGTGTGTATGTGTGTGTGTGTGTGTGTGTGTGTGTGTGTGTGTGTGTGTGTGTGTGTGTGTGTTTACGAAACAAGTAGATGTAAACTATCCATAAAGAACAGGAGAGACAATATTAATGCAACAATTAAACAAACTATTTAAGTAGTATAGAGCACATTTATTTACATGCAATTACAATTATTTAGGTAAGTTCTTCACCCTACTTATATTTCCATCACTGTTATCACCGTTAGTGTATTATCACTATCACTCAAATTGCCTTCACTGCTGCTATCCCGTCTTATATTACTTTATAAACGATCTGTTACAGTATCCATTATTTGGTCCAATCATCTCTCTCGTAGTCACTTAAATTTTCTTGACGTCACATCTTTATCTCCAGTCTGTGGGAGAAATACAATAAAATTCCTATTTCGCTAAATTTATGACACTGTCTACAGAAAAATGCACTTTTTTCTTTTAACACACTCCTTCACAGTTGCCCAAAACAGTTCCATAGCATTAAAATCCGGCTGATAGGGTGGAAGTCATAAAACGAAATGTCCATTGTTTGCCAAAATAGCATCTATTTTAAAAGTTTTGTATGTTGGTTTATTTTGTTTAATTAATGCATAGAGCTCAGGTTTTAACATATATGAACTACAAGGAATGTCATGGTATTCTAACCAGTTAATCATGTCTGCCTTTTTGTTAATGATGTTGGAGGTGAATTTATTTGTACATTGTGGTAGGGGGCATTGTATATTACTATTACGCTGTTCTCATTCAAATGAAATAAAACTAAACGCTTCACTTTTGATGAATACTAATGTTTTTTGAAAAGTACTCGCACAATAATCTCCACAGCGTCTTGGAGAAAACTGATTTTTGTTTCTCTGTTGACACATGCGCATTACATAACCTGCGCCATAAGCATGAAAACGGTTGATTCATGTGTAGTGAATCTTACTGTATCTCTGTTAAAGTTCTGACTCATTACCGGTCTATTAGGCCGTGGTCTAATGCTGTCGATTGGAATAGATGTTTCAGCCCCACAAATGGAGACCATCTTCAGTATAATGATTTAAAAGGTAACTGGGATAGTGTTCACCAGTTTACACAGCACTGTGGAATTAGACCACGACCAGCAATGAGTCATAACTTTTGACAGAGTTAACGCCGGTCATGAAAGGCTAATACATCAGTTATAATTTAGTCTGTCTGTTATTTAACTGAAATTCTATTTAAATTAGCGTGTTATCCAAAATGTTACAACAATCTAACAAGTGATTTGATACAACTATGTTAGGTATACTGTTTAGAAACTTTTCTGAACAAAAATGCACCGATTATAATGAAACAAGCCCTTAAAAATGTCATAAAATTCACCCACTCTGGGCAGTCAAGTCACGATGCAATCAGTTAGGTAATAAGTATCACTCAGCCAATACCATCATAACAAACCAGTAAATGGTGGCAGACCGCAACATTCTAAAGTAAACCTATACAAGTACAGTCTCCCTTGAATATCACAATAATAACCTATAATTAGGTAATTTTTCTTTCCAAAGTTGTTATTAATAAAAAATGATTATTAGAACATGTTAAAACTTAAAATATGTTTGTCATATGCCAGCACCATGGGTGCCTACTGTATAAATGTGTTTGCTTACTCCTCCTCCAAACCACCACCCAACAAACACTAAACACGCACACTATTGCAGCCATCAAAACATAGAACCACCAACTGTTATTGTTATAAAACAGGTTATTTTTATAATTTTGCATGGAAAGTTTGAATTGTGAAACAGTTATTATTTTCTTTTCCTGTAGCTACTCAAAAAATCACCAAGACAACGATTAGGTTGTCATTATGGTCGTAACGGAGCAAAGGAAATTAAACAACATGAGTTTTTTAAGTGCTTAAATTGGAAACGCCTAGAAGCAGGAATGTGGGAACCACCGTTTGTACCCGACGTAAGTACGAGATTGTGTGTGTGTGTGTGTGTGTGTGTGTGTGTGTGTGTGTGTGTGTGTGTGTGTGTGTGTGTGTGTGTGTGTGTGTGTGTGTGTGTGTGTCCAGTTATAAAAGATAAGACCATTTTGTTACTTTAGTACCAAGATATCTGTACATTTGAATTGCATTAAAGTTCTTTTGCATAAATAAATCTTTTGTGGTGTTTCAAAAAAAGTTTTCTTTTTGTAACACAGTGGAACCTTGATGTAAGGCTCTTCAGCAGAATTACAAAAAAAAAGCTTTATGTCGAGGTTTCGAGTTTAATTTAAGAAATGTGAAGACTTTACTTATAATGCCGCATGCTATGTCAAAAATGTTACATGTTGCAAATTATGTACAGTTGTATGGTAAAACTTTCAGAACTATATTTTATATGTTTAATGTACACAGAGCTTGTAGCAGGTACTTAAATATAAAAATTTAAAAACCTTGTTTCAAAAAATCTAATAAATTTGTGGAAATCTTAATGAAAATACACTAAACACTCTACAAAATAATTTTACTAACAAAATTCTTAATTGTGAAATGTTCTTCAAATATTAACTACTTCTGCAAGTAAAACTGTTACTGTATTTTCTCCTGATACACATTTCACTGACCACATCAGTATCATCAGAGGTTTATAAATGAATTAATAAACAATTGAATTAATTTGATTTTGATATAAAAAAACACATAATTGAATTTAGTATAAAAGAAATGACCGATATAATTTGGCTTTATTTATCGATTGTTTTAATGTTTATTTTATCAGCTGTTGTGTCAGTTATGTTGCAAACATTTTATATTTATATTTAATTTATTTTAATAAATTTATAATTTTAAATATATCATCTGGTTTTGTTTTTACTTGAGTGTGTTCTTTAATTAGTAAATTATTGTTATTGTGTGTGTAAATGTTAAAACTTTCCCAAATATTCATTTTTTGACATTTTTGTGTTTTTTTCATTAGCTTCATATTTTGAATGTCGGAAAATTGATGTTTATTATTTATACAATGTGTGGCTAACTTAGATCTGTAAAAAAAAATAATGATGAAAAATTGTTAATTGTACAAAAGAGGAAAATATCGACAACCCATGTCAGCTGTGTGTTCTAGTACTGCATTTTAAAAAATTATTTAAGAATGCACCAGTTGCAGAAATTTGTAATGCTCCACCATAAGAAGTACGTAGAAACAATGAAATAATTTTACAGGTGGACAGTAATTCCATTATCACTATGTATACATAAAAAACGGCATATTAATTAATATTTTCCATAAACTGTATACAGGAAATGTTTATTTAAACTTTAATGAAGAAAGTTGTGTTAGTGGTTGAAATCACAAGCAGAATGATCGCTGTTGTACACCACTAGTGTGCAACAGTGATCATTCTGTTTATGTAAACTGTATACAGAAAATTAAAAAAATTATTAAACAAATATGAAAAACGATGAGAAAGCCAAATAGAATTTTGAAAACTTAAAACAGAATTGACACATTCACAAGAACAATAGTGTCATCATGATAAAAATTTGAGGAAGGAGCAAATTAAATTGGAACACTTCCCAATAATTCAATGAAGATCGAGCTTCCAGGAACGACGAGTGGGGCAGTCAAAAACAAGCTAATCAGATTGCTGAAACTATGGAGATTCAAGGTTCCAAGCGTCTAGTGGGCTGTTGGAAACAACAGCTAGAACTGTTTACGATGACTATAGGATAATGATGAGCGTTTTTTAATTCAAGTAATTACACAAATTAGCTACAGTGTTTAGATCTTGCCAACATGAGTTACAGCACTAAGTGTCATAATTACTGTATTTCAGAGGGCTCTTAACAATCCAAAAGAAATGTTAGAAGAAGATCAGCAATAACAATAAAATATGTTATTACAAATATACATGGTTATCGTTTTTGTTGAGGGATCCTTTATGTCACCAGTAACGCTCATGCACTTACGATACACCAAATTTCCTCTCACCAGCTCGGTCCCCATTTATATCCACACATTAAATTGGGCGAACTTTGTAGCATGGGGCGGTGTGTAATTGTTGGAAATCCAAATTGTTAAAATATTTAACAGTGCTTAGAAAGTTATAAGAGAAAGATAGATACAAAACAGAAATGCAAAAATTATGCGAGTAAATATGGCAGTTAATTCATGAATGAAATACGAGGTCTGACACAAAAATAACGAGACTGTTAGCATTACTAAGGAACTACTTATTGTGTTGTGTTGCGCGTGCACTGTGTTCGACCTTGAACAGTATTCTTATGTGGTGGCAAGTTACAAGTCAGTTGACTCAGTCACAGTGAGAGAGCAGTTGAATACAGTCGTGTTTTTACGCTTCGCTGGAAAATGTTGGATACGAAAAGTGATCAGCGCATTAACATCAGGTTTCTCGTGAAACTTAAAAAGTCGGCAACAGAGACTTACCAAATGTTGTTGGAAGCTTATGGCGATAAATGTTTGTCGCGTACACGTGTCTTTGAATGCCATAAGAGATTTTTAGAAGGCAGGGACCTCGTGAAAGATGACGACCCTCTAGGCCGACCACGCACATCAACAATCGATGACAATGTTGTAAACACAATACGAAAAGATTGAAGATTGAGTGTCCGTGCTGTTGCTGAAATGTTCATATGAACAGAGAAAGTGTTCGACGCATTTCAACAGAAGAGTTGAACATGAGGAAGGTGTGTGCAAAAATGGTGCTGAAAGTTTTGTCAGATGAACAGAAGGAAAGGGGAACGGATACAGCTGATGAGACGTGGATATTTACGTACGATCCAGAAACAAAGCGGCAATCACTGCATGGGAAAACACCATTTTCCCCAAGAACAAAAAAGCACACATGAGTCGTTCGAAGTTCAAGGCAATGCTTATTGTTTTCTTCGATATCCAGGGCATCGTTATGGCAGAATGGGTACCCAGTGGTCAAACAGTTAACCAACAATATTATAAACAAGTTTTGGAAAAATTGCGTGAACGTGTTAGAAAGACACAATTCTTCCCTGAATTGTGGAAGAATGGGTGGATCTTGCACCAGGACAATGCGCCTACCCACAGTGCGTTATCAGTCAAACAATTTTTGACCAGTAAAAACATCACAGTCCTTGAACATCCTTCATATTCCCCCGATTTAGCACCATGTGTTTTTTTCCTATTCCCAAAATCAAGTTGGCACTAAAAGGGACCCATTTTTCAACGGTGGAAGAGGTACAGGCGAAAACGGCTGAGCTCCTGCGCAGCCTGACGGAAAGCGAAATGCAGCAATGTTTTGAGCAGTGGAAGGAACGTATGCAGAAGTTTGTGGACTCAATGGGGTCCTACTTTGAAGGCGACCACCAGTAATTGTAAATATCAGGTAAATAAAATAAATTACAGCATCAGTCTCGTTATTTTTGTGTCAGACCTCGTAAAATGCAGAAATGGCAAGTCAAAAAAATGAATGAAGACAGAAATCACTGCCGTATAAAATTTCTTTTGTAATTGTTCAAGTCTGCTGTCTTAAAAAATTATAAAATAAATTTTAAAAAGTAATTAAAGTGCACTGTATATACAATAAAAATAATACAGACTGGTAATAATGAAGCTATACGAAATACAAGAGTCTTAAAAATTGTAAGAACTTTATTAAAGTGCATTGTATATACAATAAAAATAATACAGACTGGTAATAATGAAGCTATACAAAATACAAGAGTCTTACAAATTTTAAGAACTTTTTAGTACGTACTTTGATGTCAATCCAAAACAACATGTACACAACATATGACCACTGAACAAAACAAATAAAATTTATGTGTTTCCAAAGTCAAAGTAGGTTATGCCTACAGCCACTTCCTTCTAATAGAAGCATTTATCTCCAATTATATATATTTGAAATTTAAAAGTGTTTTGCATTATACCAAGCCTGTACCAGAGCATAAAATCAATGTTTATTTTACATTGGTTGAATGGGAAATTAGCTGGGACCATGAAAATCAGCATTACATAGAGGGCCACATTAAATCAAGGTTCCACTGTACGTTGAGTCTTCACTTCTGTTCACCTTCAGCCAAAATATTTTACAATTTTGTTAAAACACAAATTCTACAATTCCAATTGCAAGTTCATTGTTATGCACACCGTTTTACAAAATAAGGATTAAATAGTCTGTATACTAAACTGACTTATGTGTTCTGTATTTCAGCCACATGCTGTTTATGCAAAGGATGTTTTAGATATTGAACAGTTTTCAACTGTGAAAGGTGTAAACTTAGATGCAACAGATGACACGTTTTATAGTAAGTTTAACACTGGTTCAGTCTCGATTCCATGGCAGACTGAAGTAAGTAAGTTGTAAACATAATGTAACTATTATTTAGCCTTAATGTAATTGTATAAGACATTTTTTAAGAATTTGTTGTAATTATGATAAGACAAAACACATTGATTATAATTAGTAGGCCCCTTTCTGTGTCCATAACACACACACACACACACACACACACACACACAGTAGAACCCCATTAAAACGCGCCCGCTTGTTACGATATCCCATGTAAGAATGTTTTTTCTGGTCCCTACCCTGCATGTCTGGTGTATAGAGACATTATAAAAAGCCCCATTTATTGTACTCAAATCCTGCATAATACACTGTTTTCCATTACACAGTAAAATTTGTTCAAAGTGGATTTGTGTAGAACTCAAGTGTTAAGTACAGTACTGTACTGCGACTGTGGGAACTTTTCTCAGCCTCTATGTTTATACATTATAACTGAAAGCCGTTTGATCAGTACACCTGCTGTGCTCTGCCAGCTTAATTAATGGATGTAAAAATTTTATATTGACGAACGCCGTCTGTGATGTTTGCCAACTGGTCAGCAGTGATTTCGATCAAGTGTTAATTTAACACCTTAACACACTTTTTTAAACAGCTGTCTTGTGAACATCTGTTCCCACTCACTACTCATGCACTGATACATGTTATTTAATTTTTTCTGGTCAGTGTTCAGTTGTGCTTGGTGTAATACAGTAGTGACTTCTGTTACAGTAGCAGGGCTGCAAACTGGTTTTGAGGTCTAAATTACTGATTTTACTGACTAAAATCACTGAAATACTGACTTCTTACTGACCTAAGATAAAATAACTGACCTTAATTACTGACCTCCATCGACCATATTAATATTAATTTACAAGTAATTAGAGACAGTTTAAAACATATTTTTTATAATTGGCCACCCTTCTCCCCACTGAGCAGCTGTAAAACAAAATCTAACATACAACGGCATTATTTTAGTTTGAGACTTATTAAAAAACATTAAAAACTAAACATTGTTCAAGTAAAATCAGCAGGCATATTGTTAACTGGTTTACAGCTACTCAGGCCAATTTCCCTTGCCACCATTATAAGTTAATTTTGTATATTTATTTTATTGACATATTATTCAGCGCTTAACTTACATCTTATATCTAATAAAACTGTAACATAATTACCCATCTTAAATATTCCTAGAATAATATAATGTACATACCAAGAGAACGTTAAATATCCTTGGTACTCTATGATCAGTCTGCTTAAGAATTGTAATTGAAACTCATTGCTTGGGTTTTTTATTGAAAAATGAAGTAATTAGTGAAGATTTTCTTTTCTCAACATTTTTCTGAATTTTCTCCGCATCATGTCTTTTTATGTCAGCTTCTTCTTTAACTTTCTGAGCACTTTCCAGGATTGCCTGTGCAACATTAGCTGCAACAAGATCCTTATTTTTAATAGCCTGCTTTAATCTTTCATGTGCATCTTTTAAAAGAGTATCAGCTACTTTTCTTTTCTCTTCTTCATCACTTTTCAGTTGTTTTAATACTACTTCTTTTTCATCAATACCTTTCCTCTCAGCTGAGAGTTTTTTCTCTAATTCGTTTTCGGCAATACGCTCTTTCTCCTTAGCTTCTTCTTCTTTCTTTTCCTGTTTTTTCTTTAAACGTTGTTCTTCTAGGTACTGCCTATGATGTATATAGGCTGACTGAGCGAGATTCAAGAGCTCTTTGTTTGTATGAACCAAATGTACTTTTCCATCATAGAGTTTATGCAACGTGAAGATAGGCATCCAGAGTTCTTTCAGACATACTTGCCCGATCAGAGGTCATAACTCTCTGTGAGCTTGAGAAGCCTCTTTCCACATCTGCTGAACCATGAGAAAGAGATAAAGCTGCTTTGACAACCTTAGAAACAAGTGGGTACTTCATCTCACCTGCCTTATCAGTTTTCTTAAAAAACTGGTTCCAGTAAACACAATGCGATTGCTCTTGCTATGGAGCTCATCTTCTTCCAAACTCAGTAACTTCCATTCATCAATAAGGGAGGCTATGTTCAGATCAATAGGCAATGCTTTTGCCACTTCAACGATGAACTTCCAACTATTGTCTTTTGTTCTTTCGGATGGAATCAAACATTCAAAATGCTTCAATAAAGGTTTTGACGTCAAGGAAGACGTGGTAAAAAATGTGTTTACAACTAGCAATGAAATGCTTTTTTGCTTGGAGCAGAAATGCAAGTTTGTCCTTTTCTGGTAACATTTGTAATTCTTTTACATGTAATCCACAGTTTACTTCTTTAAGAGGAAGAAAACTTTTCTCATCATTCAAGGAATCTAACGAGAAGATAACCTCAGAATGACATATACGAGTCATTAGTCTGCTTGTTAGAGTTTTGAGGTGATCATACAGAAGGTGAATCAAAGGTTCTTCTTTCTGAAAGTGACCAGTAAACTGTGAAAATATGTGAGCACTGGAGCAAGCAAAGTTTATTTCCACTTTCATTGTGTTAACTTTCAGAAGACTAACAATGTTCTTGTATTTGGATGATATCATTAAATCACTTTTATATTTTGGCACAAATACCATGAAATACTTCGTGACTGCTGGCCACTGTTCTAGGAGTCTTAAACCTGCTGACTCCAAAGACAACCACCTTGAAGAAACATGTTTGATGAACCTGTGCTTAGGTAGCTTCAGATCATTCTGAATTTTTTCAAAATCTTCCCATCTCGAAGGCCAACCATAAAAAAAGTCATGAATAAGGAATATCAAATTTGAAGCGTTATCACCAAGTTCTTTCATACCGCGCCTAAAAGCATTGTGAAGTATGTGAATGTTGCATGTACCAATGTCAACCATTCGTTTTTTTCTTAATAAAATAAGAGATTCATTCATCAGGTTTGTAACTGCTTTATTGACATTGGGCCCATCATTACTGAGCATCAGTAAGTTGGTTCGCAGTAAGGTTGTGTTATCTATAGCTTCACACAGCTTATTATACAATTCATCAGCGGTAGCTGACCCCATAAAAAAAGTCTGCAAATGCCTTGTAACAATCATTTCTTTAGATGGAGACCAATACTTAACAGCTGTTTGAAGTTCTTTTGATGAGCCAGCATTAACAGTTTCGTCAAAACATAATGTGAAAAGAGCACCATCCATTTCATTCAAAATTTGCTTTTTAAAGAATGGTGCCAGAGCATCAGTTATCAAGTATTGTGCCTTTGTTCTTGAAAGTGAAAATCTGTAGGAACACTTGATGGAAACATCGCTTCAAAAGTCTCCCGAATGTCTTCACAGGATGGAAGCAAAGGAAAGTCCGCTGCAACTGTCTTCATTACCCAAATAAGTTCCCCTTAGTTCCCCTTTGGCTGCACTATCTCGAATGTTGTACAACTGAACCGTTTGCTTGATTGTTTCACCAACACTAGTAGATGGCGCACAGTCTTGTGAACCAGCTGTGCATTGGCGAACTGAAGTCAGGTGAAGTTGTGAAGAGGAAAGTTTTTGTTTACATTCTTCTGTATGCTTCCGAGAAGATGCATGCTGTTCCACGGCTTCATATCCCCACGAAATATTGAAAGTTTTTACACAAAGGGTACAGAACATCTCATGGTCACTGGCTTTACGTCCCCACTCAGCAACAATATATCCATTACAGTCAGACTTTCTCAGCCAGTCACTTTTAAATTTACACCTGCCCATTTCAAATACTTTACACAGTAAGAAATTGTTTTTAAACACTTAAAGAGTCCCAATAAATTATTTGATTTCAAAAAATTATAAGGCCGGTATGAAACAACATTAAAAAACCTTGGGTGGTCACTTTCTTCCCTTCAGTTCCGATTGTATTCTCCTTTCTTAACTTTGAGCCAGTGTAGTAAGTCTATGGAAGCTCTAACAATTTTTTCAGTGATCTTTCATGGATATTATCGGCCTTATAAATTATACAAGTAAACCAGCACCTGAAACAAAAACACAGATGAAATGTACTGTTAAAAATGTTATGGTGCTATAAAAATCTGTTAGTGCAACAGGAATTTATAGCACCAATATTGCGCCCTCAGTTAAACATCATTGGGCAAACAGTACATTCCAGACTGCTTTTTATACTGGAATGCAATCTCACAATCTGCTTTTCATACCTAATCTTAATTATTTATTTCTGACAAAAAAAATTGTAATTATCATGTTAGAAAGTAAGGAAATAAAAAAAATGAATTGCCGGTATTGAGTAAAAACCCTTTCTTAAGAACCGCTAAATTCTGCTTTAAAAAACTGACTTTACTGACCAGTTTGCAACACTCAGAATGTGACTACAATGAGTATTAAACGGAAAGCACTTTCAGTATTAGACAATTGTAATCCTAAGAAAACATTACTCTAAATCAGAAACAATCTGCTGATTTATTAGTAATCCAGTCATCAACATAAGAACAATAATAAAGAGCTGTGACTCAATCATTGCAGCTGCAATACCAAGTGGATGCAAGCGAAGGCAAGTAAAAGGTGGAAAACACAAGGACCTGGAGAAAATTTTGCTTGACTGACTTGATCAGGCTTGAATCTCAACTATACGTACACGTGGGTCTGTCATTATTCAAGAAAAGGCGTATAAAATAGCATGTAAATTAAGCACAGAAATTTCTGCCTCCAACGGTTGGGTGGACAGATTTAAGCAAAGTCATGGAATCATCTGTCTCCAGATTTCCAGAGAGTCAGCTGTCAGTGAAAGTGAATTTAGTAAGTGGCAAAATGCAGTTTGGTCTAATCTAATTTTCCAATACGAACCCTGTATTGCAGGCTTCTTATGCGGACAAATGTGGTTTATTTTTTAAGCAGAGAAATCATACGTTTCAAAGGAGAAAAGTGCCATAGTTAAAAATTAATCAAAGACTGAGTCATAGTGCTGTTTACTGCAAGTTCGGATGGCTTTGGGAAACTGCCTCCAGTGGCAATGAGATAATCAGCTAAACTATAATGCTTTAAAATCATTTAAAAAATTGCCATGTGTTTTTCCATACCATGTGCATGGATGTTTGTTTGTCACGTGGTTAAAAAAATTTGGACAACAAAATGATGAAAGTCATATGTAAGATACTGTTCATAGACAACTTCCCCCCCCCCCTCCTTAAGAATATGGATACCAAAATTGTGGATCATCCCTTTCTACCATTTCTAAGAGGGATGCAAGGCTTTTCTCTCTTGGTTTGGAGAAGGAACGAGGATATTAGATGCGATTTAAACATTATATCATTGCCCCAGAAGATTGAAGACCATAGGAGATGGTGTGAACACTTGAATCTCATGCCTGATATCTGTCTACCTGTGGCTGCCTTCGGGGTATCAGCCTACTGGGAAGAGAGATGTCGGTAGAACGAGGAGGAGATGGGATCCGGAACAGGTCTAAGGCCTAGTCATTGGAGTGGTGGTGATGATGCCTTACCTCAATGTAGAAGTAAGCTTCTTCATATGGATCTGTATGTGACGTGATATGTGTAAGACATTGGCAGTGGGGAATCAAAACGTGTCACTCTTCAGGATCCTCTAGATTTTGTCAGCGCTGCATGGGAAGGAGTCCAGCCTTGCACAATTCCAAATTGCTTTAGAAAAGCCGGATTCAATAAGCTAAGAAACTTGATTTTATTAAAGTTTATGTGTACCGTGTAATTTTCTATTCCTGCGGGTACTACCCTCTTTTTAGTTTATAGGGTTCCCATAGTCCAGTGCCTCAATCTGATACCACTACTCATCTAATCCATGACAATGAGAATTGGCTGGTGTGTGCGAAAAGTTGGGAGACGTTAACTTAGAAGATTTCGTATGTACAGATAATGGAGTAGGGTAGTGACTTCAGAAATATTAATGTAGATGATATCATCAAAAATCGTGCTGCAGGTGACAAAGATGAGGACAGAACAGATGAATCACTTCCCATATGCCTGGAATCAATCTTGGAGCACTAACAGTGATAATACAATTTATACGTGCTTCTCCTGATGAAATGTCAGCTGGCGTGAATTTATACTTGAAACGTGTAGAAAATGTGATTATTCATTGCACAGATTCGTGTATAAGGCAAACAACTATAAATGAATTTTTGTGAAAGAAATAACTGAATATTGTACTTAAATGCAGTATTTCGATAAAAAATGCTAATGTGTATATGAAAAAACATGAATACACAATAATACAGTATATATTCTTACAACGGTCTAACTGATTGTCGTATGGTACAGTGGAAAACAAAATACAAGACACTAATGAAGTGACTAAAAACCAGCTTTAATTATCACAAATAAAGGTTTATAATCAACTCGTACAATAATTCCAGTTAGATTTGTCCACACACAAAATAATGTCAAATGTAAAGAATTCCGCGCTATAATCACTTCACTAATACACCACTTGCGACGCACTGTGTAAATCGCCCGACATAACGCTGAACTGTAAGCAGCAGGTATGGGCTATTTATAGTCTGCAGGATTCCATAATATGTGTCTTTACCAAACATGTGAAAGTTCTAGAGAATACTTCACTGTGGGCATGACAGAAACACACACTGTTGGGCTAGTCAAAAAGCTTCTAGAACGACACCATTGAACACACGAGACATTCCGCATTACGTAATACTGCCTCGCATGTCAAGCGTCACATACGCATTACAGCTGCGGGAATAGCCGAGAACCAGAACGTTCTGTAATGGCGTAACACTTTTTCCGCATTACATAACACTGCCGTTCCTTAAGCCTATTCGTCCCCCCCGAACTGGCAAACCACCTCTGACGTAATATTTGGCTAGGCGATCTAAGTGGACGACCTTGCGAAGGATAATTCTCTAGTTCTTTGAATTCAGTCCCGTGTGATCCGAACATCAAGTTCCCAGAAATACAAGTCTTCTGCTCAACCGCTAGTTTTGCTGGAATCTCTCCCGTTCCGTCATGTACTGATGACCTATACGCCATTAGCTGGTCCAAGTCTGTTTCTCATCAACAAATGCATTACGTAACAATATCTTTGCTACTTGCTACTTGGTCATCTCCCGTTTAATACGCGATTTTCACACAGTCCCATGATGTGTGTTATAATGGTTGTGTGGTGTGTGTCATTGAGAATAATAAATTTGTGTAACACCTTCAGAATTTCCTATAAACATAATATCAAATCCAAAAAAAAATATTATAATGAACCTGAAGTAACATATTTTATAGAAAATGACGGAACATTTGACACTCACTGAAGTAATGTATAGTAGAACTATTAATAACAATTTTTTTAACTTTCATGAATTCTCTCCTCTTATTTAGCTCTGTTAAAAACTATACTGTTCTGTGTTATAGATATGTAAATATAATACATTATACAAAAAAGTAATTTTTCTAAGAGAACAGAACAATAATAGTACAGTAGAACCTCTGTTAACCGAAACAAAGAGGAGAATGCGGTTTCGGATAACCAAAAGTCGGATAATAATTAAGATATCATTTTTTAAACTGTGAGGTATAATAACTGGAGGCAATATACAATATTATCAAAAGACTTTAATAAAAATCAAACTATTTACATAAAGTCATTTTAACACTATTTTTATGATTTTTTTTTTAAATCTTATATTTTCCTTTCCTTTTTCTTTTCACATCGCTTTCTTGTAGCAATATCTCGCCACCGCTTCATTAGCAGAATGTCAAAGGGCTTTGATTCTTCATTCTTCAAACGATGATTTTTCATCATTCGACGAACCGTAATGCTATCTGAAAATATGAATAAAACTCTGAGAGAAAAACGCATATTTCATATAGCTTAATTTAACTCCCTAACCCAAAATAAAATCTCTTTCCTCTAAGGCATCGAAGATCTCGTGAGCAGTGGCATGGCTGCTGCTCTCTGCTATGTCATCGTCTTCATCGGCCCCTTTGTTGTGTGAACCATAAAAAAATACCCTCATTTACTTTCTTGTTTTGACACATCTTCATTGTTTTCTTGTTTGGCATCTTCGAAGCATGCTCTTCAAACTTATTTCTAACCTTGACCCAGTCAGAACAGTAGGGACACCAACACCAAAACCTGCTGCCACAGTTCACAAAATCTCAGTCATTTTTAATTCTTTTAATTCCCTCCATTTTTTCTTTAGTTGTTATCATGAACTGTTTCTGCTTTGTTGCCATGACCCACAACTTATTACATGTTTATTACATTAGTTTTCATGTTTTATCCGGAAAACAAATTTTTATGTTAGTAAAAATCGGGAATATATAATATTTTTTGTGTGTGTATTGGTCGTTTTGGTTAATGAAGGTTCTACTGTATTATTGTGTTGTGTATTAAGAAATTGACATTATATTGGTGGTTTATGATTGTCAACTACAGACACATTATGTCTTGATGAGACAGGAAGAGATTTCTGTAAATTGCACAAAGAATATGTACAGATCATAAATAATAACTATAAATGGTGCTTCACATTTTGGGTAACAAGTAAGAAAGTAGCACTTGAAAGGACAGGCATAGTAAGTATTTGTATTTACAAAATGAAGTCCATAAAATATCTGAAAGTTCTGTTTTAAAAAATGCATTAAACACATTTTAATGCACGTTTGACAAACATTTTGAGATTCATCTCTTTATTTGAAAAGAATGACCTTATTAAAAAAAACCAATAAAAATGTTATGAGAATAAGTCTGTAATTATCTGTAATGTAGTGATATTTTTGAGCTGGCAACCCTGTTCTTTTCATGTGCATCACTAATTTGAACAGGTATATAGTAACATTATTGTGCTGTTTCCACACTGCCACATCAGTGCCACATTGCGTTCTGTGATATTACGTAAGGCTTCTCTGGTCTCCATTTGCACCAAAGAGATCACTGTTTTCTCTTTTTTTTTTGTAAAGGTTTCTCAGAGCTCCAACTCCAGTGAATACATAATTCACTAGGGGGGTTACCTCAACAGTGTTCATGACTGGGTTGAGAAATTCAAAAGCGATTACAAATGTGTTAGACATAAAGAAGGAGCCAGTCTCTGATGCACAGTAACAACAAACATAATAATATTGACGTTAACATGGTACTATTTAACATGTGACTATTATGGTTCTCTCTGGTAGGCTTGCAGTTTCTTCCCTTCCCAAAGACAGTCTCTTACGGACTCTCCTCCTCCTCCCCCTTTTCCTCCTCCTCGGGTTAGGTTATATAAACCAATTCTGCCACCCATCTCATGCTCGGTTGACCCACATCTCTTATACCAATGGCTTTATAGTTCAGTGCTGCTTTCGGCAATTAGTCCTCTGTCATCCTTTGCAAATGATCCCACCATTGTCTTCTGCAAGCTGAAATAATTTCATTTATGTCCTCTACTTTGAGTTCTGCTCTGACATCCTCATTCCGTATTCTGTCTTCCAATGTACAGTGTGGAGTATTTCAAAGAAACTGCATTTCACCACTCTGAATCTTGCCACATTCCTTTTTTGTCATGACCCACGCCTCATTCGAATATGTCAATGTGGGTATTCCAATTATCTTATATAATTTAATCTTTGTGTTGTGTATGTTTTTTTAAGACCTCTATGAATCGTTCCACAAATATTGCTGAATTTATTTATCTTCCGTTTATATCATATTCAGACTCATAGCTTATTACTCATCCAAGATATTTAAAACGGCTCACTTGTTCTAAAGTGCTGTTGTTTATAACTATCTTAGTCCTCACTGGATATTTACCTTTAAAGGCCATGGTTTTAGTCTTTTTCACTGAAATTGTTGGTGACTACTTTCTTGCTACTTCTTGTTATTGAATCATTCTCTTGCAATTGCTCTTTGTAAATCATCCTCATTTAAATGAGGATTGACAAGACAAAGTATCTGCCCATCATTTTGCTTATGATATCCACAATAGACTTTGCTTTCATAAGGTTTGTTTAAGATAAAGTCCTAAAACAACCAAGAACGCCACAAGGAAGCAGTGTACGTGTGGTTTGTTCCTTATCCAAAAACCATTATTTTCTAAGAGTATAAAGTAGCTTGTTCATAGATGGAACAAGTACATTTAAAAGCAAAGGGAATGTGTTGAAATCGATGTTATTTTACGTTAGATGTGTTTTTATAAAGTTTGCGACTGCATTGTAGATAATTATTGACTCGTGTTATATAAGATCAGAATTCTTTGAATTTCATCTAGTTAGTTTTCATAAAAAAATTAATATTTTAAAACAATTAATAATTTACATCTTTATTATTATAGAATGTTATCTGTTATAGATGGATTATTGAAAGTTCCCAGTTGGAATGAGTATTTAATATCATTTTACAAGAAATGGATTGTAACGTGGTATTATTACTATTGGTCTAACAGACTTTGTGGTGAGATAGGCTTACATTGTATACAAAGGGGCTTAGTTTAGTGGTTTGAAACCAAGCTAGTGCTCATAAGACCTTCTCAAATTTGAGTGTTTTTTTAATTTTTTTAATACTAGAAGTTTGTAATTTAGTGTGATAATAGATTAGTGACAACTAATAACTGCAACTATTAGTTTGAATTGTTTTGTACTGTTATTGGAAGTTGCTATGATGATGACTCACCTGCTAGTGATAGAACGAATATGATACCTTTGCACTAACTTTTAACTTGTACATATTCCTTCCTAAAGCAATATAAATTTGGTTAGGTCCTCAAGTACCTTCTCCTAGGGATTACCTTTGTTCCACACACCCCGTAATTGTTAAGGAATGGCTGCTTAATTCCTTCTGTTAAAGCTATTTTCGTATGTTCTGTTTTTCATGTATGATCTACCTTCTTATTTCTTTCGAGATTGAGATAAAAGGGCAATTTGACAAGTTCGTGGCCTGATAATGAAAGACTTGCCTTTTCTTTCTGGAATCATTTGTATTTTTGAACGTAGTCTCCATGTAGTTCAATACACTTAGTCCAGCAATGCTCCAGTACTGTTACCCCATTGAGAAAGCCCGATTCTTCTAGGTCCTCAAAATAATGGTTTACTGCCGCTTTCAGCTCATCATCTGAGGAAAATCGCTTAAAGAGAAATTTTTTGAAGTTTGGGAATAGGTGAAAGTCAGATGGCGCTAAATTAGGCAGATAGTGCAACAGATCGTACTTCAACTCAGCAATTTTTGCCATATATACAACGCATATGTGAAGGTGTGCATTATCCTGATGGAAAATGTTCTTCTTTGCTAAACCTGGTCTTTTTTCGTGAACATTTTCATTTAATTGCCCCAAAAGATTAGTGTAATACTCTCCATTTATCGTTTGACCCCTTTCAAGGTAATCTATTAAGAATATTCCCTTAGCATCCCAGAAAATTGAAGCCATACACTTTCCAGCAGACAAAATTGATTTTGCTTTGTTTGGAGGCAGCGAATCATTATGCATCCATTGTTTCGATTGTTGTTTTGTTTCTGGAGTGAAGTAATGGGCCCAAGTTTCATCATTTGTTACAAATCTACAAATAAAATATGTACGGTTCTTCCTAAAACGGTCCAAACATTCCTGAGAAGCTTGCATTCACATGCATTTTTGGTTGGTTGTCAACAAACGCGGCACCCATCTTACAGACAGCTTTTTCATACCTAATTTCTCAGTAAGAATGTGATGTACCCTTTCATCTGAGATGCCCACAGTCTTAACAATTTCAGACACCTTGAAATGGCGATCTTCCAAAACAATGCCGTGCACTTTGTTAATGATTTCTCGTGTAGTGGCACTTTTCGGGCGCCAAGTACGTGGGTCAACTTCCAAACTTGCACTACCACGTTTAAATTCAGCACCCCATTTTTTTACTGTAGTAAATGAAAGTCCAGCATCATCCAACACATTCATCTCACTAAAAATTTCTGTTGGCGTTAAACCTTTCTTAACAAAAAATTTGATCTCTGCACGATGTTCAATTTTCTCTATTTTCAACATTGCTGTGAGATAACCTTATTTGTAATGCTGTTTTTCTCCACAATAATGATTTGACGCTTCATAGCTGTTCGTGGGGCGAACGTGGCGCCACGATGCGGTAAAAAACAGGAACTCCACACATTAATTTCTATCGTGGGTCACGAACTTTTCAAATCGCCCTTGTATTTTGTCTTTGTCATTCATACTCTTTAATGAATTTTCATTGAAAATGCATTGTCTGTGTAAGAGCAGAATATCTCTGTAGGAATGTGTCAGAGACCTCTGTCCACTGCTTGTGTGATCTTCTGAGAGTAGAAGTTTCAGAACTGTAGAGCACTATACAGTGTACATAGACAACTCTTTTTCTTTTCCACTTCAAGCCTGCCTGTTCAGGAGACTGTATCTATGAGGGTCAGTTGAAAAGTTTGCGGAGCGACAACTGTAGCTTAGCGGTTAAAATAAAATTTTTCATGTGCTGCAAGATTTGTATTTTATGTTAACTCCTGTTAATTTCCAAATCTCTCTATCAATTTATTCTTTGTTTAGAAGCTGCTTAAAATTGACGTGTGTTGCGTGTTTTCAAAAACAGACAAATTCAAACATCGTGGTTTGATTCTTTGTTAAAAATTGTTTGCTGCGACTTCAAAACCAACGGTTTGTAAGTAGGTACTTGGACGTCCACTTTTGCACTTTTTGGACGTCCACTGCTGGGATCATCTTCGATGCTTGTACAACCACATTTAAACTCAAGTGTGCCCCACTTACCGTTGTTTTTGAAAGCGCAGCATCTTCGCCTTACACATTTACAATTTCGTTTTGATTTTCCATTGGCACTAAAACGTTTTTAAACAGAGAATTCATGACAACACGATTTTTGATTTTGTGCATTTTAAAAACATGCATGACAGGAAAATTTCAAACAGCTGGTAAAAAGTGAATAAATTGACAGATATATCTGGAAATTAACAGGTGTTCATGCGAAATATACGTCTTGCAGCACACGAAAGATTTTAATTTTAGCACTTAGCTATAGATATCGCTCTGCGAACTTCTCAACTGACCCTCATAGCATGGGTAACCATATCTCTATGTCCAGTGTGTATGTTCGGTGGGAGTGTAAGCCACTCATTCATTACCCATCCTGTCAAATACCTGTACCAGTTAAACGTGTAACTGTTTTATTTTTTTTCTCTAAACATATGAATCTCCTTGTGGACATCCTCATTTGTCAGTTGATCTCACAAAGTGGAGCCATTGACAGTCCATAAAAATCTTATCTCTGCTGATGTAATTTACTCTGTTCTTCCTTCAACAGTGTCAGACCTCACTAACTTTAAGCTCCTGTACTTATAATTTATATATCTTCATGATAGATAACTATGATTTCTGTTTTCGTGTTCATGCCATATGCACCAAATTTGTTATCCAACCTATCAAATTCCAGTTAAACGTGTAATTTTTTGTTTTTTTTTTCCTCTAAATATATGAATCTCCTTGTGGATATACTCATTTGTCAGTTGCTCTCACAAAGTGCAGGCATTGACAGTTCGTAAAAATCTTATCTCTGCTGATGTAATTTTACTCTGTTCTTCCTTCAACAGTGTCAGACCTCACTAACGTTAAGCTCCTGTACTTATAATTTATATATCTTCACGATAGATAACTATGATTTCTGTTTTCATGTTCATGCCATATTCACCAAATTTGTTGTCGTATAATTCTTTCTCACTTTTTACTATTGCAAGAATTTATTATGTCATCAAGTAATGTGAACATTTCCTCCCACGTACCCTTTGATCCTTCACCTTTTAGTAACCTGTAAATGCTAACAAAATTGTTTTATGTCCAGATGATTGAAACTGAATGTTATAAGGAGTTAAATGTTTTTGGGCCTAATAATACCCCCACACCTGACCTCATACTCGATGCAGTCCCTGAACCAGAAAAGAAAGGTTGTTTTCCATTCAGAAGAAAGGTAAGATAGCACAGTTTTCAAAGGAAAATGTAGAAATATATTTAGCATTTAAACATTAAAATATGTTTCAAAATCTTAATTGATTAATATCAATTTGCCTCTTAATTACAAGTATTGACATCTTACAGTATTATGAAAAAATTTTAACATATTTATATAGATTTCAGGTGTAGATTGTAACAGTAGCGGACTAAAGGGGGGGCTTCGGGGTGCTCCGCCCCAGGCCCCACTTAGTAGGGGGCCTCCAGATTTGGAAAATAAAGTTTTTTTGATAAATTTTTTAATTTATTTGGAAATGTTCTGTTGTCATGTCCTGACATGCAACACTAGGAGAGGCCCAGGATTTAATCAATCGATTCCAAAGATTGGTTCATATTATTTTGAAATCTACCTCACAACCCTACCTCAAAAAAAAAAAAAAAAAAAACTTATAATGGTAAGTTTATTATTAGAAATATATTCACACTAAAAAAAGGGGTGTCAGTTGTACGTGGCGTCAATGTTGTACTTCTGACCATGCAGTCAGAAGTCGCAAATAGAACCCCAAACAGCACGGACAGCAACGCCAGCAGCAGCAACTCAAGAAGGTACGAATATGTAAACGGTGGAGTGAAATACCCGGCGATAACATGTAGGCCTACACTAAAAGAGATTACACCAGTGAACAATATTTAACATTTCTGGACACCAACAATTTATTTAAAATCTTGAATCAGAATATTCACCGTTTTTCTGTCAATAAAAGGCGACGCAGGAGCTGCTTTCTATAGATCCTCTTAATTTTCTCGATCAGTCCCTGGTCCATTGGCTGCAGAGTTGCAGTAACGTTAGGTGGGAGAAATTGCACTTCGAAATTCTGATCGATTTCGTTTAATACTTCGAGAGGGGGATGTGTGGGTGCGTTATCAATGATAAGAAGGACTTTCCCACTTTTCTTTTTCTCCTCACGGAATTTTGTAACACTTTAAACCAAGAGTGTGGTAACACTTTTGTATCATTTTTAAACCAATCAAGAAAAATGACTGAAGTCATCCAAGCACTTTTCTGAGACGTGTACGAAACAGGAAGGGTGTGCACATTTTTAAAGCAACGTGGTTTTTTGCTCTTCCCAATCACTAACAATTTTACCTTGTGCTCCCCACTGGCATTAGCACATACCATAGCCGTTATTCTCTCTTTGCTTACTTTAAACCCGGGAGCGGATTGTTCGCGTCTTGGCCAGCGACTTACGTGGAAGGGCTCGCCAGTTTATCCCAGTCTCATCGGCGTTGTATACGTCATCCCTAGAATAATCTTTTTCAAGTGGTTCCTTAGTAAACTTCTCTTTAAAAACTCTTCCAGCCACTAAATCTGAGGAAAGTTTTTCTCCTTCGATGTCTAACTCTCTAATCCCGTGCCTAGATTTGAAGTTCTTAAGCCAGCCAGAACTGGCTTTGAAATCGTTCGGTCCATTAAGCTGTTCATTAAATTGTAAGGCTTTTTCACAAATCAATGGGCCTGAAATTGGCTCTCCTAAGCTTCTCCTTTGAGTGAACCACACACGTACATTGTGTCTTCTAAGGCTTTGTTGTTTGCTGAACGTGCAGTTTTTCTTGTCAGCGTCCCTTCTTCAGAGTCCAGTTTTGATGCAAATTGTTCCACCTGGGCTCTTTTCGCCTTAATATCACTTATTGTGGAAGTTCCTACCCCATAAATCTTTGCAAGTGATACCCCACTTTCACCTTTTCCTAACATTTCTAAAAATTTTTAACTTGGTTTCAACGGTTAAAAAAGTGTGCTTTTTCTTCTAACTCGACGCCATCACGGGTACAGAACAGTACTGTAATGTGTTACAAAAAACAAAACACAGACAAACTGACACACACACACACACACAAACACTACTGTACACAAATGATCGATTTGGTAAACAAAAACTTAGTGCACGCACAGAGAACAATACTCGAGGTCAGTGGCCTGACGCGACTGACAGGGGCAGGGTAGCAGGTGTACATGTGACTGTGCGACCTTGACTCTCCCGCTTTCACTGCCCCTCCCTCCTCCACACAACACGGGGCAATTCGCGCTCTACTGTATAGGGCACGGCGAGTTTTACAGTTGTGTCGACGCTTTTAAACAAATATTCACTTCATGCGATTTGCCTGAATCGAATCCGGATCATCGACAGTCCGGATTATCGACGCTCTACTGTATATGCAAAAATGGCCTGGCATGGGAGAAGGATCACTATATTAAGGGCCCGGCATCAAAGTGTTAATGTACCCTGTGGATTGATGAATGTAACCAGATTAGTGGTAAATAATATTCATGAAAACTGTCGGTTGTAACTGGTGAAGGAAGAGAACAAGCAGTATTACTTCTCAAGGTGACATAATTCCTTTTGATACAGTTTTTCCATTCAGGTTTAAAAGAAGCCAATTTCCTATTCTAATTGCCTTTTGCACGACTATAAGTAAGACGATGTGCGAAACAAAAATTGTGTGTATTCGGCTACAGACGACTATTCACTACTTTTATCACAAATCCATTTGTTTAAAAATATTAAGGTGTAAATTGACCCATCAGAAAATTGAATACTTAATATAAAGAAGTTTACAAAGAAGTATTGTTTATAAAGAAGTTTTATTGTAATTTGATCACCGTATAAATAATTGTGTTTAAAACTTGCATTATTAAAAAATATATTTAACATCAACGTATACTATTAACATTTATTTAATAAATAAATGACATGACGAGACTAAGATACATGTCAATTTATTTGTACAGATCAGCTAATAATTTTTAAACTGTATTAATAATTTAAAAAAATCGTGTTCTAGATAAGGGCTGATTCTGATTGTATTACCCTCAAAACATGAAGAAAATTCACTTTCCGAAAAGTGTATGTGTGTAGAATTTAACAGAATCAAATAATTTTTTGCATATTTGCCCGAGTTACAGAGGACTCAAGGCCTATTGATTTTGGCGAAGATCGGTTAAGGGGAAACGGCATTGTTAAACCTTAATTTTTTTTTTCCTAACTTATGAGCTGTGAAAAGTCTTTTTTGTTTATTGCATTGTTGCTCATGTTTTATGGTTATAAACATCAAGTTTTCAAGTGATTGTGTAATCTAAATAATTCTGTGACACACACACATAATGCTTTAGTAATGTAATGTAAAATATGAAATATAAAATTAATATTAGGAAACATGATTTAAAACTACATTAAAATCTGAAGTGCATATACTATCACAACGTACACATAATATATTACTGTACTACTAATAAACAACAATTTGTAACGCACAATATTATACATACTATAAGAAGAAGGTTTTAGTAATAAAAGAGAAATGTAAACATGTGTGTTTGGTATTGTTTGTTTGTAATTAACCTCTTTTAGAAGTATGTACCACCACACGGAGACTTAGTGAATTGTGAAACTTAACGTCAGTGTTATGTGTACGAGGAATAGCTGTATCCCACGGGTACAAAATTTTATATGAAAGCTGGATGTGATATTTGTATTCCGTTTTTGTTATTAACAGGAAAAGTCCATAAGCAAAATGAGTTAATGGGAAACGAGGTGGCAACAAGACGTAGAGCCAATGGCTCACTGGTCTCACAAAGCTATAAACATTACAAATAACTGTACATGTGGTCCAAACCATCTTAAGTTCAATATTAGAATTTGAATTAAAAATAACTTTAGACTATTTACTACAACTTTCATGTTTCTACTGTATGTCTGTCTTAAATAATAAAAAACGTCCTCGCAGACCATAAATTTTAATACCACACATTGATGGCATTAATTATTTGCAGAGATAAACATTTTATTTATTGTGCTTTAGCTATTAACATGTGTTCATAACACAGGAAATTGTAAATAAAACATGTTAGTAAAAATTAACTCCATAAAACTTATATTAGAGCAGCAGTCACTGGTTGATTGAAACGTTAGAGCAGCAGTCACTGGTTGATTGAAACGTTGCTCTAACTACTACAAGTAAACAAATATTTATACATTTTTTACAGACATATAATTTATACTGAAATGTGCAGCACAGCATGTAGAACATACATAACATTTAAAACTCTTAAATTTGTACTTCACATTAAGTACAAATGGCAACATTGCAAAGACAGAAAAGGAGGAAAGTATGGGAGAAACACATGGGTAAGAGAGAACGCGACAGACAACTCCCATAAGAGCCAGTGCTGTAAATTAAACCTGGGACAGCCATTAGTAACATTACCTTATCTGATCATGCCCTGTAGTAAGTTAGAACACATTGTAATTCTGGTTTAAATTTTTTTACTGGCAGAAGCTGTAGTGTTTTTTTTTAAGACCCTGCACCAATCTGGTATCACTGTAGTAAAGTCCTGTTTCATCTGTAGTGCAGATGGGACTTGTTGTGTTAAGTTTCCAGTATACGAGGGAAGTTCAAAAAGTAAAAATACAAGGCTCACAAAACATTCAAAAATGCATGTATTTCAAAACAAAGTATATATATGTGAAGGTATATATCACTATTTTTTGACATAATCGCCGTCAAGATCGATACACTTTTGCAGTCTTGGGACGAGTTTTTGTATACCAGTGTTAGTTATACACCTCTCCCGCCACCTTCCGCAACCAAGTTTTCACAGCATCTTGCACCTTGTCATAGAAAAATGCGTCCCACTCAAGTGATCATTTATCTTGGTGAAGAGGTGATAATCGCTGGGTGCGAGATCAGGGCTATGTGGAAGGTGGGGCAAAACATCCCATCCAAAAGAATCCAGTAACTCCTGGGTTGCTCGGGCTGTATGGTGGGCGGGCATTATCGTGCAAAAAACACCTTTTTTCACCATTCCGCCCCACTTGTTTTGTAAGACATGGCGAAGTTTCTTTAGAGTTTCACAGTAACTGGCAGTGTTTATCGTTGCACCTCGTTCCATAAATTTGACGAGAAGCGGGCCCTCTCTGTCCCAGAAAATTGTTGCCATGATTTTTCGAGCCGATTGCGAAGTTTTGAATTTTTCACTGATGGTGAATGGGCGTGTTGCCACTGCATCGACTGTCGTTTCGTTATGACGTCGATTGTTACGAAAGTTCTCAATTTTTCGCAAAACTCCGTCACTGACAACAGAAGGGTGCCCACTCCTCTCCTCATCATGAACTTCCATTCTTCCTTCTTTAAACTCATGAACCCACTTCGTCATATTCTGTCTTGTCATAACACCTTCACCATAAACCGCAACAAGTCGACGATGAATCTCAGCTGCTCTATTGTCTTCCGCGGAAAGAAATCGTATCAATGAGCACAACTCGCACTTAGCGGGATTTTGATATGCAGGGTTCATTTTAACACGACGCTGAGTTAACAACAACAATCAAACTGAGGAACGGAATGCTTTTTCGCTTCCCCCCCCCTACACGCCAGTGCTACCAACTTCAAAAATCAAATTTCCCTATGATTAGTAGGAGCCTTGTATCTTTACTTTTTGAATTTACCTCGTAGTTTTCCGTATTGTTTGTGCCCAGTTCTTTCCTGAATTAACTTCAGAGTCGTGTTTTTCTCTGAAGAACACTGTTTAAGAATCATATGTAGCAACTAGGCAACCACTTGTGTGTTAACCATATTAGTTTGTTCATCCTTTGCCTAATTTTTTCTTCCTTCACTGTTTCTTTGCAGATGTGGAACAGCTGCTTTGAACTTGCTTAACTTATTTAACACATTGAGACCTGTCCACTTACAGTGCCTACATGCTGCTGTGTCCTGAGTATTTTTGTAAAAGTTTGAGGGCTTATAAAAAATTTGTCTCTTCACTTACATCCATTCTGTAAACAGCGCATTGAAGTACACGTCTTCTACTTTAAAATTATATATATTTTGTTATGGTGTGTTGTAGTTTACTTTTTTATTAAGTTGAGAAAAGTACACTTTTTCACTTGCCAAAAAATTCAGCTCGACTCAATTCGTGCACAGTACAACAATTTTAAACACAGATTATAGCTATACACAAAATTATATTCTTTTATCAAACAATTTACTGAAATAGTCGAAAACAAAAGACGTCTTATTAATTGAGGTTAGGATATGACTCTCTTTCTCACACGTGGATAACAGCGATTGTTCATCTAACTCACAATATGGACTTGAATTTGATATATGAAATTAACTTAAATTCTCTGTACATCTTCTGATTTTTTTAATAATTTCAACTAAAAACTGAAGTTACAGTTATATCATTATTTTCACCCATCACAATGTCGCTGTCATCAACACACATTACCACTAATTTCTGAATATGAATTTAATAAATCAGAACTACTTATGATTTCATTAATTACTTCTTCTGTAAGATAATTCCTGGAATATGTTTTCAATAAACAAAAGTATAACAAAACAACTATCTCACGCACAAGTTGTAGGTAAACAACAAAAATGGCTGCCCTCATCAAACACGTGTATATAGCACAAACAGACATATTTTTCCCTGTGTTTGTTCCAGTTCATGCTGTCCTCTATAGTTTAACTAGAGAACTAAAGTATTCCATTACATGGAAACCAAGCCTGTGGACGTATAGGAGCTGTCTTGTTTCGTTTAAACTACGTCAAATTCGCGGATGTACCTGGTACATCCATAGGTCTCAATGTGTTAATATATCATTAAACACTGAATGCTGAATTCCATGGTGTTTCCATCTGGGTTGTGGTTCTTTTTAATTTAATTTGTTGAATTGCTTTCTAGTGTTTATTTGTCTGCTAAACTGAAAGTGATTAATTTCCAATTACTGACTATACAGTAAAAACAACTAACTAAAAAAAAATTAAGGAAAAAATAAAGTAAACTGAGCTTCTACACATAGTACTACATAGTACAGTCTTTGTCTGTTTCAGTAATTATAATTTTGTAAATTTATGCTCAGCGTGAAGTGTAAAAAAGCTTTGAAATAATTTATAATAAAAACTGGAAAAAATAAATCTAGTTTTGTGATTACTTTCGTTTTTTACTCCTATGATCTGTAAGGAAATGGAAGTATGGTGATCGTGAAAAAAATTGTGTTCGAGATAAGGGCTGATTCTGATTGTACTCTACACTCAAAACATGAAGAAAAGTCATTTTCCAAAAAGTGTCTGTGTGTGTCTGTCCTGTGTAGAATTTTTTCTATAGCGAACGATAACTGCTGCAAATTCAAACAGAATCAAATAATTTTTTTCATATGTGCCTGAGTTGTAGAGGACTATTGATTTTGGTGAAGATCGGTTAAGGGGAAGGGGTAGTTTACCAGCAACATTTTATGTTTTAACAAGAGTAAAGTACTTAATTTTGATGAATAATGTATCCTGAAAAGAAGGTAATAATAATCTACTGTAGAAAGTGTGAAGCTACTTACCTTTTTGTATCACATAAAATTCACTAACAAACATTGTATACTTATCGGGCGCCATCTTGCCAACTGCAAGAAAATAATTTATAAGGGTTCTTTTTAGGCGAACAGGAAATCAGATTGGTTGCTTAAACAAACAAAGAAACTTTATAAGTTTACACATAATTAAAATTTATTAACATTTTTTACTATAATTTTATTATTAACAAACTACCTCCTGCCATCCTCTCTCTACTGGAAATTCACATTTACGAAAGTTATTAATTATATAATCATTCTGCTACAATGAGAATGAAAACATGGTATACAAATTCCAAATAAATTTTAAGAAATTAAGTATGAATTAAATTAAAATACAAACAACGCAAACCAGCCTTCTTGGTCTACCCGCTTACTCACGCACACACACACAATGATTTTATGATTTGAGAGCTCTCGTGTTACATGTTATTAAAATTTATTTCCACATTACTTAATTAATTTTAAAAGAAAACCTTTGTTGAAATTTTAATATGAATTCATGGCTACTTAGCTGTTCCGTAAGTTGGTGGCGTCACACTTTTCCGCACATTGTCCGGTATAATAATTAATTGCCGAAAACTGTTTTTATAATGAAGAAATAAAACTGTTAATTACTTTTGTATTTCTCTAGACTTTACTTCACATTTTCTTTTATATGTTAATCACATTTTTGGTCTGTTGCGGGCCCGCACTTACGTTTCGAAACTTTTATACAGACCACTCGCGAGTGGTGATGGCGTTATACTGGGCTGAGAAATAGGCGCTATTTTGTGAAGCGACTGTTGTGGTGTGATCAAGTCCTATTGTTTTTTAGTTTGTATCCTTCCGCCAGCTGCATGTCACCGTTATGTAACGGAATTACTCATCAAGGATAGGCTCTGACGTAACGCTCGCCTGATGTTTCATTGCATAATTTGTTTACCGTTACATAATGTGTTTACTGGTTTTGTGTTCGTCATTGTCTGACCTTGACACAGCTTGTCGGCTATCAAATACGTTCAAACATTGTTAAACAATTCTGCACAGTCAATGTTGCCACGGTTGTTTTCATTTCAAACAAATTTACCTCTCGGTTACAAAATTTATAATTTCTGTCCCTATCACTCAACAAGTTATTTATTATTAAAAAATACAAATCCTGTTATTACCCCAGGTATGCCCAAAAATGCCCCGCTACAATACCCCCTCAATGAGATATTTTATGCCGAAGCATAAAAAATCTCATTGACACATTCATACTTGCTAGAGGGATCAGCCAGGATATGTAAACCCCCTGTATGGTTTACAAAAAAGAATAATCAACTCACCCTTGGTCTGGTGACTGTGACCGCATCTGCATGACAATACTGGACTTCTCTCTCGAGATCCCAACACCGTAGAGTCAGACAGATACTCAACGCCCCTGCCCTGACGCGCAGGCCAGCTCAGGTCCGCCGCCACAGCATCACCAAACACTGAAACAACAAATCAAAATATTAAATAGTGGCCTTATACAACACCATATCCCCAACTGATCTGTTCCCCCCTAGCGGTGCTGGTTTGCGCTAAGAAGCACTGGTTTTGTTTTTACTCACTTATTACTAACATGTATATATCAGAATACCTAACATAACTTAACATAAGAAAACACAGTACATTAATAATTCCTTTTAAAATAAACAACTTACAATTAAAATGTTACACACTTTACATCATTAAATTGACATATAAAATCAAAAAATTACTTTTAAACTTGATTTACTCTTATTAAGTCGTTTCTCAAAATTACAAAAATTATTTTTTATATATTTTTTTTTTTTTTATTATGGCCATCATTATTCCATTTCATTACTTTGGGTGATTCTATGTTATTCATTATTTCATTATAATTTACTTCATCCATTTGGCATTTATTCATAATCTTACCCCTTTTATTACTCTAATGCTCCCTTACAAAATCTCTATCTAGTATGACACCCCACTATCAAAATTTTACTAACCCTTCTCTACCTCTAACCATTTACTATTTTAACTCCAATCGCCACCTTCTACTCTTATAAAAAAAAAATACTCTCTAACCCTTTGTACATAGGATACGTGTTTCCTTCCCAAAACTCATTCCCTTATGTTGGTTCCTGGACTCACCCTAGGTAACCCTTTCCGGCGCCAATCGGTCCCTATCCCGTCCCAACCCTTGTTGCGGACTCCCCAAATACACTACCACTACTACAAAATTACCATCCCCAAAAAATCTCACTCTCATAACTTCACTACAATTACAACAAATTAACATCAACAAAATAAACAATATATCGCTCAAAACTCTACATAAAATCTCCATAACTACTGTGTCTCCACTTATACTTCTCAAAATTCTATAACATATACTAACTCAAAACAACATGGCATTATTTTCATTTCCACTATTACTTTAACTTTTACTTCGATTTGGACAAATCTATGTCCCACAAAATTCAACTTGAATTGACTCAAACATTTTATTCAAACAATTACTATCACCCATTTCTATCTTTTACAACCCATTGAAAATTTTACCTATCACAACTATTTTTCATTTTATTTTAAAATCTGTAAACACATTGAAAACATATTATTATATTTTTATAATACTTATTCCTAACATACTAAATGCAAACAACACAATAAGACACAATAACACAATATAAGAAGTATTTAGTGCATCTAATTTTTAAATTCAAACAAAATTATTGAGTAGCAAATCATCATTATTAATTAAAATATATCAAATTTTTAATACGTTATCCCCTTGGATAACCTCCCAGCCACACACACTATTTCAGAATTAAGGAAGACTGTGGCGCCTTTTCGCTTCCACAGAGACTGTATATTTTGGAGCAGGTTTTTACCTCTCCGTGTCTCTGCTTCCGCTGTTAAGTTTAAAATTGTTGAACATCAACATGTTCTCGTTAATAATTATACACCCTTAAACGGATCTACCACCTGGCTCTGCTGTTCCTTCTCGAACAGAGTGGCAGCCGCTGTTCCATAGTTTGGTGATTCCCCTTTTATTACCCCCCATCAATTTCAAAATACACCTTTACAACGATAACAGCTATGGCCAGTTATGGTCAGCGCGTAATCGTAATGTGCCCCAACCATAGCTGTTAAAGCTAAACCAATTCCACGGTCAGGGTTCGGTGAGGCCGTGACCGCCCGAAAAGTTGGGGAATCACAAGTAAAATTAAATTTATGAATTTATATTTAAATGACAATATTAATTTAGATGGGGTTTTAACCCACTTTATATGGAAGCTTAATCATTGTTAACATAAAATATTAAATACAAAATCTACAACCTCCCCCCATAGCAGTTCCACACTACACTGTTATGTCACTTCATTGAGCACCAAACTACCCCCCAAAATTATCCCCACATCTTGTATTGATAACAAGTTCTCATATTACTACACATTTCTTCAAAATGTTCCTGTACCCACTAATACTAAAATCTAACAATTATATTTGGTCACCTAATGCTAAAAAATTTAGAAGAGAAAAACATTATATCTTAAATTTAAAATTATACACATCCAAAATTATTTTGGGTTTTTTTTTTTTTTTTTTTTTTTATATATATATTTACATAGGAGGCTGACTCTATTGTCATAATATAATTTGCTGACGCAACACATCGCCTGAAATGCCGGGTCTTGCTGCAAAACGCATCGGAACTCGGTGGATATACTACGTGAATTCACGTCCCCCCTTTAAAACACACTACCCCCTCTCTCCTACCATTTCTTCTACCCCGCCTTCTACCGTGCTCCAATACGTCTTGCCCCAAAACTCGTCGTTTCGGGCCAAACAGAAAATATTGTCAAAGGCTCCATTTTAATTTTGCCCTTGACACTAAAAAAATTTAAATAGAATGCACTGCCTTTTACTTAAATGCAGCCTCCATTATTTACAAACACTCTAAGGCAGTGCAGGCACGTGACAGGCACACCAAAACCGCTGCACCGGGAGTGTATAAGAAAATAATTTATGTCACGTACCTGTGGGGTCCCCCTCCCCGTTCAAATGTGCAGTTAGGTTTCTACTTTATACCAATTTTGGTGGAGCCGGACCATCGTTGTTTTCACCGCCCGAAGGAAGATCCGCCAACCATGGCCCGCCTCCGAGGTCCGAATTCCACGGCCAGGACTGGTAAGATCGTGGCCGCCCGAAAATGGGGGAGGATCCCTTCTGAAAACATACAATAATATCTGAAAAACTTATTTATAAACATAACAATTAAAGTGACCTATATAATTTTAAATTCGTCGCATTTTGAGTACCTACTATTTCCTGCGTCGCTGGGTTCCTCAGCACATACGCATTCTGCATTTTTATGTCTATGACTTCATAAGGTCCTTCATATAACAAGAAAAACTTTTTTATTTCCCTATCTTGAGCACTGGACAAATCATGTCTTTTTACTAACACTAACTGACCTACCTCATATTTGGTCCATTTACCCTTAGCATCATGTTTCTGTTTTCGTCGCTCTCCTCTAGTAAGTAAATTCTCGTTCGCCAATCTAATCTTCATATTCCTGTCCAAAATTTGCCCTTCAGGTGGGTATGTGAAAAGTTGTTCTAGTATCCTGGGCGGCCTTGTTCCCCTGATTAACTCATGCGGCGTAAATCCCGTGGACTCATGGGTGGTACAATTCAGCCACTCCTCTACTTTTTTCACGTAGGATGGCCATTCTGTGTGTTTGGCGTGACAGTACGCCCGGAATATCCTACCAATCTCTCTCATCACCCGTTCTGCTTGATTCGACTGAGGATGGTACACTGCCGTATGCTTGGGTATGATGCCTTCCCATCCAAGCGTCTGCCGCCACTTGCCGCTTATAAACTGTGGACCATGGTCAGATAATATAATTTTCGGCTTTCCCACATTAAGCATATAATCTTTTACTATTCTCTCACTAAGTACTTTACTAGTTGCCCTCTTGATGCTATATAATTTTACAAATTTTGAAAAAGTGTCTAAAACTACAAATACATATACCACACCCCCTCTACCTCTGGGTAACGGTCCATATAAATCCACCGCAACTAGATCAAAAGGCTTATCTACTTTTATATAATTCATCTCTCCTTCCACTCTATAATTCACCACTTTCGATTTTTGACATAAATCACACACTCTCAACACTTTTCTCACTCTCCTCTCCATATTCTTAAATATACATGACTCTTTCAAAACATTTGCACACTTTCTCGCACCAAAATGACCATACCTTATATGACAATCCCAAATAATTTTATCTATTAACCCATCAGGTATAACTAACCTCCAATCACGCTCCCCACCATCTACTTTTTTAAACAAAATGCCTTGATATATTTGAAATCGCTCATTATATTCAGATCCCTCTACGTCTGTTTCTAAACTAACAATTATTTTACCCAGTTTGCTATCAGATCTTTGCAAGTTTTTAATGTCTCTTAATTCCTCACCGAAAATCCTATCTTCTCTAGTTAACATAAAAATTTCTATTTCTTTAAGGTCCCTACCAGTCTTATTATCTATAACATCTATTCTAGAAAGTGTATCTGGTACTTTATTATCTGACCCCTTTATGTACTCCCATGAAAAATTATATTCCTGTAAGGCTAATACCCACCTGGTTAATCGGCTGTGTGTTAGCTTACATGAATTCAGAAATGACAGTGCCTTGTGGTCCGTCCGGATGATCGTAGTATTCCCTATGATGTAGGTGCGGAATTTACCCACGGCGAACACAATGCTCAGAAGTTCCTTTTCTGTTGTCGTGTAATTCTTTTCCGCCGCTAACAGCGATCTACTGGCGAAGGCGATCGTTAGGTGTTCCTTGTCGCAACTCTCTTGGTATAACTCAGCACCTAGCGCTACATTGCTGGCGTCGGTCTGCAAATAAAAGATCTTATTAAAATCAGGATGATTCATCATTATCATATGACTGAACTTTCTCTTAATTTCATTAAATGCAGCTCGTTCCGCGTCGCCCCATCTCCACTGTTTATTCTTCTGCAGGATAGCACTCAGTTTGGATGTGGTGTGTGCGTAGTTCTCCTGAAATTTCCTGTAAAAATTGCATAAGCCTAAAAAACTCTGTAGTTGCTTAATGTTTTTAGGTTCAGGGAATCGCATTATTGCTTCGACTTTGTCAGGGTTGGCCAATATCCCCTCTTGTGTAATAATAAATCCTAAAAAGTGTATCTCTGTCTGCAGAAACTTAGACTTGTCCCAATTCACTGTTAAACCCCCTACTTGTAGCTTATCTAATACATATTCTATGTGTTCTAAATGTTCAGTGAATGTTCTAGAGGCTATCAAAATATCATCGACATACACAGTTAAAAAATCTAAGTCCTTAGGTTGTAAAATATTATCTAAACATTTGATAAAACTGGCAACACTGGTGTTTAATCCAAAAGGTAAGCGTTTAAACTGGTAATTCTTACCATTAAAAAGAAAAGCTGTATATTTCCTACTCTCTGTTGCTAATGGTACCTGCCAGTATCCAGCGGTCAGGTCTAAAGACGTCATGTATTTGACTCCGCTAAACTTTTGTAAAATCTCATTTATGGGTTCCGGAGATTCTCTATCCGGTATAATAATTTGATTTATTTTTCTAGCATCTAAACATAACCTTACCTTGCCATCCTTCTTTATCACTACCACCAAAGGGTTTGAATAAGGTGATACTGAGCGTTCAATTATGCCTCCTTGCATCATCCGGTCTAATTTCTCCTGTACGGCCCTCCTCTTCGAAAACGGCACCGGGTAGCTTCTCTGCATGTATGGTGCGTGGTCCCGAACTTTCAACTCACAGATGTAGTCCTTCGCTTTCCCTGGTGATTCATCAAACACCCCTCTGTACTGCTCCACAACTGCCCACAGCTCCTCTCGCTGAGTACTTCCTACAACTGTATTTTCATTGAAAAATTTATCGGCTCTATTTGCCCACACACTCTCATTACGCTCATGCATCTCTCTCTCCTCATTTTCTAAACCATCACTCTCTAGACATATATTTATTTTAGTTTCTATCTCTCTATCACTTATCTGTTTATGTAACATTTTTATTCCAGTGACTTTAGCTTCATTTACTACTCTCTTAAACTCTATTCTGACTGGTTTATTTCCCTTCTCAAATTTTACTAGTTGTTTATTAAAATCTATTACTGCTCCGTTTCTTTCCAAAAAATCATTTCCCAATATTACATCTAGACTTAACCCTTTAACTACTAGGAAAGTATTTTCAAATTCTACTTCATTTATTAAAATATTTAATTGTACTTGTCTGGTTATTCTTTTACTTCTCACCCCAGTTACCCCCACTACTGTAACCCCTGCAACTGGTAATGACGGTATATTCTTGTTTACCTCTTTTAGTTCACCCATGACATTTTCAGAAATTACTGATATCTCGCTACCGGTATCAATTAAAGTTTTGTAATTCTTACCTTCAATGTTAATCGTCACCTCAGTCAATCCTGTTCTGCGTTCCACCACCTTGTTCTCCTCTTCTTCTAACAACTCTTTTGCCATATCCACCTTGATGACGTTGTTTGTGTATTCGTTAATTACTTGGACCCGGTCCTCCGTTGACAATGGCTGGGTCCGCTTCCCCATTGTCTTCCTCAGTTTTCCGTGGATGGACCTGCCACAGCTTGATGATTTCCTCCTCTACCTCTATTGTGATTTCCTCCTCCCCGAGGCGCTCCTCTATAAAATTCTCCTCCTCTCGACTGTTGATTTGGTGGTGGGTTTGTCCTCTCGTTTCTGGCGCACTCCCTGGTTCGATGACATCTAAAACAATTCGTTCTATTAGCATAGTTATCACTTTCACAGGCTCTACACCTCCAACTCTCGCCCCTATTATCGAAACTTCCTCCCCGCGCTCCTCTATGAAAATTCTGTGTACCCCTGTTATGATGGAAAAAATTATTATTATTATTATTATTATGGTGTGGTACTACTGGTGTGTTTGGACGTCGTCCCATGTCGCGTTCCCCTATATTCTGTAATACATCTAACATGTTTTCTAACTCACTTATACTTGTAATCTCTCTAGTCATTAAAGTTATTTGCACCTCTCTGGGCAGGTGTTTGCTAATATGTCGTACAAATGATCGGAATGGCAACGGCGGTTCTAAATACTTTGCTTCGTTATAAATGGTCATCACATATATGGTTAGGTGGTTATTAATCCTACCAAAATTCCCATTACCCATTATTTTACTTCTTAGTATTTCTTGGTCTTCTTCTGACCAATATTTGTTGCGGAAAGCTATCTCAAAATCTTCATAACTTTCCCATTCGGTATGGTGTACTTCCGACCATATCTCGGCACTACCTTTGAAACATTTGATAATTTTCAACAACTTAACCTCCCAGCTACTATTATTAAACCGATTAAATTCCCTAACCCTATTTAAAAATTGCATTGGGTGTACTCTACGATTGTCACAATTGAAAGTTTCTAATTCTATTTCATTATTTGTATCTCGTGTCATAAATACTCGTTCAATAACATTGTTTACATTTTGATTTTTCACTAAACTTAATTCATCTCGCATATTACTAATATTTTGTTCAAGTGAATACAATTTTTTATCATTACTATATTCAGACTGTACATTATTTTTTGCTATTATTTCAATAGATTCATTTACTGCTTGTATCTCCGTCTTATAATTACTTTCAATTTCATATATTTTTGAGTCTATCTTATTTTGGTGTTCATCAATATTCTGACTAAATTTTTCAACTGTCATTACTACACTACTCAATTTACAATCAGTTTCAGTATTACGTTTAATAATTTTAGATTCTATGTCATTGTTATACTCATTCATTGAATTTATTAATATTTCGTTATTTTCATTGATTTGCTTCTCAACTCTAACTATCTGACTATCTATTTCACTAAATTTAACATCTGTCTTTTGTATTGAATCATCTAACTTGGTTTCTACTTGGCTGATTTTATTAGTGAATTCTACTTTGGTATTTTCACAATGTTTGTTAATTTCTTGTATCTCATGTTTCAACTCTTTATTCTGATTTTTTAATAACTCCTCAAAACTATTCTTTTGAATATCGAATTTACTGTTCTGAATATCTAATTTCTTATTTATACTACTTTTGAAATCTTGCATTTCGTTTTTGTGTTCGTCTAACTTTACACTCTGGTTTTCTATCATTGCTTGTATTGCTTTCAACATTTCATACGTACCGTCATTTTTTTTATTTTGGATAGGTGTCGATTGATATTCGACATCTTTCATTATTTTTGATTCGGTCAACTGACTCTCTACATTATCATTCGTTTGAACTCCCGAATCGCTACTAAACTGACTGTCAGATAAGCTGACAGCACTATTATCTGCCATTTTTACTTTTTTATAATACTCTTTATACTATTTAATAATTATCATACATACCAATTATTATGTATATTACCTCATAATACTCCTTATATAATTTGACAAATAATTCACTACATACATAACCTTATCAAAACATAACCCCATACTTGCGTCTAATTTACGTATGAGAAAAAAAAAATTTATTTTACCTTAAACAACCATTCTGCTTTCCCAGTGGGCCTATATTTATATAATATTATTATATAAATCGTCCCTGTTCGGGCGCCAAATGTGAAGCTACTTACCTTTTTGTATCACATAAAATTCACTAACAAACATTGTATACTTATCGGGCGCCATCTTGCCAACTGCAAGAAAATAATTTATAAGGGTTCTTTTTAGGCGAACAGGAAATCAGATTGGTTGCTTAAACAAACAAAGAAACTTTATAAGTTTACACATAATTAAAATTTATTAACATTTTTTACTATAATTTTATTATTAACAAACTACCTCCTGCCATCCTCTCTCTACTGGAAATTCACATTTACGAAAGTTATTAATTATATAATCATTCTGCTACAATGAGAATGAAAACATGGTATACAAATTCCAAATAAATTTTAAGAAATTAAGTATGAATTAAATTAAAATACAAACAACGCAAACCAGCCTTCTTGGTCTACCCGCTTACTCACGCACACACACACAATGATTTTATGATTTGAGAGCTCTCGTGTTACATGTTATTAAAATTTATTTCCACATTACTTAATTAATTTTAAAAGAAAACCTTTGTTGAAATTTTAATATGAATTCATGGCTACTTAGCTGTTCCGTAAGTTGGTGGCGTCACACTTTTCCGCACATTGTCCGGTATAATAATTAATTGCCGAAAACTGTTTTTATAATGAAGAAATAAAACTGTTAATTACTTTTGTATTTCTCTAGACTTTACTTCACATTTTCTTTTATATGTTAATCACATTTTTGGTCTGTTGCGGGCCCGCACTTACGTTTCGAAACTTTTATACAGACCACTCGCGAGTGGTGATGGCGTTATACTGGGCTGAGAAATAGGCGCTATTTTGTGAAGCGACTGTTGTGGTGTGATCAAGTCCTATTGTTTTTTAGTTTGTATCCTTCCGCCAGCTGCATGTCACCGTTATGTAACGGAATTACTCATCAAGGATAGGCTCTGACGTAACGCTCGCCTGATGTTTCATTGCATAATTTGTTTACCGTTACATAATGTGTTTACTGGTTTTGTGTTCGTCATTGTCTGACCTTGACACAGCTTGTCGGCTATCAAATACGTTCAAACATTGTTAAACAATTCTGCACAGTCAATGTTGCCACGGTTGTTTTCATTTCAAACAAATTTACCTCTCGGTTACAAAATTTATAATTTCTGTCCCTATCACTCAACAAGTTATTTATTATTAAAAAATACAAATCCTGTTATTACCCCAGGTATGCCCAAAAATGCCCCGCTACAAAAGGTAGATGATATATCTGTAAATGGTCAAACTTTGTACCCATGTGTACTTTGTAATCTAAATTACAATGTTGCGAAGCGTGCAGATGACGTCATGTTTGTTCTTGTTATCGCCAGCCGAGATTCAGACCGGCTGACTACAGACAAAATTAAATTAGTTCTACTATAGACTCCGAGCTGATCACTCGTTCTCACTCGCCGCAGCGGCTACATACCGTTCTTTTTACAGTATTTTTAATTCTATTAGCATGGACACCATGCGACTATTTAGTTAGGCCATCTAGGCTTTCGGGTTGCAATGCAAGCCCCCGATTTACTTCTATTCAATTCTCCGGCACTCATGCCGTGTTAAAATCTGCACGCTTCAGCAATCAATCATGTCAATCTAAATTTTAATAAGAAATCAAATATGTCCCCTTGACTCAATAAACCATTATTTTCTGAAACATTATACAGTCCACTCAATTATTTCATCACAAACCAGCAACTCCAATAGCGTTCCTAAGAACAACTCAAGAGCTTCTAAGACGCAATATTTGGTCCTCGCAGGCAGGATTTCGCATTCTATGGTCCACAAGCGACCGCATTTTATTTTGGCCTTATGGGCAGCATTTCTTGGTCCACAAGCGACAGCATTTTTGGTCCACAGCGACCACATTTTCGTCCGCAGCGACAGCATTTGGTCCTCCTGGATCCAGATTTTCGTCCAACATTTTTGGTCCCCACGGGACAACGTTAATATTTCATTTAATGGGCCCAAACGGCGTTTGGTTAAAGCCCCAACGTTTTCAACTTGAATTGCTGACAGTTGCGTGCCTCTATTATTTTCGAAAATCACGTCATAATTAACACTA
Organism: Magicicada septendecula; assembly: GCA_034769895.1. Lineage (NCBI taxonomy): Eukaryota > Metazoa > Arthropoda > Insecta > Hemiptera > Cicadidae > Magicicada > Magicicada septendecula. Next base: position 65,009,326 of record CM068373.1, on the reverse strand, counting down.
CAAGATTCTACAAAGCAGTATTCCAGAGACGACGGGACAGGGCAGGACAGCATTACTTATTCTACATGAGAAAATTCCACAGCTTTAAAAGTATGAAGAGCTGCAACATCAGGCATCATCTGACCGGTAGAGACAAGAGGTGCAACAACTCCTAACAGGATCGAGCAGCGGGATCGAAGCCAGCTTCAGCACGCCTGGATCAACGTCCACGTGATTATGAACTTTTATTTTTTATAATCTTTTCATATAATTATGACAATCTAAGTAACTTTTTTGTTATATAGTTAACAACATTTAATATAACATTATTAATAAGCCTTACAGAAACATATATCATACTTAAGTGGCCATAAACTTATTATCAGGTCGAATGATTTATATTGTCGATAACATTCACAACTAGTTTTAAGCAAATTAAGTACCTATTATAATCAGTTATATATTAAGGTACATAGATCACTGGCTCCCGCATTATATCAAATTGTAGTAAATCATTCTAAATTGCAACAACTGTTCACCTTCCCTACATCTAGTTTTTTGGTTTCAATTTGCATTTCAAAATTTTGGTCATGGCTGATGTGAAGGCCTTGATAAAGAAACGCGGCACAATTAAGGCCTCCATATCTCGCACGAATACTTTTGTGGATAACTTTGATCCAGACATAAGTGATCATCATGCGTTAAAAATAAAGCTCCGCCATTTAATGGAACTGTCCGCTAAGTATGACGATATTCAGACTCAAATCGAGGCTGACGATTCAGATTTAGCTACAGTCAGCGACAGGGTTCAAACCGAGGATGATCTCTGTAATATCGAATGTAAATTACACCATCTATTGAAACAAGTAGATGAGGTGAACCAAAAACCGTTAATTCAAACCGAAATTACGCCAATTAACCCCCCCTGATGCAATTAGAACCGATTAAATTGCCTTCCTTTTCAGGAAACATTATTGATTGGCGACACTATTACAATATATTTGTCGAGTTAATACACGTCAGAACTGATCTGACAGATATTCAAAAATTACATTACTTACACTCGTCATTGAGTGGCGAGGCATTAAACGTAATTGAATCTATTCCAATAACTCATGAAAATTATGCAGTAGCCATTGATGTATTAAAAAATAGATACTACAGTAAATTAATCATGTCAGCCCATCACATAGGGAATGTTTTGGGCATCAAGTCCGTACAACCAGATTCCAGGGTCAGCATTTCTAGGTTCATTGACGAGATTACAGCAAATATAAATGCCTTAAATTCACACGTAAATACATTTGAAATGATTTTAGTTCAACACTTAACGCAGAAACTCGATACTCAAACGTGTAGGCTCTGGAAAGAAGGCTTGTCGGACGAACGACTTCCCGATTTTAACAATTTTATAAAATTTTTAAATAACCGTAGGCAAGTATTGCAAAATTTAGATAGCGTGCCCAGTTCCGTAAGCAAGGTAAACGTTAGCGATAAGAGTCCATATCGCAGAGCAATTAAACCGATTAGTATCAATAGAACCGCATTCCATGCTCGCATCGTCAGTAACATGTGTCAGCTAAACATCATCTTATTGAGTGTCCGCAATTTGTTGCGATCACTCCTCGAGAGAAAAAATATCCTAATTAAAAATAAACTCTGCCTAAACTGCATGCGCACAGGCCACGACTTTGCTCACTGTCCCTCCAAATTCTTTTGCAGAACGTGCACTAAACGCCATCACACATGATACATATATCTAGCAATAACGCTTCGTCAAGTAACAATCAGTGTTCGTTAAAATTACAAACAAACAGATCGATATTATTGTCCACCGCAGTCTGCATGACAACTGACCAAGCAGGTAGGATGCACCCAGTTAGGATTTTGTTGGACTCAGGATCGCAAGCTAATTTTTGCACCATGAGTTTCGCTCGCCGCATGGGCTTAAAACTGATTAAATCTCAACTACCCATCACGGGTATAAACAATTCCTTATCTCAAGCTGATTTCAGTACCAGAGTAAAATTGCATTCACGTTATAAAAATTTTAATTTGAACATACATTGCACGGTGCTTCCCAGTATCACTAATAATCTCCCTGCTGAATCATATGACCTCTCCTCTCTAACCTTTCCAAAGGGCATATTTTTAGCTGACCCGCAGCTGAACTTATCGTCGCAAATCGATATATTGCTCGGTGCTCAGTATTACTTGCATTTAATTGAACCTGTCAAATTTATTTGTAGCCCACATTTCCCCATAATACAGGAGACTAAGTTGGGATTCATTCCTGCAGGTAACTTAACCATTTAATGTCGATATGACAAAACCGGTTTCATCATTCATGTTATGTGAAGATGATAACGCCATTTCCTCGCAACTGAAGGACTTTTGGAAGTTAGAGGATCTTGCTATTCGTACTCCTTCCGTTGATGATTCAGATTGTGAGACTCATTTTGTATCGAATACTGTCCGTAATAAGGATGGCAGATTTGTGGTATCCTTACCACGCAGGTTACATAATTGTCATTTAGGCGATTCTCTCTCCGGCGCTATCCGCAGGTTCCAATCGTTAGAGCTCAAGTTCAAACAGAACCCTCCTCTTCACAAGGATTATAGCACATTCATGCATGAATATTTAAACCTCGGTCACATGTCTTTACTTGATGCATACGATTTATCGGTAGACCAGTCAGATACATTTTACTTGCCGCACCATTCAGTCTTTAAAGGCTCAAACATAACAACTAAATTGCTAGTTGTTTTCGACGGCTCTGCCAAAACAACAAACAACTTGTCCTTGAATGACACATTGTTGGTTGGTCCCACGGTCCAACAGGATCTGTTCGCTATTATGCCTCGCTTTCGTACTCACCGATATGTCCTCATTTCGGACATTGAAAAGATGTATCGGCAGATTTTAGTTAATCCAAAGGATTCCAATTTGCAGCGCATTGTCTGGCGCGATGCCCCCCCATAGAGAACTCCAACATTACGCTTTGAGGACAGTCACCTATGGGACTGCAAGTGCGTCATTCCTTGCTACAAGATGTCTGGCTCAAATAGCCAAGGAAAATAAAACTCAATACCCTATAGCTTGTTCAGCTATCGCGAACGATTTTTATGTAGACGATCTTATCACCAGTTCAGACAACCCTCACATCCTATCCAAACTGAAACCTGACGTCACAGAGTTACTAAGCCAATACGGTTTTACATTGCACAAATGGTTCTCCAACGATCAGACAATTATAACTTCGCAAGCTCATTCCTCTCACGACTTTAGTGAAAATCAAACTGTGCGTACGTTAGGCATTCAATAGAACATGGACAAAGATAGTTTCTTATATAGTGTCAAGAGACACGCCAATCCCGGGGTGGTCAACAAGAGAGGTGTATTATCAGACATCACAGGAATGTACGACCCTTTGGGTCTCATTGGCCCTGTTACATTTTGGTGTAAGCATTTTATGCAGCGATTGTGGTTAACGGGTACAAGTTGGGACGAACCCTTAGCAGATTCATTATCTAATCAGTGGTTAGAACTTTATTCTCAGCTGGTTTCAGACACTTATTTTAAAATATGGAGGTCGGTAAAGAGTTTAAACAATTCGCAAATCATTGCATTCCAGCTCTACGGTTTTGCAGACGCATCAGCAAAGGGTTACGCATGTTGTATTTACGTGCGTATGGTCTATTCAAACCACGCCATCTCATCAAACCTGTTATGTTCTAAATCTAGAGTTACTCCATTGAAACAGATAACACTACCCAGACTTGAACTTTGTGCATGTCTATTGTTGGCTCAATTAGCCTCCAAGGTCATAGAGTCCTTGAATTACAAATTCGACGAATTATATTTTTATTCGGAGTCAATGATAGCCTTACACTGGATCCACCAGCAATCTTCCCGATGGAAGGTATTCGTTGCCAACCGTGTTGCCGAGATACAGCGTCTCACTACAAGGGGCACCTGGCATCATGTATCGTCATTGGATGACCCCGCCGACATTTTATCACGTGGTTGTCTCCCTCGGATGTTACACAGTCACCCACAATGGTGGCATGGTCCATCCTGGTTATCCCACGAGTCATCATCATGGCCTATCTGTGCCTTCGATGCCCATTCTCCATGCACTCATCCTGATCTTGAGCAGGAACAACGTAAACAGGTCCAAACCGCATTGATTGTCGCATTATCTGCATCTAATTATGTTGAGAACTACTCATCACTCTCAAAGCTCATTCGCGTGTTTTCGTATTGTCGTCGATTCATCCGTAACTCTAGGATTCCCAAAGAGGATAGGAACCTTTCCTTTTTAACCTCACATGAGTTACATGGTACACTTTTGGTTTTTATTCACCAGTCCCAGAAGTCGCATTTTGAAGTCGAAATTCACAAACTTGAGGAACAACGCTGCATCCCTAATAACAGTAAAATTCTCTCCCTTCACCCCTTTCTGGACAAGTCAGGAATACTACGCGTAGGGGGACGTCTTCAGCACTCTCAGCTCAATTACGAGAGCAAACACCAAATTATACTGCACCCACACTCTCATCTAAGTAAATTGATTATACAAAGCGAGCACCTTCGCTTATTACACGCTGGTGTACAATTGACTCAGTTCTCTCTACGACGGAAATATTGGATACTTCATGACAAATCTTATATACGTTCGGTGATACATAAATGTATCACCTGTTTTAGATTCCGTGCTAGGGGCGCAAACCAACTACTAGGTCAATTAACCCCCTCCCGTGTTACGCCTGCTAAACCATTTTCCCAATCAGCAGTCGACTATGCCGGTCCGATATTTGTTCGTCATGGCGGGCAGCGTTCAAAATCAACTTCCATGGCTTATATTGCCTTATTTATATGCATGACTACTAAGGCCATTCACTTGGAACTTGTCTCAGATCTGACATCGGACGCCTTTATAGCTGCCTTAGAAAGGTTTATTACGCGTAGAGGTATCCCTGATCAGATATTTTCCGACAGCGGAACAAATTTTCGCCGTGCAAATAGCACGCTTCAGGAATTATATAAACTTTTACAGTCTAAGAGTTTTGAGCAGTCCGTCCAGGGTTTTGCCAGTGCCCAAAGCATTAATTGGTCCTTTATTCCTCCCTCAGCACCGCATTTTGGTGGCCTTTGGGAGAGCGGAGTCAAACGTGTAAAGTTTCACTTGCGACGCGTGGTAGGTGCGACCGTTCTAACCTTCGAGGAATATTACACCATTTTAACCCAGATAGAGGCTTGCCTTAACTCACGCCCCTTGTTCGCCATATCCAATGACTCTAGGGACCCCGAACCTTTAACTCCAGCTCATTTCCTGGTTGGTTCTCCGCTCACTGTTCTCCCTGAACCTGACTATTCACAAATCAATATTACTCGTTTGGGCAGATGGCAACTGCTCCAAAGATTCACCCAATCCATTTGGAACAGGTGGTCAAAGGACTACTTGCACCAGTTGCAACAGCGCAACAAATGGCGCGTTATGTCAAAAAATTTGACTCCCGGACAAGTAGTCCTTATTCTAGATGATAATTCCCCCCCCCCTTCAGTGGAAACGCGGGATAGTCACGAATGTTTACTCGGGTCAGGACTCAATAGTGCGCGTCGCGGACGTTCGCACCTCACATGGTATTCTGCGTCGACCCATCCATAAATTGTGTCCACTTCCAGTGGACTCCAACTAATTGCATGCATTCATGCTACATGCATCATTGTAACATTTATCATGCTTTCGATTTTTGTTTGTATTATATTATTACCAAGTTTTTATTAGTTTATTCCTATGTCTCATTATCATGTTATTATTATATTTTGAATTTTTTGGGAATTGTTATTCCAACGTTATGCGTGTAAATTATTATGTCTTGTCATAGCATTGTTAATTGTTACATATTATTGAATTTTGTGATCTTTATTATACTATTATGTACTTTTAACTATTATGTTAGTCCTTATGTATTATGTATACTCATACACTCATGTTATGCATTTTTACATCAATTGGATGTCTACCATATCTCCATGTACTATTGAACTTTGATATCATTATACTAATACTATACATGTGCATTATTATGTCTCTATAGTATTTGTATTACTATTATTGAATCAGTGTTGAGGATTTTTTTTTTATATAAATTAAGGGTTGTCACTTACGTTTTGTTAAAAATTAAATATTTGTATTTAATGTCCATATGTTCATGCTTCAAGAGAGATCATGTTTAGTTATGTAAAGGCTTGTTTTTATCATGATTTTTTATTTTGTACATTTTCTAGCACAGAAATTGTTTTGTTTTGCCTTTGAGCTTTTCTGATAGCTTAATGAATTTTGTTATTTACAGATTTTTATGTTAGAAGTGATTTACTTTAATCTAAGGGTCAATTTAATGTATAAGGCCTTTAAGTATATTATGTATTGTTTTGTATATAACATTTGATAATAATTTGTAATGTACCTTTCACAGTTAATTAAGTTACAAAATCGCCCCAATTTTGTGCGGGCAGTATGGTCAAACTTTGTACCCATGTGTACTTTGTAATCTAAATACTATGTTGCGAAGCGTGCAGATGACGTCACGTTTGTTCTTGTTATCGCCAGCCGAGATTCAGACCGACTGACTACAGACAAAATTAAATTAGTTCTACTATAGACTCCGAGCTGATCACTCGTTCTCACTCGCCGCAGCGGCTACATACCGTTCTTTTTTCAGTATTTTTAATTCTATTAGCATGGACACCATGCGACTATTTAGTTAGGCCATCTAGGCTTTCGGGTTGCAATGCAAGCCCCCGATTTACTTCTATTAAATTCTCCGGCACTCATACCGTGTTAAAATCTGCACACTTCAGCAATCAATCAATTATTTCAATCTAAGTTTTAATAAGAAATCAATTATGTCGCCTTGACTCAATAAACCATTAATTTCTGAAACATTATACAGTCCACTCAATTATTTAATCACAAACCAGCAACTCCAATAGCGTTCCTAAGGACAACTCAAGAGCTTCCAAGATGCAACAGTAAATGAAAAGGGTAGTTGAAGGGGGAGGGGATAATTTTTTTATGTGTACTACATCGGCAACAAAGAAGTAGTGTGTTGTTAAAATTCCTTCCCCTACTTTAAGGAGCAGAACAGAAAGCAGTATGTAGCGACAGTAACTGCACTGAGATTCTGTGGATAGCAGGTGTTTGTATCCACTGACAAACTGTAATTGGTCAGGTAATTTATATTCAGCGTTACTCGAGAACTAAATAGTAAGATGGTAAGTGCTAAAGTACCTGAGTGCTTGTGATGCTAAAAAGTACGCCGAAATATATTAATACATAAAATACACTGCCAGAACTTACCTGTTTGCTTTCGCAACTACTTACCTCATGTTAAATTTCATCAAAAGACCAAGGTCGCCATGATTATTTTTTTATAGGTAAAAATATCGAAAACCTTTATACTCCACCTTAAATAAAAAGGGACAATTTCGCTATCTGACCACACCCAATTAATAATTCAGAAAGATCCCGGAACGTTAGACGAATCTTGCAGCACAGAAATGAGAAAGTGGTAATGACGAAATAACTTAGTCTAACACATTTTTATGTTATGAAAATGAAATATTTTTACTCACATAAGACAGCAAATTCTTCATACAAAAACACAAAAAGAAAGGAACACATTTGGTAATGGTTAAATCGGCCTTACCCTTACATACTATTTATACTATAGAAAGTAGCCCAGCTTTGCACACACACACACACAAACATACCATTTAAACCCCTTTAAAATATTATATTAAATAGTTTGTCTTTACATTCCTGTTTCACTTACGGTAACTCACGGTCGCGATGCCGGCCGAACACGTGCTTTATCCCGCGGTTCAAATGTACGTATTCAGCTGTTTTCACCTTGTGACTCCACCGCACCAATTTATAACTGTGATATCCTAATTAATTTACTGGGTCCCGGTCGGTACTAAAACGTTATTCAACTGAATTATACATATTTAAAAGTTCGACCCGACCGGGACCTCGTCTCACCAATTACGTCTGCACGCTGTTGTAAGATCTCGTGGACGGCTTAATGTAGACTGTGTAAAATGGACTGCCAGCGGGCGGAAGCTGTGGTTCACTGCCACCGGATCTCGTCGTCGTTCAAAGTTGAGTTGTTGTGGCTTATTGGCTAAGCACATGCGACATAGTGAAGGTTTCTGTCGTGAGTGCCGACGATATTCGGCACTGCTAGTCTGACGTCACGAAAGAGGTGGTCCTTAAATCTTTCGTATCCGGCCTCATGGTAAATGAAACTGCAACGATTCCCCTCTAGACCATTTTGAGTTTTCTGAAGGAGCGTCACTCCAGCGCGCATACCTGTGTCGCACGTGCGTGCGCCATCACATTCACGCACAGTTCTGAGAAAACTCAAGGTGGTACATACTTCAACATATTTCACAACGGAATATTGCGTCTTGCCTTCATTCTGAAATTGTTTCAGTCAACACGTGGTCGGTTACAATGGAATTAAACTTGCACAATATTTTTACGAAACCCCGAAAACTGAAATAAAATAAAATACAAATACCACCCCCTATTTGCAATAAATAAAATAACCCATTTCTGACACGTTACAATACCCCCCCAATGAGAATTCTTCTGTCCAAAACAGAAGAAATCTCATTGATAAAACCCCTAAGAGGACCGGTGAGGAACTGGTGCCAACAACCCCCCTTTGTTCTCACTCTACATGGGTACACGACCCCCCTGGCTCGGTGACTATGGACGCATCTGAACGAGATCACTGGACTTCTCCGTAAGAGATCCCAACACCGAAAAATCGAACAGACACGTACCACAGCACACCTCACCTTCTAACATTCTACCCCCAAAATCCTCAATCCCTGGCTTAGATTAGGCCAGATCCTCCACCGATATGTTTCCCCTTGTATGCAAGCTGGGCTGCCTTTGGGAGATACTGGGCTCACACACACTCACATTACATATTGGAAATTGAAAAATTCTTTAAAATTTCTTTAAAATTACAACCCATTGGTTGTTTTCATTTAAAATCAAATCCAAAATTTTTGTATTTATTTTGAATTATTCTCTTCATTAGGTTTTTCTGTTATTTCTGTTAGTTAAAATAAATCAATTTAAACCTCTCTTACAAATAAGAACATCCTTAACCTAACATGTGAATACTTAGAGTCTAACAATACAAGTCAATACAATAAATCAATAATAATAAACATGGTTAGTACACAAACAATAAAATAATCAAGGCTTAAAATATCCATTAGCTGGCAGGCGAAAAATCAAGATTTTTTTTTCAAGAAAAATATTGTCCAAAAAAATTTAAAATTCAAAGAAAAATTTAAATTTATTAAAATGTTTCCTTTACATATAGAAATTATTTAAAATTTGTTTAAATTGATCAAAAACCAAAGGTGGAATTAACTTCCATACCATTAACTTATATGACCTCACTCTCAGCTGATCACAACTAGGTCAAGTCCACAACCTTGACCTACCTACGTTATGTACCAGTTATGTCTGAAAATACACTTAACATCTGTAACATTCTAACTTGAAACACAAAACATAATAAAATAAAATATTTAAAATAAACAAAATATTATTATAATTCACCATCCAATTGACATTTAAATTATTATGTTCTTACTATAAATCTCTCTCGTTATTTGACAATCTTATTCTCCATTACTGTGGGTGCTTTAAATACTTATAACAATCTAATTTACTACTTGCTCTGTATACATATATAATCTTTCTCCCTTTGACTCTACTACTAACAACTTTTACTAATGTGACACCCATCTCTATCAAAAACTCTATCAAACACTCTCTAACCCCAACTTATCATTAAACTCAAATCGCCACCTTCTCTCGATATATAAAAAAAATACTCTCTAACCCTTTGTACTTAGGATACGTGTTTTCCCCCCCAAAAAAAACTCATTTCCCTTATTTGGTCCCTGGATTCTACCTAAGGCAACCCCTTCCCACTAAATCGGTCCCATCCCGTCCCAACCTTGTTGCGGACTCCCACATTACACTACCCCCTACTACAAAATTGCCATCCCCAAAATCTCAATCTTATTACCTTACTTCAACTACAACAAAATAACATCATCAATTAATAATATCAATATATCACTCAAAACTCTACATATCTTCTCCACAACTACTGTGTCAACATCAATACTTCTCAAAACTCTATTACATTATCTTACAACAACATTACATTATTTTCATCTCTACTATCTCAACTTGGACTTGGACTGATCTACTTGTCCCATAAAATATTCATCACCCAAAACTATCTTTTATTAGTTCTGACAAATTATTACTTTATTTCTCACTTTATCAAGTTACTTTTCTCATTACTTAAAATAGCATCTGTAATACATTGAAACATTACATTAAACATTAATTACCTGGAACATTTACAACCAATATACAGTGACATTTTATTGCTGATCAGCTGATCTCCTAACACAATGAAAACACATCTCAGAATTGAACAAATTACATGAAATATATATATTTATTTATCCTTACTTCTCATATCCTTGTTTCCCCTCTTTCTGATTCTGGTAGTTTATGTTAACCGCCTGCCAGTCAGTTTAGTTACCTACTTGGTTTCAAAATACACAAATTATACAAAACATATACTTTTATCAATCCTTATGTCTAACCTACTACAACAAAATATTACATTTAAAACATAGAATGAACACCTTATAGTGAATGTATGAGCATCTATTATTTAAACAGAACACAAGCATTTTTATTGGATCAAAATTTGAGTTAACGATTTTTATGATATAAAATTTAAATTCGTGGCTCATCTGAGACACCTCCCATCCACACACTCTATTGCAAGTTATGTAAGACTGTAGCGCCTTTTCGCTTCCACAAAGACGGCATATTTTGGAGTAGTTTGACCTCTCCGTGTCTTTGCTTCGGCAGTTACATTTTAATATTATGAATATCAACATATTCTTGTTTATAATTAAACGCCCTTAAACGGGTCTACCACCTGGCTTTGCTGCCCCCATGCGGGCAGAGTGGTAGCCGCTGTTCCCTAGTTTGGTGATTCCCCTCAATTCCCCCCTGTCAATTTCAAAGTTCACCTTGACAGTGATAACAGCTATGGTCAGTTAAGGCAGAACGTGTCGCAATGAGCCCCAACCATAGCTGTTAAAGCTAAACCAATTCCACGGTCAGGGTTTGGTGAGGCCGTGACCGCCCGAAAAGTTGGGGAATCACAAGTAAAATATCTTTTGTAACACTAAACTTAATAATTAAATACGAAATTGAATGTACAACATCATAATATGAAACTTTCATCCATTATTAATCATTTAACTCCTCCATAACTTTCTACACTTGGGTTACTTAAAATTTTAAAATTCATTATTAATAATTATCATATATCATCATTCAATTATTATTAAATTTTTTAATTATCATTTTTATTTAACACAATTATTTCAAATAAACATTTTTATTATACTTGATTCGTACTATAAAATTTCTATACTTACAGTCCATTTAAATTGATATACACAAAACATATATATTCACCATACCAATACTTTCACCTCACCTCTGAAACATTTAACAACAGGTTAGTTTACATCAACCAATTTATCATTTAATTACCAAATTCACAAATCTCGTAAAACCATTTAACTTCAAAAAAAAAAAAAAATTCAATTATATAACTTTTAAATCAATCAAAATATTTTAAACATTTCAAATTGTTTTAATTAAATTCATTACTGAAAAATACCAGTTTCATTTCTACCAAAACAATTACAATTCTCTAATCACTGTTTTCAAAATTAATATAGTTATTTATTTAAATTGTAAAATATTAATCTTATTATTACAACAATTATCTACCTACGTACACTGTTCACTTAACCACAACACATGCAATTAGCTTCACTACATATTTATTTACAAATCTAATTCCTTATTTATTCAGTTATCATATTTCAATGTCCAAATCAGCTAGGTCAAAACCACAAAACAAAATGTTTATAACTGTCTTTTACTGTTTTATAGCCTACCCACCATCGTCATAGATTAATCTTGGTTTTATATAACATTGTTCAATTTCATTAACACACAAATTACTGTTTTGTGTGTTGTAACCGTACAAACCAAATTCATTCATTTTACCAAAATAATCATAAAACAAGTCAACGTTAAGTACGTCTGTTAAGTCTCCATCAGTAATTGTATTCATTATCGGGTTATTTGTTTTTATATTATCCATTAACTCATTATTACTTAGACACACTTCTAACCTCACTGTCCATTCATCATACTCTCTATTCAATTCATACAATTCTGTTTCTTTATTAACATACAATTCTCTATTTAAATCTCTCTCATTATAACACCATATCACACTCTCAAAATTACTCCAGACAGAGGGTACAAAATTACACAACAAATATAAACAACTCCAATCGTCTACTACTACGGGACTCTTGCCCTTCAACAACAACATTTGTGACCACATTGAATCATCATCATAAATAATAAGGGGAAAATTTACCCTCTGTCCCCACTCTACCACAACATTATTTTTCCTCTCTCTCTCTCTCTAACTCATACACACACATTAACATTTCATTATCACATTCCACAAATTCATCAGTATTCTCAGATACTACCTCTTCGACTATATCACTATTCTCAATATTACATTCATTGTTTTCAACATTATCATTTGTTAACTCTTTGTCTCGTATTACATTCTGACACCTGTCATTATAGTTTTCATTTGTTTTGCTTTTGTCTGTACTCATCACATGTACTCCCATTCGCTCAACACTCTGTTCTAATTTATTCAAACTAGTTCTCACCGTTTCATTAGTACTTTCTAAACATTTATTTAATTCTTGGATCTCACTTTTCAATTCATTAAATTTGTTATTCTGGATATTAAATTTAGCGTCAGAATCACTCTTCTGTTCACTGAATTTATTTAACATAGATATTCTGTCCATCTCTAGCATTGTTTGTATCATTTTAAACATTTCGTAACTATCGTCAGACTTTTTGCCTTGGACCGGCGTCGACTGACTTTCTGTTTTATCGCCAGTGAAGCTGACTTCATTATTATTTGCCATTTTTTATCTTGTACTTACACAACTGTAACTCATAACACAAACATAACCTACGTGCGTAATTATATACGATAAATCATTTTTATAAATTCGTCATTACCACATCCTATTTTCTGTGCATTAAAATAGGTCTATCTCGTATAAATAAAATTAAACGAAAATCCTGGCAGGGTCGCCAGTGTGATGCTAAAAAATACGCCGAAATATATTAATACATAACAGGGTTCATACGCGTCCTGGAAAACCTGGAATACCTGAAATTTGATAAATGTCCTGGAATACCTGGAAATGTCATGGAATTTTCTGATTTGTCATGGATTTTTGTTTTTTGTCATGGAATTTTCTTCATATTATTGCTAAGAGTTGAAAAGGATGTTTTTTCACTCACGTCCCAGAAAAATTATGTTTTCTTGTATACAAGTTAATTGACAGCAGTTCATGTGCTAAATATGGGAGGATGGTTGGGTGATCAACAGAATCAAAGAAGCTAGTTTGTCAAAATATTTCCATTTGTTTTTACCAAAAAATTCTTGCAATGGCCTCAACAACCTTTTTTCAGCAATGTTTCCTGACAGTAAAATTGCCAAAAGCTTTTCATGTGCACCAACTAAGTGTTCATACTTACTTTGTTTTGGGATTGCACAGTACTTTAAAGACAAATTGTATCAACACATTTCTAAGTGTGAATTTTTCTCGTTGTGCTTTGATGGCAGTATAAACAAGTTTATTCAAAAAGATCAAGTAGATATTATCAGGTCTTGGGATGAAGAAGCGCAGATAGTAACAAGCAGATACTTGGATTCTCAATTTCTGGGACATGCCAAAGCCGCTGATTTAGTCAAAGCTCTTCAAGGGGCCATGGAAAAATTGAATTCAGCAAAGTTGCTTCAAATAGGTATGGACGGGCCAAATGTAAATTTAAAAGCATTGAAGGATCTTATTATGAATAGAGAAACCATGTACCCTGAATACCCCCGGCTCATTGATATTGGTAGCTGTAGCATTCATACTCTTCACAGATCCTTTGAAGTTGGAGCTGAGCATACAGGTTGGGACTTAGCCACCCTCTTGAGAGCATTGTGGCAAATATTGAAAGATTCACCTGCTAGGAGAAGCGATTTCTTAGCTCTCAATAAAACTGGGTTGATGCCACTTAAATTTTGTGCTACAAGGTGGGTTGAGGATGTAGCTGTGAGTGACCGAGCCATAACAATTTGGCCTTCTGTAGTAAAGTTTATGGACTCTTATAAAGACAAACCACGGTCTGAGGTGGTGTCAAAATCTTTTCAGATTGTAAAAGAGGCAACTAAAGATCCTCTAGTAGTTGCCAAGCTTAGCTTCTTTTCTTTTGTAGGCAAACAAATGCAGCCTTACCTGAAAGGTTATCAAACAGATGAGTCTATGTTACGTTTCCAAGCTATTGATGTTTTGAAATTGCTCTACAACCTCATGTCTCTATTTGTTAAGAAGGACGTTCTTGATAAAAGTAATACTGATTTTGCTCTGTGTTCAGTTGATTTTGATAAAAAAGAAAATCTGCAATTCTCTAACAAAGTTGAGACAGGGTTTGCCATCAGAGAAATCTTAAGCAAGCTTTAGAAAGAAAAGAAAGTCAATGAAAAAGAAGTGTCGGTGTTTAAGTTGGAATGCCAAATGTTTTTGAAGGCTGTAGTAAAGAAAGTAATAGACAAGAACCCCTTGAAATATCCAGTCGTCAGATTTGCCAGGTGTCTCGAACCTAAGTCAATGGTAGTAGATAAATCAAAAACCATTGAAACTTTCACAAAATTACTACAAGAACTTCAGAAAAGAAAAATTATGCTCCCAATAAACTATGATAGTGCTCTATCTGAACTGAAGCTGCTTTTTACAGAATGCCCAATAACAGAGTTCAGCAAGTTTGAAAAGTCCAAAGACAGGATAGATTCCTTCTACTATGACGTCATTGGGGCTAAGAAACAATATTCCCATTTGTGGAAGGTTATTAAGATAGTCTTAACCCTCTCCCACGGACAGGCTTTGGTTGAACGAGGGTTTTCTTTAAATAAAGAAATAGTTGTGGAAAACTTCAAAGAAGAAAGTTTGGTAGTTCTTCGATTGGTGTGTGATGAATTGAAAAGTGTTGATTTACATGAAGTTCCTATTACCAAAGAACTTCTGTCATATGCCCGATCTGCGAGAATGAGATATCAAAACTATCTAGATGACCAAAAGAAGAAAGAGGAAAAAACCAAGAAAAGAACTTCAAAAACTGAAAAATTAAAGTCTATGAAGAAAAGAAAGTTGGATCTTGAAAATGCCATTGAGACAATGACAAAAGAAGCTGATGCAGTGGCACTGAAAGCTGAAAACAAGAAAGACTTTACATTGCTGGCTAAATCAAATTCTTTTAGGTTAAAGACAACTCAAATGGCAGCTGATGTTGAAAAAATAAACAAAGAGATTATTGAGCTATCCAAAGAATGTTAAGTTGTGCAATACTGTAGCAATTTAAGTACCGGTAGCCTGATATCTCCCTCCTTTAATTAAAGACTAAAATAACGTGATGTAGTTAAGTCGTTCTAGAATAATAAGAAGGGTACCTTTAAGATATTAAAATTTTAATTAAGATGTTTTTGAATAATAAACTTTCCCTTGGCCATACCCCATCCAGAAACAAAATTTCAATGACTTGCCCATTTTATCTTTTAAAGATCTTAGTTGTTATGTATGAATATAATAATTCCTGTAATTCTTGAGTCTTTCAGTTATATGTCAGCCAAACCAGTTTCCTATTTCAACATTAAACTCAATGCAATATTCTTATATTCAAAAATTAAAAAGAAAAGTTTGTAAAGTGCATTGAAATTTTGTTTTCAACCGGCCTCTTATGGTTGGGGATATTTTATAAAAAAAATATTTTTATTTTTGACTTAAAATAGCTTGACTGATATAGATGTATCTTAGGTTTGTATATAATTATATACAATGCAAGAAATAAAACTATTTATCATTAAATCTTTGACTTTGGGTATTTTGAATGTCGCGAGTGTGTATTTTGAGTGCCGTGAGTGTCCTTGAAAATCTAGATTTTGTCATGGAAATGTCCTGGAATTGTCATGGAAAAAATATTTGTTAAACCTGTAAGAACCTTGCATAAAATACACTGCCAGAACTTACCTGTTTGCTTTCGCAACTACTTACCTCATGTTAAATTTCATCAGAAGACCAAGGTCGCCACATTATTTTTTTTATAGGTAAAAATATCGAAAACCTTTATACTCCACCTTAAATAAAAAAGGACAATTTCGCTATCTGACCACACCCAATTAATAATTCAGAAAGATCCCGGAACGTTAGACGAATCTTGCAGCACAGAAATGACTCCCATTCGCTCAACACTCTGTTCTAATTTATTCAAACTAGTTCTCACCGTTTCATTAGTACTTTCTAAACATTTATTTAATTCTTGGATCTCACTTTTCAATTCATTAAATTTGTTATTCTGGATATTAAATTTAGCGTCAGAATCACTCTTCTGTTCACTGAATTTATTTAACATAGATATTCTGTCCATCTCTAGCATTGTTTGTATCATTTTAAACATTTCGTAACTATCGTCAGACTTTTTGCCTTGGACCGGCGTCGACTGACTTTCTGTTTTATCGCCAGTGAAGCTGACTTCATTATTATTTGCCATTTTTTATCTTGTACTTACACAACTGTAACTCATAACACAAACATAACCTACGTGCGTAATTATATACGATAAATCATTTTTATAAATTCGTCATTACCACATCCTATTTTCTGTGCATTAAAATAGGTCTATCTCGTATAAATAAAATTAAACGAAAATCCTGGCAGGGTCGCCAGTGTGATGCTAAAAAATACGCCAAAATATATTAATACATAAAATACACTGCCAGAACTTACCTGTTTGCTTTCGCAACTACTTACCTCATGTTAAATTTCATCAGAAGACCAAGGTCGCCACGATTATTTTTTTTTTATAGGTAAAAATATCGAAAACCTTTATACTCCACCTTAAATAAAAAAGGACAATTTCGCTATCTGACCACACCCAATTAATAATTCAGAAAGATCCCGGAACGTTAGACGAATCTTGCAGCACAGAAATGAGAAAGTGGTAATGACGAAATAACTTAGTCTAACACATTTTTATGTTATGAAAATGAAATATTTTTACTCACATAAGACAGCAAATTCTTCATACAAAAACACAAAAAGAAAGGAACACATTTGGTAATGGTTAAATCGGCCTTACCCTTACATACTATTTATACTATAGAAAGTAGCCCAGCTTTGCACACACACACAAACACACCATTTAAACCCCTTTAAAATATTATATTAAATAGTTTGTCTTTACATTCCTGTTTCACTTACGGTAACTCACGGTCGCGATGCCGGCCGAACACGTGCTTTATCCCGCGGTTCGAATGTACGTATTCAACTGTTTTCACCTTGTGACTCCACCGCACCAATTTATAACTGTGATATCCTGATTAATTTACTGGGTCCCGGTCGGTACTAAAACGTTATTCAACTGAATTATACATATTTAAAAGTTCGACCCGACCGGGACCTCGTCTCACCAATTACGTCTGTACGCTGTTGTAAGATCTCGTGGACGGCTTAATGTAGACTGTGTAAAATGGACTGCCAGCGGGCGGAAGCTGTGGTTCACTGCCACCGGATCTCGTCGTCGTTCAAAGTTGAGTTGTTGTGGCGTATTGGCTAAGCACATGCGACATAGTGAAGGTTTCTGTCGTGAGTGCCGATGATATTCGGCACTGCTAGTCTGATGTCACGAAAGAGGTGGTCCTTAAATCTTTCGTATCCGGCCTCATGGTAAATGAAACTGCAACGATTCCCCTCTAGGCCATTTTGAGTTTTCTGAAGGAGCGTCACTCCAGCGCGCATACCTGTGTCGCACGTGCGTGCGCCGTCACATTCACGCACAGTTCTGAGAAAACTCAAGGTGGTACATACTTCAACATATTTCACAACGGAATACTGCGTCTTGCCTTCGTTCTGAAATTGTTTCAGTCAACACGTGGTCGGTTACAATGGAATTAAACTTGCACAATATTTTTACGAAACCCCGAAAACTGAAATAAAATAAAATACAAATACCCCCTATTTGCAATAAATAAAATAACCCATTTCTGACACGTTACATGCTAAAGAAATTCAATGTTTAGTAAGTAGTAGATTCCCAGGTAAATAGGACCATAAAGGGATGGTGTTTAGAGAGCACATATAGCTTAAGAAAATATTATAAGTGTCAGTTTACCTCATTCCTAGGGATAATGTGAGTGGGTAGGTCATAGTCATAGGTCTTTTTCTGTGGTGTGAAATTAAGGGTCCAGTCTAAAGGGTTCATAGGGATCTACAGTCAGAAGGGCAGTTAAATGCATTCACTTAAAGGGATTCTGTTGGCTGAAAAGAGAGAAGAGTGAAAAATTAAAGTAAACTGATGCAGATGACAGTTGGATAAAATTCATTAATGTACTTATTTATTATGGTATCGTAGTTTATTTGCACACAATAAATTAACTTTTTATGAAATGTAATAATATATTATATCAAATTCCATTTCTAAACTGGATTTTTCATGTCCTGTTTTATTCAGTTCCTTGTTGTTGCTTATCATACAGTTATAGTTACTTTTCATTTGAAATAATTTTTATAGAAAAAACAGTCGGCAAGGACTCGTCCAGTACCAGTAGCTGACTACTACCTTAAGCCTAGTACACCTCGCAAAGCGGATGAAATCAACAGCTGATCAAGTGTAGAATTAGTCTCACACACAGGCTTCAAGAATAATCATCAAGTCGCTTCAGATGATCCTGCATATTCGGAGAGAGGCTAGCGTACTGATAAGAAAGAAACGTGACTGACTCTTCTACATGGACGTCAGACTTTTATAATATAAAAGTTGGTTGTAGTAGACTATTTCTTATAATAAACATACATAATCGTAAACAATTAACAAATTTTTAATATTGTTAATGGAAAGGAATCGAATTGCATGTATACTGTGAAAAATTTAGATAAACATAAGCATTTGATTTTTTCTATCAAGTAAGCAAAGAAAGAAGTATTGATACTCATTTAAAATTATTATGTAAAAGAAATTATCGCTGAACATGAATTTTGTATAAACGTTTTGTATTGCCATTGAGTGCACACTCGTAAACTAGTGGATAGGGAAAGAGAATGATGTTTTATGCTGTAAAAATTTAAGTCTGAATTGCGAAGTCAAAAATCATATGATAATATGTTAACCATAGCAATGTAAGCAGGAGTGAACAGTTTGCAGACTTTTGTTTACATGGTCATACTTTCTTTGGGAAACGACAAAT
The DNA here is from genome assembly GCA_034769895.1 of Magicicada septendecula. NCBI lineage: Eukaryota > Metazoa > Arthropoda > Insecta > Hemiptera > Cicadidae > Magicicada > Magicicada septendecula. The sequence continues at coordinate 64,989,799 of CM068373.1, read as the reverse complement.
TAAATTAAATTTTTTATGCGGAATGTATCTCCATCATACGTAACTTGAACTGTGTACACCGTCCAGACTTTTGTTGTTACAGAGGAATGCCAATGTTGTATGGGATCAGATGCATAATCTTGTCGAGTGCTGGTGGGAGCAGCGGGCTAAAGGTCGTGTCTCATTGTTTACAGGTTTATTACATAATACTGTTAAGGTTGACCTGCAAATATAAGTAACTCGATAGACTAGTAATGAATTTTTCATAATGGAAGATGTGTTCACTTTTTTGTAATGATGTTTAGGTAGTGGATAGTGTGAACTGATTAGAGAATTGTAGAATTTATGTGCCATAAAGATTAATACGTATGGTGTGTTTGACACCAGTAGTCTCAGTAATTATGCAAAGACAGAGTACGTAAGTAAAATTTTGTAAAGTCCATCTTACAGAAATTACATTTGAGCTTTCCATTATGTGTTGTACATGTTTGCCCACGTATATTGTAGTTCGCCTATGTACTTCTCAGTTTCCCCAAACATATGAAATATTCATGCACATGAGACATACTTAATGTACTCACTTGGTTTCATTTGTAAATTAAGTATCTTCAACAGATGATCGTATATATGGTGAAGGTATTGTCAAGCCCGGACAGATGATCGTATATATGGTGAAGGTATTGTCAAGCCCGGATAGAGTAAACTTTAAGTTTACAAGCAAACACTGGATTTTCTCTACTTGTGTCGTAAAATTTGCAGGAGCCTAGCACCTTTCAGGCACTTGTGATGTAATACAATTAACATTGAAGACAAGTGGTACGCATAAAAATCAGTAAACCAGTCAGAAGATGTAGGGAAAACTAGAAACTGTAAAATGAAGAGATTGATTTCTAAATCTCAGTACCGTTTAATCTGGTACACTAAAGAGAATTTACTTAGCTCAAAGAAAAGTTAAAAAATAACCATAAAACATAAATTGTTATTTTGTATACTAAATATATTATTAAATCATGAACCTCACAATATTACAATCTTCACAGTAAAACAGTTGTATGCATTATCCAACATCAATTAATATAATGCACACACAAGTGTCAATTTTTTTGAAAATACATGAATACACTGTAGTACTATACTATACTATACTATACTTTTTGAAAATATACTATACTGTCAATAAAACTTCATTAATAGTAATTGTGCACATCTCAGATTATATGTTAACTTAAAAATTATTACGGGGAAAGCAAGGACAGTTACCGAGACAACTGATCTACCATTAAACATACGCATATAAGAAAAGAAGGAAAGAAAGCTTGAAAAGAAGCTTTTGATAAATGAAGAAAAATTAAGACCGCTCCAAGGTGTAAGTTTTTTTTCAGTTTGTAAGTATCTCAACATAAGATAAGATTCTGGCATGATAAACAAACTGTTGTCTTAAATTCTTAGAAACCCTACCTCTCAAACACAAGGAATCAATAGAAGGAACAAGAAATAAAAATAAAGAAAAAGATAAAGAAATAAAATTTGCTGAAAAAGTATTAAATTTAACAGAAACAAAGTTTACAGAAAATGAACATAAATTATTAGGGAATAGTTTAAAATATGCAACAAAAACAAACATAGATAAAGAAAACACAATAATAGAATTTGAAGAAATAATCGATAAAATAAAAAATGAAGAAACTAAAAAACAATTAAGAAGTGAAGTAAAAGAAATAGTAGAAAAAATATGTAAGAAAAACAAAAATGCAAGAAATAAAAACGAAACACAAATAAAAAGAAATATAAGAGAATTAAAAAAGAAAGTCACGGAGAACAAATTGATAGTTATAAAAGCCGATAAAGGTAACACAACAGTGGTAATGAACAAAAGAGATTATATCAAAAAAGCAGAACAATTTATACAAAAAGGACCATATAAAGAAATAAAATATGATTACACAAGTAAATTTCAAGCACAAACAAAGAAATTGATAAAAAAGACAACATATTTAACAGAATGGCAAAAGAAACAAAAAATAGAACATAATCCTGAAGCTCCGAAATTTAGATGTCAAATTAAGTTACATAAAAAAGAAATGCCATTAAGACCTATAGTATCATTTATAAATTCGCCAACATACAAAATATCAAAAGAAATAAGTAAAAGAATCAAAATGGCATATGAAAAAGAAGAAATCCACAGCATAGAAAATAGCAAAAAGGTAATAGAAATATTAAAAGAAATAACCATAACAAATAAGACAAAATTAGTGTCATTAGATATAAAAGATATGTACACCAATATACCAATAGCAAAAACAGTAGAAATAATAAAGAAAAACAAATTAAGTAATGTAGAATGGAAAAACGAAATAATAGAAGGATTAGAATTATGCCTAAGCCAGAACTACTTCAGATTTAACAACAAATTTTACATACAAGAGAATGGATTACCAATGGGATCACCGCTTTCACCATTAATGGCAGAGATATTCATGAATAACTTTGAAATCAAAATTTTAAAAGATATAGGTAAAGAAAGAAGAATTAAAAAATGGATCAGGTATGTAGATGACATACTAATAGTTTGGGAAGGTGAAGTAAATGAATTTAAAAAATTTACGGAAGAATTAAATAACATAGAAAAAACAATAAAATTTCAAGAAGAAATTGGAGGATTAGAAATTAATTTCCTGGACATCAATATAAAAATTGAAGATAACACTCAAATTCGATATATATAGGAAAGAAACATACTCAGATTTAATAACTCCAAAAGAATCGTATCATCCAATCAATTATAAAATGGCAGCGTTAAATTCATTTTGCTATAGAGCTATAAATTATCTAGAAAATGAAGAACTCAAACAACAAGAATTAAAGAAAATACAACAAATAGCAAAAAATAATAATTACAACCTTAAAATAATTAATAGAATAGTTAAGAAAATAGAGGAAAATAAAAAATAGGAAAGACAAAAAAGAAAAAAACAAATGAAGAAAAGAAATATAAAGGAGCAATAACATATATAGGATATCAAACAAAAATGCGTCGAAAAATACGAAATACAGATAGGAATAAAGAAAACGAAAAATGTATTCGAATATATAAAAAATGCTAAAACAGAAGAAATTCCATTAACAGAAAAAAGCGGCGTATATAAATTAAAATGTGGGGAATGTAATAAGATATATCTGGGCGAAACTGGAAGAAAATTTAAAATTCGAATGAATGAACATGCAAAAGGAGAAGGAGTTAGAACAACGAACTCACTATATACAAGACATTTCAATGAATCAGGCCATAAATTTATAAATCCAAATGAAAATATGGAAATAATCAAAATAGAAAATAATCCGCAAAAAAGAAAACTAATAGAAGAACTAGAAATACTTCAAGTTAAAAAAGAAGATAAGAATAAATTAATGAATATAAAAGTGGATTTTACAAATGAAGAAATATTTTATTATATACTAAACAATAAACAAAAATAAATTAAAATAATAAGAATAACACACTAAAAATGATGAAATGTAAAAGGTTATAAGTTAGAAAGTAAAATATTACATGAAGAAATTAATGGGAGATTTTTAAAATAATTTGACGGAGGTTAGTAAAAAGCCTAACGGAAAAATGTAGACAAAGTTCCCGTGAAGAGCGGCAGCAATTAGAACTAATAGGACATAAGGGGAGGGGCCTAAAGTATAAAAGCCTACAACGTACAGTTGACAGACGTTGTTTAAGACCTGAAGATGTCAGTGATGACGAAAAGCTTTGTCTAAACAATAAAAATTATAGCAGTTTAGCTTTTTCTTTTAGTTGTTTCTTGTTCTGTGACTCATGAAACTGTTTGTGTCAGTGAAATATTTTTAACTAGTTGTTTTTTATGTGTATGTTTATTAGAAGTCAATGAGTTTGGTAGCTTTCCCTATAATAATTTTTAAGAATAGTGAGTTCCAGTGCCTCATTATCAACATGAATTTACTATCAACCACTTAACAATTGTCTCTTGATCAGCATTTACTGCCACTCTGCACGTCACTTGTTATATTACAATTCAGGCATACTGGTACTTTCTGTGTTTTTTTTTACTTCATGTATATCCATTAATCTTCAGACAAATGTAGATGTAATCCTCTGTGTAACCACTTTCACATCCCCCAGCTGCATCGTAGAACATGGGAAAAGGTACATGACGCAAATCTAATCATTTCATTCGCATTCTTTTGCTCTGTTTTGTTCTATTTTGCGCCTGCATCACCATGACAGTTTGTTTTCCGTCACTGTTAAACATTAATTTCTGTCACTTTAATGATAAATTGGTTTTATGAATATTGTTTTGAATGTATTACTTTCATTTCTAAATTAATTTTTAAAAAGTAATCTTCTCTCATTATTTTTGTAAACCATTTTTATTAAATTCTTCTCGATTTCTGTGAAAAGAAATTTAATTCATTTTTTTTTCCAGTTTGTTAAGTTGAGATGAAATTAAATACCACTATTACATTAACGACTCGGAACACTAGGTTTTTTATAAGTAAAAGCAAAAAGTTTTACTTTACAGCCTGAACCGGTTTTCTCCTTTAAACGGCTTCTTCAGAGGCTGCCGCTGGTAGCGCTGTCCATCTTGTTGTGGGTGACGGAATCGAATTTCGAAAGATCGATGCTGTGTATGTGGGGTGAGATATGTTCGAATAATGCGTGCGATTTGAATTGTGTCTGTTCGTTTAGGATGTCGTTTTTATTTGTTTTTGTGTGTTTATATGTTTCCAGTTGTTCTAGAGTGTCTAGTTTTCGGCCTTTTGTGTGTACGTGTAGAATGTTCATGTTATTGTCGATGTTTTTATATGTGTGGTTTGCTTCAATGAGGTGGTTTGCAAAGGTGGATTCTGTAGTGGAGTGGAGTGCCTTTGTGTGTTCAATGTATCTCTGTTTGAAGCTACGTCCTGTCTGGCCTATGTAGAATGTATTGCAATTTGAGCAATTTAGCTTGTAAACACCGGGTAGATCGAATTTGTTTTGTGCTTTGTGTGTGTGTTTTGATAGTGTGTGTTCTGTTTTGTTAGTAGTTTTGTAAGCGATTCTGTATCCTGCTTTTTTGAATTTGTGGGCTATTTTTTCAGTTTGTTTGTTGATGTATGTTAGTATTATGAATTTGTTGTTTTCTGTCTTTGTCTTTTGTGTTTTGTGTAGGAGTTTACTGACTATTGTTCTGTCATATCCGTTAGATTCTGCTAGATATTTTATCGTGTTTAGTTCGTCTTTGTAGTCTTTTTCATCTAAGGGGATGTTGTTAAGTCTATGTATCATGGTTCTGAAGGCAGCTAGTTTGTGTTGTATTGGGTGATTGGAGGTGTTGTGTATTAGTGTGTCAGTTGTAGTTGGTTTTCTGTATATACTGAATTTGTGCCTGTGTTCAATTCAATTCAGTATATACAGAAAACCAACTACAACTGACACACTAATACACAACACCTCCAATCACCCAATACAACACAAACTAGCTGCCTTCAGAACCATGATACAAAGACTTAACAACATCCCCTTAGATGAAAAAGACTACAAAGACGAACTAAACATGATAAAATAACTAGCAAAATCTAACGGATATGACAGAACAATAGTCAGTAAATTCCTACACAAAACAAACAACAGACAAAGACAGAAAACAACAAATTCATAACACTAACATACATCAACAAACAAACTTAAAAAAATAGCCCACAAATTCAAAAAAGCAGGATACAGAATCGCTTACAAAACTACTAACAAAACAGAACACACACTATCAAAACATACACACAAAGCACAAATCAAATTCGATCTACCCGGTGTTTACAAGCTAAATTGCTCAAATTGCAATAAATTCTACATAGGCCAGACAGGACGTAGCTTCAAACAGAGATACATTGAACACACAAAGGCACTCCACTCCACTACAGAATCCACCTTTGCAAACCACCTCATTGAAGCAAACCACACATATAAAAACATCGACAATAACATGAACATTCTACACGTACACACAAAAGGCCGAAAACTAGACACTCTAGAACAATTGGAAATCTACAAACACACAAAAACAAATAAAAACGACATCCTAAATGAACAGACACAATTCAAATCGCACGCATTATTCGAACATATCTCACCCCACACACACAGCATCGATCTTTCGAAATTCGATTCCGTCACCCACAACAAGACGGACAGCGCTACCAGCGGCAGCCTCTGAAGAAGCCTTTTAAAGGAGAAAACCGGTTCAGGCTGTAAGGTAAAAGTTTATGCTTTTACTTATAAAAAACCTAGTGTTCCGAGTCGTTAATGTAATAGTGGTATTTAGTTAAGTAACGGACACGTCATGGACAACGAAATCCGAGATGAAATTATCCTCACCAAAAATGATAAATGACATGTTTTGCTCACTGGTATATGGGTCCAGTGAAGATTCTTCACACAGTATGTACTGTGAGCCAGTTTTCAGGAGCTGTCATTGGTTACTGTGTGGACTGTAAGTGGTTATCTTGTCAGCTTGTACCACAAGCTGCTTCTGTGTAAAGGCCTACTGCCAGGTGAACTAAATCTAATCTCTTGTGTACATGGTATTGAATAAATAGAGATTTACCATTCACAAGGTCAGCTCATTGTGTGTTGATTGGTGGATCGTTTATAAATGTGTGTTGATTGGTGGATCGTTTATAAATATTTTACTGAAACCTACTTCTGTAATTATTATATACTAAATGCCTGAAAAATATATTCTTGTAAGAATAAGATTGTATTTCTGTGGTTCGTTTATATATAAATGTGAAGATTGTTATAATAAAAGTTCCTGTATGCAGTCACGGGTTGTATATTTCAAACCGCCACTCAGACCGCAGTGAACTAATGATCATTTCATGCTGCTGATGTTGGTGGTCTTTTGCTGAGGTAATAAAAACGTCTGGCAAAAAATTCGAATTGATCACAGTCTAACATCTAGAAACGAAAATCAAAACAAATTTTCATAATTTGCACCAGACTTGTCTTCTAAATGTATGTAGATTCAAGGAAACTATTCATTCAGAGAGGATCCAAATCGTCATGTTGCAGTTTTAAGACTGTGTAACTCTAAAACAACTTCAACACAACTGAAACCGTTATTACAACATAAAATTATGTAATGCAAAATACACAACATGCATGTCAGGACTGTGCAAAACATTCAGTGGACTATGTATGCTGGTTTAAAAAAAAAATACATAAAAATGCTTAGTTCTTACTACTACACAGTACAGTAAGAAATTTATATGTGCTTCAGATGACTGGAGAACAATTGAAATGCACCCAAGATGAGTCTAAGATTACTTAAATAACAGTTGGGGGAGTGCCTTTGACTAATTTTTTAGAACACAGTAAGTTCAACCAGTGAATGAGTAAGTAGATTTAATTAAACGTTCAGCATTATACAGGGATCATCACACTGTGATTATACTTTTAATTTTTGTAGTTTGTGTTCAGTGATAATTTATTTAAAGTTAACATACACACACAGAATAGTAATGAAATATAGACATTGGTAATAATTATTGATTATGTGCACTTTACATGTTTTTGAAAATATATATTTGTGTAAAAAAAAACGTTTTGAGTGCTTTTCATGTTTGTATTATTATTTTATATTTGTACAATCATGTTTATATATATAATGTTGTGCAATTTTTTTTTAACATTGCTGTTAGTACAAAGTACATTGTGAAATGTTCTGAACAATGCAACAGTTAGTATAACGCATATCAAGTTTTAATTATAATTTACACACACTTGCCACACAACTCTCAGTTGTTTTGTACTCAATCCTAGAAAATATTTTCTCTGTAAGAGTAATATTTTACTTGTGTTACTCAGCCACTGTATAAATACGAAAGTTATTGTACAAGTTCCTGTTCATTAAATTCCTGGTTTGTAAATGTTCAATGCATAATTTTTGTGTCACATTTTAAATATTATTTGTTTTTGTTTTTACATGTAATGTGTTTAAAACTGCATAGAAAACATTGTGACTGTTAACACATTTCAAAAAAACAAAAAGAGAAAACAAAGATCTACAAAGTTTGATAAGTTCTCATAGATTTTTTTTGCTTAAGATGATTTTATGTGTAAAAAAGAGAATATTATACAAAATAGACTAAAATAGTAAAATGAGTGACTATATCGAACTATTGTCATCGATATAATGTTTTACTTTAGTTTTAATAGTACGCATACAAGTTTAGTTTGTAAATTGATTTTATAAATCAGTTTAATATTATTGTGTTAATAATGTAAGGAAAAATAGATTACAATCCTATTCGCTGCAGTGCAGTGATTGGGTATTCTTGTTTTAATGTCTATATTATCATTATGTAGATGTGAACTGCCACGTACAAAACAAACAACGTAAGTAGATATTTTAGTTAGTTTTTTTGTTTTCTGTAAATATACATAAATATATGTTATATTGTTTTGATGTTTATTTCGTTTCATTCAAAATGTTTATTTATGCTAAAATGCAGGACATTTAGTATAGTTGCTTAACAGTTAAAGGACACCCGTGTTCAACCATAATAGTTGGCAGTATTTTTCATGACTGCAGTATTATAATTAAGAAAAGCTTGTCAAGTATTGCAATAGTTCCCAAATTAAAATGTTTTTGAAATACATAAAGTATTTCAAAATATTTTAAAATATTTCAAAATACACAAAGTATTTCAAATATTTGTTTTTGAAGTATTTTTCATGACTGCAGTATTATAATTAAGAAAAGCTTGTCAAGTATTGCAATAGTTCCCAAATTAAAATGTTTTTGAAATACATAAACATAATGTGAGTAGTCCAATTGCAAAACTCGTTATGTCCTGTCACCGGACAAAGGCTTGTCGCATGACAAATGGCGCCAGTCATACAACTCTTAGTGTTTTTGGTGACCCTACAAATGGCCATGTGGCAAAAACGCTGATGTTGGTTGTTCCGCCCGAGCCGCGCTGAGATGTTTGGCGGCTGCGCCCGCTGTACATGGTGTACTGCAGTCCTCCTCTTCTTTTGGCATCGGTTGCGTCCAGTCCGTTGCCAGCCCAGTGAAATCCATCGCTGGCACGGAACTGTAGTTCGAAGAATGCAAGAACATTGGTTCTACTCTTCGGCTGTTCCTTCCGGCTGACTCTGCGTCGATGTCGTCTGAGAGAGGAGAAGAGATGAAGTATGCCCGATGGTGTGGTGATGGAGTGCGCAAAAAATTCTAGCAGCGCTCTTTTTATGCCCTGACCGGGATCGCTGATTGGCTCGCTTCGAGCACGTCAGGTGTCACGTCTTGGCTGCTGATCCCTGATTGGTTCGCTCTGTGTTCGTCAGGTGTCACGCACTGCGCCGCTGGTACCGGAGAGCAGACGCTTGCCTCACTGCCGTCACAGTCCATAAAAACAATATTTTCAGAAACAACGAAAAACTGGTTCTTTTAATATGTTAATACATGATTCAAATTGTTTGCTGTTAATATGTAAAATTTACTCTGCATATGGTTCCGTAATATAAACAAAATCAAGTTAGTCATTTGTAGGAAAAAGAAAAAAAAAAGTTTGAACATAACAAGTTTTCCAGTCACTTAGGCTATAACATATTTCAATTTCCGTTTTTATTTTAATTTTTTTTTTTTAGCAATTTGTTTATCTGTTCATTATTTTATGTGTTAGTACTTTAATAAGAAACTATTGCAAAACCAGGTTTGTAAACTGTTAGTTGTTTCTATAGCAATTTAGGTGTACCCATCCAACTGTTTTGTTACATGATGGGGATAAAAAAAGAGAAGAGCAAATTTGATGAATATATTAGTAGTAATTGGTAAACAAATTACAAGTCAATATAATTTGGTATCAGAATCTTCATCTTCAACTTGTTGGTAAAGAAGGGCCTCTTGCTCCTCAAAAGGGTTTTAAAGAAAGTAAAATTTTCCTTTCCTTTCCAGGTAGCCATGAAATGTTTGGAAAGCAAATTGTTTAAATCCTTCAACTTGGCTGGCTTCAAAGGAACTCCTTTGTACATGATCTGTGGGTTAATTGCGTTCATTTGCTTTCCACACTTCAGTATATTGTACACTGAAGTTCCCCTCACCCACATTTTGGTTGTATTTCAGTTTCCCTCCTTACCACACACTTTCCAGTTTGTTTTGCTTTTGATGTACTTATCCTCTTGCAGCGTTGTAGTTTAAAATGTTAATTAGGTTTTTTAATCACTTCAAAGACCATCTTTTTCCACTCATATACTGGACAGTCCTCATCTATCCTGATGACTAACATGTTAAAATATTTTAATGTAATCTTGGTCCGTCAGAAGAATACTGTTTTTTTTAATGTGAACTGCCACATACAAAATACAAGACACCAATTACGTCACTAACCACCAGCTTTAATTATCACAATTAAACAGTTTGTAATTAACAACACAGTCTCTTACAACGAATCAAATAAAAGTTGTTCACACGCAATAAAAATGTTAACTGATATAAAACACAATTGTATTACAATTGTCTCGCACAATTATAAAACACATAATACTTCGCCACACTACTTCAAACCCCACTGTATAAATCGCCACTTAAACACACTGTGTATTCACCCGACAATAACTGGACTATAATACTATGAACCGCATTCCAATAAATCGCAACTCAAACTAAACTGAACGTCTCGTACCCCGCTGAGGTTCCAGAATATTCGCTAACTGCACGTCAAGAATGCTATTAGAAAACACCAGAACATAATTGGTTGCGGCCTTACACACAGCAGGCGCGGACCGTATTCCACTGGATCGTTCGAGAAACACATAGATTGTTCTGTAATGTCATAACAATATCTTTTTCTATATGGGCAAACACCCTGTCAGAGGGTATGAAGAAACGGCCCTTAGCTGTTGTCATAATTTCACAATAACTGTTCATAATGGGGTTTGCTGCTGTTTTCCCACAGTGGACATAACAAAGTTTCCTACAGTACAGGTAAGGGACATAACGAGTTTTGCAGCAGTTCCAAGTTTTTACACTGCAAAATAATAGGTTTCCAACGTATTTTGCAACAGTTTCTCTGCATCAGAACATGCATGTATAGTCTAAAAACAAAATGACGGCCTTAACTTAAAATTGACCTCAGGTGGACATAACGAGTTTTGCAATTGGGCTACTCAATATAATAGAAATTAACTGATTTAAATAAAATCTGAATAAAACACAGCAGGTATTTTGTTCGTGCCATACTGGAGCATTTTCAGAGAGTATGGATTACTTATAGCTGCATGTAAATTGCCCACCATTGAAAGTAAAATACAGCTTTCTGTTCCATGTTGCCAACTGGCTGAAGGTGCTCAGACACTGCTGACAATATGCAAGTTGAAAAAAAAGAAAAATCAGATCACAGTTATAGAAAATAATTATACTCAGTTGTTGTTAGTCTTGTCTTACAGATAAGAAGATGGTTCATTGAATCGAATAATCTGAAGAGATTAAACAATTACCGGTACATTTTAAAATATCAATGAAATTTTCTCACCTTGGTTATTAAGTTTCTCAAGCTGTGATTTTGTTTTATGTTATGTTCTGAATGCATCACTTCATGATTTACTAAAGTACTTTTAATTTTTGAAATACAAACAATAGATGCATGCTGTTTAGTTTGTTTGTAGAATCGTATGAACATCTGCTCATGTAGAAAATAGTTACATAAAAAAAAAAAGAGGAACTAGATTTCATACATAAATTAACAATAAAGTGTATATTGTTAATACAGCTTCACTGAACTGTTCAGTTGAATAACATTAGTTACCAACCAGAATATTAGTATGTGTATATTGTGTGTACAGTCATCACCCATGAAGACTGGTTTCATAGTAATTAATTTATCATAAACTATACATGCATCCGTATACACATATGTACATAATATACTTTGTGTGTGTAAGCAGTTTAGTACAGAATTGTGGAAGATTTGTTTTGCAGATTATTTATTTATTTTTGTGCAAATAATTATCTTTTTTTATAATTGTTAAATCAAAGCTTGTATTTCAATGAGAAAAGTGCATAAATCTATTGCATATCTGTAGATTGGCACATAGACTGTTAAAATTGTATATTTATTTAATTATATATTGATATTAATTAAATAAAAACTGGAAAAGTGTAAGGAAGGTCAACATTTTTAAGCTTAATTGATAAGAAAATTATTTTATTTTATTTATATCCACATTAGTAATTGTGTGTGTGTATGTGTGCGTGTGTGTGCATCAGTGTGAATGTATGTTTAGATTTTAATTATATAGTATTGGATGTAAGTATTAAATGTATTTTAACAGCTGTTCTTTTTAAATTTGAGGAGTGCACAAAACATGAGGTTATGGGATGACGGGATCAAAGTTGTAGTCATTTAAGTTATTTATTCGTTATGTTACCAATATCTGTACCAAAACGTAACTTTTTTTCTTTCATGTTATGTACAGTCGAATGTTCAAATGGGCCTACGTTTACTGTTCAAAAGGTCTTGAATGCAGAACATGTAGCAAGGCATTATTATGAATGCTAAATATAAAAACCTTTCTTAACCTTTTTGATGTTCTGATTGAATATGCTCGCAAAATTTTTTTATGTTCCTCCTGTGCTTGATATGAGTTAAATCATACATCCTTTTTTTATTTGGTAGAGTGCTCTTGACATGTTTGTTTACTGTCTCTGTGATTCACTTAATTAATACTCATTGTACAGTTTATGTCTGCTAAAGAGTTATTTCATACAACTTGATTTTCTACAGATATTGAATGGGGAGCTGTAACTGTTTTAAAAATTTTGCAGAGAATCCTGAAAACAGTTGAGTACCCTGAGCGTTTATACTTCCAACTGCTAAAAGTATCATACACAGACACTGCATACCTGCTCAATCATATTTTGCACTTAAAAAGGTTAATGTGATTTTTCCAGTTTTAGACTAAGCAAAGAAAATGCGTAACACTTTTTGTTACATGTTTCTGTACTCGAGATCTTTATTTCTTTCTTTTTTTGGAATATCTTATACAATCTAATACATTCGTGTAATTAAAAAATTGTGGTGTTTTATTTAGCCATATTGTGTTGATTACTTTTATTGTCAAGATTATTAGAAAAACAATACAAAGTGAATCACTCCATTTTTTTTTGTCTAAAAAGAACAGTTTCTATAAACAATAACAGTATTTTTTTAAGCTCAAAACAGTAGACAGTATTCAATACATATGTTTTTTATATAAATGACCATTGTAATCCATGTTGTTATTAAATTAATTTTTTTAATCAATGTTTTCTTTAGTAATTTCAATGAGTTATTTTTGTTCAAGCAATTTACATTGTTATGGTAATATAACAGGAGGTGGAGTGAATGTGACAATTTTTAACTTACAAAAAGTTTAATCCTCTGTAGGCATAATATTCAATTTGCTCATAAGTTTTATTGGTTTGACTTCAACTCATTTTTAATGCGCATTTTATTTTTCTTATTAACTGATTTAATTTTTTTTTGTCAACCCAAGTATGACTTTTTTTTAAGTGTATATATTGTGGAAAACATGTGATCATACAAATTTTTCCTTGTGTGTAATATCACAGCTTCATGGGTTCCTTATCAGAAAGGTTACTTTTTATTGCTATTGTGTTACATAATTTTCAAATTAAAGTTTAATGCGGTGGGTTATGGTAGTAATAAGCTTCATAACAGGTGGCAGCAAAAAAGTGTAAATACACATTTTCCACATTTAAAGCTGACATGACGGGGGGTGGTCGGTATTCATAGTGCCAATATTAGGAGCATGACCGCAGAATGTCCACACATGTTCAGAATCAGATCTTGTAGTTATCATTCCCCGTGTATGTGATGTAGAGAGAAAGGAAAAATACAAGAAGGGACAAACAGTTGTAACAAATAACTTTAACAACAATCTGCTGTTATTAAATTGAGTTCCCAGGCTGTTTGGCCATGGTCGAATGCTAAAATCAGAATTTGCTATGGATTTTAGCATTCGACCATGGCGAAACAGCCCGGAACTCTATTTAATAACATTGACTCCGGGTGTACAAGCCTATGAAACTCCCATAAATTGAATAAATGCACGAGACTACATCTACAACATTTAATGGTTTGGCATATGCCAAGAACACCTATGTAGGATTGGATTAGTATCAAGAACTGTGTGGCGATGAACAAGATTATCTCTGAATTTGCAGACGTATCAATCGTGCTAAACAGAATCAAAAGAATGTTACAATTCCCAGTTGGGAAGAGTGTTAACACGTGCCATTTTCCACCCATTGGAAATCAGGATTTGATGATTTTAATTATTTATTGAAATTTTCCAGAATCAATAGTAATGGAATGAGCAGAGAGAGAAATAAAGAAGGACTACTTCTCAAAGTGGAAGGAGGAGAAGCAGCAATATACTGGCCAATACGCTCCAAATCTAATATGTGAAGTGTAGATGATGATTTATTGAAATCATTTGCTGATTTATTTCTTTATTCTGGATGTTTGTACCAAATAGTCATTCTCTGTCATTATTTATTGGTAACACAGTTAATAAAATTTTCATGCGTACTGGGGATTATTCTTCTTCAGCCCAGTAATGAGAAAATGAATACCCTGTTTGGGATACATCTTTAAAACAGATGTTTTGTTATGTAAATTGGGTGAACTATCTAATAAGATTTTTCTTTGTATTGTTTGCTCATATTTTTATATAATAAATTTTTAGCATTTTCGTTATATTTGGAATTATATGTAAAATTAAATAATCCAATATACTGGCCAATACGCTCCAAATCTAATATGTGAAGTGCAGATGATGATTTATTGAAATCATTTGCTGATTTATTTCTTTATTCTGGATGTTTGTACCAAATAGTCATTCTCTGTCATTATTTATTGGTAACACAGTTAATAAAATTTTCATGCGTACTGGGGATTATTCTTCTTCAGCCCAGTAATGAGAAAATGAATACCCTGTTTGGGATACATCTTTAAAACAGATGTTTTGTTATGTAAATTGGCTGAACTATCTAATAAGATTTTTCTTTGTATTGTTTACTCATATTTTTATATAATAAATTTTTAGCATTTTCGTTATATTTGGAATTATATGTAAAATTAAATAATCTTGTTTTTTAAATAATTTGCAATTATATGTGTAAACAATTACAAAACATAATATAACATTTTGTTGTAACTCTTATTGTTGTATATTAGTGAATAATAAAATAGGATATTTTAATATAGTAAAAATATTAACAGTAAATTACAAAACATTTTAAAAGTGCAATTGTTTTGGGAAATTCATACATTTTGCCCATAAAAATGTTATATTTTTTATGTGGGTGTGTGTGTTGCATATGTACAATATTAACTGGAAAATTACTGTTTAACGTTTTCATTTTATTTGTACAAAATGTGTTGTGAAGTTCCACTTGTTCAGAGTTATGGTAAAAACACCAGCAATGTATTTTAGACACTACAAATTCTTACACAAACATTTCTATCCAGTGTCATCTCCACTTTGAATTGAATCATTAGAAAAGCTGCCTTAATATGAAATCTTTTTTAAAATGAGTCTCACATGTGTGATTGAAGCTTTTGTTTCAGAAAGGTGAAAATGTATGATTTTGAAATTGAAACATATAAATTTACCGTATTGGCCCGAAGATAAGACGAAGGTTTATTCCTTAAAATGCCCTTCTGAAAATTGTACCCGTCTTATATGCACAACCTGGCATATAAAAATTTTGTGTTTGTACCTGCAAAAGTGTACCATAATTTGTATGATTTGCCCAGCTGCACAGTCTTGCCATGTGTGTAGGTCAAATCAATAGGCACATGTTATTATGAGTTCAAGGTCAAGACATGTCTACAGGAGACACAACTGAATCCGTTTTCGCCACATTTCGTGAAAGATTGTCCCTGAAACACTACACCAACACTCCCTAAGTTACCAGGGAGTGTAACGAATTCATTTTGCTGAATTTGTTCATAGAGTTTCTGCAAGACATCAGACATCTCCACATTACGCCGACTGTGGAGTTTTACGAATCCATTTGGTCATTCAAAGATATTCTGCATGGTTTAAAACCATTTCCCCACTCTCCTTTTAGGGGAAACCTTGGGCCGGATTCGGCGGAGATTTTCAATCTTGACTGCATGGCATCTTCCCACGAATGGCCTTGTGTATGTCCTTAATAAATCTGCTACCGGTCGCCATATGAACGCAAGACCAGTACCGTTGTCTTAGGTTTGACGTCCCCTACAACCTGCAACCAACAGAACAGGCAATTATCTGATTCCTGAAAGCCAAAACCACACATACGGCCACGCGTGCTTCTCCAATAAATCGTCACTTGTTTTTTCTATCAGCACTTTTGTTAGGTACATATACTAGTGCATTATTTTGTATGATTTATTCTGGTATTATCTTTAATCATGTTGAAGTGCATATGACAGTGGCATATATTTTTAAAACCATAAAAAAACAATTTTAATTAGTTTACAATGGTAGTCATGTCCAGATTATATAGTTAACAATGGTAAAATGCATTTTTAACAATACCAGATTCAGTTATGTTATTTTGTTGTTATACGATCTTATTTCATAGTACTCTTTTTCAGAAATTAATGTGTTTCTGTATAGAAATGCACTTTCCAACATCAGGATGGAGTAATCCTACAATGACTTTATTAGAAATGTATACCGTATTTTGCATAGAAATAATTTATAACCTTCATTTGATGCCCACAGCCTCCCAGCATGATCTCCCACCTAACTTTCAGATAGAAAGTCTTTCCATCATCCATCACTTATGAACCCCTTGAATCCCAGACTGGCCAGCTGACAACTGCCAAGATCATTATTCTGATATCTTGTTCTAATTTATTAAGACATACCTCGTATAATGGTGTTCTCTCATATACCTACCAAGACATTCTGATAACTTCTTGTTTTAAAATCATTAATTATGTAGGTATAATAATATTTGTGTTCGTATTTAAAAAAGGGAACTTACACCTTCTCACTTTTTTATATAGTACCTAGTCTTATATTCCATTCAAATGAAGTATGTCTCTGAACATAACTTTTACAAAATAAAAATATGAACAAATATTTTAATAAGACAAATATATTATTGAAATCTTCAAACGTTCTCTATATTTCCATGTAGTTTTATATTTAGGGGGTAGTCATAATTTTATAGTACAGTGAAAATCATGTTTTTTTCTTCTTTGTGAAATGAACATCAAAGCTAAGCTACTGTGAATAAACCAGTTATCACAAAAGGCTTGTTGAGTATGATTTGTACATTATGGTCTCTGACAATCTGAAAATTTTATTTTTATATACAATGGTGGTCTGAAAAGTTCTCAGCCTAACAATGAAAACGTGAATTTAGAGTTTCAAAAATATTTTTATTTTTCAACATAATCTCCTTTTGGATAAAATATTTATTACAGCGATGATCCAATGCCAGTATCCCGTCCCTGAAATGGTTTTCTGTAAGGTGTGCAAAATACCCCTCTACAGGTGAAATCACCTCTTGATCCAACGAAAAACACTGACCTGTGAAAAAGAGTTTTAGTTTTGGGAAAAGACGGAATTCTGAGGGAGCCAAATCTGGGGAATAGGATATTCCAACAATTCGTAGCGGAGATATCTTATTTTTCCTACTGCCAAAACACTTTTGTGGACAGGTGCATTGACTTGATGAAAAAAATTATTTTTTCCTCTGCAAATCAGGTCTTTTTTCACAAATTTTTTTGTCTATTTTCGATAAAAGGTTGGAGTAATATTCCCTGGTTATTGTTGCAACCTTTTCAAGGTAATCAATGTATAAAACACCTTTAGCATCCCAAAACACTGATTCCATGACTTTTCCTGCTGATGGAATTGACTTTGCCTTCTTTGCGGCTGACCAACCAGTCCTTGTCCACTGCTTAGACTGTTGGTTGGACTCTGGTGCATAGTGGTGGATCCAAGTTTCATCCATCGTAATAAACCGACGCATAAAATCTGCTTTGTTCTTATTATAACTCCAAGCACTGTTCAGATAATTTCATGCCCATGCTGTCTGATCTGCTGTGAGCAAGTGTGCCATTCACCTAGCACAAAGCTTTTTCATTTGCAATTCCTTATATAAAATATGTCTGTTGCGTTCTTTTGAAACACTGTAGTCACAGCGATTCCGTGCATTTTAATTCGGCGATTGTCCAAAACCATATTATGCACTTTTTTGACAGTTTCCAGAGTTGTTGGCGTTTTTGGACATCCTTCACGGATTGCCTCCCAGCCTGGTACTACCATGTTTAACTCGGCAGCCCATTTTCTAACTGTTGAAAATGAAGGAGAAGAGTCCCCATACATTTTAATGAACCTTGAATAAATTTTGCTTGGTGTTAAACCTTCTTTCACAAAGAACTTTATGACTGCACGATACTCAGTTTTCTCCATTTTAAGAAGGAATATGGACAAAACTTCTGATTCAAATAGCTAAGTAATACAAATTATGTGGTAGAATGATCAGAAATTGCACGCGCATGCTAACAATAGATGAAGTACCAACATACGGAAAAAAATCCCAATAGTGCTGCCGCCTATGGTCGAGCCTGAGAACTTTTCAGACTGCCCACGTATGTAACACAATATAACTGATTAACATTTTTGTTGTATCATACTATTGCACGTATCTAAAAATGTAACTGGACTACAGTTGCCTTATTTTGCCCAGAATTTATATTAAAAATAATTACAAATAATGCCAGAAATATATAACTATTGTAACTTTTAATCCATAGATATCTGAAATACAAAAATTAATAAGTTGTGAAATAAAATAGACTACTTTCATTTGTACATCAAGCAATACCTCAGACATTTGGTTCATGCATAGTACGACTAAATACTAAACATAATATACTAGTTATAAATTTATGAATCCATGTACTACACTGAAGTACTGTTCAAAGTGTTTGGTCGATGCTGAATGTTACATCTCATCGTAAATGTAATGCACCCAGTAAGTCATTTACTAAATTGTGGATGAAACATAAGACTCAACAGAAGCCTTTTGCTATAACAGAAATTTATCTCATTCTCTGTAGAAAATTTAATCCATGTTCTTCGATCGTGCATTGTAAAATGTTAAAAAATTTCTCTACTCCACTGAAACACAACTTACTCAATTAGCTGTCAAATCTAAACTAAGCATTCAACAGTGCTAAAATTTTAAACAGTTTCACTAAAATGTGTACTAAGATCACACGAAGTCAGTTTTTTATCAGACTCATTATCTTATTTTTTATCTAACCTTATCTTAGCATGTAAAATTCAGAAACTGCACGAGCTTTTTTGATCGAATCTCATACATACTGAAAACTATATAAGGGAGTAGTTACATTTCACATAATTACATCAGCTGTAAATATTTAGTTCTATTGAATCGTTTGTGAAGTCCTTGGACACTAAATAGCTAGATTAGTTCAACGTTACTGTACTGGACTATTCTTCATGTTTCTTAGTAAGCCTCCCCCGTCTACTTGGCTACTGTCTTCATTTCTTTGTCTTGATGGCAATCTGAATTTTGGAATACTTTCATTCTCACACATATGATAGTTGTAATAATAGCAGAGTAAGACTAATTTAAAAATAGCAAATTTCCAAAAACACTATCTTTTGAGCTGATCACCACCCATTTTTCCGATGATAGCTTCACCAAATCAGAAAAAGAAAAATACCAGCGTGTTCCCCGGAAAATTTCCTATCGATATATATTAGTCGTGCATTTTTTAAAGGCAACATAACCTACAAAAAAATTTAAACTTGCAAAAATTTGCATTTTCAGATTTCCGTTAATAATGAGTGAAATAATGATTTTTTCTTCATACAAAAATTGTAGACTATAGTATTCCAATAGACGAATTTCCATATTAATTTGTATCTCAAAATATTTTGTCATTAAGCCACAATAAATTTTTCAAGTTGAAAATGGAAATTTTTCAAAATTTGGTCCAAGCATCACCCTGACATCACAGGACAAAGTTTTTTTTTTTTAAATACTCGTATTTTCATGCTCTATCACCTAGTAAAAAAGTTTGTTCTTTTATAGCTTCCCAAATAATAATTTTTAACTTTTTTATTGTGCGCGCATGTGCGCTTTTAAACAGCGAATGGCCGCACAGGCTGAAACTAGTATGCAGCTGATGCTCTGGCAAGTACGTAGTATACATATGTATACTCGATGGTTTTACTCTAAAATTACATTAAATTGTAATTGTACCTTACCACCATGATAATTTTTGTTTGATACATAACTTGATGAATAATGTATATTTTATAAACTGTAAGAGAATATTATTAAGAGAACAATGAACTGACAAACACAGATATGATTTCATACTTGTACATGCTGATAATAACACGTTATTTCTATCTTCACTTATTTCTATCACATTTACTTTATTGGTCCAACTTTTCATATCCCCCCAAACTAAACCCCCCTCCCTAAAAATTGCTTGCTGGAGCCACCGCTGATAGATTATGAGGATGTAACACTTGCTGAGTACTTCCTGAATATACCATTTTTACATTGCAAAAATATCCACATGATGCATAAAATTTAATTTCACATAATTTTAAATGTGAATCGATTTACCCAGGTAAACTTAACATAACTTCTTTGGGACTGCTGACAGGAATTAAAGCTTTATTCCTTCTTGTGAATTAAGTAATTGATTATGGACTACTACTAAGTGGTGAAGCCACTTTTGATACTGAAACATGGCAATACCATATTTTCTAAAAGGAAATGTGATTCTCTAGTTTTGAGCAGAGAACATTAACCCAGGCATGTGTTGTTAGTACACAAACATTTCAAGTTTTTGTAATTTATGTTTCTTGTTTGTTTTATTTCATGTTGGGTAATTGATTATTATGAGCTTTGATATTTGTATTATGAAAACGGAATGTTAATCTGCTACAAGCAGTGAAAGTCGCATGCGTTCTGAGATTCATGAGTTATAACCGCAATATGGGAAGAGAATACAGCTTGGAATGTTGGTTATGCTTAATAATACTTCTATTGACATGATATTCCATTTTTTGTGCTAAATCATAATTCAGATAAAAGGTAGTAAATCATTGTACCCTGTTTTTTAACTACCTAATTACTATAGTCAGCTGGTGATGCATTGTACTAGTCATGCAACCTTTCCGCTATACACAAAAGCCATGCAATATGCCTTGGTCCTTCACGGACTGTTGAGCAGAGGTTTATATATAATTCCTATAGTCAGCGAGTTGTTCATATGGTAAATAATTATGTAATTTTTTTTACTAAAAGTGATTACAATTTTGTAAACTATACATAAGAAAACAGAGGAACAGTTATATAAAAATATGTAGCTTAGTGGTGAGTGATGTCCACATTTTTGCTGCCAGTCTGGTGAATTGGTGTCTCCATCATTCTCAACTCCTACTGCTAATGTTAAATATATTAATAAAATTAAAAGTTAATAGAAATAAAGAGAAAATAATATTTAAGTGTACAGTAAGAATGAAATAATTTATTAATAGCAGTTGTTTGTAATTATGAGTAAAGGAAAGAGGCGGTTTTTATACCCAAATTGAGTAAGAGCGTAATTAAATAATTATGAGGAGTCGCTGTTTAATGAAATTGGTATCTGGTAATGGTCATCTCCCATTAGATCACATTATAAATAGTGTTTGGAATTTTCAGTACCGCAGTTCTTGAAATGTAGTGTTACTGAAAATGTTTTAAACAGGTCTCTATAAAACTGTGTAGCCCTTTTAAATGAATAGTACAGAGTTTTCGTATAGGAAAATCATTGTCCTGCATGAGATTTACATCCATATTAACGTTGTTTAATGAGAAATTCATAAAAACATTAAACCTGGTGATTGAGACTTGATGGTTTCACGGTTTCCCCCCATAGTTTTTTTAATCAGTAGCACCACAGCCCACCGTGGGCCTCAGCTTGCCTCAGGATTTTTCTCCAGACTTCCCTATCCTTAGCCAGTGTCCACCAATTTTTCACTCCAAGTACTTTCACATATTCTAGGATTCCATCAATCCATCATAGTCTAGGTCTTACACGTCCTCTCTGTCCTTCTGGTCTGCATTTCATAATCCTCTTGAGAACATCCTCCTCATTCATTCTCTGTGCACGCCCTGCCCATCTCAGCCTAGCTATCCTAATTGATGTCACAATATCAGGCGATCTATATAACTCATAGAGCTCTCTGTTGTACTCTATTGATGTTTATCACCACAGCTATAATAAACTGTGCAATCCTTCTTCTCTAAAACTCCTTTTCCTACCCACATGATCTCTTGGAGAGCTATAATATCTGCATAATATTTTTGTAACTGATCCAGCAACATGTTAAGAGCTCTTGGCTTAAATATAGACAGGACATTCCATGTACAGATCCGCAAATCTTTATCCATTTGCCAGGTCGCCACCAATTAATCCGTCCAGTGTATTTGCCTTTAGGCTTCTCAACAATAAAGGGTTTTATGGGATGAGGTTGTCAGCACCACGCCCAACCCCCAACCTGGAGGACCACGGGCTTACTTTCAGAGTTCCAACTCCTAGGAGCTTGCCTTTACCACGGATAAGAGTCTCTCCTACCATTTCGCAGTAAGCCACCACAAAACTGAGTCTCAGGTGGTGCTGTTGGCCTTCTATCAGGCTCATCCCTCCCACAGAGTTAGTGAGCAAAATATCAGTCATAACATTTTTTTTATCATTTGACTGTATTCACTTATACCCAAATTGGTCTTGGTGTATGGATGATCCTTCTCTTTTTAGGCAACAGACCAAAACCAAAGAATTAATAATAATTTACTTTTTGTCTCCTCTTTTTAAAATTATGAAAAGTGAAATTTGTTGTCATAGTAGAAGAGTTCAATTTTTTTAAGACACGTCAGTTTCTTAATTGACGATGCAATTAATATATAGAAATCCATTAACTTAGTTCGTCAGTACCATTTGCACACAGAAACTTTCTTACAGTCGTATTTCTTAATGCCATTGATGTTTATTGTAAACCTTTCTATTCTTAAGTTACACTGTTCTGAGTTGTTACTATTAATATCTGTCATTCTCAATGTAGAGGTTGGTGGGCTTGCAATTTCTTCCCTTCCAAAGTCAGTCTCTTATTATTTATGATATTAGTTGTTAGTCAAATGGATACACTGACAGTTTGCCTATTTCTAAAAGAGTGCTTGCAATAAGGAACATTTTGGTTTATTGATCTAACAAACAGCTCAACAGTTTATAACAGTGTATGTTTCTTTGATATCAAAAAAATTACTTTTAATACCTATTGTACAGTAAAATTGAAATTTAAGGGCATATGCGCAGAAACCAATTTATGGATGGACAAGTCCACTTTGAAATTGTGAATGGCGGGAGGGTAACGGAGACTCAGCTGGTAAGCAAGTGAAAGTGTTGCCAACTTTACGCGTGATGTTTTATTACCCGTACATTGTTAGTTACTGTGTGATGTACTATCTCAGTCTTGCATTTGTTATTATTATTTCAATTTATTATTAATTATATCTTTGTTTTACAGTCACTCATTTTTATTAGTTATTTAATTTTTTAGTTAATTTCTGTTGGTAGGTTTTATTCTGTAATTACGTATTATCGTAATTATTTGTGTTATCACCCAGTAACGAGATTTGTTATTGTTAAAATGGATACTTCTTCAACCAGCAAAGACAGGAAAGTTATTCATAGCCAAGCACGGGAAGTAATAATACACAGTTTGTTGTCGCCCAGGATTAAAAAGATTCTTGCAATTAAATCAATACAAAGAATGTGTTCCTTTATGTAATGATAAACTGTAGAGATAAAGGAGTGGAAGTGTACAGTTTGCAAATTCCATTGCGATAAGAACGGTCAGAAAGGCTGTAGTTTTTTACGTCTCAGCAGTACACAATGACAGAACCAAACACTCAGATATGTTTATAAAACATTCTGATATGTAACAGCAACAAATTCCGATACGTGTGAACAGTACATATCATTTGCTTGATTTGTGCAGTAATACAATTACAACATTATTTTTTGATTTACATCGGAAACAGTAAATGTATAATTCTTTTTTTAAAGCCAGCTGTGTGACTGTAGGTATACACACACACACACACACACACACACACACTCAGAGATTCGTGGTGACACATTTACAAACAAACCTTAACAGTCACGAGTTTTTGTTACTATTAGAAACGATATTCATAGGTTGGCAACACTGTCGCTGATAACAACAATTCTCATCTCACAGCGACTCCCTCCACATCACCTTTCCCCTCTGACCATAAGCGTTTCATTCATTTCCATGCCCTTAACTTAGGGTTGCCAGATTTCAGAGATGAGAAATAGGAACACATATATCGACAATGAATTTCTTGATTTTATTTACAGCACATTTTATGGATAATATACTATACTCAACACAATTAACACGAGTACTTTTCACTTGAGCGTGCAATTCTTAACACTTTTTCATTAGAAAGTACATTCTTATAGAAATCACTGCAACTTTCATCATAATTGAAGTAAGTATACAACTCATTTTTTATTAGATCAACTGAACATTGCTCATCCCTCCATTTAATGTTCATAATGGAGAAAACTCTGTGTGAATGCATTTGATGGAAATATGCTCAAAACAAATTTAACTAAAACTAAAACATTGCACAGATTTGATGCACCAATCAGTTCAATAATGTACAACCATCTCTGTGGTATTGTCATAGTAGTTAATTTTGCTTTCAACTGTTCATTTCCTTCCCCACAAAACAAATCAGAAACCCTAGTGATCTCAGAATACATACTGTCTGCACTAAAGTGATCAACAATACAAAGTGACTCTGCTAATTTTAAAATATTTTGAAACTCGGGTTTTTTTTTCAAGTGATATGCAGTCCATTAAGGACAAAATGTTGCCATCACCAAAATCAAACCACTTATTTAAATATTTCAGACACACTTCATATATATATATATATATATATATGTGTGTATATATATATATCTACATTCTCCCAGTTCTCTTTGCTTTTCATCTGGGAAAGTCCTCCAATTTATCTAACAACTGTTGCACCTTATAACCAAAAAACAGATCATTTTTTCTAAGTTGAGTACACCCGTGGAAAAAATTTCAGTTAAATGCAGAGAAAACTGGAGATATAATTCCACTAATATAATTTGTTTTTCTGAACCAGAGACACCCATCAAGTTCTTTTTAATGAAGTTGGGGCAATCGTCTATACTAGCAAAGTACGATATAATTGCAGGAAGATTTTTCAACAATCTTTCTATGGCAGGCTTTAGGCTTAACCACCTTGTAGGTACATGTCTTAACAAACTACTGTATTCCATATCAACAAATTGAAAGAAATCTTTCAATTGAGATACTCTTTTAGCTGAATTTGAGAAATAATTGTAAGTCTTAATTACTAACATTTCAATATCTATGGACATAGCATTCATACCAGATTTACAGCAATTATGGACTATATGTGCACAGCAGTTTGATTTTATTATACCAGGATTTTCCTTTTTTAAGTGAACATAAACAGAGTTTTTCTTCCCAAAGTTTGCATTCGTATTGTCCGCAGTAAAGCTTGAAACCTGGGACAAATTCAACTCGTGTTTTGGGATCCTGTCCAAGATTTGCTCAGACATTACAGATGCATATTCATGAGAGTCCTCATAAAAATCGAGAATTCTGTGGCACCACCTGCTTGCACATCAAAGTACCTTACACAAATAGGATAACCCTTTTGATTTCCTTTGTTGGAAGCATCAAACCCCACACCAAAAAACTTGTTATCCTTTAACTTTTGAGTTAAATTATTCACGCTATGTGGCCCTAAAACACCCGTAACTAATGCCTCACATTTTGTTTTACCACATGTAATTTTATTTGCAATTGTCGAATCTGCGAATAACAGAGATGATATTTTCACATTGCAGTCAGTGCTGGCGTAGCTAAGGTGGTGTTTAACCATGTGATACACAAATGTAAGCTCAGAAGCAGTTATCTGAAACGAAAAAAAGCACTATTAATAGCGCCTTTTCTTTAAAAAATCCTAAATAAACCTATTATTATCTTGAAAATTAGAAATGTTAAAATTTACATACCTTGTCTGATTCAACAGAGTCCACCTTGTAGAAACTTTTCATCAGCGTGGTTTGTACCGATGTTAAGCGTCTTTGTTTATGGCTTGCACTGTTAAAATGATGCCTAATATCGGTTACGCCACCATGTGAAATGGAAAATCCCTCTCCAGCTTTTTCAACGCATAAAGTACACTTTGCTTTATATGCATTTCCTGGAACTGGCCGCAATTCTGGAAAATCTTTTTCCCAAACCGGGCGATACACTTGCAGTCTTCTCTTCTGGTTTTTGCTGGTTTCAATACCTAGTTTTCTTTTCGTGGGATTTGTCTCACTCCCATCCATTTTGAACACACTACTATTACAAAAAGAATCACTTTCAAAACGTAAAATATACCCTGAACCGTCAGGCTGAACGATGGCTTGCAATAAAGTGAAATAGTTGAGTAATGAGTTGGTCACGCACGCGCTCCAAGCCTCCAATGAAATGAGCGAAGCCACGTGCCTCGCTCAGCGGCATGCAACACAGTTCTGACGTCACATCTGTCTCACTTAACTGCCATCACATGCTCCGATGCTCGCCCTAGCATGAACAACAGAAACTGCATCAACGTAAAATTTGCTGCTAGATTCAAAAATACAAGTCATTATGCTTCATGTTCAAAATCGGAACATTTGGTGTACGGTTAAAGATTCGCACCGTACACGGAACAAAACGGGAAAATTACATAATGTTCCGGCTAAAACCGTACGTCTGGCAACCCTACCTTAACTTTCAATTTTGCTATACCTTTTCTTCAAAGCCACTAGACAGATTTTTTAAAATTTTGTTTAAAAGTAGTGTTTCCATAGACAAGCTAAAACTTAATTATTCACTGCAGACTTGATTTCAAACATTTTTTCTCATATGCTTTTCAGTTTTATGAGAACCCTATCATAAAAATTTGAGAATAATTGGCATATGATACATAATTCTATTTCAGTGTAAAACATCAACCTTTCACAAGTACATTGTGTCGTAAAATCCATGATTTTGCAACAGAATATCATGGATATTACAGAGAAACATACGGAAGATACTGTTATAGAGAAATGGAAACTACATGTTACTCCATGTCAGCATTATGTCAGCCTTTTCTCAAAAATTACTTGGCAATTGTTCTTAGCATTTTACTATGTTTTCCTTTATATTGTAAAACATCTGAGGAAAAATTTTTGAATTGACACCTGCAGCCAATAATTAATTTTTAGTATATCAAGCTATGGTGATGGTATTTAAGAAAGAACAAGATTTTGAAAATCCCTGTGTTGACGCAAAGTTATATTAATAAATTATATAGACTGGTAATTACCTTAATCTAATTCCTTCCTTGCAACTTTTGATTGTTTGCGTAACGACGCGTTTCAGGAACACAGTCCCATCATCAGATTATAAAAATGAAATCATGAATTTATCATTTTATAACCTGACGATGGGACTGTGTTCCTGAAACGCGTTGTTACGCAAACAATCAAAAGTTGCAAGGAAGGAATTAGATTAAGGTAATTACCAGTCTATATAATTTATTAAAATACGCAACTTGGAGACCAAACCAAAAATGAAAGTTATATTAAAATAAAAGTAGTGAAAATTTTATAGGAATCAATCAGTAGTTTTTGAGAAGTTTTTTTTTGTGGGAAAATCTAAAAAACTTACAACGATCGCATGGATCATCATGTTAAAACAGTTGAATTCAAATAAATGAATGCCATAGAAATTTTTAATTACTTTAATTAAACAACACTCAATAATTATCACGTAATTATAGATTATTATGAAACACACAGTATTTCACTATAATCACTTTACACTAAACCACTATAAAATATTGTTATGACGGTCTACTTGAGCGTCGTATGGTACAGTGGAAAGCAAAATACAAGACACCAATTAATTCACTAATCACCAGCTTTAATTATCACAGTTGGTAATTAACAACACAGTCTCTTACAACAAATCAAATAAAAATTGTTCACTCGCAATAAAATCTCAACTAATATAAAACAATGGCATTACAATTATACCGCGCAATAATAATCACTTGTAATTGCCCGACAATATACTCGAACTGAAACTGAACATCGTTGAGTACTGGTATTTATACCCCCCCCCAATACTAGATTATTCCAAACTGCACGTTAGCTCTTCACTACAACGTAATTAATTGTGGGCTTGGCACAGTCCGCGCGGCTGGCGGCTTCTAGAAAAGTCTCGCGAGCGCACGTTGAAATCATGTACGCCACAGCATTTAGCCGTATTCTACTGGATCGTTCAAGAAACACGTAGATTGTTCTGTAATGTCATAACAATATCATGCTGAAATTGCAATCTTAAAACTGACTGATGGGCTGCTTTCTGAGTGATGAGTCGATAATAAAATGCAACTTTTAAGGCACCTAGAAAACACTTGAAACTACATTAGTGCCAACCTTGACACACAGGTTGTTTGTCTCATAGATGTAAAACTGTTTTCGTACTTTGAATATTCCAGGAGCTCTTCTTCAATGAATAGACAGACAAACTGTGAGTGCGATCATTTGTAATATTTTTTTTTTTAATTTTATTACAACTGAGTACTACCCATTTAGTAATTTACATTTCATAATTGAAGATACTATTCAAGAGATATAACCCATTGGCTATAATCTTCCCATTTAACTAATATCCATCAGATCAAGTGGCTTAGTTCGTCTCAGCCTTCTAGCTGCATTAGTTGTATCCAGCAGTCATATCCCAGGGTGTACATGCTGCAAGACATGTTGCCCATGCATCACTGCTTCCTTTTTTATTTCCTCAATGACAAGTTCAATTTTTAAATCCCTGTGTAAGTTGTCGTTTCTTACATACCATGGTGCATCAACAATGCAACGAAGCACCTTGTTTTGAAATGTTTGAATTATATTTATGTTTGATTTCTTTGCACAGCCGCAGAGCTGTATCCCATAGGTCCAGATAGGCTTTAACACTTGCTTATACAACAGCAATTTATTATGGATTGACAGCTGGGATTGTCTTCTCAAGAGCCAATACATTTTCCTGAACTTTACATTCAACTCCTGCTTTTTCTTTTTGACGTGCTCCTTGCATTTAAGTTTTGCGTCTAATGTCATTCCTAAATATTTAGCTGTATTAGCATAAGGGATTGGTAATGAATTAATTATAACTGGTATCCGATGACCAATCTTTAGATTTGTAAAATTTACATTGGCTGACTTCATCTCATTTAATCTAATGCGCCATTTTTTGGTCATTTGCTCACAGCATCAGAGGCTCTTTGAAGTTTTACTACAGCTTCTTCAATTTTATTTCCAGTCGCTAGAATTGCAGTATCATCTGCAAAGGTGGCAATGGTTGCATCTTCTATAGTAGGAAGGTCCCTTGTATATAACAAATACAAGACTGGTCCCAAAACACTACCCTGGGGGAACTCCAGCTGTTATTTTCTTCAGTTCAGAATATTCTCCTTCATATTTCACTCGAAAATGTCTGTCATTTAAGTATGATTTGAGTATTTTGTAATATTTTTCAGTAGGTCTCTTTGTAATTTTGTAATATAATGAGTAACATATTAATAACAACTCAACTAGAGAGTAAAATTATATGCAATAAAAACAACAGCCATCTGTTAAGAGACCTTATTGTTAAACAAGTGTTTGTGCAAATTATGCTGATGGACTAAATTAATGGAATTTTTATGAGGATTCTGTCAGTGATTGTGACATGATGTTATAATATTTCTGAAAACCAAAGGCTTAGCCATTAATCAAGTCTCTTGTATGTGTCAGTACTTTAAAAACAAAGACTGCTTGAAAGAGATGTAGATTCTGAAACGTGTAATGTGTATTCACATGCACAATTTGGATTTTGCAGACTAAATATCAGGAGCTCGGAGGAGAAAGGGCGAATAAAAAAAAATCAGTTTTTTTTTTACAGAACCCTATTTACTGACATGTTAAGAACACGTAATACCACTATCACGTATATATTCACCCTTAGTATTTTGTAAATAGCATTGAAATGTATGGACTGAATAAAACCAGCTGAGACCTTAGTGCTGTAATACTGGAGGAGTAAGGGTGAATATATTTTATATTATTATTTTTTTATTGTATTTATCATTAATTATTTAAAAATAAAAGTGTAAACTAATCAGAATCTATGTTTTTTAATACTTAAACAAATATTCACCCTTTCCATCCTGAGAGTATTCACAAACTTTAAACACGATTTCCCAACACCATGCTTTTCGTATTCGCCCTTTCTACTCCCAGCTCCTGATATGTTAAATATTAAATGGTAAAGATCAAAACATTCAGTAAAAAGTATAAGTATTAATACTTTTTATACTCGTTTATTCTGTGTTTGGAATACTAATTACTAATATAAAATACATACAGTTCTAATGGTAGTTGTCTCAGACATCAAGTCCTAATGCATGCATGATATTTCCAACACATTAAGGCAATGTGTATCATAGTTTTATCCTTTTCAAACTTTGTCTAATTCAATAGAATAAATACAACTAAATTTTGACATTAATATTCCTAACAATTCAGCATTCTTGAATCTGGTATACTTTTTTAGACTATAAACTACCATTTAAATGGATTGTAAGTTTTCAAAAAAATCTCCAAGCATCCAAGCATTTTTTGCACAATAAAACTTGAAAATAAATAGTGTATACTTAAACTTTGGAAGATTTTAGTAAAAATTTGTTACAAATTTTTTTTATGGAAACTGCAAGTATCGTAGAGTTCAGATGCAATGATTTTTAACACAAAGCTTATGGTTACATCTACCCCTCCTAGAACAAGTTTTTACCTTAAGTTTTCAAATACAACTGGTAAAGTAGTCAGTATTATAAGAAAGAGACAAAATATAAATGTTGGGGTTTTGTTGTCCATGACATGTCACTACTGATTTGTAAACACTATTCTAACCCAGAACACTGGTATATTAGGTAAAAGTTATTGCCTGAGCCACCTTTAACTAGTTGTGAGCTTAGCCAGAGGTGGCCGCTAGGATCGCTATCAGTTCTGGTGTTGGAGGTAGCACTGTTGTTTGAAATGGTTGACAGATCATTGTGTGTGCATTGTGTAAGGTGATCAAACAGTACACAGCAATATGTCAACAATTTCAAATGTTTGTACACATTTAATATTTATAAATTCTTTACCTCAAGATGTTTTATTCCCTTATTCGGTGCATGTTTTGGGAAGCGTATTATTCCCATCCTCAGCCTTCCTGATTTTACATCTTGTGGAGTGTTTGTGTTTTGGTTGGTTGTTGTTATGGTTTCCTGTTGGTTTTTGGTATTTTATACTGGTGTTATTGTGTTTGATTGTGTTGTATATATTAGCTTTTTGAGTATCTCGATGTTGAGTGCTTTGAAAATTGTGTCATGTTTTGTTTCAAAGCACTCAACATCGAAAATTCTCTAAAAGCTAATATATATATATATACACACACACACACCACAATAACACCAGTATAAAATACCAAAAACCAACAGGAAACCTAAACAACAACCAACCAAAACACAAACACTCCACAAGATATAAAATCAGGAAGGCTGAGGATGGGAACAATACGCTTCCCGAAACATGTACCAAATAAGGGAGTAAAACATCTTGAGGTAAAGAATTTATAAATATTAAGTAAATTATATATGCATCATAAAATAGACTGTAACAAAAAGTGTTTAAACGTTTAAAATTGTACGTGCGTGTGAGTGAGAGAAAGAGATAGCATTTGAATACAAAGGTATGTTGAATGCCAATCTGAAAAATTTTATTTATAATAATAAATAATTGTGTAGTGTATACAGTGTGTTGACAGGTTTTCTTATACCGTAAAGAATAAAATTTAAAGTTATTGAGTATTAGGGCTCTTTCACACGGGTAAACCAGTCTGCCGTAGTAGGCTCACGCGAGCTTGCTCTCACCACACTGTGCCTGTGTGCCTCTCACCAAACGGTTCAGCCTCAATTTAGCCAGTGAAGAGTAAACACTCTAATTCACCATATTTTTTAAAATTGCTTTTTTATACAGTATTTCAAAATTATGAATGAACAGGAAGTAGTTGTAATATTGGCTCTAGCGCTAATTGAAAATAGAAAAAGAAGGAACAGGAAAATGTTGATTTACCCACTAATAAACGACAGACTTATATTAGTATTTTTGCACTGTTGTATCACGAACTGAGAAATGACAGTGACAAGTTTTTAAATTTTTTTCGTATGTTGATTTCTTCTTTCGATGAATTGCATATTTGTTGGAGAATAACATTCAAAAACAGAACACCAACATGAGGATTGCAACAATTGAAAAAGTTAGCGGTTACATTAAAAAATGTATACACTTTAAATTTACAATACAAATTTTTTATTCAATTTGTATTTTTATTGGTAAAACTTTTAAGTACAATTAATAAGACAAAACTGCAGTGACTATTTTCCTTATCTAATGCAATTTTGTTTTTTCTTGACATTTCTTCGTAATCTTCATAGGCAATTAAAAATACATATTTCGTTCCAGGACTGTTGTTTTCTTATTTTATTACTATTATCTTTACAAGAACAATCCCCATATAGCTGGACGATTGCGAATTTCTTCAATAAAGGATTTTCAACATCAAAAGTATGAATGACTTTTTTCATTCTGAAGAGGCAGACGTCTGCCTCGTGTGAAAAAGTTCTAAGGATTTGCACTTGTTAACTAGCAACTGGCCTGCCCGACGAGTTGAATTCAACTGTCGGGGAGACAACGAGCTGGCAGACGTCTGCCTCGCGTGGCTCACTCGCACCCTTGTGTGAAAAGCTATGCATTGTATCAATGGGATTTCTGTCCCTAGCAGACGTCTGCCTTGTGTGAAAGGGCTCTTAAACAACTAGTGTGAATTACTAAATTCTTCTGTCAGTTTCCCAGCGTCTTGTTTTTGTTGCATTAATTTTGTAGTACCTTTTTGGTTAGGAGAGAGAGACTCGGTCCTAGATTGTAGTTACAGTGATGATCACAACAATATTACTTAGTTTCTCAAGATGTTACAATAAAGATTTTTCCACAAAACTAGTACTGAAGGCTTCAATCTGTTACTAGAAGAGTTTTACTAGTACTGTCATTAAAACTATACGCAAAAACATATTAAAAAATTTGTGACTATTATGATAACAAAATTCTCATTTATATATTCTGTTTGTTGTATTGTTTATTATTATATTGTTCATATGAAATAAAGCAAATGGTTGTACATTTATTGTTTTATGAAAATGAAAATATGAGTACAAAGTTGAATATTATTATTATACCATAAATTTACTGTATATACTCCATGTGATAGTATTGTGTTTTCTAATCAGTGCCAGTGTGGAAATAATTTTTAGTGGAAATAATTCTTAATGTAAATTAATTTATGAAAGCAATATTATTTAATTTAGCTATTTGAATATGTGCTTCTCAGTCTGCACTAATGTAAAGTATTATTACTATGAATGTTATGTGTTATGTAAATTGTTACAACAAATTAATTTGTGCTTTATTAATATATTATTATTAATTGTTCTGTTATTTTTTAATAAGTACTATGTTAGCAAGTCGTATTCAGTTATATTAAATGGTGTTTCAGTATTTATGTCAATGTCAGTAAAGTTAACTTTACTGAAACATTAATTCAGTAATGTTAACGTTATTTGTTACTTGTATCAGATTGTTTTAAAGGAAGAAAAAATTGTATTTTTGTTGAAATCATGTTTCAATTGTGTGTGTGTGTGTGTGTGTGTGTGCGCGCGCGCGTGCGTGCGTGCGTGCGTGCATGTTTTGACACTTGTACATTTAGTCACTTACTAAGATGTACATTGACAAACGCTAAAGTATGAAAATTAAGACTATATGCGAAAACGTTTTATGAAAATATCAGTTGTATAGTCAAAATATTGCGAGCCTTTCATTCAAATGTAATGTATATGTTTATTCCAAATGCTAATAATATTGCTAGGCAGTCTGTAAGATCCTGGAATGGTTTCTTCTTGTCTTGTCCCATTGACCAGCACCAGTTGACTTGCTATAAGGATATACTAGTTGTATGCATGCATTTGAAACATAATATCCGAGCTTTTATGTGAACATTTCATGTGTCATTTAAATAAGTAAATTACTTTATTCCTGTGTGAATCACTCCAAAATACAAGAGATTGTCTGCTAAAGTATCTAAGGTCATACTGCTTTTTTAACAAACTGTACAACAGGCAGATTTTTTCTAACCTACTTTTTAGTGTGATAGTGTACAAAAAGACCAAAAATACAGAAACCAAGGTATTCAAAGTTTTCAAAAACGTAAATTAATATTTACTTCTTAGTAAACAAACACTTAAAAACCTTATTCACGTTTTTCCATTTTAAAAACCAGTAATTTTAAATAGATGTGAAAATATATTTACTTTTAATCAAATTGAGTCTTTAATAAACATAAGTCTCTTGACTGAAAAAGCGTAATCAGAGACTAGATTTTCATTTTCCTTTTTGTTAGAGTACACTTCTGTAATGTGTTTCCATGAAAATATAAGATGCTTTCCAATATGAAATGTTGGTTTTTCAGAATTCTAAAAAAATATGTGTAATCTTTGTACAGACATTATAAACTCTATAAAAACTCATTTTTCTGAAAATAAACGTTATTAATTTAACTGTATAATAATGTGTATAATCTTATATGAATGATTTTTAATGTATGGATAAGATAAAATAGCGTCCCCTTTATGTGGGATTTTAAATATCATTAATCCATCCTTAAAGAGGCTTAAAGTTCCCAAAATTTAATTTCTGTTTTTATCTGATGTTTCTTTTTTTTTAATAAAGTGTAGTTATTACTGGGCATTATTTAACTCTATGGATATGTCAGGACATCTTGCAATTTGACTCTGATTGTCATGGTGATCATCCACTTTATCCAGGTCCTTCCCTTGGTCTTCCCATACCATTTCTTCCAGCAGTTTTTAATCAGATTTCATAGTCATGTAGTTACTGTCCCCATTTAATTGCACCAGCCAAAATATTTATTTCTTTTCAGCCTCATAATTGTTTATTTCATCCTCCATGAAGTCCTATATGTATGGACAGATCAGAAATCAGTGAAATAGAATGCATTAAAGGAAAGTATCTCATTTAATTGAGGTGAAGTGGGTTCTCAGTTTTACCTCTATCATTTGACTTTGCACCAACTTTGTCACTACTTATTGCCACACTGCTAAATACTTTGTTCTCGACAAGGCCTTTCGGTGTTTCCACCATCTTAAACGAGACAATTTTTTTACCTCTACAAACCCATATACATACATATATATTATATTTAATTTTTATAACGAATTTACCTCAAGATATTTCTTTCCTTGTTAGGAACATGTTTCGGATAGCATTTTGTACCCATCCTCAGCCTTCCGAATTTTGTATCTGGTGAAGTACATATTTGTTGGTTGGTTGTTATTGGGGCTTCCTATTGGCTTCTGGTACTTTAAATTGATTTTATTGTGTGTGATTGTGGAGTATGTATTAGTATTTTGTGTATTTTCGATGTTGAGTGCTTTGAAAACTGTGTCATGTTTTGTATTGATTTGTTCAGGTATTAGTTTGTTTTGTGTGTTATGTTTGTATATTTGTAAATTTTCCCAAATGTTCATTATGGTGCCTTTGTGTGGTATGCGTTTTATTAGTGTCATGTTGGTTATGTGTGGGAATTCATGCCCAGTATTTACTGCATGTGTGGCCAAATTAGATTTGTATATTTCTGGTTTTTTGTATGCGTTTAGGTGTTCAAAATAACGTTTTTTCAGTTGTTTTTTTGTTTGTCCTATGTAACATGTATTGCAATCTTGGCATTCAATTTTGTATATACCATTGGTTGTTGTATTATCTTTGTTGTGTGGGTTATTTAGTTTTTGTAGATTATTTTTGTTAGTTTTGTATGCTATTTTAATGTCTGTGTTCTTAAACAGTTTTGTTAGCTTTGTCATTTTATTATTTATGTATGTGAATGTTGTTAAAGGTTGAGCTCAATAATTATTAAAGACTGTGAGTGTTATTTATATATTTAATAATGAACAACCAAACATAAGATTACATTATTTATTACCGACGCTATTCAATGGTATGGAACAAGACAACTTCCCACGTACGGTATCGATACATTACATAAACATCGATACCCATATCATTGTCAATAACTAACACCCCCTCTTGATTTATAGTTTGTTTTCAAAAATAATAAATCGTTAAAACATAATCCTAATCCTAGTAACTCAAAATGAGTTTGTTATACTTCAAACAACATTAAATTTCATTACACTACTTATTTACAGCTAAAACCCCCTTTCAAAAAACTAAAGTTTCTTACACCTAACACCTAAACCTAACACTTACAGAAATATCGGTATGGAGAACCATACATGACTTCCATATTCTAAGATTTATATTTAAAATCATTTTCAGCCAAACAGCCAGGGAAGGAATTTTAACAAAAAAATACTTCTTTGTTGCCAATAACGTAGTACACATATAAAAAAAAATTATCCCCTCCCCCTTCAACTATAATTTTGATTTATAGAAAATTACCCCAGCCCGTTCAACTAGCCTCTTCATTTATAGATATTTCATCTACGTTTCTACAGTGGATTATTAAGATCTTATCAGGATACTTTATCAAAATTAAGTACTTTACTCATGTTACAACAAAAAATGTTTCAGGTAAACTGCCCTTTCCCCGTAACCGATCTTCACCAAAATCAACAGACATTGAGTTCTCTATAGCTCAGGCACATATGTAAAAAGTTATTTGATTCTGTTTGAATTTACGGCAGTTATGGTTCGTCATATAAAAAATTACCTATGTTAAAACATAAAACATGAGATTTATAAAACATATCTAAGATTTATATTTAAAATCATTTTTGAAATAAAATATTTTCATAGAACCTACTAACGCTGGGGAAATCTGAGGAGCCAATCAGAGTTGGGCCTACCTGTCACTCTGCTGAATTTGGTGGAAAGCCCTGTCACTGTCGTCAAGTCCCCACCTCAATGAAGAACCAATTGTTTTATAAAAATATATTTAAATTTTGAAAACTGAAAATTCTTTTCTTGTAAATATTTATATTTTATAATCAAAATGACTTTATTTTTGTTACCTGGCAACAAAATTATTTTATTTTCAACAATTACCATTGTTTCAAAAAGTTTAAATAAATTTTCAAGTACTTTACTCTTGTTAAAACGTAAAATGTTGCAGGTAAACTACCCCTTCCCCTTAACCGATCTTCACCAAAATCGAAAGTCCTTGAGACCTCTACAATTCAGGGATGTATGCAAACAATTATTTGATTCTGTTTGAATTTGCGGCAGTTATCGTTTGCCATAGAAAAAAAAAACGTTGCAGGTAAACTACCCCTTCCCCTCAACCGATCTTCACCAAAAACAATAGGTCTTGAGTACTCTACAAATCAGGGCTGTATGCAGAAAATTATTTGATTCTGTTTGAACTTGCAGCTGTTATCGTTTGCCATAAGAAATACCCTTGTTAAAAAAAGTTGTAGGTAAACTACCCCTTTCCCTTAACCGATCTTCACCAAAAACAATATGTCTTGAGAACTCTACAATTTAGGGCTGTATGCAAATAATCTTTTGATTCTGTTTGAATTTAAATTTCATTACACTACTTATTTACAGCTAAAACCCCCTTTCAAAAAACTAAAGTTTCTTCTAACACCTAAACCTAACACTTACAGAAAAATTGCATTGATATAAAGCATTCATTGGTTATATAACATTATCAAGTTACATTATTAGCATACAACAACACAAATCCAAATGCACATAACCTACAAACTAACAAATATATCATTGTTTATAATTTTATTTTTAATCACATAACTTAGATAATTAACAAATTATTCTCATTAATTATTGCTACAAAAATGACACTTAGTAGCATTAACTTTACCAAACCAAATAAAAATTACTTTAAAAAATATATAAACTACTTATTGTTCAAAGCTGCATTTCTATGAATAATAAATTTGTCTTACACAATGGTTTAGTCAATATATCAGCTACATTAAAGTCTGTACTCACATATTCTACATCAATTTCTTTTTTAATATACAAGTCTTTAATAAAATGAGCTCTAATATCAATCTGCTTACCTCGTTTAGAGTTCTCAAAAGTTTTAATCATAGATATTGCACTACAGTTATCTACTTTAATAATAGCTGGTTGATTATATCTTTCACCAAACTCACACAGTATTCCTTTTAAATTTACAGTCTCTTGAGCTGCTGCGGATGCTGCACAATACTCAGCTTCCATTGTTGACAATGCGACACAAGTCTGTTTTTTGGAAAACCATGAAATTGGATTCGAACCATCGAAAGCTATAAATCCACTTACACTTTTTCTTGAAGTCTTATCACTAGCCCAATCAGCATCACTGTAGCACTGCAAACTTGAATTATTTTCTTTTTCAAATTTTAATTCCAAATCCTTAGTATTACTCAAATATCTCAATACTCGCTTTGCTGCTTTCCAGGTTTGATCCGTTAGCTTGTCCAAAACACGACTCAAGCATGTGACAGCGAACGACAAATCTGGTCTTGTTGTTACAGCGATATACATTAGACTACATACCAATCGTCGATATGGAACACTTAAATTCAAATCAGTTTCTTCAATTTGAAAACCAACTTCCATTGGTGTGACCACACTGCGACAATTCTTCATATTAAATTAATTCAGCACACTGTCAATTATTTTACGTTGAGTTACCATAACACTATCTTTATTTCTACGAATTTGCATGCCTAGAAAACAATTGGCTTCGCCCAAATCTTTAACTTTAAAATTCTCAAACAGAATTTGTATTAGTTTATTTACTTCAACAAGATTACTTGTTATGATATCATCATCAACAAACAATAATAAGTACACATTATTTGGACAATATAGACAACAATCATATTTTGATCTACGAAAACCACTTTGTTCCATAATTTGATTAAATTTGTCTTTCCAGCATTTAGGAGCAACTTTTAAACCATATAATATAGCATCCTTCCAGTCTTCTGATTTAATTGCTTCTTCGTATGTTTGAGGTTCCTCTGTCCGCGTTAACATACGTAGGCTGTATACAATTCAAAATCTTGTAAATAAGAAGGTGCTGTAATCTTTCTTCCTGATCTTGTAGTTATACTTTCATCATCATCTAAAGTTTGCATTTTTCTTGCTTCTGACTCGCCTTCAGTTATACTAGTTTCTTCTTTAATTTCGGCCTTGCTTTGATCAGCTGTCGACTCACTTTCAGAGTTACTCAAGTCTGGTACCAGTGTTTTAAATCCAAGATCTTGGTAATACATAATGTTCTCATCAAATCTTACATCTCTTGAGCAAATTACCTTTTTTTTCTGGTAACCACAATCTGTATCCTCCACCACAATAACCAATCATAACTGCTTTCTCTGCTCTCGGATCGAGCTTTCTATTTTTAGGTAGTAGTGTATACCATGCTCTACAACCAAAGATTTTCAGTTTAGATATATCGTTCCTGCCATGCCATATAAGTGATGGAGTTTTGCCTTTTTCAAGAGTTACAGTTGGTGATCTGTTTAATTCATAAGCACTACATCTTAAAGCCTCTCCCCATAATGGTTTAGGCACACTTGAATCTATTAATTTAGTTCTAACCATATTCAGCAAAGTACAATTCGTCCTCTCTGATTTACCATTCATTTGTGGGCTGTAGCTCATGGTATATTCTAATTTAATTCCTTTAGATCTTGCAAAAGTTTTAAAATTATTTGAAATGAACTCCCCTCCATTGTCCATTCTCAAACGTTTAACAAATGTTCCATGCTGTCTTTCTAATTCAGCAATATACTCTACAAGATTTTCTCCTGCCTCATCTTTTGTCTTCAATAAACGTACGACCACAAACTGTGAAAAATCATCTATTATTACTTGAAAATATTTTTCATCATCTATAGTAGCTGGACTAACTGGCCCACAAATGTCAGAATGAATTAGTTCACCTATGTAATTGGAGAGTTTTAAATTTCTTATAGAAAGGTAATCTTGTTGCTTTTCCTTCCATGCACGGAGCACATTTATCTTTTATTTGAGGCAAACCAAGTTGTCTCAATCCCTCGTTGCTTAGGTGACCTAAACGCCGATGCCAAGTATTTTCAGAGATAACTGACTGTCCAAAATTACATTGTTCACTTTCAAGCATATCACCCTTCACTAGATATAAACCTTTTTCATAATCACTACAAATTTTGAAATTCTTTTCTTTTATTACTAATGTTTTTCATCAAAAATTAATTTGATAACCTTTGGAAACTAATTTGCTAATGGCCAACAGGTTGTGTTTCAACCCAGGCACGACTAATGCCTCAACATTTATCCTCTATTCTGGCAAAATAACCGCAACACTCCCTTCATAGAAGATTTCATTTCATCTCCGTTAGCAATGAAAATAGTCACTTCATGATCTAATTTTTCAACATGGGTCATTTTACTTACAAGTTCTTCTTTCACCATGTGATTACTTGCTCCTAAATCAATAATAAAAATATCACTGCTAGCTTATTATTATTTATGGCCACAAAGGTAATTTCAGATGAAGTTTTGGCCACTTCACTTCTAACATTATTAAAATGCAAAAATCTACCCTCACCTCTTCGGCTATAACCTCTAGGTCCTCTTCCACGACCATGAGAATTTTTCTTTGGACAATGAGCAATAATCACCACAATTATAGCAACCACTGCCAGTACTGGCTGCTTTGAAGCTTACCTCCATCGAATCACTTTTAACATTGTTATTATTATTATTATTATTATTACATTTTGTTTTAATTCCATTTTGTTTTACATTTTCATTTCCTCATCTAACAACCGAGCTTTGACAAAATCTATTTTAATGTCAGGCAATGTCTCTAGAGCAATTATAAAAGACAATAATAAATGACATACCTTGTCTGAGTCATCAATCTTTGAACCTAGGTCTTCTAGTTCTCTAATAATTGAATCGAATTTTAAGAAATGGTCTTCTAACTTATCTCTATATCCACATTTGAGATTAAACAATTTTCTCCACATTGTCAACTTCGAAAACGTACTTGAACGGACAAATATAGCTTGAAGAGCAGTCAACATGTCTTTCGCAGTTTTTGTGTCTTTAATTATGTCTAGATGTTTATCTGAAACCCCTTGTATAATTATTGCTTTTGCTTTCGCATCGTTAATGATAAACTCTTTCTTCTTAGTGGTGTCGGTAGGCGGATCCATATCCAAGACATCAATTATTTGTTCCTTTTCCAATACCGATCTGATACGGAATTTCCAGTTGTTAAAATTATTGCCCGATAGCAGAGGAACATTAATATTAAAGCCTGACATGATTCCAGTTACTGAGAAATTCACAATTACACGATAACCTAATTGTAAGTTATCACGTGTGCAACACTTTTATCCGAAAACACTACGACTACGCACACATTTTCGCGACTACTTTTACGTTTCTGGGCCCATAACCTGTTAAAGGGTTGAGCTCAATAATTATTAAAGACTGTGAGTGTTATTTATGTATTTAATAATGAACAATCAAACAAGATTACATTATTTATTACCGACGCTATTCAACGGTACGGAACAAGACAACTTCCCACGTACGGTATCGATACATTACATAAACATCGATACCCATATCTATGTCAATAACTAACAGATGTGGCCCATTTTTTATTGTTATTATTTTTATTTTGTTCAACGCATACAAAAAAACAGAAATATGCAAATCTAATTTGGCCACACATGCAATAAATACTGGACATGAATTTCCAAACATAACCAACATGACACTAATAAAACACATACCACACAAAGGCACCATAATGAACATTTGGGAAAATTTAGAAATATACAAACATAACACACAAAACAAACTAATACCTGAACAAATACAAATCAATTTTATTTCTATACAAAAGAAATATCTTGAGTAAATTTGTTATAAAAATTAAATATAAGGAAACGGCCTGTAGCAAAAAGTGTTTGAATATATATATTAACACTTTATGAGAGAGAGAGAGAGACCCCCCTAATTCTTGGATTCGCTCGGAATCAACCAACCCCGTACTGCATGTTCTGTGTTCTGACTAGGCCACACCCCTCACTGAGCATTGTCACTACCTACTTTCCTATTGGTCCGCCCTTCACCGAGGTTCATCACTACCTGTTCTCACCCCTAGTCCCTCCCGGTATTGAGAATTACTCTTGTCAACCATGTATTATTAATATTTACTTATTCTTATGACTCCCGCAAAATATGGTAAAACGCTTCATTATTAAACTCTGTATTTATATTCATTATATCATTTTTATTTTTTTACTTTTAATATTTCTAACTCTTCTATTAAATTTTGTTTGTTTATGTTATTTTCTATTTTTAATATTGCAACATTTTCCGTAGGATTTAAAAATATATGTCTTGTTTCCATAAAATGTAATGTAAGCAAACAAAAATTATTAGAAGAGTTAGAAATATTAAAAGTAAGAAAGAAAAAGAAAAATGCAATAACGAATATATAGACAGAGTTTAATAATAAAGAAGCGTTTTTCATATTTTGCGTGAGTCATAAGAATAAGTAAATATTAAGAAAACATGGTTGACAAGAGTAATTCTCAATACCAGGAGGGACCAGGGGGGAAAACGGGCAGTGACAAAGCTCAGTGAAGGTCGGACCAATAGGAAAGTAGGTAGTGATGATGCTCGGTGAGGAGCGTGGCGTAGTTGGAACACACAATATGGGATTGATTGATTCCGAGCGAATTCAGACAGTTAGGGTGGTCTCTGGGTGTGTGTGTGTGTGTGTGTGTATGTATATATATGGGTTTGTAGAGCTAAAAAAATTGCCGTTTAAGACTTGAAGATGGTGGAGACACCGAAAGGCCTCGTCAAGAACGAATAATTTAGCAGTGTGGCAATAAGTAGTGACAAAGTTGGTGTTAGGATGGCTAACAAAACTGCATTTGGCTTTGTCTGTCTGCTTGGCGTATGTCTCGCAATAACTTTTGAACACATCAACAAATTTTCATAAAAGTTGGCACGTGTGTCCATATTTGTACTCCACATGCCTCTGTTGTTTTTGAGATTGACCCCCCCCTACCCCCACCCAATGGTCAGGAGGCAAAATATGAGGGGGAAAAATGTTACACAAAACATGTTGGAGTATCAAAGAAAATTGTAACTAAATTCTCAATATAGTCTCCAGTTTTAGAAATTTCAAACTTTTAAGACACATGTCCAAAAAAGAAAGATATAAACAATTTGAAAATATTGTAAAAAGCTATGATGAGTATCAAGGTGAAAGGGGATATTTTAACTCTGGTATTGTTTACTCTTATAATTTTTATCAGTTGGGGCACCATAGGCAAAAAATGAAAAGTCAGAATTTACGCAAGTTATGTAACTTCAAAGCTAGAACTAATTATTTGCCATTGAGGCATTATAGTTATAAATTTGACCAAAGAACCAATGCAGTAGTGTGGAGTTTTTAGTGTTTACTTTAACGATCGTCTCCTTTACAATTTTCATTTTAATAAAAAAAAATTGTAATAGAGGTTCCTTAAACTTTTCTGACAATTGAATAATTATCTAATATTGAAATTTGTGTAATAATAAATATATTTTGTTCAAAACGGTGCAGATGTTGTAGCCTTCTTGAAGCTATTGATAAAATAATAAAAACGAAATATATTTTATTTTAGTAACATGCCAAGCATATGCAATACTGGAACTTGGAGCATTTTTTTTCCATTATAATTGTGGAATACAGTGGAACCTCGATAAAACACCCCTGTGATAT
Source organism: Magicicada septendecula (assembly GCA_034769895.1). NCBI lineage: Eukaryota > Metazoa > Arthropoda > Insecta > Hemiptera > Cicadidae > Magicicada > Magicicada septendecula. The sequence continues at coordinate 64,945,680 of CM068373.1, read as the reverse complement.
AACGCGACCCTTGATGTAACGCTCGTAGTTCACGGTCCTGGCAATTTAAATAGTTAAATTTGGGACCTTTATATAAAGCAGCCCTAAATGTAAAGCGCTTTTTTGGCCAGTCCGCAAAAGAGCGTTATGTCAAGGTTTCACTGTAGTATCGCATTGGAATAAACTATCAAGTGTATAACATATTTTATAAATAATATGAATAAGAAAACTTAACAACTTACCTTTTTTTTTAGGTAGATGGTGTGTTAACGGTAATATCAGATATTGTTTTGTATATCAAAACATATGAACAAAAATACACATACCAACAAGTATGTACAAGAGAAAACAATTAATACACAATGCTTACTTATATTTTCAATTAATAAAATTGTAAATGCTTGGTTAGTCTTTTAAAAATATTACCACCATAAATCTTAATTTTTTTTGTATGATTGAAAGAATACAATGTGATTGTCTGGTAAATACAATTCTCTTTGTGAATAAAAATTATTGATTATAAGCTAGTGATACTTTGTTTACTGAATAATTCCAAATAATTTTTATTTGCTCATGTTGATTTATAAAGACTTTTATAAGCATATTTGAACACACATAATGTTATACCAACTTATATGAACAAATTACAAAAATTAAGATCATGTAATATAAATAAATGTATATATACTCATGGCAAACTGAATATACTCGTTTTACATAATATATTAAAACGGAAGCATGTTCTCACTCATTTGGACACAAATGTGCTCAAAGATGATAAAAATTATCAACATGTATAAAATGTGAAATTAACATAATATTATAATCAATTTAAGTTTAATTATATATAAATTCAGTCGTTATACAAAACAAATAGAAGGTAACGAAACACTAGTCAGCAAATTTATTTATCAACAAGTAGCAACAGGGGTACAATTTCACAAATTATGTATTCATGGCCTATGTACCTGCTGGTGCATGGTCCAGACTTTGTGTTTTTGCAATCTTATGCGCAATTTGCTTCTTACATGGGACTGACAGTTCTGTGTATATTCACTGATATAATGTTCTTAACAAAATTAGAACACTTTCACTTCTGTCCATATAGCTTCATTCCCAATATAAATGAATGTCTTGCTTACAGTCCATTATATAAACCAGTTTTGACCATGACATGTTTATCAGTTACATAACCATTAATTCAGGAGCTCGGAGAGAAAGGGCGAATAAAAAAAAAAGTTTTTTTTTTGTTTACAGAATCTCATTTTCTGACATGATAAGAACACGGTAATGCCACTATCATGTATTTTGCCCTTAGTATTTTATAAATAGCATTGAAATGTATGGACTGCATAAAACCAGCTGAGAGCTTAGTGCTGTAATATTGGAGGAGTAAGGGCGAATATATTTTATATTATTTTTTTATTTTACTTATCAGTAATTATTTAAAAATAAAAGTGTAAACTAATCAGAATCTATGTTTTTTAATACTGAAATACATATTCGCCCTTTCTATCCTGAGAGTATTCACAAACTTTAAATGCGATTTCCCAGCACCATGATTTTCATATTCGCCCTTTCTATTCCCAGCTCCTGAATTTAATCCAAATTCCAAATGTTTTGTCTGAGGCTTCCATGGCCGGCTTCAATGTTATGACAGCTTCAGCTTGCCGGGCTGTAAGGCCATAGTCCATGTTGTTTTGTGCAAACGTTTCGGTCGTTCCTTTGACGGTCATTTCAGTGCAGAAGGCTGCAAAACACTGACAAAGGTTTACAACTTCGTGCGGACACCAAAAATTTATAAATACGGATGTCCTACTCACAGCCACTAGCCTTAACCATAGTTCGGTGATCACTGACTACGGACCTTTGTCAGTGTTTTGCAGCCTTCTGCACTGAAGATGGCTGTCAAAGGCATGGCCGAAATGTTTGCACAAAACAACCATGGTCCACGGCCTTATGGCCGAAGTTGTCATAATTCCAAATGTTCTGTTTACATTTTATACAAAGTAATCTCATTTTTTCTTCTAACAAGTTTTAAGGAATATTTGCAGCCATATCCTTCATTCTTTTGAAAAGTATTGCTCAGAGGTGCAGCCCTCCCTCTATTTGTTCATGCCATATCATTATTTTCATTTGCAGTGTTGTTAATGCTTCTATTGCCTGAGTATATGAGTGATTTTGGAAAGCAGTTGGGTGATCGATACATTGACATTTGGGATATAGCCGTCATCGTATAATAAGCATTTGACAAAACTACCACTACAACTAAGTTCCTATATGTGTTATCACTTTTTAAACCATATCTGTATCAGAATATTTTGCCATCTCTGAACCAGCTTGTTAAGGAATTAATTTTATATTATCTAGTAACAATACGTGTGATTTGTTATATTATGTCATAATTCAGTTATGGTGAAAAATTCAGTACGTTTATGGCACAGTTGAAGTACTGGATAAAATTACCCTACCCCAACTACAGAACTTCAGTTTGTGTGATATTTTATTAATTAGTTAACACACCCAAAAGGTTTGTCCATATTCTCTTGTGACATAATCAGATGTATTGTTTATTTATCATTCAGATTAATTTATGCTATATCAGAGTATTGGCAAAATGCATGTAAAGTCTTCTTCTGCACTACAAGGATTAGTGCAGAAAGGATTAGTGCATTTGCCTGTTCCGTAGCCGAAGTAGCTTAGGAGTAGGCAGGGTAGGCTGCCGTATTTGAACCGTACGACATACAAGGAAGGCAGTATGGCTAGCACTACGCTTCAGCCGCCCATTATTTTCAACAGGCTGTGGGCACCTGTAAAGTTACTAATATAATATAATCAGACTTGAAAAACTGTATTCTTTAAGTTCCCATCAGCTTTTTGCTTAACGATTATAGTACTTCTGTTTCACCGTTATAAGCCTGTCTTTGTGAGATACTTCCCACGACTCTCTCTCCCCTACCCCTCAATTTGTGACCTTTGGCAGATCCTGAAAAATTGAAATATGCATTTCTTGATATGGTGCTGTTACTGAGAGGGTAATTAAACTGAGATCTGATAACTAACTGATATCACTCAGGAGTAGTGTAACCACTCACAGACCTAAGTAAGGCACATCACTTTTGCTACTGTTTTGAGCTATATCGTAACTTAAACAGAACGTGTGTCTCCCCTGGATTTAAAGAGAGGACCATTCTAGCTTAGTAGAATTTCATTTGTGTTTGTCTGATCAAGGGAAGGTTGTATACTGTGTTATATTACGTTTATTACTGATAATAAAATATACGATATAACGTCTTTACTTAGGCAATAATTTCAAAGGTCGGGCGCCATCTTGATATAAGTAAATATAGACGTAAATAACTTGTAATTTTTACTTACCTTTACAAGTTACTATAGGGCAGGAATTCGTTTAAGCGAACTTTTGAGTAGCGGAAATTGTTATTTGAAATAATAATACCTGTTTAAAATTGTTACCAATGAGATTACCCAATTTATTTATATACGTATAAGTACATCTTACGCCATGGGGCGTTTATCAAACATCAAAATTTTAACCCTCCAAAATAAACATGAAACATTGATATAAGATTATTAAACATTGAAATCGTATAAATATCTAGCACAACCCAGCATGATGTAAATCACTCTCTCTCTCTCTCTCTCACGCTCTGGTACAATTTATTTATTTTATTGAGCTCATATTGTAAATAAAATATTTTATTGACTTAGAATTGGTCATTTTAATTTTGAAATAAAAAGAATGTTTGGAACGTTCTCACCAAATTTGACCGCTACTGAGCTGCGGTTTTACGAACGTCGCACACCGCGAGTTCGCCGATCGCTACCGGTCACATTCTGAAGTCTTACACCTTACCGAATGGTAAGGTGTCACTGTTGATGAACACTTTTGTAATTAACCACTTTTGTTGGTGTAAAAGTTAAAATTTACACCCGGTGAACCCCCTTGCCGGCCGGTTACGTTCACGCTCTAGAAGAAAATGACCAAGACTCTTTGTTTCACATTGCGTAGGTGGGGTAAAAACTACGTCATTAGGCTATTGTTCATCTCGCCAAGCCTTGATTTGTTTACGGAAATACATTCCTCACCGCTGATGTCATCAGGGCTCGTCGCTTTATCTCGGTATGCGACATACGTTTTTTGCTGTGTTTTGTCGTTCCGCAATGAAAAACGGTCAGAATCCTGTCAATTCACATTTGCGTGTTATAAAATATTTATATAGTCCACTCACCACAGCTTTACAGGGATTATGGAATATTTAAATAATTATTACCATATTGTTAAAAATTAATGAATACAATAATTATGGTCTTTTGTACCATGTTTTTTATTAATTTAGTATTGCACCAGAATTGTACCATCACAACTGGAGTATTGCAGACTATCTCGAAATAGGCCAAGTAATGTTATGTTCACTCCTCAAATTATCTGTGTCTTTTAGTCATAGGTCTTCTTCTTCTTCTTCTGCACTACAAGGATTAGGCATTTGCCTGTTCCGGCCTCACAAACTTACGACCACCGTTTTTGTGGTCTTCCTATATTTCTTTTCCCTTTTGGGTTGTAGTTAATTATTTTGTTGGGTATTCTCCCATTTCCCGTTCTATTTACGTGTTGTTTCCGTCTTTCTTTATATTCAGTTATTTTTTCATTTATTGCACATACATTTAGTTCATTTCACACATCTTTGTTTCTTACTAAATCTCTTCTTGTGCAGCCTTTGACCCGTTTCAAAAATCTCATTTATGCTGCCTGTATTTTGCTGTCTCCTTTTTTGGTATTTATCCAACTTTCACCCCCATACATAAGTACAGGTACAGCCATCGTTTTATAAAATTTGTATCCTTGTGTCTTTTCGTGTTTTGTTATTTAATGTTCTATTTATGTTATTTTGAATGTTCATCCTCTTCATTCACAACACTTAATGAATATTAATTGTTAAACTTTCACTTGTGAACTTACTTTGTTTTTTCCCGTACGCGTTTTGGCGTGATGCACGCCTTCTTCAGCGGTGTGATACAGAATGTCCGGAACTTGTAACGGTTTTTCAGTTGGTAGGTTGAGTGGGGGGGGATTGGCGCGGGAATCCGAATTATTGTATGTTTTATATATAATTGTGTCAAAGAGTGCGTGTGATTTAAAGTGTAATTGGTCGTTAAGTATGTTGTTTGGTTGTGTTGTGTAGTGTTTGTATATTTTATATTGTTCTGCTGTGTTAAGTTTCTGACTTTTAGGCAAGTAGTTTAGTATCTCAAGATTATTTTCTATGTTGGTGTAGCTGTGGTTTTTTGTATGTATGTGTGTGGCAAACGCGGAATGTATGTTGTTGCTGGATAGAGCTTTTAGGTGGGAAGATCTTTTTCTTCACGTTACTCTGAACACCTAAAAGCTCTATCCAGCAACAACATACATTCCGCGTTCACCACACACATACATACAAAAAACCACAGCTACACCAACATAGAAAATAATCTTGAGATACTACACTACTTGCGTAAAAGTCGGAAACTTAACACAGCAGAACAATATGAAATATACAAACACTACACAACACAACCAAACAACATACTTAACGACCAATTACACTTTAAATCACACGCACTCTTTGACACAATTATACATAAAACATACAATAATTCGGATTCCCGTGCCAATCCCCCCCCACTCAACCTACCAACTAAAAAACCGTTACAAGTTCCGGATATTCTGTATCACACTGCTGAAGAAGGCGCCCATCACGCCGAAACGCGTACGGGAAAAAACAAAGTGAGTTCTATTTATTGTGAAACATATTGTCTAGAACTTATTTATTTTATTTTTCATGTCATTGTCATAATTGTAGCTTGTGTAGCAGCCCAAGTATGTAAAATTTGATACTTGTTCGATTGGCTTATTGTTGACATTTCGACCTAATGGGATACTTGCCTTGGAAAGCCATAACGTTCGTCTTATGCAAGGGAATTTTGAGATTATATTCTCGACATATTTGATTCAGTCGGTGCACTGTCAGTTGTAATTTACCTCCACTCTCTTGTATTATTATTTTATTGTCAGCAAATAGTAACGTACTCAGGTAAGCATGTTTGGTCTAGCTGGACTCCAGGATATTCCTTTGATTGCCATTTTTTAAAAACTTCGTCAATATGTATATTGAAAAGAGTGGGAGACAAGCTACATCCCTGCCTCACTCGGTCATAACTGGAGGTCATAGGTCTCCAGCTGAAGAATTTACAAAAATCAGTGCAACTGCCAGTTATAAGCTTTGTTATGTAATACTATGTCTCCTATAAAAACTGCACAAAATTTAGCTTTCTGACGTCTTCTTCATCTCTGCCATTCCAGATATTATTAGTATTAGTTCCACATTATTTACATTCTTGTTCTCATCTTATAATTTCATCGACTGTTCTTTATTGTGTTGTACAAAATTATATAGCATACAGTTTTATTGTGCCGTGTATTAATTAATCAACTTCAGGATTTTCATTGTACAGCGTAACTCTTTTGACATTCAGTATTATAAAATGTGTTCCATTCAAGCTGCGCCCGTATAAGTGTATATTTTAATTAACATATAAACCATATATAAATATATTGCGTATGATACATAATATTGTATGATACTGAACCAATATTGTAGTGGTTAATAGTTATATACTAAATAGTGCTGTAAAACTGTTTCCTGCTTTTGTACTGCAGACTTCACATTGTCTTATATACTCTCTCATAATATACTCTACACAAAACTCAAATTAATACATTATTTAAGAAATCCAATAAATACTTCTAGAGATTAAGAATTGTTTTATGTAATATAACGTAACAATTATCATGTGTATATAGTTTAAATGTACAAAAAAATTGTCTTTCAGTGACAGTTTTCTCTGTGTGTGTGCGCGTGTAGATGTAACAGTAATCGTTGTTGTAGGAAAGCTGTTGTACATTTTCTCTCACATACGAAAAACATATCATTTAAAAATATATAAATGTAAACCCATTCCATTATGGAATACTGTATACCAGTAACCAGGCGTAATTTTTACATGGTCTTAATTTTGTTTTCAACATATTAATGTTTAATTATTTGTAATTTTCTCAGGTATGTTTGCATTGGTTTCGACATGTTTTCATTGCTTAAAATTCATGGACATGTGCTTTTGTGACAGATGGAAAAATGGTATCCAAGGATCAGTTTCTTTGTGTTCAATGAATTTTTTTAGTTAGAATTTAAATTAAGTAAAATGAATGTATACATACATATTATATAAGTGAACATTGTTTTTAAGAATGTAAAGATCTTACCAAATTATTATTATATATTGTAAATACAATATGATAACATATAATTGTATATATATATGTCTTTGTTTATACGTGCTTTGTGACATACAATGTGCTAAATGTTACTAAAAATACTGTAAAATCTGAGTATTCAAAATAAAGTAAATTGATTAAGGTAATGGTAATTTTTAATTTAATAAGAACACACATCAGTCGTCCAGATTGTTGTGTATGACTTGCAGATACAAGGGTAGGGTTAAAAGTTCTGGGCCTGAATCATAAAACAATAATTTTTGGATTTATTTCTCAACATAATCTCTATTTAACACTAAACAGTTTTTCCAGCAATGTTCTAAAGCAATTATGCCAGACTTGTGTAAGCCGATTTGTTGAGGTATTCAAACTAGCCATTTACAGCATCGCTGACATGTCATCAGTAAAGCTTTTTCCAGCGAGCCATTTTTTGAGGTTAGGAAAGAGGTAGAAGTCACTTGGGGCTAAATAGGGCGAGTTTGGTTGGCGAGGAAGCAATTTAGACTTAAATTATTTGATTTTAACCATTGTAACAATTGACGTGTTAGATGGTGCATTTTCTTGGGGAAACTCTTTTTCGCTACATGTGGTCATTTTTTTCTAGATTTCATCATTTATAAGGTGCAGTGGGTTTGCATAGTACCCCCTCCACTAATTATTTTCCCCTTTTAATGTAGTCGATAAAGATTATTCCATATGGGTTCCAAAAAACAGTTGCCAAATCTTACCAGCAGAAGGAATTGTCTTTGCCTTCTTTGGCTCATCAACAGTTATGAATCTCATAAACAGATGTCCGTGTAAGATACTGCACACACGTTCCATTGATATACCAACAGTCTCAGCTATCTCACTTTCATTTTATGGTATGCCAAAAGATTTTATAGATTTTTCTATTTTTTCTGGCCTAAGTCACTTCAGTGGGATGTCCAACATGTATACTTGTCAGTATACTTGTGGGGTGTCAGTGTACATGTGGGATGTCAGTTATACTTGTCCGACCCATTTTAAATTCTGCAACCCAGCCCTTAATCGTTGTATTCGATGAAGAAGAGTCTCCCAGCATTGAATCCACCTACGTTTTTACATCGGTTACAGTTAATCCTTTCAAAAAAACAAATGTTTAATCACAACATGAATTTCCATAATCACAATGGTTATGATCATAATCATAATTCCATAATCATAATTGGATGAATTTCCGAGGCGCTTACAGTGGTAGTGGCCTGTGCAACTAATAATAAACAACTCATAGACTTAAAATCGTTGAATATAAGCCTACAAAGGATGAAAGCATACAACACTGTCACAATAATGAGCATAGTAGCGCTCTCTCTTTGTCAGGCCTGGAACTTTTCACCCTACCCTCATACAGCTGCTGTAATCCACAGTATTCCAGTTGTACTGTATCACCACTGGAGTAAGCAGTTATCCAAGTTGCATTTGTTGTTGTAGATGAAATAGTATGCTAATATCCAGTAGCGAGAGAGATCAACACCACAATTCTGTATCACATGAACAGTTTGTTTATTTCATTAGTCTGGCTTATTTAGAGAGATTACATCCCATGTCAACACCAGCTAAACCACAATACAAGTCATAAATAAAATATCATACTGTTACACTTAAAATGTTCTTATGTTTGAAGGATACAATGGAAACAAAAATGCAACACTAACAAAAGTAAAAAAGCAATTAAATATCATTATTGTTTATCAAAAAATTGTGTATATGCATGATGAACAAGTGACCTGATTTTTGAATAATGTCAAACTGTTGTCACTCAGCTAAGTAGAATCTGATAGTGTTCAAGCTATAGTTGTACTTACTAGCTATAGTTGTGGCCACAAAATTTAGGCAGCATGGGGAAATTTCATTATGGCCATTTTATCCCCGGTGCAGTGAGAAGTAACACACAGTATTCATAACCTCTGAAGCTGGGATATACAATCATATTACAGATTATTTTGAGCAATCCCAGTCAGAATATTGATAGTTGCAGGAAGGTTAAGAGATTCTATAACAGTTTTTTCTAACATGTTTTATTACGTGTTTCCAATATGCTGAATTAAACTATACAATAACATTTACATCACCTAGTAAAGCCAGTTGTGTGCATGCATTTATATGGGCTCAAGATGATTCACAAATTTTCATTCTAGTAGGAAGATGATGCAAATCTTCATACCCTTTCTGGCTCAATTACTGGAGCCAGACCATTTCTGTTGCTGGAGGGTTGTAAAATAAATTACATGGAAAACAGTACCTGTTCAGAATTTTACATATACATATGTCCAGCTATATTGTTTATAAATGTCTCTTGAAAAACACCATGTAAATGTCCTGTTTTGGACATTTCTTTCACTAATTTGTGTTAAATGTAAATCTTGTCTGTGAATAGTGTCTGTCTTATTTCTAAAGTTTTTAACACAAATCTCACAATTCTGTATACCATTTTGTAGTTGGACACCATCCTTATTTCTTGACTGGATTTGATTTTAACTTATCGACATGAAGCAAACATTTGTGAAAAAATGTGAGCCAAAACAAAAATGTTTGCCATCTGCACTTTATCTGAGACTAGAAGCTTCATTAGAAATAGCGCTTCTTAGGCAATTATCTTCACAGACTTCTATGAGCTTCTCACACACAGTATTGACAGTCCTAATGTTAAGTTCCATCTAATTGTTGCTACCTTTGGTAACCTGTGCTTGACTGTTTCTTCCAATATATCCCACTTTTTAAAGGTGGGAATTGCTAATGCATTACTAAAAAACAGTCATGCTTTGGTGTGCTGTGACACTGCATTTTGAATTTAAAAAAATTAAGCTGGAGAGCATATTTCTTCTTAATACACTTTGAACACTACCTGTAACACCACCATTCATTACTTTTACCCCATCATACTTTTGAGCAATTAACTTTTGTGTGTTTACATAATTATAGGCTCAACCATATCCCTTCTCTGATTTGTCCTTGACTCTTCTAAAGCATCAGTTCTCACAAACAGTCCCATCAAGACTATACCTAAATATTAGACACATCTGGTACCAATTCGTAAAGTCTGTAGTTTTGTCACTTTGAGTAGCAAGAAGTCAGAATTTTTAAAATAATCATACATTTCCTCTCTGAACACAGCCAACAATGCTATTCAAAATATCATTTTATAGGCTTTTAGAAGTCACTTAAACACCGCAGCATTCTGCAGATGTCTCACAACACAACATCAAGTTCTGCAGAGAAATTAAGAATGTAATACACTTTTAATAGGCCTTAATAAAATTTCACATTACTATTATATATACTACACTTGGCCTACGAGCAAGTGCAAAGTAAGAGTTTATCAAGCTAATTTACCCAATGACAATATTAATATTTATAACCTACTAATTATCAGCGACAGAATGTAACACTTACTTTAGTGTACCGACTCTTAAGAATTATCCCAGGGCGCCAGTAATAAATAAACACAATTTGACTGTTATTATTTAAGTTCTTAATAACTAATTTGCATTTACATATTACAAAATTTGTAGATCATTACTTTTAATAAGTTTACTATAAAATTTGTGTGTGCTTATTTCTTGGCTATGGATTATTTGACTAATTGAGTCACCAAGTATTAGTTACATACATTTAAATTTAATAGACAATAGTAAAATGAGTGTTCATTTTATTAGTTACTTGCATGTTGAATCCACTCTGCGCCGCGATGTAATCAATTCCGCACGTTCCAGGCGGGTCGTCGACGTTAATCGTTGAGCAGTTATCCTTGTTAGTTTTGCACTAATTTATACACTTGTTCCACAGGTATTAAACACCATTCACTTTGACAACTTAGTGATAACTACACAGGTGCCGTATGCTAATACACTTGTTGAATACACAGTATCTTCTTATTTAAAGCTAACTGCATCCAACACCGGATTGATAACAAATACCGACAATCTGTCCCGTACTGTGATATTTAACACATTAATTTTCACGATGTATTTCGACATTCAACGATTGATTAAGTAAAACTTGGATATGTTACTCGATTTTAACTTATCTTCTCTAATGTCTCTGAACGTTATTCTTGTAAACGATTATTAAATGTTTATAATATGTAGCTTTCACACTACTTAATATCGCGTTACCGTAACTGACTTTTTTGTTGCGATTGAAATATATTTATTTAAATTACCGACAAATTTCTTAACGCACTAGATACGAGTCTTTTAAGTGTAATATCTCTGTAGACTAACTTAAATTCCTACCACTTTGTTTTTTATACATTGCTTAGAACTACCCTCACCAACTATCTACAAAATACACGCCGATTGGTCTGACATACCGCTAATTTCAAATTTACCCAATCTGTCTAGTGAAAACGTCCATGTAAAAAATGACGTGTTCCGTTATTCGTCAATTATTTGCACGTGTAAACGTAGTGGGAAAACTTAGCGTCTATCTCCATCTCACTCTCATCTATCTCTGTCTAATCTAACGGTTCCTTTGTTGAATGCACTTAACTTTTTACAATCTTAGGGCAGAATTCTGACACCCTTGAAAATAATACAATTTTATGATGGTTCGTCCACTATGTGACTTTTTCATAATTTTAGCCGTCTTACAGGCGCCAACTCAATGTCATCTCTATGAACAACTACCGCTCCTTACTACAACATTTTAATACTTATTCCTTTGAAGCACCACCACTCTAACGGTAGTTTTAGTTTTATTTTCTCCCCGCTTTCTACGAATTTATATTTTTCATGGGTACAACATAACTTTGTCCCCGTAAAATTGTTGAGTGTGCAATTTTTACGTTATATCGTCCCCCAATAGAATTATGTCAAATTTTTATATTAAAATTTGAAAATGATTCTATTGACGTGTCCTTAATTCCATTCTAATTATATTTTTACTATCAATGATTAGTCTAACAATTTGCTAGAATATACAATTGTTTATACATCACTTAATATTAAGTAGTTCTAATTTATAATACATAACATTGTAACATTATCTACTGACTACTTGTTGTTGTACCCTAAGTGTCAACGGCATTTCAATGTTTGTTTACAAACAAACTCTCCGCCCCTCCCTTGACAACTGGTCAAACTACTGAGCTAGGGTATTCGGTTCCCTTTCACTTTCATCCTAACACATCGCTGGCGCGGAACTGGAGGGCGAAGACGCAAGAACGCCGGTTCTATTCTTCGGCCGTTCCTTCCGGCTGACTCCGCGCCGATGTCATCCGAGAGAGGAGAGGAGATGAAGTGCGTCCGATGGAGTGGCGATGAAGAGTGTTCAAAATTTTCTGCCGGCCCGGGTTTTATTAACTAACCGGGATCGCTGATTCGCTCGCTCCGAATGCTGATGCCGGATTGGCTCGCTGTGTCCACCGCTGGTACCGGAGAGCAGATGTTCGAATACCGCTGCCGTCACAACTCCACCGGGTCTTGAATGCTCTCCGGTAGCCAGCCTACTGCTCTTCTCCAGATGTTGTGGAGGTGTCTGTTGGGCGCCATGTTGATTGGTGTGCCGGCTGGTAGCACGCTGGCATGGCTGGATCTTGCATCCGCAAGATGATCGTCGCCCCACGTTGGGCGCCACTTGTCACCGGACAAAAGGCTTGCCCCATGACAATTGGCACCAATCGTACACTCTAGTTATTTTGGTGGCCCTAAAAAGGACCGAGTGGCGAGAACGGTGATGTTGGTAGTGCCGCGCTGAGATTTTCGGTGGCTGCGCCCGCTGTTCGTGGCGTACTGTAGTCCTCCTCTTCTTCCGGCACCGGTTGTAGAGTCGGCTGCCGGCCCAGCAAAATCTATCACTGGCGCGGAACTGGAGGGCGAAGACGCAATAACGCCGGTTTTATTCTTCGGCCGTTCCTTCCGGCTGACTCTGCGCCGATGTCGTCCGAGAGAGGAGAGGAGATGAAGTGCATCCGACGGCGTGGCGATGAAGAGTGTTCAAAATTTTCTGCCGGCCCGGGTTTTATTAACTAATCGGGATCGCTGATTCGCTCGCTCCGAATGCTGATGCCGGATTGGCTCGCTGTGTCCACCGCTGGTACCGGAGAGCAGATGTTCGCATACCGCTGCCGTCACAGTACGTAGCAACACCTTATCTCCTATTTGGAATTTTGTGATTTGATGGGCAGCGTTGATTTGATCGGTCCTCTTCTCTCCTTTTTCTTTTATGCGCAAGTAAATATTGTGGTAGTTAATTGGCTGGCTTGCCGGCATCATTTCCCTGTCGATATACTTGGTCCAATCACGCTCCAGTTTTCTTCCCCACTGTGCCTCGTACGGGGTGGTTTCAATAGTTTCGTGGTACGTTTGATTAATACATGCTTCAATTAGATTTAGAAATTGTGCCCATTTTGCGTGTTTGTCAGATGTCAATGCCCTAAACATATTGCCTAACTGTCTATTGATCCTTTCTGCCAAATTAGTGCACGGATTGCGAATTGCGGTATATTTTGGTTTAATACTCATTTCTGTCAATGCTGTGGTCCATCGTTGACTGGTGAATTGTGTACCGTTGTCAGTTAAAATTGCTGATGGCTTTCCCATTTCTACACAATATAACTTAATTTTACTTATAGTGGCGGTCGTGGTGGCTTGCCTTAATTTATATAAATTTACATATTTGGTAAAATTGTCGATAATAGTTAATATGTACCTGACCTTGCCTGTAGACACTGGTAATAGTCCATAGTAATCAATGCTAATTAGTTCGCTCTTGTTTTTGGGTATCACAGGTTGCGTTTCGCCTACCATTCTTTTAAAATGATCCTTGCTTTTCTGGCAGGTTTGACAAGTTCTTGTAATTAATTTCGTGATCTTGTTAATTGAGTCCCCTGTGAAATTTTCCTTGAATAGGTGATACGTAAGCCGGTTCCCCACGTGACTGTACGCCTGGTGTAGTTCATAAATCATGTTGCGGCATAGTTCCTCGGTCAACATGAGTTTCCATATCCCCTTTTCCTTGCGGTATAATTTTTCATTGTGCCAAATGTATTTTTGGGCAAGTTTATGTTGCTTATTTGCCTGTATTAAGTCGATAAGTCGCTTCAATTTCGTGTCTGCTAGTTGATAACCTTTTATGTTCTTGAGCTGCTCCTTGGCCTCCTTACTAATACGAATGTTGATAAGATTTATCTCTAATTCCTCGATTTGATCGATTGATTGCTCCTCGTCCATGTCTTCAGGATGTCTGCTCAGAATATCTGCCACGATGTTGTCTCGCCCCTTACAATGAATGATGTCGAAATCATACTCCTGTATTGCGAGAATCCATCGCGTTATGTGGGAGTTATTTAAGTGACATTATTTTATGAAAATGAATGCTTTGTTGTCTGTGATTATCGATAGAGGCTTACCCAGTACGTATGTCCTAAATTTCTGTAAACAGTGGACGACACTCATTTGCTCTAATTCTGTAGTGAAGTAATTACGCTCAGCTCCCCATACCAAGCGGCTTGTAAATGCGACCACTCCAATGTCGGTATTCTCGTCTAGTTGGTAAAGCTGTCCTCCCAGCGCATAGCGACTCGCATCCGTTTGTAGGTAAAAACGCTTGCTGGGGTCAGGATGCTTAAGAACCACTGCTTCGATAAATAACTCCTTGACCTTCTCAAAATGCTGGTCCATTTCCTTAGTCCATTTAAACGTGGTGTCCTTTTTACTTCCATATTCCTTAAGGAATGGAAGTATGGTGATGGCCAAAAAAATCGTGTTCGAGATTATTGCAGATTCTGATTCTACTACACTCAAAACATGAAAAAAAGTCGTTTTCCGAAAAGTGTCTGTGTGTCTGTCTGTCTGTCTGTGTGTCTGTCTGTAGATTTTTTTTCTATGGCAAACGATAACTGCCGCAAATTCAAACAGAATCAAATAATTTTTTGCATGCAGCCCTGATTTGCAGAGTACTCGCGACCTATTGTTTTTGGTGAAGATCGGTTGAGGGAAAGGGGTAGTTTACCTGCAACGGTTTTTTTTTAGCAAGGTAATTTTGTTTGTTCGGCAAACGATAACAGCCGCAAATTCAAACAGAATCAAATAATGTTTCGCATACAGCCCTGAGTTGTAGAGTTCTCAAGATCTGTTGATTTTGGTGAAGATCGGTTAAGGGAAAGGGGTAGTTTACCTGTAACGTTTTATGTTTTAACAAGGGTATTTCCTATGGCAAACGATAACAGCCGCAAATTCAAACAGAATCAAAATATTATTTGCATACAGCCCTAAATTGTAGAGTTCTCAAGATCTATTGTTTTTGGTGAAGTTCGGTTGAGGGAAAGGGGTAGTTTACCTGCAACGTTTTTTTAACAAGGGTATTTTCTATGGCAAACGATAACAGCCGCAAATTCAAACAGAATCAAATAATGTTTTTCATACAGCCCTGACTTGTAGAGTACTCAAGACCTATTGTTTTTGGTGAAGATCGGTTAAGGGGAAGGGGTAGTTTACCTGCAACGTTTTTTTATCAAACGTATTTTCTATGGCAAACGATAACAGCCGCAAATTCAAACAGAATCAAATAATTTTTTGCATACGTCCCTGAATTGTAGATGTCTCAATGACTTTCGATTTTGGTGAAGATCGGTTGAGGGGAAGGGGTAGTTTACCTGCAACCTTTTACGTTTTAACAAGAGTAAAGTACTTGAAAATTTATTTAAACTTTTTGAAACAATGGTAATTGTTAAAAATAAAATAATTTTGTTGCCAGGCAATAAAATTATAATTTTTTCATTTTAATGTAATATAATATTTTTCATTTAATACAGCAATAAAAAGGCAGGTAAGACACAGCCTGGCTGTTTGGGTGAAAATGATTTTAAATATAAATCTTAGAATATGGAAGTCATGTATGGTTCTCCATACCGATATTTACTTCCATATTCCTTAAGGAATGGAAGTATGGTGATGGCAAAAAAAATCGTGTTCGAGATTATTGCAGATTCTGATTCTACTACACTCAAAACATGAAAAAAAGTCGTTTTCCGAAAAGTGTCTGTGTGTGTGTATGTCTGTCTGTGTGTCTGTCTGTCTGTCTGTCTGTAGATTTTTTTTCTATGGCAAACGATAACTGCCGCAAATTCAAACAGAATCAAATAATTTTTTGCATGCAGCCCTGATTTGCAGAGTACTCGCGACCTATTGTTTTTGGTGAAGATCGGTTGAGGGAAAGGGGTAGTTTACCTGCAACGGTTTTTTTTTAGCAAGGGTAATTTTGTTTGTTTGGCAAACGATAACAGCCGCAAATTCAAACAGAATCAAATAATGTTTCGCATACAGCCCTGAATTGTAGAGTTCTCAAGATCTGTTGATTTTGGTGAAGATCGGTTAAGGGAAAGGGGTAGTTTACCTGTAACGTTTTATGTTTTAACAAGGGTATTTCCTATGGCAAACGATAACAGCCGCAAATTCAAACAGAATCAAAAGATTATTTGCATACAGCCCTAAATTGTAGAGTTCTCAAGACCTATTGTTTTTGGTGAAGTTCGGTTGAGGGAAAGGGGTAGTTTACCTGCAACGTTTTTTTAACAAGGGTATTTTCTATGGCAAACGATAACAGCCGCAAATTCAAACAGAATCAAATAATGTTTTGCATACAGCCCTGATTTGTAGAGTACTCAAAACCTTTTGTTTTTGGTGAAGATTGGTTAAGGGGAAGGGGTAGTTTACCTGCAACTTTTTTTACTTTTACTTCCATATTCCTTAAGGAATGGAAGTATGGTGATGGCAAAAAAAATCGTGTTCGAGATTATTGCAGATTCTGATTCTACTACACTCAAAACATGAAAAAAAGTCGTTTTCCGAAAAGTGTCTGTGTGTGTGTCTGTCTGTCTGTCTGTGTGTCTGTCTGTCTGTCTGTCTGTCTGTGTGTCTATAGATTTTTTTTCTATGGCAAACGATAACTGCCGCAAATTCAAACAGAATCAAATAATTGTTTGCATACAGCCCTGATTTGCAGAGTACTCGCGACCTATTGTTTTTGGTGAAGATCGGTTGAGGGAAAGGGGTAGTTTACCTGCAACGGTTTTTTTTTAGCAAGGGTAATTTTGTTTGTTTGGCAAACGATAACAGCCGCAAATTCAAACAGAATCAAATAATTTTTTGCATGCAGCCCTGATTTGCAGAGTACTCGCGACCTATTGTTTTTGGTGAAGATTGGTTGAGGGAAAGGGGTAGTTTACCTGCAACGGTTTTTTTTTAATAAGGGTAATTTTGTTTGTTTGGCAAACGATAACAGCCGCAAATTCAAACAGAATCAAAAGATTATTTGCATACAGCCCTAAATTGTAGAGTTCTCAAGACCTGTTGTTTTTGGTGAAGATCGGTTGAGGGAAAGGGGTAGTTTACCTGCAACGTTTTTTAACAAGGGTATTTTCTATGGCAAACGATAACAGCCGCAAATTCAAACAGAATCAAATAATGTTTTGCATACAGCCCTGATTTGTAGAGTACTCAAGACCTATTGTTTTTGGTGAAGATCGGTTAAGGGGAAGGGGTAGTTTACCTGCAACGTTTTTTTATCAAGCGTATTTTCTATGGCAAACGATAACAGCCGCAAATTCAAACAGAATCAAATAATTTTTTGCATACGTCCCTGAATTGTAGAGGTCTCAATGACTTTCGATTTTGGTGAAGATCGGTTAAGGGGAAGGGGTAGTTTACCTGCAACCTTTTACGTTTTAACAAGAGTAAAGTACTTGAAAATTTATTTAAACGTTTTTAAACAATGGTAATTGTTAAAAATAAAATAATTTTGTTGCCAGGCAATAAAATTATAATTTTTTCATTTTAATGTAATATAATATTTTTCATTTAATACAGCAATAAAAAGGCAGGTAAGACACAGCCTGGCTGTTTGGCTGAAAATGATTTTAAATATAAATCTTAGAATATGGAAGTCATGTATGGTTCTCCATACCGATATTTTAATAGGTTTAGTAATGGTTGCGTAGCCTCAGCGTTTTTACTCGTGAATCTGTTATAAAAGTTGGTTAAGCCCAGAAACCCTTTGAGTTGTTTTTGATTCTTTGGCTTTCGAAACTCTTGAATGGCTCTTATCTTATCTGGTGCAGCGGTAATACCATCTGTTGTTAAGCGATATCCCAAATAATCAATCTCTTTACGAAACAGTTGTGATTTATTAAAGTTGACAGTTAAATTGGCTTGTTTTAGATCACGCACTAATAATTTTAAGTGTCGTAGGTGCCAGGGGTGCCTACAGGGGGGTATCGTGTCGCCATTGGCGACATTTGAAAAATTTTTGGGGGGGATTTTTTTTTACTGTTGTATGAAATTTACTATTACTAAAAATACCGAATACAATGTGAGAACGTATTTCCTGGTCGCAATTTGCGTCAAAGCTTGCTTAAGAAGGGGGCTGCATGGTGTATCAGGTGATGAGACATCCACGAATCACAGTACAATATAAAAGAGTTTTTTTTGCTCTTCCACGCTATCCGAGATACATAGGCAGTCATCTACATATAACATAGCAAATGCCTTCACTTCTTCCGATAATACCCGGTCCAACCCACGAATCAAACTTGCTAGACTAGTCTTCAGTCTGAACGGCGTCACAGTGTACCGATAGCACTTGCCCTCGTACAAAAATCCAGTAAAATCTCGACATTCCTGATGCAATGGAATTTGCCAAAATGAGCTACGGAGGTCAACTGTGGACATGACTTTAATGTTTCCACATTTTGCCAGTATCTCATTAATTGGAATGGCTCCCTCATGGTCCGGAATTGTTACTGAATTTAGTTTACGGGCATCCAAACATAATCTAACCGTCTGGTCTTTTTTTATGACTGACCATAGGGTTGATGTATGGACTCTGGGACCTTTCAATGATACTATGCGCCTCCATCTTCTGGATTTCTGCCTTCACTGCCTCCTTGTATCTCATCGGAACCGGCCATCCTTTCTGACAGTAAGGTGTCTGATCGGTGACTTCAAATCTATGCTGATATGTGTTAATTCTACCTGGCGTATCCCGGAACACCGTTTTATTGTCCATTAAAATATGTTGTAGCTCGCTCCGTTCAGCATCGGTTATCTCTCTGATAGCTTGCACCTTCTGTTCAATCAATTCTTCGATATCTTCACCGGCAGATGAGAGTTATACTCGTAGTATCTCTGCTGTGGTTCCTTCCTGATTTTGATCTCCCTGAATTATTAATCGTTTGTTGTTCAGGTTGATCACGCACCCATTTTCTTCTAATAATTCCACACCTAATATACAGTCTTTTATTAATTCTGGTACAACTACAAAGACACTATCGACTTCTAAACTTCCAATCTGGACAGTTAACAAAACTTGTTGCGTGACCCTTTTTGACTTATTGCCGGTTGCAGCCTTAATTATGGTATTTGACAATTTTAACATTTCTAAATTCCCCAACTCCCTTTTGTTGGTTTTAAACCACTGTTCCGAGATGGCGTTTACCTGGCTCCCAGTGTCTACCAAGGCATACGTAGGCACCCCATTCAACGTGATTCTTACCTCCGGACATTTGTTAACTCGACATATTAAATTGACATCATCATTAACTATTAGATCATATCTTAAATCTATAAAGGTAGTGTTAATATACTTATTAATAGTACTTAAGTCTATTTCGTATTTACATAGCTTATCTAGTTGTTTGCATAGCGGTACTAATTTTGTTATTATTAGCATTGCTGGTCGACGGAATAGCGTCGTTTTCATTCTTAAACCGGTTCTGCCTCTTGGGGTAGTGCTGCGTAGATGACCTAGTTTCACTCTCGTTAGCGCGCCCTTGTTCAGCTGTTCACTCTCTCTCCTCTTCACCCCGCGCCCACGGCTTGTGCTCTCGCCGGCATAATACACCCGATTCGCTGCCCTCGTGTCGTTTCTCAAACTCATGAATTCTAGCAATACTTCCTCGAAGTCATCGATTGTAGCTACACCACGAGTAATTATTGCAACTTGCACTTCGTGTGGATAATGTTTAGAGATTTTCCTAATTAAATATTTATCTGGTATTGGCGGAATCAATTGTTGGTTTTCTAATAGTTTACGCTCTAAATACTGGATCATATTCATTCCATTCTCTGCGTGATACCTTCCGAACTCCAGTCCATTTCTTACTCTCTCTTGAATGGCATCATTCCAATATTTATTGATAAATGTGTCAGTGAAACAGACGAAGTTGTTAACACTATCTTTTACTAGTCTCCACCACACTGTGGCCTCTCCTTCAAGGTTCTCGCTATCCACGTGATATTTCCAGGATCTTGATAATGTTCTCTGTATATATCATTCAACTCTTTAATAAATTCCATAGGGAAATCACCCGTACCATTATATTTTATGTCTTTAATTTGTTCATTCGTCATGCTCCGACTACATGGTGGGTTGCTTATTGACGCTAATTTAGTTATGACTTCCCGTTGTATTTGTTGTAACTTAAGGTGGGCCTCGTCTGACTTGCTATCAATTTTAGTTTCCAACTCTTTTAGTTTGTCGACCTTCAATTCATTTATAGCTGCCGTGTTATCTGCACATCTTTTATTGTGAACACTTACTGTTTCAGTAATTATTTTAAAGTTATTACTATGCTTTTCATCAAGCTCTTTAATCTGTTGTTTTGTATTGGCAGTAATCTCGGTATTAATTTTATCAAAATTTTCTTGGATCTTATTATCATTGTCTATTCTAAACTTCTGGAGAAAATTTTGGTTTTTTGCTTTTTCTTGATTAAGTTGCACGGTTACTTCGTTTCTTAGTTCTATATTTTGCTTGTGGATGTGTTCTGATATTTGTTGTATTTGCTGTGCCGTTTGTTTCTGTATTTGTTTTTGCATTTGTTGTAACGCTTGTTCTAATTTTTGTTCGTGTTGTTTTTGTTGTGTCGCTTGCTGTGCTATCTGTCGTGCTGTTTTTTCCGCCTTTTCTTTTGTTTCTTTCGATTGTTCTTCAATTCGTTGTGTTTGCTGTAACAGTCGTTGGAGTATTACATATGTATCGGTGTCTTTGTCTGTCTCTGGTAATGTCTGATATACCGGTCTCTCTCTAACCTCTACTAGTGTCTCTTGTGTAATCTGTTGTGTTTCTGCATTTTTGTCATTCTGTCCCCGCGTCCCTGACTCTTGATGCCCCATTGAAATGTGTGCGAGCGTCTGAGGATCTCCTAGCTGATTGTTTATATCGAACTCCATTTTGCTATCATGGGTTGTTGTTTCTGTATTCATGTTATTGTCTACTTCGTTAATGTTGTTCTGTGTGTTTCTGTTTTTCCTACTCTTACTCCGCGTAATCATACAACTATGTCTTATATTATTGTTACTCTTAATTCTATTTTATTCTTACTTTACTATTCTATTAGTGACTCAATAGTCCCACGTTCCGGGCGACAGAATGTAATACATTTTTAATAGGCCTTAATAAAATTTCACATTACTATTATACATGCTACACTTGGCCTACGAGCATGTGCAAAGTAAGAGTTTATCAAGCTAATTTACCCAATGACAATATTAATATTTATAACCTACTAATTATCAGCAACAGAATGTAACACTTACTTTAGTGTACTGACTCTTAAGAATTATCCCAGGGCGCCAGTAATAAATAAACACAATTTGACTGTTATTATTTAAGTTTTTAATAACTAATTTGCATTTACATATTACAAAATTTGTAGATCATTACTTTTAATAAGTTTGCTATAAAATTTGTTTGTGGTTATTTCTTGGCTATGGATTATTTGACTAATTGAGTCACCAAGTATGAGTTACATACATTTAAATTTAATAGACAATAGTAAAATGAGTGTTCATTTTATTAGTTACTTGCATGTTGAATCCACTCTGCGCCGCGATGTAATCAATTCCGCACGTTCCAGGCGGGTCGTCGACGTTAATCGTTGAGCAGTTATCCTTGTTAGTTTTGCACTAATTTATACACTTGTTCCACAGGTATTAAACACCATTCACTTTGACAACGTAGTGATAACTACACAGGTGCCATATGCTAATACACTTGTTGAATAGACAGTATCTTCTTATTTAAAGCTAAGTGCGTCCAACACCGGATTGATAACAAATACCGACAGACTGTCCCGTACTGTGATATTTAACACATTAATTTTCGCGATGTATTTCGACATTCAACGATTGATTAAGTAAAACTTGGATATGTTACTCGATTTTAACTTATCTTTTCTAATTTCTCTGAACGTTATTCTTGTAAACGATTATTAAATGTTTATAATATGTAGCTTTCACACTACTTAATATTGCGTTACCGTAACTGACTTTTTTGTTGCGATTGAAATATATTTATTTAAATTACCGACAAATTTCTTAACGCACTAGATACGAGTCTTTTAAGTGTAATATCTCTGTAGACTAACTTAAATTCCTACCACTTTGTTTTTTATACATTGCTTAGAACCACCCTCACCAACTATCTACAAAATACACGCCGATTGGTCTGACATACCGCTAATTTCAAATTTACCCAGTCTGTCTAGTGAAAACGTCCCGTGTAAAAAATGACGTGTTCCGTTATTCGTCAATTATTTGCACGTGTAAATGTAGTGGGAAAACTTAGCATCTATCTCCATCTCACTCTCATCTCTCTCTGTCTAATCTAACGGTTCCTTTGTTGAATGCACTTAACTTTTTACAATCTTAGGGCAGAATTCTGACACCCTTGAAAATAATACAATTTTATGACGGTTCGTCCACTATGTGACTTTTTCATAATTTTAGCCGTCTTACAGGCGCCAACTCAATGTCGTCTCTATGAACAACTACCGCTCCTTACTACAACATTTTAATACTTATTCCATTGAAGCACCACCGCTCTAACGGTAGTTTTAGTTTTATTTTCTCCCCGCTTTCTACGAATTTATAATTTTCATGGGTACAACATAACTTTGTCCCCGTAAAATTGTTGAGTGTGCAATTTTTACGTTATAAGTAATTCTCTGATGTTCTACAATTTTCTGATTCTTCATTCTTGCAATGGTACGCCAGCCAACTCAGAAGTACTGCAAAATTTTACACAGCAAATAATGTGTTTTAAAATATAAGAATTTTTTCTAACATGTTTTATTACATGTTTCCGATATGCTGAATTAAACTGTATCATAACATTTACATCACCTAGTAAAGCCAGTTGTGTGTATGGATTAATATGGCCTCAAGATGATTCACAAACTATCGTAACCTGATTCACCTTGGAGCACCAATTATTTTCAGCAGTAGATTGCCTGTATACTGCCAGACATTTACAAATAATTAAAACAGTAATTCCCATATCATTATCGACTTCTTATTGAAATTTGTTTTCCTATTACAGATGATGTCCATTCTGGTACCATATTGGAGAAACCCAGTGGCGGCTGGTGTTAAGGTTGTAAGGTTGCACAACCACCAGTATTTATAGGTCTAACATAACAATGTATATATATATAGACTAAGTGATACAACAAAATTTGTTATGTTGAAACAATCTTATTTTTCACAGTTATTTTTCAAACGAACTTATTTAGCTACAGCTCGGAAAATGTTGAAATATAATGTTTAACGCAGCACATTACAGACGAGTAAGTTACGCGCGCTGCCGGTAGTTGGTTTGACCACGGGTGGTTGCTTGAGCTCTGCAAACCAGCAAACGCGATCGTTGTGATACGACTTGAACACAGCACAGTGACAAAACGGTGGTAGGGATAAAATACACGGCGGTTGCGAATACGTTAAGGTGGTGCATTTGAGTACTGCAAACCGCCACCGCAAGCGCTGCTGTGCAGTACAGCACACGCATATCAGAGATACCAGTAGACATCACCGAATGTTTGAATTTATAAAATTATAGTAATAATTTTGTATAACTGCAATTGTGATAATAAAGTGTCAATCGGCTTTATATTAATTAAGTTGCGTGTTAAGTATTATTTTTTCTTTGTTTAATGCCGCTGTGTGCTTTTGTGTTGGTGCTTTTTGGATTAGTGATTCTGCGTGCTTTTAAACAACGTGTTTTTTATTAGTTCAAAATGAATAGCGTTAAGAACCAATAGACTAGGATGCCAGAAGCCTCCCTTAACAATAAATCAAATTGTAAAATCAGGCGGTCAACAATTTAATCGATCATTTAAACTAGAATATAATGAAAATAGCAACTAGTTGTGTGGTTGTGACGAAAGAAATTCGTTATTTTGTTTTTCATGTTTATTGTTTGGAGGAGAGGACCCCTGGACAAAATTCTGGACAAAAGAAAGATATTAATCATCTAGCAGAAAAAATAAGAAATCATCAGGCGTCAAGTGTAGCCTACATATCAAGAATTATTTTCAGTGTTTTCTTTTTGGTACAGTTAATATAGCACAGCAGCTGGGCAGTGAATATAGACGAAATATTGTTTTACACAACAAAAGAGTACACAATAAATGTTACGTCTTAAATATAATAATAAATTGTATCCGCTTCTGTGGAGCTTTTGAATTAGCTTTGCGGGGTCATGATGATATTGAATCTTTATCAGATCCTGGCGTATTTCGAGGCTTAATTGGTTTCAGTTCTGAGCTTGAGCGGATTATTTGGCTGTAATTGTTCATGAGACCACTGATGTTGATTGCTAATGTTTTTCAAATAGTCATAGTGTATCGTTTTATAATAAAAGGTAAACCGGTTGAAGATTCTTGGGTTTCATTACTCCTCCTAAACAGAATGCTCAGTCGTTTGCATCATGCTTGTTAGATGAACTGTCTCATCACAACTTACTTGGAATTTCCTACAAATTAATTGCTCAAACAATTGGAAAAGAGTAATTTTCTATTTTCCCCCATACGGAAGCACTATGTATGATGCACATAAATATGTAGTAGGTCTGCCTTTTGTTTAATGTGTTTTTACCTCCCCCCACCCCCACTCAACCGACATCTGCAACCACCAAAATGTGGAACCACCAGCCGCCACTGGAGAAACCTATGATGCCTTGTTTGAGTTATCCCCAGATTGAAGAACTGATGTATTCAGGAAGAACACTGTATTAAGTTTGACTCCAAAGATAACAGAATTTTTAGTTCATCTGTCCCTATTTATATGCCACACAGTTCTTACAAAATTGAATCTCATCAGCAAACTGTGTAACGGTACGAAATTGTAGGGCCAAGGTAACATTTTAAAAATTATATTTTCCATACAGTCATTGTTCACCCTTGTAGAACCCCGAGTTAGTCAACCAGATAGGCTGTGTTTATTACAGAATAAAACGGCTATGTTTTGTCTCCGCACTCAAGCAACGTAGACTGATTGTGAAATAACACCTAACTTCACATCAGGCGTGAATTACGAAAGAGAATAATGTAACTGCACATTGCGCCAGGCGGCAAAATATTGCTAAATCCTATGCCTAAGTTATAGCGCTCTTTTAACAACACCAATGGTAGAGCAGACTCAAGATCACGTGACCAGCTCTGTATGTTCAGCTTTAGCGAACTAACGCCAGTTCCATTGCAACTCACGGCTGAGCGGCCAGACAATCAGCAGACAGTTACCAGAACAAAAACGGTAGCCTCGGACGAGTTCTTGGTAGGCCGAAAAAATACAAAAGTAGGCCTACCAAGTAATATAAAATGACGTAAGGTAATAATAAACTGTGTTCGGAGTGGAGAGTGACTAGTGAAAACAGTTCCGGATAATATCGTGTACAACATTTGGATACTACGCAAATAGGTAACAAGTGTAAAGACAGTTTCATTTGGCCAAAACATTATAATTAATAAAGAGCTCATTAATTAAATAGGAAGTTTTAAAAAGAAATGTAAATTGAGTGAGCGTGTGTATGGGTTATTAAAAGTACTGGCTCAACTAGAAAGATGTAGTAGTAGTAGTCTATACAAAATTATTAGACTAAAATTAGTAAACATTTTAAATGTAAAGAAAACGTAATAATCAATGATAGAGTATTTAATTAAAATAATAAAAAGAGTAATTAAAAGGTTCATTCTTCTATAAACATGTGTTAGTGTAGTTATTTCGCCGTAAACCATTTCCTAGTTTTCTGTGTTGACAACTCGTCTAACGAAATTTGGGATTTTCTGGGTTTTAAGGGTGGTCAGATAGCGGGATTTTATAAGGGCAAGAGTGTAAAGTTTACATGTATATCTAATAAAAACATGTTGGCGACCTTGGCAGTTTCAAAAGGTAAGTTTTACGGGGACCATGACGGTAAGTGAAATTCTGGCAGCGGTAAGTATTATTTTATGATGAGTAATTTTTAATTAAAAAGGTAAAGGCGAGGACCTTCACAACTGTTGTAGAATGAACAAACAGATATATGAAAAAAACTGTTGAACTTGGTGCTAATGAGAAAAGTCACAGAAGGTAAGCTAATTGCCTTACAGAGAAAATCACAGAAAGATTTTTAGATGACACTTGTTGAAACGAGAGAACTTCTTAGAAGTCCTTCATATTGAATGAGCATTTCCAACTGAATCACAAGATAAATTAACTGGATTTTCAAAAGGTTTTCAAAAGTTACATCTGTTTTTATATGCTTAGGAACTTATTTTATATAAGTTATTTATATAACTTAAAAATGTAGGAACAGGACACAATTGTAGAAATTTGGATGGACAGATAGCATCAGCTGATCATTGTGATATAAAAGGGTTTTAACTACATTAAGACTTTTCGGTGTTTCTTTCCGTATTGTTTGGGTGGCCACCGACAATGTCAAGGGACATCTTAGTTAACTGTCTACATACAATCCCCCCCCCCCGTAAGCATTACTTCTGGAGGAAGAAGTTTCTCCAAGAGGAATTGGTTAAGAACTAGGCTATGTAAATTCAACAATGTCTCATTAACATTTAATAGGTCTGCACAATTGTATCTACAGAATACGACATTCCACAAGGAACTGACAGTGAAGAAGTCATCAAACGCTTTGCAAAACACCCACTTAGTTGTATTTTATATCATAATTTGATTCATAGCTTCAGTTTAATTCAAATTTTAAATGTGTTCGTATTCGGCAGTAAAGGTTATGTTTTTATGTATTTTGTTTATGTGCGTTAGTAACTGTTCACATTGTCTTTTGTTTCCCCTGTATAGTATTAGAATGTCATCAATGTATCTGTGCCAGTATAGTATTTTATCTGAGTGTCTGTCATTGTTTGTCAGGATTTTTGTTTTTTCTAAGTGTTGGAGGAAGAGTTCTGCTAGAATGCTGGATATGGGTGAGCCCATGGGTAGACTGTGTGTAAAATTTATTGTTATATGTAAAGTAGTTTTGTTTTGTGATAATGTTAAGAGTTTCTGTTATTTCGTTGATACGTTCGTCTGGTGTGATTGTTTCAAACAATCACCATCCTACAAAACAAACTCAAACAGAACTATGATTATTTTGTATGCTACACTCACTTGTTGCACACACCACTAGTCACTGTCACACCGATTTTGTAATGATTATTTTGTAATTGTAACTTATCTTTAATCAAGCGAGCAAGTGCTTTTGCAGTTTGGTAAGTTCACAAGTGGTCTGATAGGTATGTTGTCTATATGAATTTAGGGTAATCCTGTGAATAACGGAGCCTTTGCATTGATGGGCTTTAGGTATCGTCATGTATTTTCATTTAAATAAATTGATACATTTGTTAATACAATTGGTAAGTTCCTTGACATATATTTCAGTGGGATCAGATTTTAATAGTTTAATATTTTTGTTAGAAATGAAATCATGGACTTCAGCATTGTATGAAACAGTGTCCATGATAACTAGCATATTACCTTTGTCTGCTTTAACGATACGGGCATTGTTGTTGATTAATTTTGTATTTATATGTTTTAAAGTTCTATGTTCACTGGTGTACCTAGACTGGCACCATGAGATGAGAGGTAGATTATTGTTCTGTATAATAGCTTTATTGAATTTACTATTTATAAGAACTCGTGCTTCATTTTGCAAATTCGGGTCTAGAATAGTTTTTATGGCAGCTTCCGCTTCAACGACCTCATAGATAAGTTTGTTTTTGCCGACAGGTGGAAGATTATAATTTAACCCTTTATTTAAAAGTTTCATTTCATTATCATCAAAGCTTAATGTAGTTAGGTTCATGACTCTGGGATAAACTGTGTGTTTACAAACAATAGCGGCCTCTTGGCAATGTTTATGTTCTAATCTACAAAGTTTGCGTAACTGATTAAAATGTGTGCGGCGTACAATAATAGATATGTATCTGTATGCTGCATCTAAAACCTTATCAATAATGGCAGGATGAATATTGTTCAGAATCTGTAGATGCAATTTGAATAAAAGAATATTGAGGAGCGATTTTTTAATGTATAATGCCTTAATTTCTTCTTTAACGCGAAAGTGTTCAGCGTATTGTTGTGTTGTTTTTCCAGCCTTGGAGGAGCAATTAATCTTCACAGTGGCATACTTACGAGTTATGTTCTTTTGTAAACAAATTTGATTCAACTTAATATGCAAACTAGTTTTTAATAACTGTATTTTGACATTTCACAGATTCAGAACAATTTGTGTGATGTATTAGTTCAGTCATGTAATTGTGTCCGTATATGTTGGTGATCTGTAGGTGTAGTCTCTCTCTCTCTCTCCTTGTTACGCAATAATTTCTCTCTGCTATAGAAAGCGTCTTGCTGTAAAACGGTATTACTCGTTCTTCACCGTTTTGCACTACAGACAAAATTGCTCCTAGACCAGTATTGCTTGCGTCTGTGTCTATGATGTACTTCCCTTCGGAAACAGGGACAGTGAGAATTGGCTGTGAATATAATGCAATTTTTTTCAAAGTCCTAAATGCTTGATTACACTCTCTCGACCACTGGAAGTTTCGTTTATTTTCCGTTAGCTCATGTAGTGGTTTAGCAATAGTTGCGAAGCCTTCCACAAAACATCTGTAATATGAGCATAACCCCAGGAAACTCCGAACTTCGTGCTTACTCTTCGGAACTGGCCAGTCTCTTACGGCGTCTACTTTATTAGGATCCATGTTAACACCCGTTGCCGAAACCAGATACTGTACTTCCTTCTGGAATAGAGAAAACTTTTTCAGGCTCAGCTTCAGTTGGGAACCGTGAATTCTAGTTAGAACCTCCTTAAGGTTTCCAAATGGTCTTTGGAAGTCCTCCTGATGACTACGACATTGTCTAAATAAACAAGGCAAGTTTTCCATGTCAGGCCTCGGAGTACGAAGTCCATTAATCTTTTAAATGTTACTGGTGCATTACAGAGTCCAAATGGCATGACGTTATTTTGAATAAGCCACTTGGGGTTGAGAAAGCGGTCTTTTCCTTGTCTTCTTGATGAAGACCCACTTGCCAATATCCACTCTTCAGGTCCAATGTGGAAAACCATTGTGCTCCGGACAACGTGTCGAGTGTATCGTTAATGTGAGGTAATGGATAGCAGTCTTTCTTTGTAACGTCATTTAACCTGCGGTAGTCTATGCAGAAACACAATCCACCATCCTTCTTCGCTACCAGCACTACAGGAGAAGACCAAGCACTTGACGAAGGTTCGATTACTCCCTCTGTCAACATGTCCTGTACTAACCGAGACATCTCCTCTTGTTTAGATAATGGAGGCCTTCAAGGAGGTTGGCGTATCGGTGTTATGTCCCCGGTATTGATGCGATGTTGCACAAGAGAGGTTCTTCCCAGTGACTGTCCCCGAACTGCAAAACAAACTTTGAATTCGTGTAAAAACTGTCCGAGTTCTTTTACCTCACCACCTGATACCTCACAGGTCGTTATAAGAGCTGTTCAATAATTCCTGCAGTTTCTCTGGTAATTCGGAAGTATCCGTAGTACTGCATCTTTGTTGCATCATTCCGGCTACCCAGGCCACAGGAGTAAATTTACCTAGGAGAATATTGCTTTGTAAAATGACAGCTTGATATTCACCACTCTAATAGGTACATTTCCAGTTTCATCAGGTTTTATTAAACTTCTGCATATTAGTATGCCTGGTGTGCTCACTACCTAGGGTTCGAATATAGAGCACTGGTTGCCCCTAGTATCTACCTCAGTTATAACCATGATGTTCTTTTTGGAGTTTGGCAAACAGTTACGGCAACTTGATTTATCACATCCATCGATTTTTCAGATGTATTCTTTGCGGAGAGCATTACCTCTTCTTTTCTGATTGTTAAGACATTGTTTTGAAGTTGACTATAAATCCATACGCGTTAATAATGTCCACACAGAGAATTGCTTCATCCACAATGTCTGTAATAAGTACTTGATGATCAAACTCAAGTCGACCAAGGCGTAGGTGTTTCTCCACTCTTCCAAACACTTTTACAGGTCGTTCAATAGCTGTTCGTGAGCTGCAAGACCACCAGATCGGCTAGAGATTTTCACCATATCAGGGCGCACAATGGAAACTGTTGCACCTGTGTCAACTGTTATCAAGATTGGCCTTTCTTGAATGAATCTGGTAACCACCAAGCTCCCAATATTTTTCTGAAGTGTAGAAATTGCGTATTCCTCTAGTTAGTCAGCACACGCCCCGTTTTACCGACAACTGCTAGTTTCCCTCCTGCTGAACCCTAACCCGACAATCTCGTTGTAGCTGTTCGGGTTTCCCACATCTATAACACTTCGGTCTTCCATCCTTTATTTTATTCTGTGGCGCCGCTCGTTGGGTCTCTGTTCCTTGCTCTTCTCCTTCATCATCTGTGCCATCACAATCTTTTAGTGCATGCACTTTATGACCTGCCTAACCAGACGCTGACTTTGGGACCTCAAATTGCTAAGCATATACCAGGGCGTCCACACTGTTTTGGTGTCTTGCCATTTGTAACACTTGCTGTAGTTATCTCGGACACCATCAGTAAATCTTTGCATCACAAACCTCGTTCTAAAATCTTCTGGTGCTTCAGGATAGGCAAGTCTAATTAGTCTATCGATACTTCCTTCAAACTCTTGAAGACTCTCCCCGGAATGCTATCGCCTTGCTCTCAATTGAGTGCAGTACACATCTCGCAAATGTTTATCACCATACCGTAATTCTAGAGTTTTCATCAATTCGGCATAGATGTTCTGGCTGTCAGATGGCACTTTCTCTAGTAATTCAGATTAACAAGCATCTACTGTATTCATATTTAAATCAGTACTGAGCATGATACAATACAAACATAAGGCTGGCCACAAAATATAGAATCTAACAAATAGTAATAATTGGACTACAATAATTATGAGACCACTCCAGCAAAGGGATATTGTCAACAAACCCAACAATTATAGCATGATTATTCATAGCAGCTGATGACAGTGAAATCCAATTGGTTTTACATAAGGACTAAAAAATGTCTGCAGATATGTTGAGATATGTGAAATGGGTATGAGATCTGCTGAACGTGTTTTTAATATTGACCAGGAATCATTTTGTAGATAGGCTGAGTTCATGCCAGTTTGATCTAAAATCAGGTTTTCTCTGACCAAGGAGACTCATTTATTTATTATCCTCCGCTCAACAGTCCGTTAAGGACCAAGGCGTACCGCGCGGGTTTTTGTGTTAGTGTGACGGTGTATGGCTAGTACTACGCGCCACCAGCCGCTAGTTGCGGTATTCACAGCAGGAGACAGTGCCATTATCTCAGCGCGTACTCAGTTTGCCTCACGATGCTGAGTGCACACAACCTCTGCCAGGAATTGAACCTGGGACCATGAGTGCATCAATCGCCCGTAATTAGCCACTAGACCACCTGGAGGCTCAAGGAGACTCATTAGAATATTTAATTCATGTTTGTAAATTAAGTTATTAAATGAAATCTACACAAATTAGGTATCCTTTTTTAATAATTATGCTAGTGCTTTGACAGCAGCTAATGTTATGATGCACATTCCAGAAACCTGGCATAAAACAAAACTTGCAAGTTATGACTGGTCGATAGGTTTCCTGCACAAGAATAAGAAAATAATATACAAATTCTAAAATTGAAAAACATTGCTTTTAATCATACTACTGTGAAAAAATTCTTTAGTAACGTACAAGAAATGTATCCCATCAGCAATGTGAATCTTAAGATGTATGAAGCTTATAATCAACCAACCAACCAATAACTAAATGATAACTAAGTTTAGTTGATATTGATATCTTTCACACTAGTAAACATTAAAAGGTTTTGGAAAGGTAAGGAACAGAGTCACCACTCACGCTTGACAGATGGCGTGTGAGAGCTGTATCATTGTCACCATTAAACCAAACTCTAATGCAACTAAACTACTTACCAGAAAAGGAAACCACCAAGTCCATATAGGCGAGCCCCTGAGTACAGGTTAGGTCGGGGTCAGGTGACAAATAAAAACATCTTAAAATACCATTATTGTTTTTTATTTACTTATGTCAGTATTCTGCAGATTTCTTTTTTGTTATTCATTCCATAACACCAAAAAATCTTTTAATACATTTCGATTGTTATTGAATAAAGTATTACCAAACA
This sequence comes from Magicicada septendecula, assembly GCA_034769895.1. Taxonomy (NCBI): domain Eukaryota; kingdom Metazoa; phylum Arthropoda; class Insecta; order Hemiptera; family Cicadidae; genus Magicicada; species Magicicada septendecula. The sequence continues at coordinate 64,912,918 of CM068373.1, read as the reverse complement.
TCCAGTAAACTTTTAATTCAGACCAAATATTTAGCAATGGTCTGTGAAAAAATTCTTTAGGAACTTATAAGAAATGTATCCTATCAGCAATGTGAATCTTAAGATGTATTAAACTTACAATCGACCAACCAACAACCAATAACTACAAAGAAAACTAAATGAGGACCCTTATTTAGTGGCTATTGTTTTCCTTTCACACTAGTTAACATTAATAAGTTCTGGAAAGGCATTAATAGGCCTAACTGCCGCTATGCCTCAGTTGCGATCTATGATACCACTGGTCAAATTGTAGTGTTAGATTGCAGTAAAACTTGACCATTTATCATTTGAAGATCACTATGCTATGGCCATTCAACAAAATCGTGAAGCGACCAATCAACAAAATTCAGTCAGCAACACAAGGAATATTGTGTGAATATCAGTTTTGGTAACAGTAATACATTAATCTCTAGTACAATTATCATTAGTTTATTATGACAAACTGACATTTAGGGAACAGATCTTATCAATAATTTCATAATTTTTCTTCGTATCGGCCATCTAAGGACCACATGCCAATTTCAATTCTTTACTCTTTGTTCTTTCCTTTTTTCCAATATTCTTTCATCTTCTCACTGTGTCTCTTCTTCCTGTCTTCAGTCCACTTTGAACTTGCGTTTTTCTCTTTCTCTTTCCTACCCTGGACTCCCTCCATTTTTAACACTTTTGCCCGAAAAACATCTTAAATTGCTTCTTCTGCATGTATATTATTTTTTTTCTAAATCCTTTTGGACTTCTTTAATCCAACTTGATGTTGACTTCTTCCCCCACAGATATTTGAAGATTTATAATTTATTATTGATAATTATACAGAATTTCATAATTTATTATTTAATGTTCTTATTTTATAGAGTATAGTCACAGTATATTCACAGTTTGTATTCATTGTTTTGTACCATGGCTTTAAAGGTTTATACCATGTTTTGTAGTGCCAAATACCACTTTAAAGTCCAGCAAGTATTAATGTTACTATATGGTGCAAGTATATTTTTGTCTTATAAAGATTACAATGGTAAGTTTGAACATTACATTTTCTCAGTTTCCATAAAAAATAAATCACTGTCATTTGTTACAAACATACTTGGTTCTCCTAATTATCTTAATTTATATTGTGACAAATAGCAAGAGTAAATGTTTTTGTACAAATATCACATTAGAACATGTTAATGCCAGAATGTGTTAGATTATATTGTGATAAACACCCAGGCTGAATAAAAGTATCTGTACAAAATCACACTTGTATAAATTAATGACAGCACATATTACTTATGACTTCCCAATCCAGCAGACCAAGTGAATGGTTTTGTGCAAACTACACAGTGGTACTCCTTAATGCTAGCAAACATTAATAAGCAAGTACACTAAAAACTCGTTTATCTAAATTTGATGGGACCACGCCCGTTTCAGATAAACCGAGACTTCTATTTAATAATAATAATTTAAGTTACTTACAGTGAGTATGACACAATGCACTATAAAAGAGCACTGCACTGTAAATTATAATTTCTACATTACTGGAACAGTCCTATTGCTTGTTCGTACGGTAATCAATCATAGTTTTGTGACTAAGCTTTGAAGCTCGTTTGCTGGCTGCCCGATCTCAAAATTGTTTCATTGTTCTGTAGGGGAAGTTTTAATGTTTACATTTATGTTTAAGTTACTTTATGTGTACAATATATGAACATAATACTTTGTTCGAAAATTTCAACAAATCGATAACAATTCAGAGTACTCCTTATCCTGGTTAGTTATTATTGACTTTCTACTTTATATCACATGGAATCGCTTATCTACACTATTAAATATAGATTATAGCATTAGGATAATGCTTTTGTGTATTTTTAAAATGTTGCAGTCATTCGGCTCCCCTTGCTGAATGCAACAAGCGTTAGCACTAATTCAAATGGAATAAGTTTAAATAACCGCGCGATAGTAAATTACCCGTCGATTGGTCAGCCGTTCCCTGACGTCATGCCCCGTGTCCTTTACAATGAAGCCGTTGTCTTGGTTAGTTCACATTTAGTCGTACACCAGACCGGCCATGTGAGCAGAGCCGCCCGTCGCTGAACGTTTGCCGATTTTGGAAGCCTCGATGACCAAGTTCGTAGCTTGGTTCGACCTACGGGAGTAAGGAATCCGAACATCAACCCGTCTGCAGGATTTTCCTTTTAAGATCTTCTGGAATGGACACATCAGTCCACAACATGAACTGAAAAAACGCGGACGTCACGACGAGCTACGGAAAGCCACGAATGGAGCACTTCAAACTACCAAGTAACTGTAATGATTAGTGATACTCTGCAGGAGTTACTGTGCGAATAAAAACAAAAAGAAAGAGTAAATCAAATTTCTCACCTTAGGTGATGTGAACTAATATCTTTTAATTCAAGTACTTTGTGGTGTAAGATAATACAGAAAAACTGTCCTGAACGATTCATAGCTTGCATGTTGTATGTTGCCTGTTGTAAACTGGCATTGATTTATGATACTATTTAGTTCTTGTTACTTGATTAACCCTGCTTTAACTTACGTAGCTGTTAACTTTCAGTAAACTATTGGATCAGTGTATAATCTTTTGGTATTTAAATTAATCAAGTTATAGTTAATTCACTTATTAATTTTTCGCTGACTGATTTACGATTGCATACATTTCGAGGCTCATTTTAGATTCAAATAAATGGGCTGTGGCCCTCTGCTCACTGATTGGTGGTATTAAGATTTATTTAATGCACTCACACCTCTCCCTTTGATGTTTATGTAGATATTATGGCTGTTTTAGGTACATTTTGTAGTAAGTAAGGAGATATTAGTAGTGGTAGTATTTTAATTATTTCTAGTGTATTTTGTGTGTCACGTTTTTGGGGCTCGGCGGCATAACATGGCTCAAAAATGTACTAAAAATTGTTTCAGATAAACCGGATTCTCGGATAAACAATTCGGATAAATTAGTTTCTTAGTGTATTAATATATGACTTGTCGAACCATAACCCAAAATTAATATTCTTCTATAAGTGTCACACGTTCCTCTTACTGCCAGAATGTATAAATTTATGATGCGATGTATGGCCTGCCACGGTGTTTTTGTATGAATGCCCCACTGGTTCTTCTTAATGATGATCATGTAATAATAATTTATATTGTGACAAACCACTAGCTTGAGTAAATGTTTTTGTACACATGTCACATTGGTACTTCCTAATGCCAGCATGTATTATGTTGTGATAAATAAACCGCTCGAGCAAATGTTTTTGCACAAATCCCACACTGGTATTTGTTAATGCCAGAATACTTTACTTTATGATGTGTCAAACTACTGTTATGAGTAAATGTTTTTGCACAAACGTCACACTGGTACTTCGTACTGCCAGCATGTAATTCTTTATGAGCTTTCAAATTATAATTATTACTGAATGTTTAATGAAGAAATTTGTGTTAGTGGTTGAAATCACAATCAGAATGATCACAGTTGCACACCACTATATAAAAATTATCCCGATTAGCGCTTTCAAGCATCACAGCCCATCGTCAGATCGGAATAGGCAGAAATTATTTTAAAACAAACCCTTCACCCCTCTCCCCCACCCTGCTCACACACAAAAAACTATAATATAAATGACCCTTCCCCACCCCCTAAACCCTGTCCCACCATCTGCACAGTTACATATTTTTCTAGCACATTCCTTGTGTTTCAGTGTTGTGTGTGTGTGTGTGTGTGTGTGTGTGTGTGTGTGCATCCTTTTAAACTTACCCTCTTCCTCTCCACACACGTGGGTCAGTCACACACCCTTATTTTAAAACATCCAATTAGTACTATGCAATATAATTCTTAATCTTATCTATCTGTCCTCTATCATTTACTTCTTAGTCATGTTATAAAATATTTCTTCATTATCAAATTTAATTTTAATATTAATTAAATTGTCTAACCCTTTTTCTCTTTCTTTCGATATTTCTAACTCCTCTCTAAGCTTCCTTTCAACTGTGTTATTTACTACTTTTACTATTTCGTATTCTTCCAAAGGATTAACAAACTTATGGTTGTCTTCTATGAAATGTCTTGCATATAACGAATTGGTTGTTCTATTACCTTCTCCACGTTTGTGGTCAGACAACCTGCATACGTATTTTCGTCCTGTCTCACCTAGGTACACTTTGTTGCAGTCTTTACATTTTAATTTATAAATTCCGCTTTTCTGTAATACTGGAATGTTTTCTATATTCTTATTCCTTATCTTATCAAATACCGTTTCACATTTTTTAATAGCTATATCTACTCCATATTTATTAAAACATTTTATAATTTTTCTAGTATGTGTACCTATGTATGTCAATGACCCTGCATAATTCTTTTGTTCTGGTTCTATTTTAGCTTTTTGTATGTTAACCCTTTTCATAACTTTATCCACTATGTTGGTGTTATAATTAGTATTCCTTACAATTCCCTTTATCGTTTTTAACTCCCTATCTTTTGATTCGGTCTCTTTTAAACACTTCTGAGCTCTGTAACAAAATGAATTGATTGCCGCCATTTTATATCTATATGGGTGGTAAGACTCTCTTGGTATAATTATATCAGAATACGACTCTTTCCTAAATATCCCAAACTGTAGTTTCTCATTATCCTTAATTTCTAGTTCAAATCTAAGTAATTTATTTTCTTACCTCCTATCTCTTCTTTAAATTGTAAGTTTTTATCCTTATTATTTACCTCATTTATAAACTCATGCACTTCTTCTATGCTTCCTTCCCAAATTACTAATACATCATCAACGTATCTAGACCATAATTTTATATTGTCTTTATACTTAGTGGAAGTTGTTAATTGCTTTTCAAAATCATTCATGTATATTTCAGCAAGAATAGGGGATAATGAAGACCCCATAGGTAAACCTTTTTTCTGTATATAAAACTTGTTATTAAACCTAAAATAGTTGTGATTTACACATTCTTTAATTACTTTCATCAACTGCTTTTTATACCTGTATTCTCCCATATTATTATCGTTTATTAACTTAATAACTTTATTTACTGTGATATTGGTAAACATGTCCTTAACATCCAGTGATATCAATTTTGTATTTACATTAATCCTAATATTTTCTAATTTTTCTATCAATTTTACATTATTCTCTATGTTGTATTTTGTCCCAAATTCATATTTCTCTTTCAGTACTCTGCTAACTTCCTTTGATAATTTATAAATAGGTGCATTAATAAAAGAAACAATCGGTCTAATTGGTTTTCCTTCTTTATGTATCTTAACCTGACTTTTAAAAGTTTGTGCTGTTGGATTACTTTCCAATAAATACTTTTTCTTATTTTCTTCTATAAATGTTATCTGTTTCATCATTTGTTTTATCCTTGACTGGTACTTACTTGTATAATCATACTTTATTTCCTCGTATGTATATAGACATAGCTATTTAAAAATGTGAAACGGTATTTGATAAGATAAGGAATAAGAATATAAAAAAATTCCAGTATTACAGAAAAGCGGAATTTATAAATTAAAATGTAAAGACTGCAACAAAGTGTACCTAGGTGAGACAGGACGAAAATTCGTATGCAGGTTGTCTGACCACAAACGTGGAGAAGGTAATAGAACAACCAATTCGTTATATGCAAGACATTTCATAGAAGACAACCATAAGTTTGTTAATCCTTTGGAAGAATACGAAATAGTAAAAGTAGTAAATAACACAGTTGAAAGGAAGCTTAGAGAGGAGTTAGAAATATCGAAAGAAAGAGAAAAAGGGTTAGACAATTTAATTAATATTAAAATTAAATTTGCTAATGAAGAAATATTTTATAACATGATTAAGAAGTAAATGATAGAGGACAGATAGATAAGATTAAGAATTATATTGCATAGTACTAATTGGATGTTTTAAAATAAGGGTGTGTGACTGACCCACGTGTGTGGAGAGGAAGAGGGTAAGTTTAAAAGGATGCACACACACACAACACTGAAACACAAGGAATTTGCTAGAAAAATATGTAACTGTGCTGATGGTGGGACAGGGTTTAGGGGGTGGGGAAGGATCATTTATATTATAGCTTGTTGTGTGTGAGCAGGGTGGGGGAGAGGGGTGAAGGGTTTGTTTTAAAATAATTTCTGCCTATTCCGATCTGACGATGGGCTGTGAGGCTTGAAAGCGCTAATCGGGATAATTTTTATATAGTGGTGTGCAACTGTGATCATTCTGATTGTGATTTCAACCACTAACACAAATTTCTTCATTAAACGTCTGTTAAGATGTGCAATCGACTACAGGTAATGGGCAACAACAATAAGGTAAGTAAAGTTTTTAAATATCTTAAGTTAAAAGTTAAATTGAAGAGGGTTTTAAGTAAAATTGGTTTAATAAACAATGTCTGGATAATAATGTCATCCCAAAGTACGCTCAAGTTAAAATTAAAAATAAGAACAGTGTAGCCAAAAAAGTAAAAGAACAAAGCGAGAAGTTGTGGATAAAACTGGAAATAAGGTCACTCTACGGCTTAATCAATAGATATAATAGGGATTTATATGACAGACACATAGAATTGTTAAGAATATACTCGTATGTAGAGTTAGAAGAAATATTATATAATTTTGGTTTGGGGTATGTAGAAAAGAAATTGGAAAAGAAAAATAAAAAAATGGTAGATAAGTTAAATTAATTAATAAGAAAGAACGAAGTAAAAAAGGAACACCTCTCTAAGAATAACTATGAAAAAAGAGTAATAAACCTTACAGAGGTGAATTTCAGTACACAAGAAAAAGAAATGTTAGCAAAAGGCTTAAAATACGCACCGCTACCAGAATTAAATCAAGAAAAAACGATTATTGATTGCGAAAGCATAATACAAAAACTAGGAAATGGAAATGATAAAAAAAGAATAAGGTGGGAAGTAGGGAATGTAGTAGATAAAATATTTAAGAAAAGTTTGTATAATTCAAAAAATGAACAAAAAAAAATCAACTGTAACTAAACTTAAGAATAAAATAAAGAAGAATGATATTATAGTTACGAAGGCGGACAAAGGAAATACAATGGTACTACTGAGAAAGGACGAATACATAAAGAAAACGGAAGAATTTATAAGGAAAGGACCATACGAGGAAATAAAGTATGATTATACAAGGTAAGTACCAGTCAAGGATAAAACAAATGATGAAACAGATAACATTTTTAGAAGAAAATAAGAAAAAGTATTTATTGGAAAGTAATCCAACAGCACCAACTTTTAAAAGTCAGGTTAGGATACATAAAGAAGGAAAACCAATTAGACCGATTGTTTCTTTTATTAATGCACCTATTTATAAATTATCAAAGGAAGTTAGCAGAGTACTGAAAGAGAAATATGAATTTGGGACAAAATACAACATAGAGAATAATGTAAAATTGATAGAAAAATTAGAAAATGTTAGGATTAATGTAAATACAAAATTGATATCACTGGATGTTAAGGACATGTTTACCAATATCACAGTAAATAAAGTTATTAAGTTAATAAACGATAATAATATGGGAGAATACAGGTATAAAAAGCAGTTGATGAAAGTAATTAAAGAATGTGTAAATCACAACTATTTTAGTTTAATAACAAGTTTTATATAGAGAAAAAAGGTTTACCTATGGGGTCTTCATTATCCCCTATTCTTGCTGAAATATACATGAATGATTTTGAAAAGCAATTAACAACTTCCACTAAGTATAAAGACAATATAAAATTATGGTCTAGATACGTTGATGATGTATTAGTAATTTGGGAAGGAAGCATAGAAGAAGTGCATGAGTTTATAAATGAGGTAAATAATAAGGATAAAAACTTACAATTTAAAGAAGAGATAGGAGGTAAGAAAATAAATTACTTAGATTTGAACATAGAAATTAAGGATAATGAGAAACTACAGTTTGGGATATTTAGGAAAGAGTCGTATTCTGATATAATTATACCAAGAGAGTCTTACCACCCATATAGATATAAAATGGCGGCAATCAATTCATTTTGTTACAGAGCTCAGAAGTGTTTAAAAGAGACCGAATCAAAAGATAGGGAGTTAAAAACGATAAAGGGAATTGTAAGGAATACTAATTATAACACCAACATAGTGGATAAAGTTATGGAAAAGGGTTAACATACAAAAAGCTAAAATAGAACCAGAACAAAAGAATTATGCAGGGTCATTGACATACATAGGTTCACATACTAGAAAAATTATAAAATGTTTTAATAAATATGGAGTAGATATAGCTATTAAAAAATGTGAAACGGTATTTGATAAGATAAGGAATAAGAATATAGAAAAAATTCCAGTGTTACAGAAAAGCGGAATTTATAAATTAAAATGTAAAGACTGCAACAAAGTGTACCTAGGTGAGACAGGACGAAAATACGTATGCAGGTTGTCTGACCACAAACGTGGAGAAGGTAATAGAACAACCAATTCGTTATATGCAAGACATTTCATAGAAGACAACCATAAGTTTGTTAATCCTTTGGAAGAATACGAAATAGTAAAAGTAGTAAATAACACAGTTGAAAGGAAGCTTAGAGAGGAGTTAGAAATATCGAAAGAAAGAGAAAAAGGGTTAGACAATTTAATTAATATTAAAATTAAATTTGATAATGAAGAAATATTTTATAATGTGACTAAGAAGTAAATGATAGAGGACAGATAGATAAGATTAAGAATTATATTGCATAGTACTAATTGGATGTTTTAAAATAAGGGTGTGTGACTGACCCACGTGTGTGGAGAGGAAGAGGGTAAGTTTAAAAGGATGCACACACACACACACACACACACAACACTGAAACACAAGGAATGTGCTAGAAAAATATGTAACTGTGCAGATGGTGGGACAGGGTTTAGGGGGTGGGGAAGGGTCATTTATATTATAGTTTTTTGTGTGTGAGCAGGGTGGGGGAGAGGGGTGAAGGGTTTGTTTTAAAATAATTTCTGCCTATTCCGATCTGACGATGGGCTGTGAGGCTTGAAAGCGCTAATCGGGATACTTTTTGTATAGTGGTGTGCAACTGTGATCATTCTGATTATTACTGAATGTTTTTGCACAACCGTCACACTGGTGCTTCCTAATGCCAGTATGTGATTCTTTATGACGTTTCAAATTACTATTATCTGTAAATGTTTTTTCACAAATATCACACTGGTACTTAACGCCATCATGTATTGCTTTATGACGTGTCAAACTACTACTATGAGTAAATGTTTTTACACAAACGTCACACTGGTAGTTCATACTGCCAGCATGTAATGCTTTATGAGTTTTCAAATAATAATAATTACTGAATGATTTTGTACAAATGTCACACTGGTACTTAATGCCAGCATGTAGTAATTTATGAGTTTTCAAATAACCAGAGTGGGTGAATGTTTTTGCACAAAAGTCACACTGGTTTTTCTTAATGCAGAATGTATTACTTTATGACGTGTCAAACCACCAGCCTGAGTAAATGTATCTGAACAAATATCATCCTGGAGTTTGTTATTTTTATGAGCTGGTGTAGAATGCTTTAATGAAGGCAGTGATAGTGATGAAATGGATTGATTCTGTACTGAACGTTTTATATGTTGTTCACACATCTTAGCAGAATTCACTTCATCATGCATCATTGTCAGTGGCTGTAACTGGAACATATGAGGACAGAATTGTCAATAGTACATCATTGGTTATCAGTGGCGGTCGGTGCCTCCAAAAAGTGGTGGTTGCACGCGTCAATTATGAAAATTACTGTATTTGCCATCAGTTTAATAAGATAAAAAATAGCAATAAATAACATACAGAATGTTCATATAATAATATGAAGAATACAAAACTGTAATTGTACGCAGTAAATAGGAAAATGACAAAAATACCATAATATCGTGTAACAAATAACATGAAATTAATGCTATATAAAAAAGATATGACAAACACTTACCAAATATTAGGTTACTTGAAAAGAAAATCCATTCTCGGCAGACTTCCAACATAATTTGCAAAAATTCATTCAGAATTCTTTTAGAGGTGCCTTTAAATACGGTTGCTTTCGCCAAATGGGAATTTAAAGCAGAATCTAATTTCGCAGTATAATCAATCATCCCCCTAAAAATTCCAGGGTTTGTGGAGTCATCTGTTTCATCATAGCCTCTTAAAGCAATTTCAAAAACGCCACAGAACCGTATACAATTAATTATAATATTCAAAATGTGCCTATTTTGTTTTACTTGTTCATTGTGAGCAGCAATGTTCCGCCTGTAGACTATCTAATTGTTCAGCTACATTTGAAGAACCTAAAAGGGCTAACTTTAAACTATTTTGTATATGGGTGGCTGAAGCTTCATGCTTTTTAATCCTATCTGACAGATGATTTATGTTTTTTAAAATCAGCTTTAGTCCAAGTGCCCTCACCCCCAAAGAGCAAACAAGTAAAACAATAAAGTGCAGGTTTTGTATCACACCCACATAACCAGCTACATTTAGAATACACAGTTTTATTAAATTTCCTATTAAATGTTCTCTTTCCCGATGTCACTGTTTGGTTTAAATTTGCAAGATCAGGTGTTGGTTTACCTAATGCTTTAATTTCTATCTTTTCTGCAATAGGCCTTGAAATAAAAGGAGTTTCTATTAAATTTACTACAGAATTCATTGTAAATTATTATGCTCAAGCCGAAAATTCTTCACCAAAATATAAAACAAATGTTATTTTTACGTGTTAACGAAACACCTAAATAAATAAATATTAAAGCTTATACTTATAGTAGTAAGAGACCAGCAGATTCCTTCCTCAGCTTCAGTTAGTCTGAATTCTTTACATTCAGTTCACTGAAATATTACTATACGAGACACTAAACACTTTAACACTACACTCACAAAACATATAATAATCGTCGTCTCAAAGATGTAATGACAGCTAAAAAAAAAACGCAAAACATATACAAACAATTACGAAAACTAGTAACACTACAAACGTAACCTCAAAATTTAGTTTTTAAAACACAGCGCTTTAGAACGACTATTCACTGTCCACGTGTGCTGTACTAGCGCAGCCAGACGAGGTTTGCAGGAACAAAGTACACCACGGGCTTAGCATAGCGCTGGCATAGAGAGATATCAACGTAGCCTCTGTTTTCCGAGCTGAATGCTATTCTACCGTAAAGGAACCAGCTTCTAGGTGGTATATACACCCCCAAGCGTCGCGCCAATTTTAAATGACACGCACGGACATAAAACATGCCGTAGCGTATAATTATGATTCACAGTTATCTTACGAAGCTACTAAATTGCATTTTTGGCTAAAGATAATATTTCGTAAAATCCTGGGGGTTGTGCAACCTTGCAACCTAGGCAGTGACCGCCACTGTTGGTTATTAATAAATGAGAAAACTGCATTTAAAAACATAATCAATCTACAAACCTAGTTTCAATCATGCTTGTAAAAATTAACTTTATCGATGTATCACTGTAATACTATTTACTGTATCTACTACTCATTATAAGAAAAATATACTACAAATTACATCATGTTCTTATAGTCCGGGAGGCAGTGACATATTTCAGTGCCTCATTTCATTCCCTGAGTGACCCTTATTTTCAAAAAATATACGTTCCCCTCGCCCATAAACGCTTGGTCTGGCAGCCATTCATCAGTCCAATGGCGTGCGGGCGCGTTTAAAAAATCATGTATTTGGCCAAAATCATTCGCACTAAATTTTTTTGAATACATTATGGGCATAATAAAATGTATGAAAAAATTTCTGGCAGCTTACCTTCAGTCCAAAATGGGTCTGGCACGTGATCAAACGTGTCAAAAAAAATAAGTTTGACTTACAACATTCTTTTAGAAAAATTTTTTATGAATAATTTTTAACGTATAATGTATATAAAAAATAGTCTGGCAGACTTTTAATAGTCCAAATGTGGTCTGGTAGCCGATCAAAGACGTAAATACGTAGCCTGGTGCAACTACTTTTCATTTTCATCTAAGAAGAAACGGTTGTCGTTGTCGCTTGTAATGCCACCTGTTGGCTATTTATGAAAACTAAAGTTTGGTCTCCATGGTAGCCTCCAAACATAAATAATCGTTCAGAGAATGTTATTGTTTGCTGAATGTCTCAAATGTAGAGATTGTATAAAATTTTAATGATTACTAGAATAAATGTTGTATACCTGGAATAACTGTAATAATATTGTGACCGTTACACAGATTTGGGGACGTATACCTGCTCCTCCTATCCCCTCCTGAAATTGCGAAGCATAGGACTTCGAGCTCGAAAAAGCAGCTGTAGGGATCACTGAGCAGTTCGTACATTGCCATGCTGTAGAGCAGTCGAAGTACAGAAAATGGCCTCGAAAATATTCTGTGTTTTGTGTAGAAAGATTTTGCAGTAAGTTTGTTTAATGAAGAGTCTTTGAAAAAGTGTGCTGACTTATTGGAAATTCGCAAACGACACAATTTAAAATGGAAAGACTTGAAATTGCCAAAAGTATCGAGTGGTTCTGAAGGTTATCATCTAAAATGCTACAAAAACTTTTCGGCAATCATGGCCAAATACTAAGTGAATGCCTCGGCGGAGGGAGGATCGACGTCTGGGTCTGGAGCATCGACGCCTACAACGAGGGGATTGACGCCGGCACCGAGAGCATCGACGCCTGGCTCCAGAACATCGACGCCGGCACCGAGAGCACAGATGCCTGCATCAAGAGCAATAAAGCCTACACCGAAAAATAAAAGTGTCGAAATATCACATGAAGAATGCATCGTTTCTTCACCCGAACCCTTGAATTTAAGTGCACAGAACGGATGTTTGTTTTGTTATACGCCTCGAAAAAGGATCAAAGGTCGGTTACAAAAATTAATTACGACATCAAATCAAGCGGCAATTGATATTTTAAAATCTAACGCTACAATTTTAAATGATATTTCGTTATTAATGAAAATAGATGACTCACTGTCAGCGCACAACGATATAAAATATCATAAACTTTGTAAAGTTCATTATCAAAACCAGAGCTCATCATATACAGCAAAACAGCAAGAGAAAAAAGAGTGGCATTTTAAACGAAATTTCCATAATCTCGCTTACCAGCAAATTTGTTGTTTTGTAAATGAAAATGTCGTAAAAAAAAGAACTGTTTTTTCCTGTCATATTTGAAAACAATCTACGTCAACTTACTTTCCAAATCGTATGGCAGTTTAAATGGAAGTTTTAGAAAAACAAATTTCAGTACACGCCACTTAGAAGAAAGATTATTGAGCACGTTCAAGAGGAAAATAAATGTAATATCATTTAACAACAACAAAATTGTCAAACCATATTCTGGCGTTTTCTTGGACAATAATTTAATTGAACTAGAAACGCAGGATATTTTACAACGAGCAGCAATCATTTTAAGAGACGAAGTTCTGAAAATAAAAGCAAATAAATTGCCAGATAAGCTGACAAGTAATGATTTGATTACCGAATGCTCAGTACCAAAAACTGTCAACGATTTTTTCGTAATGTGTCTAAGTGGTACAAGTTCTCGTCGAAAAAACAGCAGTTATTGTCAGCGATTAAGTAGCTCTTTTTCACAAGATTTGATTTTTTCCATTACTAATGGAAAAATAAAAACATCCAAGCATATCACTTTAGGTATGGCGCTTAAGGGGATGACGAACAGTAAAAAAGTAATTAATATTCTCAATCTATATGGTCACTCTTGCAGCTACACTGTTGTGGAAGAGTTAGAAACAGAAGCAACTTTTTCGAGTACTAATCGATCTGACGTTTGCCCCGACGATATCGTGCGCTCATCTGATTTGTGTACAGGACTCGCATTTAATAATTTTGATAGGTTTGTCGACACGGCCTCAGGCAAAGATACATTGCACGATACAGTCGGCATAATTTTTCAAGAAGTTCATAGCAACTCTGCTAATGTAAATGAGCATGCCATGGGAAGCGTCAGTGAAATTGATCAAACTGAAGAAGAAGCTGGTTCAAGTTCAAGAAAGAGAAGACGTACTTTTGATATAATAGAACCAGATATAAAACCGTATCCAAAAAAGCCGAAACTTGCGGAAACTTTGCTACCTCTTGATGATCCAATGCGCTCGACAGTTTCAGTCAATCTTACATCATCAAAAAGCATACATTTTTCGTGGATGTTATCGCACTTCTTAGAAATACCGAACACTCCTATGTGGGTCGGATTTAATAATTTAATCTACGATGACACTACAAGTAAACAAAGAGTTTCATACTTAACGACAATAAACTTATCACCTTCGAATAAAGCGGTTGTGAGACACACGATGCTCAAAGGACTACAAGTTGCTGAAGATGCAACGAAAATTACATGCAGATTACATATGATCTTGCGATCGCAAAAATAGCTTTACAAATTCAATGCGAAGAGAAGCCTTTGTTCGATAAATTATTCATTCATTTAGGCCAATTTCACGCTATGATGGCTTTTTTTAAAGCGGTGGGTAAATTTATCGAAAATTGCGGTATAACCAATATTATAGTGGATACTGAAATGCTTGCCAGTGGTTCTGTCTATGGATTTATTACTGGTAAGCACTTTAATAGGTGCAAACGCTTACATCCCATGATATCCTTGGTCATACAAATTCTATCTTTTGAAAGATTCGTAGAAATGAATGATGTTCAAATTACACCAGCAATCACACAGTATTTAACAGAGTTTCAGAAGCAAAAATCGGTAAATCCTACTATTAACAATGAAAATATTATAGAATTATTTGAGAGATACGAATCTTTCATGCATGAAGTTCGTGAAGGCATACACGGGAAAACGCCGCAGTTTTGTGTTATTTATATACAGCTGATTGAATATTATTTAATGTTGAATCGAAGCATCAGAATGGCTGATTTCGAATTATTCAAGTTTGTTTTACCTAAAATAAGTAATTTGTTTTTTATTTTTAACCAGCAAAATTACTGTAGATATTTAATAAAATATCATGATAATTTGTTGAAAGTTGACGAAACACATCCTGGCCTACGGCAACAATTTGAAAGAGGCTCTTTCGGCATTAAAAGGACCGATAAAGCATTTTCTCGACAGCTAATCGACATAACTTTAGAAACTATAAATGCAGATGCTGCAAATAAATTAACTGGCATCGTTCACACGAGTAATTCGATCTCTGCACGTCAACGCTGGTGTAAGAGTCATACCACCCGAGCAAATATTATTAGTGACGTTATGGAACAATCAGGCTTAAGGAAATCTCAGGATATTACATCAGACTTACAAAATCAAGAACAGTAAAATTCAACTAAATACTTTTATTGAAAATATACGACAAAAGGTCAATCCATTTGCAGCAGATCTTGATAAACAATATTTATTCAATATTTCTACTGGCCAAGCAGCTGAAGGAAAAGTAGGTGATTTTCTACTTAATATAGGAGAAAATGGAGGCGAAAAGTGCAAAAAATTTATCGATGTGTTCTCAAGATCAAAATAAATTTGAAAGCTCAATAAAAAAAAAATTTTAGTTTCGCAGACATGTTTAAAAAAAAGAAAATTAATGTAACTAATGGGAAAGTTTTAGAAGTAAAATTACAGCAAGATTTGTTTGGGCAGCTGCTTAGTATTTCATTGAAGAAGACATTAGATATTGACAAAGTTTTACAATATCCATTGACGCCCGTTCCACTTTCATTGTGCCATCTTGACGGAACGATGTGCAAGACTGATAAGTCGGCTTTATTAAAATTACTAGAACATGAAATAGTTAATGAAGCGCCAGCAACGAAGAACGTGATGGTTTTTGATGGCTTCTTTGTATTACATTTAATGAAAGAAGTACCATTGACATATGGAAATATTGCTAAAAAAAATACTTCAACTTTTTGTATCAAACGAAGCACGCAATATAATCATTACATTTGATAGATATTTCGCGCCATCTATCAAAGATAATGAGCACATTTTCAGAGGCGTGAGTAAAGAACAACGGCAATATCGTATAAGCGGAGCCGAGCAAGTCCGTCACACTGATTTTGGAAACGAACTAAAAAATAATTTTAAGAAAGAATTAGTTCGTTTTTTGCTAGAGGAATGGAGTAAGGAAGAAATGCCATTCATCGACTCGCAATTTTTTTTGTTAATTATGAATATTGTTATAAATACTGTTACGACGGTCTACTCGATCGTCGTAGGTACAGTGGAAACAAAATAAGTACAAGACACCAATTAAGTCACTAATCACACCTTAAATGTTACAGTAAAACAGTTCGTAATTAACAACACAGTCTCTACAACAAATCAAATGAAAATTGTACACACGCAATAAAATGTCCACAAATATTAAAACAATTGAATTACAATTGTTCCGTCTGATTATAAAACGCAACACTTCACTAATAACTACTTGAACGTACACAGTAATAACTCGAACCGCTCTGGAAATATATCGCACTAATACTCTCGAACCGCACTATCCAATATCTCGCATTGAACTGAAATCTAAGGCCGCTACCCGATGTATTTATAGTCACGCTCACACACCAGAAGCTTCCAAACTGCGTCTTATCTCTCGCGAACTACGTAATTACTACGGCCTTGACACAGGCCGCGAGCGCCCCGCGAAGCCCGACACAGCCGAGAAGATTCTCGCAAAATGCGTCTCTAGTAGCACGTACACCACACGCTTACATTCTGGACCTCTCTGGAACGTTCGATAAACACGTAGATTGTTCTGTGACGTCGTAACAATACGAAGTTATTGATCACCGTGTTGTGAAAACGCTTGAAAATGATTTATCGTGTCCTGAACACGAAGAAGCAGACACAAAGATAATTTTTCACGTTGCCAGGCTTCAAGATGATGGTAATGTTCTCATACGATGTTCGGACACGGACGTTTTAATTATATTATTGGAGAACATGGAATTTTTTAACACCGAATCAACAATATGGATGCACGTTGGAGTAGGGAATAATCAACGGTATATTAATGTTACTAAATTGTATGAAACGCTGGGAAAAGATTTGTGTGTATCTTTGCCAGCTTTCCATGCTTTCACAGGGTGTGATTTCAACCCGGCATTTTTCCATAAAGGTAAAAAGCGTCCTTTTGATATTCTACAACGCTCTGACAAGTATATAAAAGCGTTCACCGATTTAGGTGCTTTTCCGGATTGCGACAAATCTACACTGGCTACAATAGAGGAATTTTTATGCCGAGTCTACGGATCAAACCAGATTACATCTATTAATCAAACACGATTAGCGCTCTTTTCAAAAGCATACAAATTTACCGGTAATGAAAAGCATTTCCGTATAAATACCAAGAATTTCGACGCATCTAATCTACCACCATGTCAATCGGAACTTCGACAGCACTTACTGAGGACCGCTTACATCACAAAAATTTGGAAAAACTCACATTCACAGATCCCTACTACATTATCTCCAATCGAGCATGGCTGGGAAGAATGCGACGGAATGTATGCCTTCAAATGGTTTGAAGGCGATCAATTACCGGATGAAGTGAGCGATATAATTCTAGAGCCAGAGAGCAACACTGATAAAGTTATTGTTAATGATTTTATTAAATTCAATCTAGCAACAATTTTTAATAAACATGAAAACATTTTTTAAATTAATCTACATTCCACACATATGTTTAATTAAAATATAATTTTTAAATTCCGTCACATTTCTAATTTAATTATAGTCAATACAGTTTACAATTTAGATGAACATTCATTTTATCTTGTAATTTCTTTATTTATTGCATTCAAAAAAACGTATAATTTATATTTAATGTTATTTGCATTGACAGATGATGAATGAAGATTCTGAAGCCAACTGCGAACGAGAGTACGATTCTGATCAATGTTTTCAAAATGAATCGGATGATGATGAGGATGATGATTATTTTGAAGGCACAGCGCAGGGCACTGAGGCGGTTGATGCCGTCGAGTTTGGTGATTTGTTTGATCAGTATTCTTCAGATGATCAGAATAACGCTTAAAACCTATTACAATGTATATATGTATGTATAGATAAAGCTTTTAAATAAATAAGTATTCCTATTTTAATTCATTTCTTTCAATTACAATAAATCGCTATAAATTAATTCACATCCTTACTCATGTCTGGTCAAGCTTCTTATTTTATTAAAATAAAGTATTAATAAATTATTTTCACAATAACTTAATCAAGTAATTTAAATACATATGTAACTAATTTACTATAAAAAATACAGCAGGAATGGATCGCGTTCTTCATAACCGTCCAGTGTGGCGCGCCTACGTATTTACTACTTTGATCGGCTGCCAGACCAGATTTGGACCATTAAAAGTCTGCCAGACTATTTTTTGTATACACTATATGTTAAAAATTATTCATAAAAAAATGGCTAAAATCCATCTAACAATCGTGCATTCATTACCTTGCATTTTAATAGAAAAGACAATGCTTGGTGATCGGTGTGTATTTCAAAATGAGTACCATACACATAATACCTGAATTGTTTCAGTGCATATACTATTGCAAGTATTTCTTTCTCTGATGTGGAGTAGTGTTTCTCTGCTCCTTTGAAGATTCTGCTGGCGTAGGCGATGACTCGATGTTCTCCTGTAGCATCTTGTTGATAGAGTACACTCCCTACGGCGTAGTCACTAGCATCAGAGTATATTACAAATTTACCTTCTCTTCGAGGATGGTGTAGCATAATATTCTCTACAAATAACATTTTTACTTGGTCGAAGGCATCCTGGTGTCGCTTCTCCCACATTCAATTCTTTCCTTTCCTTGTAAGTTCAAGTAAAGGTTGAGTTTTCTCAGCGTACAGTGGCGAAAACCTTCTGTAGTACCCTGTCAATCCTAAGAATGCTCTCAATCCTTTTATATTTTTGGGTATTGGGAAATTGCTTATGCTGGATATTTTTATAGGATCAGGTTGAATACCAGTGGATGAAATAATATGACCTAGGAATTGAATATAGGATTTTATGAATTCACATTTGTTTAGGTTACGGGATATGTTGGCTCGCCTAAACTTGTGGAATATGGTACTAAGATGTTCTAGGTGCTCTTCTAGCGTTCTAGATATTACAAGGATGTCATCTACAAAGATTATGGTGAAAGGTTCCACTTCAGGTCCTAATGCTTTTTCTAGACATTTTACGATTGCTGCCAAACACGTGCTTAGTCCGAAGGGTACTACCCTATGTTGGTAGCATTTACTTTTATACAGGAAGGCTGTGTATTTTCTGTCTTCTTCACGAATTGGAATTTGCCAGAAGCTTGAGCGTAAATCCAACTTGGTAAAATATCTAGCTCCTTCACACTTAGCAAATAACTCGTCCGCAGTAGGCGCACAGTCGTACTCTTTCAATACAATATTTTTCAGCTCCCTCATGTCAAGGCACGGACGGATATCCCCGCTCTTCTTCTTTACAACCACTAGAGGATTCAGAAAGTTGCTGTTCGATCTCTCGATGACTCCATTTTCTATCATGCGTCGTATTTCCAGTTCAACTTCTACCTCGTACTTCATTGGGATAGGATAGGTCCTCCTGACAAATTTCATAGAGTCTGATACAATTATAGTGTTCATATACTGTCGTCTGCATCGGTACTTCATTGAATATTTCACAGAATTCTTCAATTACTTCGTACAGTTGTTTTTCTTCCGGTGTTGTCATCCCTTCATCTGCTGTATGCACAAGGTGAGTTGGATCAAAACGTAATAGTGGTTTAGATATACTAATAGGCATTTTACCTGCCTCACACTCCTCTTCGGTCCTATTTAAATCTAATTCATGTTGAACATCCATATAATTACTCACAATCTTATTACTACTTATATCAATTTTATTATAACAATTGTTTTGCAGAGTCTCTAAAATAAGTTACCGAGTGATGAAGTCAATCTTCTCGCCATCGTCAATAGCACACTGCCTATCTTCTCCATCTCCTTCTCAATATTTGCCAAACATTCCATGCTGTTTTCCCCTTTATTTCCAGCAAAGGTTATTTTACTTCTGTCTTCGTTTGGTGCGGCGAACATTATTGTCTGCATGGGCCGTCTACGAAGTTCTTCTCGAAGCTGTTGCATTTCACCTTGGATTTCTTCCTTCATACGTGATACTTCCCGAGAACGGTCTTTTGCAGTCTCTTCAACCTTGTGCTCAATAACTACTGTACGCGCTTCTATATCTCTAATTTTACTAGTATCAGCTAGCAACGTATCATTAACAGTTTGAATCTTCTCATCCTGTTCTCGCGTAATAGTAATTAATTTATCATTTACACTTACATCTATTTGTTTCTGTACCTCCTTCATATCTCTTCTCCACTCAAGACGTAATTCTTTTTACATGTTTTCAATCCTTACTACTTGTTCATGTAAGGCTTGTTTAAAATTATTTTCAAGAGCTTCAATACGTGAGTTTGTATCAACAATCTTTTCTGTTCATTGTAAATTACAGTCAATTATACTTTGCTTTAATTCTATGTTGTCATGTTTCAACTGTAAATTATCGATTTTCAACTCTTCTACTCTCCGTAATTTTTATAGTGTCTTGTCTAAAATTTTCAGTTTGTTCTTCTAATTTATTTTTTAAACTTTCTGTTTGTTTCTCAAGTTTAGCATTTAAATTTTCTGTCTGTTTTGTGCTTAATTCATCTACCCAGGCACGCATCATAGTTTGAAGTGCTTCCATATCCAATCTTCCTGGTGTTGCCATGTTGAATTATTTATTATTTAAATATTTAGTAGTTATTCTTTAAGAATTATTACGATATTAATTGATGACTCGTTGGGCACTTGGTGAAACATATTAATACCAAGGGTTTGTAAAATATATAAACACACTTGGTAAGATCCATGTTTTTCGGTATCCAGGCCACTTATAGTATATAATTAGTAAAATAGTTTACCTTTTTCTTGTCCGTCTGGTGTCCGTCTGGTGTCAACAAGGGATATTCCTGATGATGAGGCACATGTCCCAAAACGCGTTGAATTAAATATGGAGAAAAGGCCACCAGACGGACAAGAAAAAGGTAAACTATTTCACTAATTATACACTTGGTAAATTTCACACTTTTTTTTTTTTTTAATTAACTCTGACAGCTGTTTCGACTAACTAAGCCATTGTCAAAGAGGCGAGTGAATGAAATTACTGAACACAGGATGTTAGTGGAGTGTAGGTGGTGAACATCTGTTTAGGGCGTATCTGGAACATCTGTGTTGTGATGGCAAGGGGGGGTGCAAGAGACAAGGGAAGGTCAGGTGTCTTTAAAAACTAAATACAAACATGAATGCAAAATATAAAAATTAACTGAACTAAATATAAACTGAATGCAAAATTTAAAATAATGATGAACATTCAAAATAATATAAAATAAACTAAACTAAATAACAGATTTTAATAACGGGGATACACAAAATTCAGTCTGTTCATTGGTTAAATTTTTTGTTACTTTTTATTGCTTTTTTAATTTCTAAATTTTTGATCAGTTTCAGTTTGAGTTGCAATATATCTCAGTGTGGTTCGGGTATTGTGGTAAAGTGTTACGTGTTGTATGTGTTGTGTGGGACGATTGTTGACGACAATTGTGTTTTATATTAGGTGACATTTTTATTGCGTGTGAACAATTTTTATTTGATTTGTTGTAAGAGACTGTCTTGTTAATTACAAACTGGTTAATTGTGATAATTAATGCTGGTGATTAGTGACGTAATTGGAGTCTTGTATTTTGTTTTCCAATGTACCATACGATTATCAGTAGACCGTCGTAACAATATGTTTCTTGAAGTGATCCCCTCCAGAATGTTACCCTAGCACACTATTGTGCTTGTTGCCCGGAAACACAATAAGCGTTCTATCAATATAAAACCCTCCCCCCTTCAAGTGTGTTGGTCACATATTATTATTATTCAGGAGACAAAACCTCACCTTTTAGTTCTTATTTGATAGAGTGAGTTATTTAGACAGCTAATCAAAGAATTGTCTTTTCATATGGACAGATGTATATATGTATAAGTGTGTGTGTGTGTGTGTGTGTGTGTGCAGCCTAAAACAACCTGTACAATGTACAATAACCTGTCAGCAATAGAACGAGATATAAAAAAACTTGTTTGTGTTTGGCAAACACACGGGTGAAGTTTATTAAGAAATACTAAGTATACATTTTTAAATTACAAAGAGTATAAAGAAAAGATCTGTGAATTGTTTCGCTGGTGGGGGAAAGGACACTTGAAAAAAAAACAAGTTCTGAAGGGGGATAAAAGTTTGTTAAATACTGATCTAATCCTCTTTTCACTATTTACTAGACAGTGTAAAGAAAGCATTGCGAATATAATTCCAATGGAGATTTCACTGATGATAGCCTGACTGAAAGTGTTGTGGGCTCAAATTTGTAGTTACTGTGTTGGAAAATAAGAATATTATGTAGGCTACACAAAATAATGTAAACTTATGAATACAATGGATAGTTATTTTACCTAAGTCAGACACTTTTTCTTATGTGAAATGAAATAGGGACAACAAATATGACTTCAAAAAGTGATTAGTGAGGAACTTTTTCAATTTTTGACAGTAACTTTTAATCAGTGGGGAAGTTGTACCCAATAATTTGAAATTAGTTACGAACTGAACAAGTTACCTATACAATCTGTGATTCTGATTACATTTCATAGTAAGTGATTTTGAAAATCTATTTCCAAACCTTGAAAAATGTGTGACTGGAAAGCGTTTTTCATTAAAGGAAGAGATAATGGCACCTGTAGAGGGGTATTTTACGGTTCTTTCAGATTATTACTTCAAGGCAGGGATCAAATTATTAGAGAAGCGTTGGACCAAGTGTTTTGAAGTTGGGGGAGATTATATAGAAAAGTAAAGTCATTTTTGTAACAATTAACTTGTTTTTTCAATTCCATCATTCTGCGAACTTTTCACCTATCTTTTGTAAGTAACTACACATAAGAAAAAATATTCAACCTCTGATTTTTTTCAATTGCTGTCCCAAGCCTACGTTGGACAAAAAGTAATTAATGCTTGATGCCTTTACTTGGTGAAAATCCATTGTAAATTATAGTAAAAAATAAAACCATAAAATAGTTTTTGTGATTTCCACTCGTCAATTTATTAAAATTATAAAACCATGACAGCTGTTTCGGCAACACAGTGCCTTCATCAGATGGTATAAGCTGACTAATTTTCGTACAAACGATACAGAATATAAAATATAATACAAGTGCTGTTGTATAGAGAGCGATAGTAATCTCGTGTCAATAAGATTTATACACATTACACAAACATATAACATAACATATACCAAGTCTATTTATACAAATTAAGCAGAGGCGAGCTATTTAGATCTAACTGATCATTTAATAATACATTTAAATATTTGTGTTTATTAATTTCAAGGGTTTCTAATAAATCAAGCTTTGGACCTTTATCAGATAAATGTAAAATTTCAAAATTGTCATTATAACTATGGTCTTTTTCTAACAAGTGATTTGCATAATTTGATTTACCATCATTATATCTAAAACTATAATTGTGACCATACATTCTTTTTTCGAAAGATCTACCTGTCTGTCCAATATACACTTTATTACAAGACCCACAGGATAATTTGTATACACCAGACTTTTGCAGTTTATCTGTTTTACTCTTATTATTTTTAATATATTTTCCCAAAGAAGACTGCGTCTTAAAAGCTATATTTACATTCCTTTGTGTGAAATATTTACCAATATTATCAGAAGCAGAACCTATGTAAGTGAGAGTGTGATATCTTTTAATCTGTGTTGAGGGAGGGTAAACTAGTTTTAAAGCTTGTGAATAAAATTTTTTGTTTAGCAAGTGATCTATGAGGCTAGGTTGGTACCCATTGTTGACAGCTATTTGTTTAATAATGTTAAGTTCTGATTGGAAATTTGAGTCTGATAACGGAATACTAACTAGTCTGTGGATAAAACTGTGAAAAGCAGCCAATTTATGTGAGTATGGATGTGTGGAAGTAATGTGTATTGTCATATCTGTATGTGTAGGCTTATGAAAAATACCGAAGTCTAATTTATTATTGCATTTTGTTATTGTAAGGTCTAAAAAATTGATACTATTGTTATCTTCTAATTCTAAGGTAAAGCTAATATTTTTGTGTAAATTGTTAATAAAATTAAGAAAGATCTGTAATTGTCTACGTGTACCTAGAAAAATTGCTAAAATATCGTCCACATATCTATACCAAAAAATAAACAATTTGAAATAAGGGTGTGCTCTAATTTTAGTTTCTATGTAGTCCATAAAGATTTCAGCTGCCAAAGGGCTAAGTGGATTTCCCATTGCAAGCCCTTCTTTGCCAATATAGATCTTTCCATTAAATTCAAAGTAGTTTTGATTAAGGCAAACCTTCAGTAAATTCAAGATATCCTCTCTCATAAAGGGGTTATTACAATTTTCAATTAATAATTTTTCTACAATATCTATTACATCAGTCGGTGGAATACTCGGAAACAAATTTTTCACATCAAATGATAATAAAACAGCTTTGTCTGGGATATGTGAATCTTTAATTCTGTTAATTAAGTCTAGTGAATTTTTAATACTATGTGTTGATTGAAATTTGCATTGTGTTTGTATAATCTTAATTAGTCTTTTAGATAATTTAACAGAAGGAGCAGTTACATATGATACCACTGGTCTAATTGGATGGTTATCCTTATGCAATTTAATTAAAGAGTAAAGCTTTGGTGGCTGAGGATTCATTACCGATAAAAAATCCAAATCTCGATTATCAAAGAAAGAACAATTCTTTATAGCCTGTTTAACATCTATTTGAAATTTAAAAGTCGGGTTAATATCAATGGGTTCAAAAGAGTTCAAACATTCAAGTGTCTTGTTTACATATTCACCTTTGTCGATAGCAATAACAGTATTGATATTGAATTGATATTGGTATTGAAGTTGGCATGTTGTAAATTGTAAATTTACAATGGATTTTCACCAAGTAAAGGCATCAAGCATTAATTATTTGAAAGATGCTACAACTAGCATGTTGGCCTTGTGGTATTTTAAAGTGTTACTCCATACAAAAATTACATCGCAGAATATTTGGTTCTTCAAAAAGTGCTTAATGGACAACTTGCACCACATTACATGAGTTTGAAGACGAACAACAAAAGTTTTTAACAAAAGTTGAAGAATCATGCTGGGTAAGTGTCTGACAGAAGGTGCTTAGAGTCTGGTGGAGAATAGCAGCAGAGGATCATCCAAAATGGTAAAGATTTCTTCAGGAGGTTAGGCTCATTGATTGGTTGTATCTCTGTTGGATGATGATGCCAACATCTTACACTATAGACTTTCACCATTGCTAAACATTAATTACACACACAGTGCTTCAGCCACTCAGAATCAGTGGGTATGTACAGTGACACAACAAAAACTGATCTATAATTTAAAAAAAATATATATATATAATTATACAATAAATGAAGTAAAATAAAAAAATGACATTCATGAATAAAACTTATGAATAATGCTCACAGACTGTACGAGTTTCCACTCATTTCCACAACGATTCGAGGTGTGAGAGTTCCTGTCTGTGGAAGGTATAATGACTAAAAACCTACAGACTCATGGCCTTATTAGCAAGTTGTGTGTATGCAATTAAATTTCTTTTTTTTTTATTTTTACAAGACATTTTGTTAAAATGTTCTGGTACTTCAAAAGGCAACCACTGATTATGAACAGTCAAAATGTTGTGTTAGTATGTAATTAATATTTTATGATAATTTGAGTCTAGAATACTTTTGCATTGCAGTGCTAGCAACAGCACAAAAAAGAAACCACTTATTTATTGTAAACTAGAATGTTCAGATTTGTAAAAAAATATTGGTACTTGTGCAGTTATACAACCAACCACCGATATCAGTACAGTTTTTATCAAAATAGCACTATTACATTAACGACTTGGAGCACTAGGTTTTTCACGAGTAAAAGCATAAGTTTTACCTTACAGCCTGAACCGTTTTTCTCTTTTAAAAGGCTTCTTCAGAGGCTGCCGCTGGTAGCGCTGTCCGCCTTGTTGTGGGCGACGGAATCGAGTTTCGAAAGATCGATGCTGTGTGTGTGGGGTGAGATATGTTCGAATAATGCGTGTGGTTTGAATTGTGTTTGTCGTTTAGGATGTCGTTTTTATTTGTTTTTTGTGTGTTTGTATATTTCCAATTGTTCTAGTGTCTAGTTTTTGACCTTTTGTGTGTATGTGTAGAATGTTCATGTTGTTGTCGATGTTTTTATATGTGTGGTTTGTTTCAATGAGGTGGTTTGCAAAGGTGGATTCTGTAGTGGAGTGGAGTGCCTTTGTTTGTTCAATGTATCTCTGTTTGAAGCTACGTCCTGTCTGGCCTATGTAGAATTTATTGCAATTTGAGCAATTTAGCTTGTAAACACCGGGTAGATCGAATTTGTTTTGTGCTTTGTGTGTGTGTGTGTGTTTTGATAGTGTGTGTTCTGTTTTGTTAGTAGTTTTGTAAGCGATTCTGTATCCTGCTTTTTTGAGCAAAGCACACATATAAAAACATCGATAACATCATGAACATTCTACACGTACACACAAAAGGCCGAAAACTAGACACTCTAGAACAATTGGAAATATACAAACACACAAAAAACAAATAAAAACGACATCCTAAACGACAGACACAATTCAAATCACACGCATTATTCGAACATATCTCACCCCACACACACAGCATCGATCTTCGAAACTCGATTCCGTCGCCCACAACAAGACGGACAGCGCTACCAGCGGCAGCCTCTGAAGAAGCCTTTTAAAGGAGAAAACTGGTTCAGGCTGTAAGGTCAAACTTATGCTTTTACTCATAAAAAACCTAATTTTCCGAGTCGTTAATGTAATAGTGCTATTTAGTTAAGTAACGGACACGTCATGGACAATGAAATCCAAGAAGTTTTTATCACTATTGATATGTTTCATGTTGTCATCAAAATAAGGAAAACAGACAGGGTGTTCAGTAGATGCGATGGTATAAACTAAAATAAAATATACAATTTAGACCAAGAAACAAGTACATCCAATAGCAATTAGATGTGATAAAATATGTTGCATGGTGTAATGTATTTAAGCAGAAGGTTATGAAAGTGGTTTCAGTTCAATTCGTCTGTACCTATGTGCCAAAATCCTGTGCCTATTGTACAAGTTGTAGGCTGTGTTGACATAGGTCAGTGGGCTTAGGTAAGTACGTATTGGTTTTATTTGTTTATTACTTTTCTTGAAGTGAAAGTTTTTCAACTAAAACAAAAACACCTTTCCTGACATTATTCTTAAATATTTAAAATTGGTTTGCTCCCATTTGTCTGAATTCAGTGTATGTAATATATGTTAACATGTGCTGGTGTTTTTATGTGTGAAGGTTATGTATACCCACTGGTTGTGGTTTTATTTATTTCTTTTACGAGTGGCAGTGTTTTAATACACCAAAAACCAATTTTCCTAAGCTTTTAGGAATTAGTCTGGCAAATCAGCATCTCGATTCAATGTACCAATTGTTATGTGGGGGGGGGGTATTGCACAAGTACAAAAATTAAAGTTTAAATTAAATTTATCATGTTTCTAGTAAAATTTGATACCTGCATTAAAATTTACTTAGAATATTTTAACAAAACTATTGTTGGAACCATAGAGCAGACCCTAACCAATGAAAAGATTAGTCACTAATGTGGGGTGTCAAGCTCACATCACTGTCATTAAAGTGTTTGCATTGATTTCAGTAACAAGTAACAGACTATACAGTGGCCACACTTTTTTCTGTGGCTTTTGATTTGAGTTCAGAATTTTGGTTGTAGTAACTACAGAAAAGGACTTTCTCACTAAATGTGACTCGTCTGTTAAAGTTAAGAAACTTCTCTTTCATCTCATGTATAATATTATTTATATCAAAATAGGGTTTGGCAAAATAGATGTATACCTGACTTATTAGTCTTCAACCTGTCTGCAAGAGCTTCATTAATTTTATCAAATATGATTTATTTGTTAATTATTATTTTGTAAAGTTAGTTTTATGAATATTTAAATACAGATTTTAACAAACTCACAGACATAAAAGACAAGTAAGTATCTATAATTAGTCTATGTAAAATGGAAGAAAAATAAAAACATAAATAGTTTGATTCCCTTGTGGTCATTACAGATCTGTGTATTATTAGTCTACATCTATCAGAGGCATAGTTATTTGGGGTGGGGGAGCAAGGGGGCAGCCGGCCCAGACAGCATAGCCAGGAGGGCGGCAAAGTGAGCATAGACTTATAAAACTACAAACAACTTGTTTCTTTCATATGACTATTCCTTTCATAAAAGAAGTGTAAACAGCCACCTTGTCTGTTGTCATAAACATTGCGTGATAAACAGTATTAGTCTATTTATTTTTGAGCATCGTAATTACGGTTCATTATGATACGAAATTACGGTGTTAATATTACTCTAAAAAGACATTGTGATACCAGGTGGAGTTCAAAAGCAGATGTGGTTAAGGCAATATCCACTCAGCACTGGAGAAACTGAGGGATACACCAAATGGAACAATTGATACGAGGGAAGATGCAACATTTCTAATTAATGCAATAGAAAACTTTAATTTTGTAACCTTACCCTTATTTCTGCACAGATATTCTTTCTTCTGTGAACAAAATCTTAAAAATCTTGCAGACCAAAGGAATAAACTTTATTCAAGCATTGACACTTCTGGAGACGCTATCGGACAAATTAAAAGTTTGCAGGAAAGAGCTGTGTGACAATGTCATTACTAAGGCAGAGCAGGTATGTAATAAATGGAGTGTCAGTATCACAAAGATGATAAGAAGGAAGCGCACAATGCTAGGGGGTATGCAGATGTTTCTGCATTAACTGTTCAGCAAGAATTGCGATGTTCTCCAATAGGTAACATGATAACAACATGCGTCGCTGATAACAATTCTCTTATCACATCTCCCAGTGACTCCCTCCGCATCGTCTTTCCCCTCTCACTGTTCGCGCATTTCCATGCCCTTAACTTTCAATTTTGGAATTACTAAGGGCAACCAGTGCTCTATATTTAAACCCGATGTAGCCAGCACACTGGGCATACTAATGCCTGAAGTTTACTAAAACCTGATGAAACTGGAAATGTACCTATTAGAGTGGTGAATATTTTGGATCAACCTGTCACTTTACAATACAATACGCTCCAAGGCAAATTGACTCCTGTGGTCTGGGTAGCCGGAATAACACAACAAAGATCCAGTGCTTTGGATACTTCCAATTTACCAGAGGGACGCAGGAATTATTGAACAGATCTTCTAACAACCTCGCAAGTGGTGAGGTAAAAAACTCAGATGGTTTTTACATGAATTCAAAGATTTTTTTGCAGTTCAGGAACAGTAATTGGGAAGAACCCCTCTTGTACAAAATCGCATCAATACCAGGGACACAACACTGATACGCCAACCTCCTCGAAGGCCTCCATTAGCTAAGCAAGAGGAAATATCTTGGTTAGTACAGGACATGCTGACAGAGAGAGTAATCGAGCCTTCGTCAAGTGCTTGGTCTTCTCCGGTAGAGTTGGTAGTGAAGAAGGTTGGTGGATTGCGTTTCTGTGTAGACTACCGGAGGCTGAATGCTAATACAAAGAAAGACTGCTAACCGTTACCTCGCGTTGATGACACATTCGACACGCTGTCCGGAGCACAGTGGTTTTCCACATTGGAACTAAAGAGTGGATATTGGCAAGTGGGTCTTCAGCAAGAAGACAAAGAAAAGACCGCTTTCTCAACCCAAGTGGCTTATTCCAATTTAACGTCATGCCATTTGGACTCTGTAATGCATTGACAACATTCGAAAGATTGATGTACCTGGTACTCTGAGGACTGACATGGAAAATTTGCCTTGTTTATTTAGACGATGTCATAGTCATCGGGAAAACTTTCAAAGACCATTTGGAAAACCTTAAGGTTCTGACTATAATTCGTGGTGCCCAACTAAAGCTGAGCCCAAAGAAGTGTTCTCTATTCCAGAAGGAAATACAGTATCTGGGCTACCTGGTTTTGGCAGCGGGTGTTAGCATGGATCCTAATAAAGTAGACACCGTTAAAGACTGGCCAGTGCCGAAGAGTAAACATGAAGTTCAGAGTTTCCTGGGGTTATGCTCATATTGCAGACGTTTTGTGAAAGCCTTTGCAACTATTGCTAAACCACTACATGAGCTAACGGAAAATAAACGAAACTTCCAGTGATCAAGAGAGTTTGATGAAGCATTAAGAACTTTGAAAATTGTATAATGTTCACAGCCAATTCTCGCTTTCCCCGTTTCCGAAGGGAAGAACATCATGGACACAGACACAAGCAGTAATGTTCTAGGAGCAGTTTTGTCTCAAGTGCAAAATGCTGAAGAACGAGTAATGCCATATTACAGCAAACACTTTCTAAACCAGAGAGAAATTATAGCGTTACAAGGAGAGAGTTGCTGGCAATCGTCCGAGCTTTGGAGCACTTCCAAAAATACCTCTGTGAAAGGGAGTTTTCACTACGCACCGACCATGCCATACTTGCATGGCTTTTGAGATTTAAAAATCAGGAAGGCCAGTTGGCAAGGTGGCTCGAACGTCTGCAAGCGTACAACTTCAAGGTATAACATCTACAGGTGCGCCTGCATAGTAATGCGGCTTATTGTGACGATTTCATTTAAAAAAAAAGGGTAAAAAAAAATTAGGAAATGTAAAAAGGCGAGAAATTTAAATTTTAATAAATCGCACACTTAAACAAATTTTAAACCCCTGAAATTACTCAAAATAATATATTTAATAAAGAGATTTTAAAGGCCAAAAGGAATGCGAGTGTAAAGGTAAGGAAACCCTTTAATAATTTACCATGCATTGGCAGGCGGTAACCGGAATCAACTTGCATACAGACCCGTAAACAAAACTAATAATACCCGTAAATTTCAATTAAATAAATAAGTAAACAATAACACAGTAGTATACCATAATTAATTCTGAAGTAAAGCATATCTTTCGATAATTAATAGGTCAAACATTAATACCGTAAATATCGAATAAATGTGGAACTCTTTTATGGTGATGCGTAAACTCTGCGCAGTTAACTTACCTGTCCTAACATAGTAATTCAGTCGAGATGGAGCGTTCTTGTTGTAAACAGTACATACCGGAACCATGCCCCAAAAGTACGACAATATTTGTTTTTTTTTAAGTGTAGATTTAACAATGTGCAGATGAATGTAGCGGTAAATTAGTGTGTCATAAAGTAAACATGTAATCTATAAAAAAAATAGGAATAAATAAGTGTGCGGGATGACATCTCTACTGACTAGTGTGTAAGATATCAATGTAACTTTAAAATAATAAGATACGAGGTACCTAAAGTGACAACCTTTTATCAATAATGATGTGACGTGCATTTCTGTGGCAAACAAAAACATTAACTTGAGTTATACTACTAAAGAGGCTTAGCTACCAGACTTCTGAGAACAGCATACCAGCTTCGTAATGACCGAATCACTTCAGGAACTTCAGCAGGAAAGATAACTACAATAAAGATCATCCATCTGTAGACACCCCAAGGACCAAGGAGCAGGACACGGAGTAAACATCAGGATAGCAAGGTGACGCGGAAGCCTGTCTTCCGTGGTTAATTAACATTCAAACAAATGATTTGTAAAAGACACTTTAAATAACAATATAAAATACTTTAATAATAGTCACTTTGTAACATGTAGTATGTCATACGATTAAAAAATATTTGTAGTAGCAAGTAATGCTTATATTATAAAGCTTATCTGATACTAAAAGTTAAATCAAGTCCATACTTCAAATGGCCCCCTAATAGTATAATAGTTTGAGTAAGTGAGCTTTACTTACAAACCAGTTTAATATCCCGGATCCGTGGTAAATGCTAGCATATAACTTTCCTTATTTTGAGGGCCCCTTCAGAAAATATGTTGTAAAGTGTAAAATATATATATTAAGAAAACCTTATGGTGAAAACCTCATGTAGAGCTGTTAAAGGAATCGTTTAATAAAGAGATGTCATTACATAACACATAATACTGAGTGAATAAATCATCAGAGACCGCTGTAAAATTTCCTTTAATTCTAACTACAGCTTGTAAAATTAATAATTAGAAGTTGGTTACGAATATGGCAGCCGGTGCAATTGATCCGAGGCAATTATGCACAGGTTCCCGATGTTATAACGTAGGTAAGACGTTATAAAATGCGCCACTCTGCTTTGTAAAAAAAAAATAATAATTGTGTAGATCGTGACACATATACTATGTGCCCCTATGTAGATCTATTCACTCAGTTACTTTAAAATATTCCAGTAATTTAAATAAAAAAAAATATAATAATTAGAATAGAATAGTATATAGGTAAGATTAATTGTGAATTTAATATGTGTAAACTCATATTAACATATTTACACTTTAACACATTATATGACATATTTATACAAATCCATGTACTCGTACGTACTTGTCCAAAAATTTCAGTCACCAACGTGTCGGTTTGACAACAAACCAAGACCGGCAAATTTCCTGTACTCTCCTGTATAAAACGGTACTTTGTCGCCCTCTTGTCACTGCTTGTTACACCATTGTTTGTTTCCCCCTTTTGTTATGCCAAGCGTGCGTCATCTCGTGCCTAGTAACCACGTACCTCCCCATATTTTTGAAAGTAAATTGACGTCTGTGTGAGATTTATCTTTCTCTGAGACTAGATTTAATTCTCGCACAACCAATGTAAATTTTTACAGCGAATTGAAATTGTTTATTTGAGTAAACAAGAAAGAGTAGTATAGGATTTAGTATTAGTAGAATAAATACTTATAGTGGTTAATATCAGGGAAATATGGCTTTATTTAACCCTGATTTATTATTAAAAGATAAACTGTGCTACGAAGCTCTTTTACGCGGTTTACCTCACGCGAACGTAACAGTCGCTGAATTGCGCAAATCGTTACGAGAAAGTAAATCAGATACACCCGCGCAGTTAGGTAGATTAAGCGAACTCGATTATGAGAGCGAAAGAGAAACGTGTTATGCGAAGTATAGTGAATTGACGTTATTATCCCAAACCCTTAACAACGAAAAATCACCTGCAGTAATATTGCGGACCTCGCAAAGAATAGAGCATTTAACCCGCCGGATGAAGAATTTATTAAACTGGCCCAACGTCAGTGTAATCCCTCCCGATGTGCAAAATTTTGCGGATGAGGCATTACAGCAATTATCCACAATTATCAATGAATTGCGAAGAATGTCTGACTCATTTAGAATGGAGGAAATTGAGCAATCCTTACAGAAATTATATATTTCCCCAGTTCAATCTCCTACTTTAGAAAACCCTCCCTCCACCGCGAATCACGGATCACCCACCGTATCGAAGATACAACCGAGTCATGAACAGCTACCAGATAGAGACGTAAATACCCTAACGATATCGGAAGCCCCACAGCCTAGTGGTCATCATAATCGCACCAGTAAGTATGCGTTTACGACGCCTAACGCAGCATCAGGTCCTCCTAGAAGTATACCACAAGCAAATTTTAATGTAGACCTCTACGGAAAGATCACGCATCCAGTAGAAAAAATCATAACAGAAATTCCATACACGGATGGCTTAAGTCTTACTAAACTTTTAAATTTCATCAAATACCTCCTACAAATAAAAGATTTACAGCAACTAAATGATTGGCAAATCTTGCAAGTCCTCCTACCCAAATGTAAACCACCATTAAAGGATCGTGTACTGGAATCATTAAGCTCAACTCTTCCAGTAGAAGAACTTCATACTACCATTATAAAACATTTTATTCCCACAGGAATTTATGAGGAGCTCAAAAGGAACACCGTACTTCGAGTACAAGGAGCCCATGAGAGACTGGCCCACTATATTGCAGACATCAGAGAGTCTTCCCGACTACTGCAAGTCAACTGGAGTGAGAAACAATTGGTCGATACCATTTTAGTAGGATTATCTCCGGAAGAAAGATCTCGATTAGCATTAATAAATAGGCCCAACCCTTTCGCAGATCTAGAACAATGCAGTATTCACTCGTCAAAAGTATGGTACTCGGATCAGAACAGACATGCGTTGCTATCCACTGCACCACGTAGAAATGAAACGCAAGCCCTGGTAACAGATGCAAGAACACAGCGCGAAAGACGACCATTTCGTAGACCTACCAATTTTCACAACCATGGTAAATCTAATGAGCCGCAACCTCGACAGGAAACAAGTGATACCCCTTGTAGAGAAAATATATGTTATAACTGCGGGAAATTTGGACACATCAGTAGAAACTGTAAACGGAAACAGTACTATCAGAAAACCCCTTATCCAAAAAACATGTAAGGCAGGGAGATACGAAATCCTGTGTCTTCCGCAGCATCGTGAAAACAGGTAAACCCCGAAATGTCAACAAATTAAAAAAAAAAATAATCAAAGAAAATTAGACCCCTATGTTAAGAAGTTCATTGATAAATGTAATCCTATTAATAAATGTGACTTCAGTAAGTGTCAATTACCATATATACAAGTAGACCTCGGTGTTACATCCACACTCGGATTAATTGACTCCGGATCAACACGAAGCTTAATTAGTCAACAGCTAGCCGATAAATTATTTGAACACAACCTAGTTAAACGCAGTCAATCGGTGAATATTGGATGCGCTACAGCTAATAAACAACATTTAATGATCAAACTCAGCATCACGTTTAAACTAAAAATTAAAAATCTAACGTGGTATTTTCCAATGTTGGTATGCGACGAGTTAGGACCCGACTTAATATTGGAAGCTGACTTTATCAGTAAAACAGGAATAATTCTTAACATTCACGATAAGAAGTATTATTTTGGATTCGATCGTTCACAAAAATATAGTCTTGATTGTGAAACAAATAACAAAGAAAGTACTGGAACAGCTGCTATACATCTAGAACACCACGAGTCTGAATTAGCTCATCTAGAAAGTAAAGATTGACGGAAAATGCAGACACTAATAAAAGAGTTTTCCACCGTCCTCACACCGAAGTTAGGACTAACGAACCTGATAGAGTACAAGATTAATTTGAGCGACAATAATGTAATACGTCTACCCCCATATAAGTTATCGCCGCCAAAAATGGAAGTAATGAGGAATCAAATCAACAAATTATTAGAACAAGGAGTCATCGAACCCTCTACTTCACCTTACTCATCACCCGCGTTTTTAGTACCAAAAGGTCACGACAAACATAGACTAGTTGTGGACTACAGGCAATTAAATAAACGGATAGAATTCGAGTCTATACCACTTCCCGACATCCACAGCGCTTTTCATTATTTTACGAAATCGAAAGTTTTTACCATCATGGATCTAAATCAGGCATTTCATCAAATACCCCTTTCGGAAGAATCCAAACGTCTAACCGCATTTGCCGTCCCTTTCAACCTGTACCAATTTACGAGAGTACCCTTTGGAATATGCCAAGGAAGTTCTGTATGTAGCCGATTATTAGAAAAATTATTCCACCATATAAAATTTAAATATGTGTATCACTACCTATATGACATCGTTATCTACAGCGAAAAAATGGATCAACATCTACGTGAAGTACTATCCCGATTAGAGAAAGCCGGATTAACAGTAAATCCCAGTAAAGTAAATTTTGCTGTCCAACAATTTTCATTTTTAGGTCACACAGTAAAGGCCAACGGAAAGGTAAGCATAGACCCCGAACGAACCCGTGCGATCAGAGAATTTTTACCACCGCGGGATGCCAAAGGAATAGCCCGATTTTTGGGAATGATAAATTATTTCCACAAGTATATCCCTCATCTAGCCGAAATTGCAGCACCGCTGAATGCTTTAAGAAAGAAGGGAGCTAAATTTGAATGGAGTCTGCAACACCACGCTGCATTCGAAAAACTAAAAGAAAGGATAATATCACCCCCAGTATTACAATTAGCCGATTTTACAAAACCGTTCGTAGTGCAGACAGACAGTTCAAGTGTAGTCCTAGGTGCAGTAATATATCAGGAAATAGATAACTCTAGATTACCGATTAGTTACGCTTCACGTACTCTGACTGGCCAAGAAAAGAAATACTCCGCATACGAATTAGAATGTTTGGCTATGGAATACTACCATTCTTCCACCTAAACAAAACAATACATCGAATTCGTAAAGAATATCATTGGGAAAATATGAACAGTGAGGTAGCTAGTTTCGTAAAAAGGTGTAAGTTGTGTGCACTCAGCAAGCCAGCGAGAAACAACCAAATAAGTCAATTAATCTCAGAAATTCCTACTACCCCGTTCTCTAAAATTTATTTAGACTTTTCAGGACCTTACCCTCGTTCTAAATCAGGAAATACCATGCTACTCATTTGTGTAGATTCATTCACCAAATTTGTCTGGATGTATCCCATGCGGCGAGCGTTAGCTTCGACCACCGTAAAGATATTGCAGGATAGATTATTTAATGATTTCGGTACACCCGTACATCTAGTGTCAGATAACGGACCCCAGTTTAAGTCAAAGGAATTCAAGAACATGTGTTTCAAACTTGGGATAGACCACATTACCACTACTGAGTATCGTCCGCAAGGTAATATAGCTGAAAGGTATTTGCGAAACCTAAAATCTGCTTTAATAGCCTACCACGCAAACGACCATACGTCTTGGGACCAGAGCCTATCCTGGATACAATTCGCCTTCAATTCAGGCTATCATGAAGGACATAAATCTACACCATTTGAATTATTGTATAAATACAAACCTAACCACCCATTATCCACTAAGTGGAAAATACATGAGTTACTACCCCACGATAAGAATATAAAAAAAATCTGGAATGAAGCTCGCGCTAATTTAAGAGCAAACTTAAGGA
Organism: Magicicada septendecula; assembly: GCA_034769895.1. Classification (NCBI taxonomy): domain Eukaryota; kingdom Metazoa; phylum Arthropoda; class Insecta; order Hemiptera; family Cicadidae; genus Magicicada; species Magicicada septendecula. The sequence continues at coordinate 64,875,950 of CM068373.1, read as the reverse complement.
AATCGCGAAAATATCAAGAGCGGATTAATAATAAAAATATAGTAAAGTACCAAATCGGTGATTTAGTAATGTATAGAACACACCCGACGAGTAGTACAATCGATAAGACCACCTCCAAGCTATCATACCGATGGTGTGGCCCTTACCAAATTCACAACTACTTAACTCCAGTAACAGTAGCCCTGTACGAACCCACTACTCAAAAATATGTACGAAGAACACATATTTCGCAGATAAAGTATTATCACGAAAAAGGAAATGGTAGAGTGCAAGCAAACTAAATGTATTAAAAGGTATACCTGCTACAGAGTACTTGAATAACAACTTAATTACCTAATCTTATAAATAGGAATGAGGCCTGATCAACCTTGGATCCTGTTCAGCGAAAGTAGAGAAAGTGAGAAGTCAGCTGACATCGAATATAAATAATAATTAAGTAATAAATTACTTAAAGAGTAATTCTATAACAAGAGTAACTCACAACTAAAGAAAAAACCGGTAGTGTCTTAAGTAGTAGTATTAAGAAGAGTATGTTTCGATATGTTTCATAAAGTGTGAATTTTATGTAGTCTAAGAATTAGTTTGTAAGGCGTTGTATATCTTGATAATAGGAAGAAGTAAGTCGAGAGTGACCTCATAACTTTGAAAAAAGAAAAGAGTGAGAGAAATTTCACACAGTAATGCCAAGCATACTCCCAGTACATTACTGACCTAATAACCCATAGAAAACACATCTGTTTCCCCACCCAGTGTCTTCTTTAAGCGGGGGAGTATGTGACGATTTCATTAAAAAAAAAGGTAAAAAAAACTAGGAAATATAAAAAGGAAAGAAATTAAAATTTTAATAAATCGCACACTTAAACAAATTTTAAACCCCTGAAATTACTCAATATAATATATTTAATAAAGAGATTTAAAAGGCCAAAAGGAATGCGAGTGTAAAAGTAGGGGTAAACTGACAGTTCTACCCCGGATGTGACGTCATATGGCGGGAAATTCAAAAATAGTGGTGGTGGGGTAAAAATCGGGTAGTCGGCTTTCGGCCATGTTGTCGGCGGCCAGCATAAAGTGGGGTTATGTGTGCATTGATTGGTGCAGGCGTCGGCGACGTTGCCGATTCGTGCATGTGTTATAGTGTATGGGTTTGTATATGTAAGGGGTTTTTCCGGTCGGCCATGTTGGAAAATCGTCGTCATCGGCGTTGCCAATTTGTGCTGGTTAATCGACGTTGTCAACTCGTGCGTGTGTTATAGTGTACGGGTTTGTATATGTACGGCGCCTCGGCCGTCCGGATATCGTCGATGCGGTGTATTGCATTGTTGGCAACAGCGTGTCTATGTGTTGTCCATGTTGATGACGTGTCGGTCGTTGATTGGTCGTAATTTGAAACGGCGTTGTGAGTTTGATCTGCCGTGGTTGGCGTCGAACTGTATCGTAAGTCCGTGTAGTGATCCGGTTCGCCGTTCGCCGTTCGCCGGCCGCTGTTGGGTTGATCTGCTGTCGGACGCCATCCGCCGCCGACGGCGAAGGGCGAACGGCGAACGGCGAACGGGTTTGTAAGGCTGCGTTGTGATCCGGTTGGTGCCGTTCGCCGTTCGCCGGCCGCCGTCGGCGGCCGGTGAGCGTCGAACGGGTTACACGGTGATCCGGTTCGTCGTCGAGGATTGGTCTGTGTGTCGGTGGTAAGTAAAAACCGTGCATGTGTTATAGTGTATGGGTTTGTATATGTAAGGGGTTTTTCCGGAAGTGCGGCCATGTTGGAAAAGCGTCGTCGGCGTTGCCAACTTGTGCTCGTTTATCGACGTTGTCAACTCGTGCGTGTGTTATAGTGTACGGGTTTGTATATGTACACCGCCACCGCCGCCGTCCGGATATCGTTGCAGTTAAAAATCAATTCACTTGTAAAAATTGAATATCACACATTTGTGCATAGAAGATAAAAGCGCGACGTTGCCAACTTGTGCATGTGTGCTGGTTTAGCGTCGTCTATGTTGTCAACTCGTGCATGTGTTATAGTGTACGGGTGTTGATATGTACGCCGCCACCGTCCAGATATCGTTGATGCGAAGAGACTGAGTGACGTGTATTGCATTGTTGTCAACATGTGAACTGTGTAAATTCGAATGCGTGTGTTGGTGGTAAGTATATATTGTAAAAATAAAAAAATGTCCACATCATCACTGCGAAACTCCTGGATAGTGGCGAGTACGACCTTCCCGTACTTCACCTCTATATTTTGTAATTCTTCTATCTGATATTTAACACCAATTATTAATTCCTTAATTTTTTTTATATTCAATCGCTCTAATGGTAGCAAACTTCGCAACGAATTATGCCATTATACAATGAAGAATTTCGCTTGCGCGTCTGTCAAGGTCTGAATGAATAACACTAGTTTGTAGCGGTATAAAATAGAGAGGTAGTTGAGGAGGGGGAAACCGGATAGTGGGATCCACTCAACTTACAGTAAGCGGTTATTTTTAACCGTGTAAACAGGATGCAAGCTGCTTTCTCACGCTATGTTCAGCGGGTAGGTGGGGGGAGACGACTCGGTTATTTTTATTTTTTTTTAGACAGGGTGATGTCATCGACTACACTCGAGCGTGTGGGAACAAGTCGATGGTGCTAATTGTTTTATGCATGTAGACAGGATGATGTAATTGACAGAAAGGCAACAAGTGATATTTTTATGATGTTAAATAAAACAACAATTTATGCAATTAGTAATTTACCAGAAACCTATTGATTAGTCTAAAATCCGATACAATCCACTCGCGTAAAGCGTGTACTCTTTGATTTGTACATATTTCCGGAAATAAGCGGTGCACGAGACAGGCTGTTCTGTGTATTGAACGTAATTGTTCGAGTTTAGGACAACTGAAATCTTCTAAATTTATAGTCTAATATTGAAATGTACAATACGCTTCTCCAGAATTCTTTTTTTCTGTAATCCTTTTACGAACACATAGTTAAAAGGAAACGTGTACTTTATTAATATCGACACAAGATGTTCGTACGATGTGTCCCGCAGTGTCCCCGTCCGTCCACTCTAATCTATGATAATGCTCCGTTAACCAACGGTTTGTCCTCATGTGTTTGTGATTCGAAACGATCGTGTTTACTGGAGGTGCAAATATCCAATGCCTGTTGGAAAATGCGGTGATATCCATAATGGCTAGTTCCTTGATGAGTTCGTTTCCATCGTCGTCAACGAAACAGTGAAAGTCAAGTATGACTGCTATCTCGTCGTTGATCATCCTCGTGGCTTGATCGCCGCCAGGAGTGGTGGGGTCGTCGTCCATGTTGGAAAAGTGGCGAGGTCGTCGGGTTGTTAAGAGTGTGCTGGTTAAGGGTCAGCCACGTTGCCAACTCGTGCATGTGTGCTGGTTTAGCGTCGGCCACGTTGTCAACTCGTGTATGTGTTTTAGTGTATGGGTTTAGATATGTACGCCGCCGTCGTCCGGATATCGTCGATGTGAAGAGACATATATTGCATTGTTGCCAACTTGTGAACTGTAAATTCGAATGTGTGTGCCTTTGTGGTAAGTATATATAGTGTGCGGGTTTGGATATATACGGCGTTTTCCGGAACGGTGGCCATGTTGGAAAAGCGTCGACGTTGTCAACTTGTGCATGTGTGCTGCTGGTTTAGCGTCGGCCACGTTGTCAACTCGTGCATGTGTTATAGTGTATGGGTTTAGATATGTACGCCGCCGTCGTCCGGATATCGTCGATGTGAAGAGACTGAGTGAGGTTTATTGCATTGTTGCCAACTTGTGAACTGTAAATTCGAATGTATGTGCCCTTGTGGTAAGTATATATTATAAAAATAAAAAATGTGCACATCATCAGTTCGAAACTCACGATGACTCGGTCCTTCGGTGCAAAATTGAAAATCAATTCACTTGTAAAAATTGAATATCACGCATTTGTGCATAGTAGATAAGTATTATATGTACAAATATATTTGTTAATTTTGAAGATGTCTATCCGGGCTTACTCTAAAATTTACACCACGTAAGCCTTGTTTTATTATCTAGACATAAGCACATTGACAATTGAATACAATTAAATCAAATGAAATATGTGTAAGCACATTATATTATAAGTTAAAATATATTATGTATAATTAAAAGAAATTAAATGAAATACAACTAAGTACAAGTTAATATAAATATGTAATCGTACGCGCAGCTAATGACAATTATGTGTATGTGCAATGAAAATTATACATGATAAATGAAGATGTCCATTCGGTCCTACTCTACAATGTCTACTATGTAAGCTCTATCCTTTTCTCCACGATAAACCAGTTGTCTAAGTAAAACTAATTACAAGTTAAAATAAACAAGTGCACTATGACAAATTTGTAAATGCACACAGTAATGACAATTACAAAATACAATTGTATACAATTTTTGATCAATATGTTTTAGGGTGCCAATGAGTAAGCGATTCAAAAGAGCGTTCATAAGAAAATGGAATAATTTCATTAGAATGTTTCTACTAAAAGAAAAATACAAACAATGCGAAGCTCTAAACATGGGTAACGGACAAAGATGTTCAAAATTAACGACCTACGAGTTGTGCACATCACACTATAAAATACAAAAAGAATTCTGTAATTTTTACCACTTAGTTAGTAAAAAATATAAATTTGCCGATGTCAATGTGAGCACTTTAGCAAAAGTTGAGTATACACTACGAAAAATTATGCAACACAATTTAGAATTCCAGCTGATGAAGGACACCAAAATTGGATGGACTATTTAAAAAACACTAATAAAAGAGGAAACAATAAATTTTCCCAATTTTCTATACGGTAAACCGTCAGAATATTTACACGTGTTTACCAACTGGAATAACTATGACAATTGGAGAAGAATGTGCTCAACAAATCTTTATAAAAGTATAAAATGTTTTACAAAGGAAAGTATTTTTACACAACATCCGTCGTCGAGGTGGTGGCAGTATTTCGATCTGAAACATTCTCGCTACGGACGTTTGGACAATGAAACATTGAAAATAATTCCACACAACGGACGTTGCAGTTTTGCTATGTCCTTCTCGACGAACGGTGTCGGCTGTTCCGTACTGATGAATAGGTATCATACAACGATTCCCACAAAATCCAAACGCATGACAAACTAACATTCTTGCTTCAGATATGGACGTGTACACATATTCTTTTGAAAATCGACGAAAGAGCTTTTACAACATCCGTCGTCGAGGTGATATTAAATTTTTCCCTCGACGCATAATTGAAAACCAATTCACTTGTATAAATTGTATATCACACATCCGTGCATGGAAAATATATACATAATGCACGGAAGATAAGAATTACCATATATAATATTCTGATTGATATGTAATTTCTATCGCAGGATGTATTAAAAGAAAGGTGTAGTGTCATCTGCATCTGTTGTAAGAAATTCACATGACATTCACCCCGTGTGTATGCACTGCATAAGTGAAAACCACTTTACTTGTAAAAATTGTCTAACACACATCATGCATAGCAAATAATTACCATTTATATTATTTTGATGGGTATGTAATACCTGTCGGGCAGACGTAGTAAAAAAATCTGATGGGTATGTAATATCTGTCGGGCAGACGTAGTAAAAAATAGTGGAGTGTCTTCTGCATATCTCGTAAGAAACTCTCTTCTCTCTTTGATTTGGTCCATTGTGTATAAATGAAAATCACTTGACTTGTAAAAATTTTGTAACACGCATTATGCATGGAAAAAATATGTGTAACACATATCATGCAAGGAAAAGAATAGTTGAAAATAAACACTAAAGCAATGAAAAATTTACATGTATATTGTAAGAAAATAAATACAATAATTTATATATACATACAACAAATATATACATTGCAAGAAAAAATGGAAACAAATATATACAATAAAACGATACATATCAAATATATACAATGTAAAAAATTGTAGTAGATTGTTGTTGTTGTTGTGCACAGCCATCTGTAACAGAAAAAATATAAAAAATATTAGTGCTGTATGGTTAATACGAGAGGATGGATTAGAATAACGTTTATGAGCACTATAACATACCTCAAATATGCATACGCGCGTATAATGTCAGTGTCGTCTTACCGAATGCGTATAGATGACAATGCGGACATCTAGGGGGACCCCTCCAACGCCACCGTCTGGAGCCAGCTCAGGATGCAACGATAGTGATAGGCGTGTCCACACGCCAAACCGAGGAGCCTCTGTCCGTCGGTGTAATCCTCCATACATATACTACACGAGGTATGGGGCACTATACCCTGGACGGGACAGAGTTCTTCTCGGTGCCAACACCACGTCGGTAGGTTCTTTCGCAGAAGGAGCCTCATCGTGGTTGGCTCACCGTCCATCCGTGGTTCTATGGTTTCCAAAAGGTCAAAGAAGACCGGTGCGGCTTCTGGAGGGGGTCTCAAACGGGGATCTCGTTGTTGCTGCTGCGGCAGAAAGTGCAACTGATGTGGCTGAGGTTGTGGTTGAGGCTGAGGCTGCGGTTGAGGCTGAGCCTGCGGCTGTTGCTGCTGAGGCTGTGGCTGGGGTTGCGGTTGAGGATGAGGATGCTGCGGCAGAGGGCGTATCAACTGCGGTTGTGACTGCGGCTGCAGAGGACGTGGGCACGGCTGAATGTCACTGAGGACAAAAAAAAGACATAAAAAACGTATACAGACGTGGAAAAAGAAAAATGTGTACGCATAAGAAGAAGACTTACATACTGTCCTCGAAGATGGAAATCGTCGATGACGATGAGGGTGTATATTCCTCCTCCTCCTCATCATCATCTTCTTCTGCTTCGAGGAAATCGATATTATCCCAATTCATCCTCATCTCCCACGAACCCGCTGAGGGTTTCGACGTCGTCGTCGTCGACATCGTCGTCGGTATGATCGACATCGCTGGAAAAAAAGTACAAATTTAAAAACAGACGTAAACGCATTACTACAAGAGATTGTTAATGAAAACGGACTTACCGACTCGAGCCGGGTTGAGGAGATGTGCTCCCCAGCAGAGCACGACGTAACCGTTGCTAACTATAAAAAAAAACAGTAAGTCAGTCGAATGGAATATTCTGTTTGTACACATTAAATAAAGAAAAAATATTGTATTTACCGTCGTACTCGTCGTTGCTCCTCTGACAGACGTTTATTCACTTTGTTGTTCATTCTGTAAAACGTAATGAAAGTTGTAAAATAATTAGGTAAAGAGCATAATGAAATGTGTGTGTTTGTGTGTGTGTGTGTGTGTGTGTGTGTGTGTGTGTGTGTGTGTGTGTGTAATGCTGAACATCAACGTAAGTACTTACATGCAAGTTGTAAAACAAACTGAATCGACTCAATAAAATACATATTTATATGCATATGCTCGACGAGAGCTGCTACAGACAGAGTCCCCCCACCCTCATACACGCTGCGAGTGTAACCCCTCTTTCAATCTTTTAGACTTTATAAAAAAAAACCCTTTTTTTTTTAAAGAGGACCACAAGTTATTTAAAACTAGGCAAGAGCCTAGAGAAGCCAAAAATGCGCTGGGTCCAGTATGACGGGACTGGCAATTAAACTCGTAGGCTAAACAACAATTTTATTAGCAATACCAAATTCAGACATTCAATGTATCCTTGATTGAGTTAAAAAATTTCATTTAAAAAACCTTAATCAACTCCCTAACATTATCACATTCTGAAAATATAAACAGGTAACATCATAGTTCATAGTTAAATAATTTCTCATCAATATACATAAATACCACATCAATCAATATACCTACATGAATACACATAAAACACATAACTATATATATATGTACATATATCGCACACACATGTTCACCTGGTTGACAGCCTCTATATATATATATTTTTCACCATACCTCAGGATAATATGAGACCAGTATCTGTCACCAAGACATTATCCCAAACTCCCGTAAACGGATAAAGTACCCAGCCTGTTTAAAAACTTTTCATTTAAAACAAAATCCATTGACTCGTCGGATTATAACAGAGTTACAACAAGGACATTATTAGAAGTAATCAAAATTTAGGAAGGTCACCCAAATATTAATGTGCCATCGCAAGGTCAACATGACTGCACGGTCTTATAAAATGTATAACAAATTTATAATTGAGAAGTAAGAATCGGTAGTGTGCTCATATTAACAATTCAACAATTAAAGCACTGGCTATGGCAGGAAAGAAAGGATAAAAATTTACTTATTACTGAATTATCAAAGAGCTGACATAAATTTAAAAAGTATAATAAAATTTATAATTACAAGGTAAGAACCGGTAGTGTGCTCATATTAACAATTCAACAATTAATGCACTGGATATGGCAGTAAAGAAATGACAAAAATTTACTTATTACTGAATTATCAAACAGCTGACATAAATTTAAAAAAAAATGTATAAAACAATTTTAATTAAGAAAAATTTATAATGTAAAACTTGATAAAACATATTTGAGTTGTTCATACAGAAATGGGTAGACCTCAGGCAAGGCCATGCGTCAAACCAGATGTAACAAAATTTAACAAGTCAGAAACCTGTGGATGACCGCACCAACAGGTGATGATGACAGGTCAAAGCACCCCCAAGGCCCTAAATAATCTTAAAAAACAAAACCCATATAAATCTATGAATACCATCAAGAAAATGCCCAACCAAGTAATGCAAGTATAATTAACAGCCCTACAAATCAGTAACCTTAAGTTACGCACACTTTTGCAATGAAAGAAAATCTTAACAGCAAAATCGGGTGACGCATAACCCCGTCCGGGTTTACACTTACTCTGGGGAGGGGTAAGCATTTGAAAAATGAATCTGAAAAAGTTATAATCACTAAATGTCCCGCTGGACTCGTGCACAAACAAAATCATTTAACTGGAGCTGTTCCAGGAATTAAATCACAAGTTCTACATTGTAGCGGCACAAAAATATTTCTGAAAGGTATAAATGTCACCTGGCTGAGTCCATCGCAAAACCTGAGGTAATTGCAGCGTGTAGTTCATGTCCTCCTCCCGGCGGCTCAGACGGAGAATCGCTAGTTTAATGCCATTGGTGGCAGGTGATCGGCCACCAGCTGGAGTGAATCGGGAAATCGGCTTAGATCAGGAACCCGGAGAGTCGCTGAGCGATTATTTATGCATAGCAGATAGACAAATTTAAAGATCCAAATCTCACTGCAGCCGGGAGGAGAACGACTGTCCAATTCAAGCGCTGTAAGTGAACTGCCTACTGCCTAAGCGTGCACGGAAAAATTAACTACGCCGCCTCGATCCCAGAGCGCGCGCGGATCAACATAGCGAAAGTAATGATACGTAGCGGCACCGCTAAGATAATTAATTAACATGTACAGCAATGACCGTAACATCATTAACTAGAAAATAGCCGAGTTATTCCAAAAATCGGCACACGAGGTCAGACAACATCTTGTTTAAAATTAAACGCGATTACATTAAACCCCTCCCTTGCAAAGCTCTCGTCGATTACATCACCCACGACTTGCGTCTTGTTTCACAAGGTTAAACAAATATATGTACATATGAAAAAGACCCCCCTCCCTAACAACGTTCACACGCAACGGTAACATATGGGCAGTCAGCATATTGATGTAAGTGAATAAAAAAATAACTGGACGTGTACATAGCGTGTGAATGTCTCAGCGGGAGTCGATTAGATCCTGTATCACAAATTAACTGTTGCCGTCTAGTTGCCTACCTACCCGCCCCTACTCAGTGATGCTCTATTGAATTTAGTACTTTTTAATCATGAAATACGAGTTTATTCTTACCGTTAGTTATTGGTCCGTGTACCTCTGTCTCTTCGCGTTAGGACCAGCAGCGTCATCGGATAGCGCACGTTTACATGTTCCGAAGTGTCCGCACGCGAGTGTAGTTACACCGTCGTTCAGTACGTACCTCTTATCCTCATAAGGTGACAGGGAAAGTTTTGTTACACGTTGCGTGTACAGCTTATGACGAGATCGGTTCGTATACACTCGGCAGAGGTGAAAACCGTACGACTGACGAAAAGACACTCGCTGTACAATCGATGACGTAATTTTTTTTTTATTGCTGTCCTTGGTACACCTTTTGCCACCTTTTTGTCGGTGCAGTTGGACAATAGGAGCGAGTAACATTTTGCTCTGAGTCCGACAAATTCCCTGATGGGTTTCCCATTGGTCTCATCCTTGAACTTCACCATGACTTTTTTGTTGTCGTCGCAATGACAAAAATGATCCACGGGATACTCCGACGTGTCGAAAAGGTGGAGATCCTCTTTCATATCCGCGTACACGTCGTCAGTCTGTATGCTGTAAAGCAAACTGTTCGTGTCAGTCATTACTAATGTCAATCGTCGACCGTACTTGGCGACAGCGTACCGATAATGAAAATCGTACATTATCAATTTACTGACATCGAGTACTGTGAAGCCGACGTACACCGGACGGGAAAGGAGTAGTCGCGCCTAACGGTTAGAAAATAAAAAAACAGTTGTGGGCTGTTCGCACGTAACAACTGTTCACCGTTAACTAAAACAGTCGACAAGCGTTCAGGTAAATATAAGTGTCTCAGAAAAATAAAGAAACTCTCGTAGACTGTCCGCATAAATGCACGTAACAGCTATTCACTGTTAACTAAAACAGTCGTCGACCGTTCGGGTAAATACACATGTCCTGCAAAAACAGCTGTAGACTGTTTGCATAAATGCACGTAACAGCTGTTCACTGTTAACTAAAACAGTCGTCGACCGTTCGGGTAAATACACATGTCCTGGAAAAATAGCTGTAGACTGTTCGCATAAATGCACGTAACAGCTGTTCACTGTTAACTAAAACAGTCGTCGACCGTTCGGGTAAATACGCATGTCCTGCAAAAACAGTTGTAGACTGTTCGCATAAATGCACTTAACAGCTGTTCACCGTTAACTAAAACAGTCGTCGATCGTTCAGGTAAATACAGATGTCTCGAGTCACCAACGTTAGTCGGTGTACTGCCGTTTATCAAGATGGACGAAAAGAAGAAACAACTAGCCCGTGATATCGACACTATCAGCAATGACATACGTAAGAAATACCGTGCGTCAAATCATGGGATCTGTGAATAGGATGAAACGTTAACCAAAAGTTACAAACTGATTCTCGAACCGTTACAAACTATTTCGCAAGCGTTGGTTGAAAAGAAAACGTAAACGAACAAATGAAAAGCCTACGAGTGCGAAAAAGATGAAACGTGGCGAGGAGGAGGAGGAGGAGGATCTGATGGGTTCAAGTAGTAGTAATATCGATGTAGGAACACCGCTCCGTCCGTCACCGCAACAGCAGTTGACACCACGTTTTCTGAAAACTTCTGTGATAGGTGAAACATCGGACGAGGACGACGAGGAAGATCCAGTCGTCGACCGTTCGGGTAAATACACATGTATTGGAAAAACAGTTGTAGACTGTTCGCATAAATGCACGTAACAGCTGTTCACTGTTAACTAAAACAGTCATCGACCGTTCGGGTAAATACACATGTCCTGGAAAAACAGTTGTAGACTGTTCGCATAAATGCACTTAACAGCTGTTCACCGTTAACTAAAACAGTCGTCGATCGTTCAGGTAAATACAGATGTCTCGAATCACCGACGTCAGTCGGTGTACTGCCGTTTATCAAGATGGACGAAAAGAAGAAACAACTAGCCCGTGATATCGACACTATCAGCAATGACATACGTAGGGAATACCGTGCGTTAAAACATGGGATCCGTGAAGAGGAAGAAACGTTAACCAAAAGTTACAAACCGATTCTCGAACCGTTACAAATTATTTCGCAAGCGTTGGTTGAAGAAAAACGTAAAACAACAAATGAAAAGCCTACGAGTGCGATAAAGATGAAACATGGCGAGGAGGTTTAGGAGGAGGAAGAGGAGGAGGATCTGATGGGTTCAAGTAGTAGTAATATCGATGTAGGAACACCGCTCCGTCCGTCACCGCAACAGCAGTTGACACCACGTTTCCTGAAAACTTCTGTGATAGGTGAAACATTGGACGAGGACGACGAGGACGATCCTAGTCTCAACATCGGAAAAATGTTAGACACACTGGAAGGGAGGCGAGAAGCGCGTAGATATTTTCAGGAGAAATACGACAGTGAATCGTTAGCGAATAAGTACGTGCGTATGATCGCGTCGGCTGAACGCGATCGTTTGATGGACTATACGTACGGTGTAAGACACGAAAGCGGAAAATGGATGATCGGTGATTCACCGTTGGTAATCGAAACAGACGATTCAATCTTTATTAACGGTAAACGTTACAAAGGTACACCGGGTCTATACGAACTCATGTTCATGAAGCACCCTAAAGAGAACGTTTACAACGAGATGGATCTGAATGCGTACAAAGATATACTACGTGATACCAACGCACACAAGCATCATTATTTAGTGAACGCGCAGGTAAACACAAACAGAGGTGTAAAGTATAAACAGATAATATCACGGTTGTTCCCACCGAAACGTACAGGACACGGAGATAATAATACCGACAGAACGTATATGATGCTCTCGAGAAAAAAAGACAAAATCGATTACGTGCACTGGGACGATCCGAACGAACTGGTGGACAGATTGCGACTGTTGATAGCGTCACAACGCGCCCGAAACGGTGGACACACGAACGAAATCGTTTCCATAGTGGAAGAACTACGTGAAGCCAACATCATCGTATAAAATATCGTGCAAAGCGGTCGACGCGCTTCATTCACGAGATGAGCGTTGACAAGTTCCGCAGACACCAGAGCGCTGTCAGAGCGCGAAGAGAGATGCGACGCAGTCTGCGGGAGGATATCGGTATCGCGATGACCGAGGACGGACACTTCGATGTAGCGGGAAAAAATACACAACTTGGACGAACCGCACGACGGTAACGATGCCGTTCCACTGCGGTTTGTGCGTGACCACTGTCTGGTCAACGATTCGAGGCAAGGAATACACATGAAAGGTTGTAAGCTCGTCATCGCCGCTGCTCCCGTCGATCTTGGGGACGCTGTCAACAAGCAGTACGTAGACTACACGTGCTTGCGTTTCACGACAGTACCGAACAAGAAGAACAGTCCTGTCGTCGACGCGCGGGACAATCGCATACAGTCTCTGAGAGTTCCAATTCGTGCGAGAGACACTGCGACCAAAGTATACGTGGACCCGAAGATCATACCGAAGGATACGAACTCTAACCTAATGGTCGGGAACTTACGAATAACACAGTTAGCGCCACCCTTCAACATATACTACGTAGATTCTTATTGATATGTAATTTCTGTCGCACGAACGTAAAAAAGTGTAGTGTCGTGTACAATTGTTGTAAGAAACACACATGATATGCACTGCATAATTGAACGTCAATTCACTTATATAAAACACACATCACTCATGAAAAATAACACAGTTCACAAGTTGGCAACAATGCAATACACGACGGCGTACATATCCAAACCCGTACACTATAACATATGCACGAGTTGACAACGTGGCCGACGCTCAACCAGCACACACGCACGAGTCGACAACGTCGATGCTTTTCCAACATGGACGCACGTCCGGAAAACCCCCTTACATTTCCAAACCCGTACACTATAACACATGCACGAGTTGGCAACGTGACCGACGCTTAACCAGCACACTCTTACACTACTTGACAACCTCGCCACTTTTCCAACATGGCCGACCACACCAATCATCTTCCACCCGACAACGTGGACGCAGACCCCACCACTCCGTGCGGCGACCAGGAGACACCGTCAGGCCGCCGCCGGACGGTGAACCGCGAATGGCGAGCATACCGCCGCCACGCCTCCGCCTATCAACGCACAATTATGTATGCATTGCATGTATGAAATTTTTTTTTATTAAAAAAAATGTAATCAATTTTCGTGTATTTTATTTTCTTAATACCCGTAACTTGGAGGGGAAAACGTCTTATTATTATCCCCTCCCCCGTACGTTCGCACCAACCTGTTGGGCAGAATGACTTTGTAGGGCTCGACATAGCGCGCGCTAGACCAACAGTTTGGTGCGAACGTCATGGAAGCACACAATAACAGGGAACTCGTACTCCGTGTACAAAGTCTAGCGCCGGAAGAACTGATTTCACGTAATGTAAGTAAATTGTCGGTGTATCAGGTCTGTTTGCAATTCGGTATCGACGTTGAAAACGATACGAAAAACAGATTTTTCTGGAACTGTAACATACAGGATAAAATAAAAATTACAGACGATGTATTAAATTGACTCGGATATAAAGGGAAATATAAAAATCAAAAATCCAGAATTACCAAATGGTTAAAGAAAAACGATTAAATCGAATATTACGAAGTCCAAAATGAAGATAATGCACAGAAAAAATATTATGTGTTAAATGAAATAGATTTCGCTTCTTTGTTGATGCAAATGAGAACCACTAAAGCTGTTGAATTGCGTGAATTATATGCCATTATAAAAGAAATTGTAATGAAATATAGACAATATAAAAAATTGTACGAGGAACGTTTGAAGGAGTTAATTAGTATGCAAAATAATTTGTTAACAACACAAATAGGTAATTTACAATTCATGAGAAAATCTATTCATGAAACTAACGAAGAAGAGAGACGTCGCGCAGAGGAAGGAAGACAACGAGCGGAAGAAGAACGACAGGGTGCAGGGGAAGAGAGACGTCGCGCGGAAGAAGAACGGCAACGTGCGGAAGAACGAAGTAGACTGTTACAGTCCAAAATCGAATACAGTGTCGACAAACTGAGGAACGTACTGGCTAAGAAGATCGCGCCAAACCCCCATAAACAGGAACAAAATTCGTTGTCTGTCTCTGTACAAAATACCCGAAAACGTTTGATACATTATGCGCAGATAACTGGAAAGTTTCAACGAAGGAGAGAGAAAAATATATCGCAAACATCCTACAGCGAAGGAACTATGCGCATGGGAAGACGTCGCTCACGCCGTGGATATTGGAAATATAGTTAAAAAACAGTTTCGTAATTGCCTGAGATAGGACGCTCGCGGTAATGTCATCAAACCGGCTGACACGAACGACACTACAGTCGTCACCGACGAAGAAATCCTCATAACGTTCGAGCGAGTCATAAAAGAAGAAAACGACGCCCACGTGTTAGCCAACAATATCTCTGTATGAAAAGAAAATTCCACCTGACAGTAAAAATAACAGTCTACCGAACCGCTAGCGCCAACAGCAGCAGTGACAGCGGAGAACGAACAACGCACCGACATGATCAAAGAGAATATAAAAAACGTAGAATCGTGGAGGGGAAAACGATTATCCTCTCCTCCCTATTCTTCACTCAGTGTTTCATCAGCACGAGTCGTGAGTGGACGCACAAGATGCTTTCACACGATATCGATAATGACGATATCAATCCCAACAACAACCGCTATTTCAAACAATGCGGTGAAGCGACGACGACGACGCCAATCAAGTCCTTATCACCAGACGATAAAGAAGTGCAGGTCATCTTAATTCAAAAAATCACATCTCCGTACCCGCGTTACAGAAGCTTGGAAAACCGTTAAAAGAGTTTTAAAGAATGGCCTGTATCGTTAACGATAACGCCTAAAGAATTATCAGAAGCGGGTTTCTTTTACACCGGATGCAACGATAGAGTGATTTGTTTTTGCTGTGGAGGCGGATTAAACAAATGGGAACGTGGAGAATATGCTTGGATGGAACACGCACGTCATTTCCCTGCGTGCTCTTACGTAATGTTAATGAAAGATAAAAATTTATCATCAAGGCACTGGATATCGTTACCGAAGCGCAACCACCAACAGCAGCAGCGACAGCAGAAAACGAACAACGCACCGACACGATCAAGGAGAATATAAAAAACGTAGAAGGAAGCTCGAATCGTGATACAATTTGCAAAGTCTGTTACACACAAAACGTAGAAGTTGTACTTATTCCCTGTCGACATTTTATCACATGTGTGAATTTCGCCATAACCCTACATAATTGTCCCTTATGTAGAACCGCATACACCGCTTACATGAGAGCGTATTTCTAGTTTATTTTCACGCTTTAATTTTATCGTCTAGTGAACACATGGTTTGAAAATATAAGCTGCTGTGACAAAAGTGTTTAATCCAACCTCCGCTAATATCGCATACCTCAGTATTTGAACAGCACGCGTTGAAGACGGACGCATGGAGCTGCTATCTCCGTACGAGTACATACGCTGCAGTGACTTAAAGCATACAGTACTGTACCCTATAGAAATTTTTGTATACAACGTTTTGACATGTAAATTTGTTGCCCTGATCCGTGACGAAAATATAAGGTACAAAATAAACGTTCCGAAAAAATTCTTTTCTAACGTTTCACAATATACAACGTGTCTGTTCCGTAAGACGGACGGATCTGCAGCGTTCCTAGTAACACCAAACACGTTGTTTATAACGAAAAAAGGATATGCGAGGATAAACTAGCAGTCATACTTCACTTTCACTGTTTCATCGACAACGATGGAAACGAACTCGTTAAGGAACTAGCTGTTATGGATGTCACCGCATTTGCTAGCAGGCATTGGATATTTACACATCCAGTAGACACGATTGTTTCGAATCACAAACATGTGAGAACAAACAGATGGTTAAGAGACCATTATCATGGACTAGCGTGGACGGACGGGGGACACATCGTACGAACATCTTGTACCAATATTAGAAAAGTATACGTTTCCTTTTAACTTCGTGTTCGTAAAAGGATTGCAAAAAAAAGATTTCTGCAGAAGCGTATCGTGCATTTTAATATTATAAATTTAGAAGATTTCGGTTGTCCCAAACTCGATCAATTACAATCAATACATGGAACAGCCTGTCTCGCGCACCGCTTATTTCCTGAAATATGTACAAATACTAGAGTACACGCCTTACGCGAGTGGGTTGTATCATATTTTAGAATAATCAATATGTTTCTGATAAATTACTAATTGATAACATTATTGTTTAGCGCTTACGTAAAAAAAAAATAACAGTCGTCACCTTTCTGTCGATTACATCACCTGTTTAAAAAAAAATTAGCGTCGTCGACATGTTCGAACAAGCACGAGTGCTGTCTAAAAATAACCGACTCGCCTCCTCCCCGCCTACCCATTGAACATAGCGTGAGAAATCAGGTCGTATCCTGTTCACACGGTTAAGAATAAGCGCTTACTGTGCGTTGAGTGGTTCCCCCTCTCCGGTTTCCACCTCCACAACTACCTCCCTATTTATTTCGCTGTGCACGAGCGTTATTCATTCAGTCCTTGAGAGACGCGCAAGAAAATATAAATTCTTTATTTTAAAATGGCATCATTCACTGCAAAGTTTGCAACCATTAGCGCAATTGAGTATAAAAAATTAAGGAATTGATAATCGACGTAAAATATCCAATAGAAGAAATGCAGAATATAGACGCAAAGTACGGGAAAGCCGTACTCGTCACTCTATAAGATTACAGAGACCCTAAACTAAAATATCGTGTGTATCTACCAAAGAGATACGCAGGCGTTTTCGAAGATGACGAATTAAAAAATTTAGTGCCGTGTTCACTGCAACTAATTTATCGTGGAGAAAAGGTTAGAGCTTACATAGTAGACATTGTAGAGTAGGACCGAATGGACATCTTCATTTGTCGCGTACGATTACATATATATATATATATGAACATGTACTTAGAGTAGTAATAAAAGGTTGGTTCTGGGACAGCCACGCCCCCCTCGTTTGTTTATGTTTACATTTTTTTCATCCTCTCTACCCCCGTCTTCACCTACATAACCGCCGCGGTCACCGAACTCCGCGTGTTTGTTTACATTTTTTCTTTCTCGCCACGCCTCTCTCGTCTGTTTATGTTTACATTTTTTCCTTCCTTCCCACCCCCGCCGCCGCCACCGCCGCGGTCATCGAACTCCTCGTGTTTATGTTTACGTTTTTTTTCACCGCGTGTCCCAGCTTTACATTGTTTACGTGTCGGAACGAATGTTTATGTTTACGTTTTTTTCTCTCTCGCCGACGCGGCCACCACGTGCTCGTTGTTTTCCTTGGCCGATCGACACGCTGACCCAGTAACAAACGTAAACGATGTGAAGCTGGGACACGCGGTGAAAAAAAACGTAAACATAAACACGCTGAGTTCGGCGACCGCCGGAGCGCGTCTGTTTGTAAACAAATATTTAGGAGAAGGGATAATAACATAATATATTCTTTTATAAGTATTAACGACGTTGTTTGGTATTTGTCGTTGTACAGTACAATCGGAAACTATGACGCCGCTTAAATCTTAATATTTTTTTTAACATTATGGACAAAATGCGATCAAATATTACTAACAAATTCTTCGGCCGATAATACAACACAAATTGAAATCGATCAAGTTAAGCGATATTTATATGACTATGGTTATCTTCAAACAGATGATGAATCTTCGTTGCAAGCGGTAAATGAATCAGATATTGCTAACGCGTTACTTATATTTCAAGAATACTATAAATTACCTACTGATGGCGAGTTAAATAATGAAACTATAAACTTAATGTCGAAAATTAGGTGCGGTAACAGTGATATTATCGTTTATCGAGTATCCAGTTTCAAACGGAACAAGCCCGAAGTAACATGGCATTATTATTTAGCGAATCAAGAGGTGTTAGAATTGACTAAACAAGCTTTCGCAGTATGGGAGGGAAAGCCTGGTATACGTTTCAAACATGATAGAGTGAATACAGATATTTTAATTTCTAATAAACGATTGAAACATATGATGCAAAAAGAATCGTGGCAATGTACGAGAACGTTTGACGGTAAAGGTGGAACATTAGCACACGCATATTTTCCTGATTATAATAATTCAAGACGAGAAATTCATATTGATGAAGATGAAAATTGGTCATATTCGACTGGTAAAGTCGTTCCTCTTGACCAATCAAGTTTGTATGCAACTTTAATACACGAAATCGGTCATGCTATAGGTTTATCACATTCAGATGTATCAGATTCTGTAATGTATGCTTATTACAACGGTAAAATCGAGTTAGGTGATGATGATGTTTCAGCCATTCAAAATTTGTATGGTAAGACACAAAACACTTTTATGACGTCTTTCATGCCGATGTCACCATCTTCTTCAATACCAAAGATAGAAGATGAGCGTCCTATAGATACAAATAAAATTGATCTTTGTAATTTTAAAAATATTAATTTATTTTTAATTGCCGATAAACGATTATATATATTACATGAAAAATGGTTGTGGATATTAAATCCGGCAGAGATGATATACACCAAACCGCTTATAATAAAACATTGGTTAACGTTTCTTCCAAGAAATTTCACAAAAATTTTAGCTGTATATCAACGACCATCTGGCGAGATAGTTATGTTTATAGATTCTTTGGTATTCATGTTTGATTTAATGAGTCTTAAATTAAGTCATGGTTATCCAAAGCATATCCAGTCTTTATTTAACATACAACCGAATAATTTGCATGCGGTATTCAACAGTTATACAGGTAAAACTTATATATTTCATGATGATAATTATTATAGAGAAGTCAATGAATGTATGTTCACTACTAAATCATGGGGTTATATATCCGATACATTTCCTGGAATACCGCCTAAAATCGATTCATCATTTAGATTTTCTGATGGCAATTTATACTTTTTTAAGAATAACACTGTGTATGTCTTTAATGAATTTACGGGTGGATTAGTTAGAACAGAACAAAATAATCTATCGATATTCGGATTGAAATGTGTAAATGATGATGTACTATACAAAATTGAAAGAATTAATATTACAATTGATAATTCAAAAGAAAGACCAATCGATTTCACACAATAATCGATAGTAATATCGATGAAGAAGAATAAAAGTTCAGTTTGTAAATAAAATTTATAAAAATAGAGTTGATATGTGTTTTGTACGATAACTATGTTATGTATTATTGTCGACGCTTGTTTACGCCGCAGTCGACGGATAACCTATAGCCTTCAAATTGATATGGCTTGAATTTTTGTATTGAGAAATATTTCGATGTTGTGAAGAGTGTAATAAATTGTATTATTAACAAACACTGGTTTTATTTTAATTATTCCTACAAAATAATAATAACAAATCAAAGCAGACTACAATATTTATTATCATACCATTAAATACATATATAATGAACAGATTATATTAACAAATACATACAAAATGATTATTTGAATAGTTACAAATTTTGTGATAACAAAATAATTAAGATTATATTAACAAGTACATACAAAATGACCATACCATTAAATACATATATAATGAACAGATTATATTAACAAATACGTACAAAATGATTATTCGAATAGTTACAAATTTTGTGATAACAAAATAATTAAGATTATATTAACAAGTACATACAAAATGACTTTTGTATATATGATTTTAGTAATTAATAAATCAAAAATGAAAATATTTTTAAAAAAACTTTATTTACATATATTACTATGTTTTTTTTGACAGCAGTTGGAAGTTAGTCTTCCCAACCTATAACAAACAAAAATAATAATTTGTTAACTAAATGTACCAAGAATCCTTTGAAAAAAAAGAGTCATATTTTTTTTTAAATTAAACAAAAGATAAATTAAATTTTTAAGAACTAAAAATTGAACCCTATTAACTAAGATAAAAAAAGTAATAGACAAACGTATAGAATACATTATATATTTTAATAATTACATATTTAAAAAAATGATATAGGAAAGACTTATAAGACAAAATTTTTGGAATAGAGAAATGTAAAAACGATATATGAAGAACTTACTTATTTTACAGGTAACGAATAATTACTGTATATGTATGTTCTTGTGTAGAACATATTATAATAAGTTATTTTACAAGTAACTAAATTACATTGTGAAACTAATATTAACCTATTTATTAATATATGTGAACCTATTTTTTTTAAAACAGTAAAAATTATTTTAAAAAATACCTTAATGATGATGATCACATCCAAGCTGTGTTATCACAAACTGACATTGCGGCATTACCTTCGTATGTAATGTTATAGGACAATCCTCCGCTGACCACTCCATAAATCTTACTCGGCATGTCAGACACCGAACGGTGTCTCCATCGCCTTGATAAACAAATCCAGCGGCTGCCAGTTTGTGAGGGTTTTGACTGCTGTTGGGGTATAATCTATGATAATATTTTTTAGAACCAACTTTCTCAACTTTATAATACGTCGTTAAACGTTTAAAAAATTCTGCGTGGTTATACATTATAGTAGCTGGTATGTTTCAGTATGCTGAACCACAATTTTTAATCGGCTTATATACACAGAAAATGCATTATCATCAGTACGTGTTGTAAGTAGAAGGTCAAAAAATTAATTTATTATCAGTTTCATTGCAATTAATACAATCACGTTTCCAGTATGCGTTTTAATGAGCTTTTTTTTTGTGTAGGAAATTGTTTGAATATTGTTGATATTTTTTTGTTCAGGTATTAAAAATATATACGTAAAATGTCGTGGTAAATTAAAATATGTTAAAATAATTGAGATATAGTATTCCAAAGTTGAGTAACGTGTTGATCACATTTTAAATGATTATTACAACAAGTATTTTGATACACATCAAACTTTGTACAATTTTTAATACACTCCACATTATTATCATATTCTTCTACTTTTTCACGAAGAAATTTAAATATTTTATAATAACAGATATTAAAATTTTTAAGTCCCATAACCTGAGTATCGTAAATATTAAAAACGATGTTTTTACGTTGATTGTGTTTATTTTGTAACATAAAAAGACGATTCATAGTTCGGCTATAAAGTATCAGCTTGAATGGCTTAATGAATAATGACCGTACGGGATTGTATTTATCCCGTTATCACATAATACTCTCTTATCATCATTATTGCTTAACGCTAATTTATTAATTAATACCGATTCTACTATATGTTTTTTCGATCTTATTAATTTCATAATTCTACGTTTTTCTGTTTCCGAAAGAGTATTATGAAGACAATTTTTGAAATCGTTAAACGAGATCTCGTTATTAATTACACATTTTTTAATTCCTTTTGCTGTCTTTTGAATATTATTGTCACGCGTAGTATACGTATATAATTTCAATCGTAAACCAATAAATTCCTTAATCGGAATACCGTTACATTCGTCTTTAAATTTGCCAATTACTTTTTTATTTATAGTAGATAGAATAACATTTGTGATCAGGAGGATAATCGCTAGTATCAAAAAACGTTTTCAAATCTGGATCTAACATATCTTCGTAAAAATCATTTGTCAATATTTCATAAAACAAACTGTCAGTATCAGTATATAATAACGAAATTTTGTTTCCATACTTTTTTTTCATTATATCATAATGAAATTCATACATTAAGGTTTTGCTCAATTCTAATACCGCGAAACCTACATAAATTGGTTTATTAAAATAAATATATGTTTTGTTTGATAATACAGCACAAAGTGATTTATCATATATAATTCTGTCTTTGAAAGTCGGTTTAGAAATAAGTTTTAATAATTTTTTATTTTCACTTACAAGATCTAATTTCATTCTTTTTCTTACATTTTCCATACACTTGCCAAAGACAGAATTATTTAACAATTTAAAAAAATCTTTTTCAAACTCGTTTGTTGCAATTCGTCATTTTTCCGTATTTAAATCAATATACGGTTTTAACCATGGTTTTTGACAAAATTTTAACGTTCTGTGAATTTTAGTTACTTTCAACTCGTGATTGACAGCTTGTTTTAAATTGATATAATGGCAAATATAATGTTCTTTTGGTTCTAATGTAGTTAGTAATTTTGTTTGTTTTGTGTGATTTATACTTTTATTAATTGGAAGAAATGGTAGATCCATATGGTTATCGTGTAAACTTTCAGGGTATTCTATATCGACTTCTAATATATACCCTGTTTTAGAATTATTAGAGGTATTTAATATATCTGTAATAGTAATTTTATCAGTCCATACAAAGTTAGAATACGGAATATATTCACTCATCGCCCACCCGTATAGATTATTCGCGTCTAAATATGTTAAAAATGTTTTAGGATAATTTGGATTATATGTTTCTTTTATATATTCGTTATTGGCTTTTGAATGTTTTTTAATACATGACGATATCCCTCCTTTTATAGCGGCTTCAAAGAAAATATACTTTTCGTATTCGTTAAGCAATTCAAGTTCAATACCAGTACAAAATAACATCGCATCAAAAGCAAACCCTGGAACGGTTAAATAATGCGCGCAATCTAAATTATGTGAAGATAAACAAAGTAAACGAAAACTTTCAAAAACGTCGCATAAAAGCAATACGTCAATTTTCAAATATAAATCACTGTAGTCGCCCAACGATTTAATTTTAAAATGATCCCAAACTTGAACCGCGTGATTATAATCTTCATCGCTTATATGTTTCGCATTTAATTTACTATAAAATTCAACTTTAGGAGGTAGTTCTTGTACTTCCAATTTTTCCCACGAATCGGTATATTCATAAGGATATACACCTTTTCGAGTGACTAAATCCATATCATTATTTGAAAAAAATTTGCTAGTATGAAAAAATTGATTTTTTGGTAGATTATTACTTAGTTCCGCTAAGGATCTATTTAGAAAACGAAAAGTATCAACAAATTTAATAGTTATTCCGTTACACGTTTTTTTTGAAAATGATATATATTTTTCAGTCGAATTTGTAATAACAATTATTTGTCTAATATCATACCCTAATTGGCGGACGATAAAATGAGAATCATAATTTGAACTAGCATGAATAAAAACGGGAACAAATTTTTGATTTTGTCTCCTCAGATTACATTTATTACATAATGCGGAACGGTAACGACCAGTAATATGGCAATGATCTCTAACGGGTCTGTAAAATAACGTGAATTCGCGTTTACACATTTCGCAATGTGTAGTAGATTTATATTTGATTTTATCTTGTTTTGTCATTTTTAACGGTTTAATATTATTAAGAAGCGAACCTAATAAATTTATGTTTTCAACGAGATATGACACGAATTTTTCCGCAGCATTTTTACCTCTATATAAGAACGGTTCTGATGGCAAATGTTTTTTAATATTAGCGGGAATTGAATTTTCTACAACGAAATAAACGCAAAAACTCATAGGTTCGTGTAGTTCATTCGCGACTGTAAAAGAATATTTCCGATCAGGGTAGCAAGTACTTATCGGTTTTAATATACATTCAAAATCCGCGTAAACTACTATTGGAAGTTTATATTGGTATTGGAAATTTTGAAATTTTAAATTATCAGTCGGCATTATCACTCGTGTAGGTGTATTTTTTTGGCAGTTTCGTTTATGTATTTTTAACTTTTTAGATTTAACAGTGAAGTAAGTTAGACACCGTTTACAAAATTCGATATCATTAAAACTTTTAGTTACTTGCGATCTAATTAATCTGGTGAAATTTTTATTATAACAATAATGGGTTGCATTATTTTTATTTAATAATAAAAGATCGAAATGCTTTGATTTTTCATTATCACATACTTTTAACGGGTAAATTGTGATATCGTTTTCAACACCATACACGTTAATCGAAACGTTATTATTTTTTTCGAAAATTTTTATTTGTGTTAACGGAGTAGGAAAATCGATATTATTAAAAGTAAATTTATTTTCTAAATCCTTATAACGGAATTTATGCGTTCCGGGTGTGAACCGTTTATGAATTTACAAGGAATCGCCCATTTAAAACAATAATTATCTGTATTTTTAGGATTAATTATGTTTTTTTAGCAGTCAGTTTTGGTGAAAGCGGAATATACGAACTACCTCTTAAAGGCTTAAAACGATTAATTCGAATCAATATCCCGTCAATTGAATGTAACGACCATCCAGAGCCCTTTTGTACGTATATGTCTTCTTCATTACAAATACTGTTTATCATACTGTCTATTTCAGATGGTATAGACGAACTATGAAGTAAAATAATGTTTTTGGTTTTAAATGTTCTGTCCTGATATTCATTAATATTATTTTTAACGTATGTACATTCAACTAAAATATTGAATTTTATAGCGTTATATATTACAATCATATTACTTAAAATATTTAATATTTCTAATTTTAAATAAATTAATAATAGACATATGTCTTTAATTACGTTGTTATTATTTTTATAAAAATACGTTCTTAAATTACCTTTAAACGCATTTTCTATTTCTATAAATTTATTTTCTAAAATTATATGTTTTAATCTATTATTTTTTAAACGTAAATTATTATTAGATGATGATGATGATGATGATGATGATGTGGAAGAATAACTCGAATGTTGTGTATAAGACGGCCCAGGTTGAGGATCTTGTATGTATGATGGCCCGGGTTGAATATCTTGTCTGGATGAAGGTCCGGGTTCAGGTGTGCGAGTATTCACGTCATTAGAAGTTCTTACAGACAATCTCTTTTTGAATGGGAGTTGTTTGTCCATTATAATCTAAAAAAAGTAAAATCATTCATTTTTTTAAAAAGTAAGTATTTACTATTGAATTAGTTTAACAGTAAAAGAAATAATTTCGATACTTACAGGTTGCTGTTGTTATAACTGAATTAAATCAGTTCTTGTTTCACAATTAGTACGTTTGTATTGTTCAGTAAAGCTGAGTAATAGTTTTGAAGGAACACAAAATTCGTCGATTTTGTTGTGAAACGATTGTATCTCTCTGTCTGCCCTGTAATGAATTTGATGAATTTGTCTTCATACTGATGTAGAGGAATAAAATCGTAGTATTTAAACGTTTTGCGGTAACAGCAGTAAAATACAAATTGAGAAAAAAATATTTACGTCATTTTAGTTAATTGGCGCTGTACATAAATGGAAAAACCAATTTGCGATAATTCCGGGTTGTTTAATCGACAGTGTTCTTAATTATATTATTTTTTGTTTTGTTTTTTACATTACAATCTGTAAATAACAAGTTTCACGTGTATATCACACGATTATTAATTAGAGTTATTAAAATAATTGGTTTGATAACGGAAACAGTAAACAAATCCGGATACAGAATTTTAATTATTATTCTCTCTACAGTATTCTTACTTATATTATTTTTTTGTTGTTTTGACATTACAATCTATAAATAACAAGTTTCACGTGTATGTCACATGATTATTAATTGCAGTTGTTTGTATAATTACATAAATGGAATTGGCTTGATAACGGAAACAGTAAACAAAATCTGGGTACAGAGTTTAAATTATTATTCTCTCTACAGTATTCTTACTTATATTATTTATTTTTTTTTTTTTGACATTACAATCTGTAAATAGCAAGTTTCACGTGCATATCACATGATTATTAATTGCAGTTTTTTGTATAATTACGTAAATGGAATTGGCTTGATAACGGAAAAGAGTAAGCAAGTCTCTGTACAGGGTCATAATTGGTATTCTCAAAAATGTATATAAAGTGAATCGGATTTTACTGATCTATGTACAATTCTTCGTTCGACTCGACGTGTTGTACTGTTGCTACCTCAGGTAAGAGATAATTTTTTGTATACACTAACATTGTTGATGGTGATAGATTTCAAATAGATAATGTTAAGTTGTAAAATTAATACTTTTTTATTTTTATACAGATATCATCTGCTTATTATTTTGTATTGCTACTATTACTACTACTACTACTACTACTAGTACTACTACTACTTTTGGTAAGCGGATATTTTTTTTTAATATAAAAACATTAGCGCTGTTGATAGTGATAGATTTTAAGTTGTAAAATTAATACTTTATTTTGTTTTATACAGATATTATCAGCTTGTTTCTATATCAGCTTTTCGTCTCCCTTCGCACGCTTTTATCAATCGACTACCGTCACTTTTGGTAAATGATTATTTTTATTAAAAACACTAACGCTATTGGTGGCTATGTTAAGTTATAAAACTAATACTTTATTTTGTTTTATACAGATATTATCAGCTTGTTCTTCTCTTTTTTGTACCACAACTTCTTCATACATCAATTCAGTAAGTAATTGTTTAAAATTGTTTTTAATATATGTTAATATTATCCGATAATGTAATTGTTTTTGTATATAGATATTATCATCGCTGATGGCAGTATAATTTGTTTTTTGTGTTGCAGACGCAATGGCAGTTCCAACTCTATTTTTTGTCAAGTTATCTGATAATGCTTATCCTCCAGTCAAAATGAGCGCATATGCTGCAGGTTTCGATCTCAGAAGCGCATATGATTGCATGATCGCTCCTCATGACAATGCGTTAGTTAAAACTGATTTGGCTGTTAAAATTCCAGAGAAATGTTACGGACGAATTGCACCACGTTCTGGGTTAGCGTTAAAACATCATATCGCTGTCGGCGCAGGCGTTATTGATAGAGATTATCGCGGCAATGTCGGTGTAATTTTATTTAACCATTCTTCTGAAATTTTTTACATTCGAAAAGGAGATCGTATAGCGCAGTTAATATGCGAACAAATAGCTGAACCAAAATTACAACGTCGTTGTGTTATGTATAGAAACAAATCAAAAAATATAGTAGATCGTGTGTATACATCGCGTTTGTATACGGGTAATATACGATCTATAATACGGTGTGTATGTGATTCTATAAATTTATATAGAGATTATATTTTGAATCATATATTAACACACGGTCACGAATCTAAAATTAATAATTGTGCTTGTGTCGACACCTGTCTGTCCAGTTCCAAAATTAGCTGTACAGACGGTAAAAAAATTATTAAATGGATAGAAAAACAACTGTTATTAACAGATCGAATGTACTGCGAACGTCATGAATGTTATGTACATTTGCAATCAGACGATAGTATAATAGCGAACACCATATATGATACAAGTTGTAAGAGTATAATAAATGGTGTGTGCTATCATACTGCTATACTGTTAATATACGGAGATCGCAATAATCGAACATTATACGGTTCGGAATTGCATAAAGCCTTAGCAGCTTGGGTTCGTTATAACGAATGGCTGAACGACTGGAGTAAACGCACAGTGTTGGTGCGTGACAATAATAGGCTTGGTATTTATCATGGATTCCCGGATTAATGATAATAATGTGATGTTCTAACATAGTAATAGTGAAGAAAAAAAAATATAAAAATTATTTAGCACACAATGATCAAGATTATGTTTATACGGACAATCGACATGTGCTACAGTCTGCTGTTTTAAGACACTTAATGATGGACACTTCAACCGACTTGTAGTCGAACATAGATTAATAATAGTGAAGGGAAAAGATGTAAAATAAATTAAAAAATAAATACATTAAAAAAAAAATTTTAAATTTTATTATTCAATATCCAATTTGTTATATCAAATACATTATTTAGCGCACAATGATCAAGATTATGTTTATA
The DNA here is from genome assembly GCA_034769895.1 of Magicicada septendecula. Classification (NCBI taxonomy): domain Eukaryota; kingdom Metazoa; phylum Arthropoda; class Insecta; order Hemiptera; family Cicadidae; genus Magicicada; species Magicicada septendecula. The sequence continues at coordinate 64,847,488 of CM068373.1, read as the reverse complement.
CGGACAATCGACACGTGCTACAGTCTGCTGTTGTAAGACACTTAATGATGGACACTTAAGCACTTCAAGATCTATTACTTCAACTGACTTGTAGTCGAGCATGTTCTCGATGAGTCTCTGCTTTTCTGCTCCTTTAGTGTACACATATTCACCTTCAGTAACGATGCTGTTTAAAATATTGTGAAGTTCGTCATAGCTGTGAATTCCACAATTCCAGCTGAAATCATGAAAAAATCTTTTCAACCAATCTACTTGTTTTTTTCTGTTTTTTGATAAATAACGATAATCGAATGGTGGTAAAAATGTTCTCTCACACCGACACAGTTGTGATTTTCTATTCTTTGTACACACAATTCTTTAACAATATAATTTTTAGCATCATCGAAAAAACATTGAACATCAACAATAAAACCGATCATTATTATAAAGCGCTAACACTACAAGTGATTATAAAATGCGCATGACAAGCAAATAAATATAATGTTAACAATCGATTCATTCTATCGATTTTCTTATAACACCAGATAAAGGTAGATATACGAGCAAATTATCAGATATTAGCAAGCAGTATGCGGTCGTTTTTGGCGGAAAGTTTTGTGTTGATTCTATTTCTAAACGAACATCGACAGAACCGGTTTTTAAAAGGTCGCTCTGATGAGAGCAATCAATAACAATTATTGGCGCATATAATAAATAATCGCTCCTATCCAGCACAGGTTCGTCCTCACTGCCGTCATAATACGATGATTGAAACCCCTTATACATCTCGTATAGCGTTTCTTTACTTCCGTTTAAATTATCATACGGATAGTATTGTGAATTCAAATATAATTTAATATTATGCAAGTCGCATAAATCAAAATGAGAGGCATTTTTTGCTATGTTATTTTTTTCTATCTGTTTGAAAACCTACAATTATATAACGCGGTTTTTCAGTCTGTGCTACTGTTTTTATCGTCCACGTTAACTGTTTAGTTTCTGGTAAAGTCGGGTATTCTTGCAACTCCCATCTACGAAACGCTAATTTTATTGGCGTATCTCTATCAACAATACTCAATAATCTGTGCCTATACTCATCGCTAACAGAAATATAAGGAATTCGCCAATTAATTTTTGTTAATTGTAATTTATATTTATCAACAGCGTTTAAAACTACGGCGTTATTATCAGACGATGATCGTATTAAAATCAGTTCTTGTTTCACATTTAAAATTATGCGTTTGTATTGTTCAGCAAAACCGAGTAATAATTTTAAAGGAATACAAAACACGAAATTCATTGTATCTGTTGTGAAACGACTTTTTATATCTCCCGTCCATCCTGCATTAGTTATTTTCTTCATATCACCGGGTTTGAATGTTAAAATATTTTTCATTACTGATGTGATACCAACATTTTTAACACGATCTACTTCCGTAGCACATATTTCGTACCGTATTTCATCGAATAAAAACGCTAATCCGTTACTAATTAATTGAATATTTTCGTTTCTCTGATTGTTTTCACCCATTAATTTACCTTCGATATGTAGATAACTCTCACAAGGAAGTGTATAATGATCTTGTTGATGAACAGGAATACGTATTTCATCATTATTATTTAATGTAGTAGATGCGTAAGGAGTGTGTGTATGATACGCGCGTCCGATGATACTATCGTCATCATAAACAGCGCTATTTAACACGTCCAATATACTCATTGTTAATAAGTACTTTATACCCTAACGACTTTAAAAATTTTCTATTAAGAGATGTTAACTGATTAGCATCCCGTATTTTACTGGCACTATTTACGTGCTTAACTATTGTTTTATTTTGCCCATAAGGAAAAATTAGCCTCATCTCGTCTTTTTCTTATATGTAATCGCAAAGAAATCGTTTCTTCTCTAAAATTTATTAACTTTCCGTCTTGATCTTCTAATCGTATTGTGATATTATCTAATCTATTTGTATTCACTGGTAAATAAATAACGTTTGTCGGTGATTCTACTAATTTATACCCCGGTCCGACTGTCGGATAAAAATCGTGTAATATGTGAGATTCTCGGCCGTTCTTCAACGATCCAGCCACAGCGCTGCAGACTAGTCTTACAACATCTGTCTTTACAATGTTGATTGTCGACTGTGATGAATGCCATATAAGCGGTTCGAGTTTGGCAGTATTAGCGAATCCGAGAAGAGAAGCTAAAGAATTTGGCTTAGTGAAATCTATCGTTTCACTCGAATAGATTTCGTTTTTCAAAGTATTATTATTAGCACGTATTAATAATTTAATAATTTTCCTTTTATTACTTTTTGGTAATTTTTGATTTATATAAGTGTTTATATCCTCGATTTCATAAGAACCTGTAGGTAATGCAATCACTCCATCGTCACCGAAATAAAACATATTATTTACATTTTCTTCAACATTCGGTATGGAATTGTATGTCATGAAATTAATCAACCCGAGTTCCCAATTTCCTTCGAGTTCGATGGGAGGAAATATATCACAACTAAGTGACGATCCTACTCCGTTTAAGCTAAACATTATTACTAAGAAACTGTAAACACAAACGTCCACAATTAACTGTTTATAATTATAGTTTATATTGACGGGTTGTTGCTCCGATGTTTGAAAATAACGAACTAATTCAATTGGCGGTCTTAAATTACCAAAACTATCGAAATAGTTTATTGTCTTATTTTGTTTACGGTAACATACCCAATGCGTACCTGACCCGCGTATACTATCTAAATTAACAATACCGGTTTCATTTTTCTAAATTTTTAACGGTAAAGTATCTTTCATAAAAACACCTCTAAAATTAGATACATTCAAGAGTTTAGCGTAGGAAAACAATTCATTATTGGTGAGAGCGTGTGAGGGAATCTTTATTTCTTTCGATGTTTTTTTTTTTTATTCCCACCACCACCACCACCGGATTTTGTATACGGTCGTAAGTATAATCCCCTTCCCCTCCTTTTTCTTTTTTTTGATTTCGAAATTCGCTTATTTTTTCTTTTTTTTCTTTTTAATACCGCTGCCAAATTTACTTTTCGCTTTCATAATATTAGTTAACGCCCAAGCAGCAGCTTTTTCACCAATAGACGAGTTTCGTGCTTTTACACGTTGCCAAGCTTTTTCCGCTAATTCACGATCGGCTTTAGAACGATTTTCAGTATCTCGATATTTCGAGTATATTATATCGTGTTCCTTACAAGCCGCATCTAATTTATTAATACCCGAATCTCCGCGCTGTAATCGTTTACTTAATTTCGTACCCGGACCACAGTATTGATAACCAGGAACATGTAGTACGATAGGTAAAATATCGACCGCTTTATTCAGTAAATTTCCGATTAATCCTCGACCGCGACGGACATCTTCTGCACTCTTCTGATATACACGCATTTGTGACGGCGATAAACAATAATTTATAAATATATATTTTTTTCCAATCTTCTATATTTCTGACAGGATTATCTTTCGTTGTTTTTACATAAACATCATATAATATACTATACATGTGATTGTTTAATATATTAACAAAATTGCCTAATCTGTCTTCAACTCTCTGTTGAACTATATTAACTGTATCGAGTATAAATTGTTTGCTTACAGCATCTGTCGGAACCGATGGATAACCTATGTTATTTAACCTATAACCTTCGAAGTTACAAATTCCATTTGATACGGTCGGAATTTTTGTATCTACATACGATTTAGTCGCTGCGTCAGTAAGTAATTTCGGATCAGCTAAATTAATTATATTTTTCAAAGCAACGTCGTACTGGTTATCAGTTTGATATAAGCAATTTTCTTTTAAAATTTTAAAACTAACAGCATCTTCTTCCGAAACAGCGTTACCGACATTACAGAGTCTCTTATTATCTATATCATAATCACCCTCATCTGTTAAACGAAAACCTTCACCGGTTGGACCGCGAACAACGTTTATTCGCATATGTCTATTGTAGCGTCCGAATTTATCGATACTTATTTTGTAAATGACAAAATTAACGTTACTACACGTTATTTTATTATATTCGCTTCTCGCAATTCTTCGATAATTGATATGATTTCATTTTCATGTCCGGTATGACCAGTATTCTTAGATGCTATTAATAAACGTAATCTGTCGCATAACTCGTTCGGATCATCCCAATATACATAATTCGGCTTATCATCGTTAGTTAACGATAAAACACCACGTCCTTCAATACGTTTCAGTTTCGATTTAGTAGACGTTGACTCTGATACCAGATTTTTAATTATATTATTATATTTATATCCTTTATTACTCTTAACTCGATCAGAGTGACTCTGTTTATGAGCATTTGTCGCTTTTAGTATCAAACCGTACGTATACAGATCCTCTTCTGAATATATATAATCGTTAGGCATTTTCATAAAAAGAAGTTCATAAAGTCCAGGTGTACCTTCATACGTTACATTATCGATAATAATATTATCGCCCTCGAAATTAATAGTTGAATTGCCTATCTTTATCGAATCATCGTCTCCGAAATAAACACCGTAAGTATGATCGATTTCCTTATTTTTATCATTAAACAATTTACGTAAATATAATCTAGGTAATTTTCCTGTAACAGCGTTATCAATCCAATAATTTGCTCTACTAAGGCCAGTAGATGTTGATAGTACTTCTTGTAATGTCGGCGGTGTTTCATATATTTCCGTAGCACCTTCGTTAACATCCATTTCAGGTGTACTAGTTATCGATCCAATTTTTCTCATTTTAATCGGCGTAATTCCTACTTCTTTTTGTTCTTCTATTTTATTTCCGCGACGTTTATGTTTTTTTAAACGCGTTTCTACATCATCCATTTTTTCATCCGTATCGTAAAGCACATCACATAAATTTATTAACTTTTTTAAAGGTTGAACTATTGGTTCTAATTGTTTTTCTAATTCCTGTTGTTCGCTGATAGCGCTTTGAGTCAAATTAGCGTGTTTCCGTCTAATATCTTTCCTAATTTGTTTGATCTCTTTCGCAAGTTGTTCACGTTTCGCCCGCGACGTCATCTTGTACAATAATTTATCAATACTTATGTATCTATATAAATATCGAATCCAATACGATAACGACCGTGACGCATATCACTCTCTTTGTCTATTACTAAAAAATGATGTTTACCACGTATCCATGCTTTATTACAAATTTCTTTAAAACAATCAAAACTCATATCCGTGTTAACATGATCGGCAAAAACATGTTTTAAATTTAGTTCATCTTGCCTAAATAAAACTATTAAATTTGCGTTATCTCGTATCAATTGTTTTGGAATTTTACTATACGACTGACACAAATAAAAAACATCAATATTATTATGTCTCCCCATTGTAAAATAATTTCGTATATTATACTGCCGTTCACAAGCTATATCGTCAAAAATTATTACAGAATTAGGTTTAGCTTCATTTGGATGTATAACCTCATCATTATCTGTAAACGTATGATAACCTATAAACGGTATTTTGAAAACACTCTATTTAAAAACTTGTATTTAGGCTGATACAACGATTTTGAAAACACATATATATTTTCAAAACATAATCCGTTCGGATCGAATAACAAATTAAGCATTAAATTAGTCTTCCCCATGTCTGATGAGCCTGTAATTAAACATCTAATATTATCTGGTAATAATTTACTATGTTTTTTCTCTTTTTCTTCAGATCCCTACAATTATAAACAATCGTATCAATATCGCGAATATTTATTTTATGTTTCTGCCGTTTAAGCTTCATCACTGACGTCTATTTTTTTTACACACGTTATTATATAATATTATTTCTATTAATCCAACTCTCATGTGATTTATCATAACCCAACCAACGCACAAGTACTTTCTCGCCTTTACGTTTTAAAATTTTTTCAATTAAATATACGTCACCGAATTTTGTTTTACTTATTTCTTGTTCATAAAAACCACCTTCTAATATATTACCTTTATCGTCCTTCAGAATATACGTTCTCGGCGCTGTAGATTTAACGTTATAAATAGTAAATAACTCGTTTGTGCAGTTGGGAAGGTAACCTTTAGCAAACACCTTTTTATATTTGCTAATTCTTACTCTATCGCCGATTTTAAATTTTGGAGGTTTCTTATTGAACGTTAATTGTTTTCTTTTATTTATTCGTAACAATACTTCTTTTTCGTTATTCTTGTTTACATCTACAGGTTTCATTTTAATCGTTCTGTGCACAGTATTATTATAGTCTCTCAATAAATCAGGAAGAACATTCAACCACGTATACTTACCGTTAGTTGTAAACCATTTCCACATTTTATTTTTCAAAGTACGGTTGAACCGTTCGATAATAGAAGCTTTTTTATCTGAATGTGTAGAATAATGATTTATATTGTATTGCTTCAACAAATTACGCACACGTTCGTTGTACCATTCTTTACCTTTATCTGTTTGTAAATGATTCATTTTATTATTTTGTAATACAATTTTAAGTACTCGCGCAACATTTTCAGAAGATTTTGTTTTTATTGGAACAGCGAATGCGTATTTACTGAAACAATTTATCATCGTTAATATATACTTATAACCTTTATTCAACTTTGCATATGGAATCATTTCTACAAGATCGGCTTGATATAAATCATCAAGACCTTTGAGCTCAACACTACGAGTTAAAAAATTTGTTCTAACTTGTTTATGTAATTCGTTACTGATATTCTCTCTTACACTAATTATATATATGTTGACGGTTCTAACTACGATAATAAAATGAATAAAAAACAACAAACACAAATACATCAATACTATTTTTTATTATTTTTTAATAATAATTAATTACATACAATCTTCACCTTTGTGAATTTTCACCAAGAAACAGTGTGGTGATACTTTATCATGAACAGTCCAAGGATCATCAGAACATTTTCAACCGTTTAAAATGACTCTACACTCTATACATGATAATTTACTACCAACACCGGTATAATAAAATCCGGCGTTAACCAGTTTTTTAAAATTGGGTTCGAGTGTATGCCAACTTTTAAATGATAATAACATCACTTTTTTAGTCTCTGCAATACATCTTTTCGCATTTCTATAATTATTGAAATTATACATTATACATCGCTCCATCTCACAATTCGGATTCGATAATTTATGCATAAACTGAATATGTTCGATAGGTAAAGTTCCTCTTGTCTGAAACCCGCACAAAGAACACTGAACACTATCTAAATATCGTTTAAAAACAAAACCGGATTCTAACAATTCATTTATCGAATGATTGATTAATCTTTCACACAACAGCGCTTGTTTTGACATTGTTTTTTAACCGGCGTCTTCACAGCGACTGGTGACGTACGAACTGATTTTACTTTATACAATTTTTCTTCTTCTTCATGATCGATACTCAGTAATGTTTGACGACTACAGTTTTTTAATTTTTTTAATACAGCACCGTACGTATAAGTAATCGGTAAACTGATTTTAATAATCTGTTTATTCCTATCAATTTTAACAACATTTGCTCGTGTAAATTCATTCACTATCAAACAACAAATTTCATTAAAATTTAATTCTCCATCGAGTGGCGGGCCGAAATAATATATTTGCCAATTAAATGCGGAAAAACTGTTTTCAAATTTATCAGTCATTTTGTTTTTAAAAATCGAAGATATCGATCTACAAAAAATAATTTAATTTCTGAATCATCATGACTTTCAAGCAACTGTAAACAACACAGTAATTTACTTTTATTTCTTTCAAAAATAGCGCACGGACATGGACCGTCTATAACGTCAGTAAACTTATCACTACAACAACACCCGTCTTCAGATAACTTCTTTACTTCACAATAAAAAATAATTTCTTTTAAACAATCATATATCCCCCTCAGTTGACACGTTCGAAAATGATCTATCACCAAATCGTCTAAACTCGTTACTTTAATAATATTTGATAACCTTAATACAACGTCTTCTGAAAATTCGCGTTTTAATAAGTCGATTATACTGCAACCGTCCATTCTTTCGTTAACATGTTCTCACAGAGACTACAAACTGAACACTGACAATCAAATTGAACGTATACTCAACATTCGGTTAGGTGGGGATAAAAAATAATTCTTTATATATTCTAACTAATAAACAATATGGCGAGGCTTTCGCATGTTCAATCCAAGGATCGTCAGTCTCCTCCCACTCACAAAGAACCGCTTTGCATTCCACGCACATTACGTCATCTTCAATTCCGGTATAATAAAATCCCGCTGATCTGAGTCTATCGGCTGACGGTGAACGTTTTGGCCATGTATAAAATGTCAACTTCATCATTTCTTCTGTTTCTTCAACACATTTTATCGCATTCTGATAATTAGCAATACACTCTTTTGATTTAGCGAGTAACATTTGTCTCAGAAAATTCATTATTTACAAAATAAATCTGGCGAAAAATCTGCGCTCGTAAAATTCAACACAATGTTGCCGCTAAGACTGCAAGCCCCTTACTGGCAGAGAAATTTAATAAACATTTGTTTAATCGGAGACTGAAAATTGTTCTTTATATATTTTTATTAATAAAAAAAATATGATTTGGTAATGCGAGGGATCGAACCTACGAACTAATAATACTGATAAAACCGTTATAGGATACAATTAACGCACACGACCAAATCATATTTGATAAATAATAATTTTAAAACAATACTAAACGAATAATTCAAAATAAAAAAAGCGCATACATTTCCAGATAAAACTTGTTTACTACTATTTTTCCGCACACTGTCTCTTGTACAATTTAATTAATATACAGTCTGGCGAAGCTTTCGCGTGTTCGAACCAAGGATCGTCAGTCTCCTTCCAATCACAAAGTACTATTCCGCATTCAACACATATTACGTCGTCTTCCGTTCCGGTGTAATAAAATCCAGCTGATACCAGTCTCTCGACTGACGGGCAACGTTTTCGCCATCGAGGAAACGCAAATGATGGTTCCATCTGTTTCCGCGCTTCTCGAACACATTTCACCGCGATTGGATAATTTATAATACACTCTCTCGATTTAGCGTAATCTTCAAATTTATAATACCTATCGCGAATCATTCTGCATTTCGGATATAAAAGTTTATGCATGAACTGGATATGCGTGATTGTCAGATATACTTTTGTTTTAAAACCGCACTTGCTGCATTTAATATTATCTGAATTAGTTATAAAAACAAAATCTTCGTTTTCAAAAAAATCTAGTACAATCTGGACGGGTGTAGCACGCGTTACAGACATCTTAAACGAAAATCTCGTATTAACTGAAAAAATTGCATAAACGATTGTATTTACAACGTTATCGAAAACACGATCACGGTACGTTTGTTACTGGGTCAGCGTGTCGAGTGTCAGATATACTTTTGTTTTAAAACCGTACTTGCTGCATTTAATATTATCTGAATTAGTTATAAAACAAAACCTTCGTTTTCAAAAAAATCTAGTACAATCTGGACGGGTGTAGCACGCGTTACAGACATCTTAAACGAAAATCTCGTATTAACTGAAAAAATTGCATAAACGATTGTATTTACAACGTTATGGAAAACACGATCACGGTACGTTTGTTACTGGGTCAGCGTGTCGATCGCCCAAGTAAAACAACGAGCACGTGGTGGCCGCGACGGCGAGAGAGAAAAAAACGTAAACATAAACATTCGTTCCGACACACACACACGTAAACAATGTAAAGCTGGGACACGCGGTGAAAAAAAACGTAAACATAAACACGAGGAGTTCGATGACCGCGGCGGCGGCGGCGGCTATGCGCGGTAAGGCGGGGGTGGGAAGGAAGGAAAAATGTAAACATAAACAGACGAGAGAGGCGTGGCGAGAAAGAAAAAATGTAAACAAACACCCGGAGTTCGATGACCGCGGCGGTTATGTTGGAGAAGACGGGGGTGGAGAGGATGAAAAAAATGTAAACATAAACAAACGAGGGGGCGTGGCTGTCCCAGAACCAACCTTTTATTACTACTACTTAGTTGTATTTCATTTAATTATACATAATATATTTTAACTTATATTATAATGTGATTACACATATTTCATTTGATTTAATTGTAATCACTGTCAATGTACTTATGTCTACATAATAAAACAAGGCTTACGTGGTGTACATTTTAGAGTAAGTCCGGATAGACGTCTTTAAAATTAACAAATATATTTGAACATAATTGTCATTGCATGCGTTTACAAATAGTATTTAAAATATAATGTGCTTACACTTATTTCAATTTGATTTAATTCTACACAATTGTGTATGCGTTTACATAATGTTATAATATAATGTGCTTACACATAATTCATTTCATATAATTGTATACAATTGTATTTTCTAATTGTCACTACTGTGTGTGTGTTATTTCATTTTTTTTTTTACATATTTGTCATGTCATAGTGCACTTGTAATTAGTTTTCACAGTAGATGTATTTCGTACACAATTGTCATATTGCACATGTTTACATTTTGTAATTTTCACTACTGTGTGCGTTTACATATTATGTATTTTGATTACATGTATTTTAATTATTTTTAATTAAACAGTATTGCTTTAATATTTTTATTTTTTTTTTTTAATTTCAAAAGTCCTTCGAACATTAACACTATTCATCACTCAATATACAAGCTAGAACGAGTTACATAAAACTAATTTAAAAAATCAATTTTATTAAACAACAATTGCATGATTATAATATACTTTAGAAATTAAAGAATATTTTAAAAATCAAACTCACCCTGTACGAGTTCCAGTTGAGTCTCGCGACGAACGATGTGCCGTTGAGAGCAGTTCTTACAGCTTATAAACAGTATCTCAAGGATGTACGCGAAAGAGATGGTAACAACTAATACACGTCCAACGACAAAAAAAGCTCCCACACACAAAGTCATGGACGCCCACTTAGCTTGGCTTGCGTTCTATTTCACACACTAATTTATGTACGTCCCTCACTTCGTTCACACGCTACGATAACAGGTGTGATATTCAATTTTTGCAAGTGAATTGATTTTCAATTACGCACCGAAGGACCGAGTCATCGAGAGTTTCGCAGTGATGATGTGCACATTTTTTATTTTTACAATATATACTTACCACAAACACACGCATTCGGATTTGCACAGTTCACATGTTGACAACAACGCAATACACGTCACTCAGTCTCTTCGCATCGACGATATCTGGACGGTGGCGGATATACCCGTACACTATAACAAACGCACGAGTTGACAACGTCGATAAACCAGCACAAGTTGGCAACGCCAACGACGCTTTTCCAACATGGCCGCACTTCCGGAAAAACCTCTTACATATACAAACCCATACACTATAACACATGCACGAGTCGGCAACGTGGTCGAACCTTAACCAACACACTCCTAACACAAACCGACAACCTCGCCGCTTTTCCAACATGGCCGCGCGCCGCCGAAAACATGGACGACGACCCCACCACTCCAGGCCGCCATCAAACCACGACCAGGCCGCCGCCGGACGGCGAACAGCGAACGGCAAACAAACCAAGGCCACGCCTATACCAATTAACGCACACATAACCCCACTAAATGCTGGCCGCCGACAACATGGCCGAAAGCCGACAACCGGATGTTTACCACCACCACCAACACAATTTATGAATTTCCCGTCATATGACGTCACATTCGGGGTAGAACTGTCATAACCCCCTTATGCACACCTCATCATGTGTATCTTAGCAGAATAAGAACACACATATGCTGAACACTTAGTTTTTTACTTACCACCGACAGACAGACCAATCCTCGACGACGAACCGGATCACGGCGAACGGCACCAACCGGATCACAACGCAGCCTTACAAACCCGTTCGCCGTTCGCCGTTCGCCGTCGGCGGCGGATGGCGTCCGACAGCAGATCAACCCAACGGCGGCCGGCGAACGGCGAACGGCGAACCGGATCACTACACGGACTTACGATACAGTTCGACGCCAACCACGGCAGATCAAACTCACAACGCCGTTTCAAATTACGGCCAATCAACGACCGACACGTCATCAACATGGACAACACATAGACACGCTGTTGCCAACAATGCAATACACCGCATCGACGATATCCGGACGGCCGAGGCGCCGTACATATACAAACCCGTACACTATAACACACGCACGAGTTGAAAACGTCGATTAACCAGCACAAGTTGGCAACGCCGACGACGACGATTTTCCAACATGGCCGACCGGAAAAACCCCTTACATATACAAACCCATACACTATAACACATGCACGAATCGGCAACGTCGCCGACGCCTACACCAATCAACGCACACATAACCCCACTTTATGCTGGCCGCCGACAACATGGCCGAAAGCCGACTACCCGATTTTTACCCCCACCACCACTATTTTTGAATTTCCCGCCATATGACGTCACATCCGGGGTAGAACTGTCAGTTTGTCAGTTACCCCTACTTGTAAAGGTAAGGAAACCCTTTAATAATTTACCATGCATGGACAGGCGGTAACCGGAATCAACTTGCATACAGACCCATAAACAAAACTAATAATACCTGTAAATTGCAATTAAATAAATAAATAAACAATAACACAGTAGTATACCATAATTAATTCTGAAGTAAAGAATATCTTTGGATAATTAATAGGTCAAACATTAATACCGTAAATATCGAATAAAGGTGGAACTATTTTATGGTGATGCGTAAACTCCGCGCAGTTAACTTACCTGTCCTAACATAGTAAATCAGTCGAGATGGAGCGTTCTCGTTGTAAACAGTACATACCGGAACCATGCCCCAAAAGTACGACAATATTTGTTTTTTTTTTTAAGTGTAGATTTAACAATGTGCAGAGGAATGTAGCGGTAAATTAGTGTGTCATAAAGTAAACATGTAATCTATAAAAAAAAAATAGGAATAAATAAGTGTGCGGGATGACATCTCTACTGACTAGTGTGTAAGATATCAATGTAACTTTAAAATAATAAGGTACGAGGTACCTAAAGTGACAACCTTTTATCAATAATGATGTGACGTGCATTTCTGTGGCAAACAAAAACATTAACTTGAGTTATACTACTAAAGAGGCTTAGCTACCAGACTTCTGAGAACAGCATAACAGCTTCATAATAACCGAATCAGGAACTTCAGCAGGAAAGAAAACTACAATAAAGTTCATCCATCTGTAGACACACCAAGGACCAAGGAGCAGGACACGGAGTAAACATCAGGATAGCAAGGTGACGCGGAAGCCTGTCTTCCGTGGTTAATTAACATTCAAACAAATGATTTGTAAAAGACACTTTAAATAACAATATAAAAGACTTTAATAATAGTCACTTTGTAACATGTAGTATGTCATACGATTAAAAAATATTTGTAGTAGCAAGTAATGCTTATATTATAAAGCTTATCTGATACTAAAAGTTAAATCAAGTCCATTCTTCAAATGGCCCCCTAATAGTATAATAGTTTATGAGTAAGTGAGCTTTACTTACAAACCAGTTTAATATCCCGGATCCGTGGTAAATGCTAGCATATAACTTTCCTTATTTTGAGGGCCCCTTCAGAAAATATGTTGTAAACTGTAAACTATATATATTAAGAAAAGCTTATGGTGAAAACCTCATGTAGAGCTGTTAAAGAAATCGTTTAGTAAAGAGATGTCATTACATAACACATAATACTGAGTGAATAAATCATCAGAGACCCCTGTAAAATTTCCTTTAATTCTAACTACAGCTTGTAAAATTAATAATTAGAAGTTGGTTACGACTATGGCAGCCGGTGCAATTGATCCGAGGCAATTATGCACAGGTTTCCGATGTTATAACGTAGGTAAGACGTTATATTATCACGAAGACCGTGCCCGGAAGACTGCCGACATTGCCACAGAAAGGAAGAACAAAATGCCAGCGAACATGTTCAAGCCATTACTGTAGATTTCCTGGCAGACGGCTCGACAACACAAGATTGTCGACAAGAACAGATGACTGATGAAGACATTGGACCGATCTTGACAGCAAAATAGGAAGGTCGCCACCCGGATTGGCAAGTTATCTTTCATGGTTCCGAAGTGCTGAAGGGCTACTGGGCACAATGGGAATCCCTTACTTTAGAGAACAGATTGCTGAAAAGGGCTTGAAAAAACTGCAGATGGACGAGACATGGTCATGCAGTTAATAGTTGCCCGAAGTAGTGTGCAGTCTGTTTTGAAGGAGATCCATGATGGAATGTCTGGGGGCTATCTTGGCATTAACAAAACCCTTGACAAAATACGGAAGCGATTCTATTGGCTTCATCTTCGCCACGACATAGAGGAATGTGTTCTGTCATGTGAAATATGTGCTACAAGCAAGGGCCCACAAACTAGTAGGAGGGGAAAATGAGACAGTATAACGTTGGTCTGCCTTTCAAGAGAATTGCCATAGACACTGCTGGACCATTCCCAGTTACTGACGATGGAAACCAGTACATCATGGTTGTAGGTGACTATTTTACTAAGTGGGTGGAAGTCGATGCAATTTTAAATCAGGAGGTTATCACTGTGGTAAAGGAGTTAGTTCACAACTTCTGTTGCCGTTATGGACCCCCTATGGAAATCCGTACGGATCAAGGGAGAAATGTTGAATCAGGAGTTTTTAAAGAATTATGGCATGTACTTGGAATTCGAAAGACCATGACAATGCCTCTGCATCCTCAGTCGGACGGAATGGTTGAGAGATTCAATAGGACACTTGAACAGCATTTTTCGAAGGTTGTTGACGAGAACCAAACAGACTGTGACCAACGTATTGCGACTGATTAGTTTTGCTAAATTTTTATGTATGCTAAATTGGTATGACCCACACGTTGTAGCAATAACTTATTTGCAACAACTAATGTGACACAGTTTAAAGGGGATATCAGGTGTATCTGTAATAATAACTCTATGTAACTTGTAACGGTGTTTAAAATTTATTTAGTAATAATGGAATTGTGTGCAAGGCACTTGATTCGACTTAAAAACATTCATTATTGCCTTGTTACTATGCCGTAAGGCTAACGCTGTATACATCCTTACTGACTAATTATTCTATTCTATTAATTACTTTATAAAAAATATTTCCTGACTACTCAGTCAATTAGTGTACTTCTAAATGTCAAGGCTTAAATATCTTTTTATATATTGTAACGAAATTCAAAATATTAATAGCTACTGAATTTATCTTTCTTTTTCAGTACTGATTTATAAAACTCTAATTTTTACTTAAATGCTTGGCATTCTTTTCATTTCAATACTAATTTGAGCTCTTGTTTAAGTTAATCTTACTTCAATAATATCTACCATTTTAACTCTATATTTACAAGAAACATTGGCTCTTAACTTTAAGGTAAAAGAAGAATGTCTTTAATTTTCTTTGAGTTAATTGTTCGACTAAGAGATAAATAAGTTGTTTATCACCTTATTGTTGTCAATCATACTCAATCGCAATCGATGCATCTGTAATCGTCCTCGTCTCGAACTCCAGCATCAATTCCTCTTGTCCAGCGTCGCTTCCAGACTTCAGTAACGTTTCTCTTATCCAGCGTAGTCGCCTCTAGACTCCAGCATCGTCTCGCTCTCTGGAACTAAGTCGTCAGCTCTCTCGCTCTCCGGAACTTCATGTTACTTCTCGTGCTGTTTCGGACGTCAGTTGATCATCTTATATGGATTTTCTTCACGTGTAATTCTGTTATTATTTAAAAGTGATTGTATTTACAACTTAGTTACATAATTGTATGTAACTGGAAGAATGAAACTATTTACAAAAAAATAAATACGCAGTGCGGATGGACAGAAGCTCCCGCCGCAACTGTGGGTGATCAAAAGAGTTACAACTGTAGCGTGTGTGTCCTATTTATACCCACGCCTTGGTTAACACCTGAAGTTGTATGAAATCGACATGTCTGAAATTGTCTCTGGGCTTTGTTCCCCCACTCCTCGTCAATTTCGCTATTTCTTATATTTCTGCGAATTGCAGAGTCCTGTGAGTATACTCTTATACCCATCTTAAACTATTTTCACTACACATGTTCACTGTACTTTTGGACATTGTAACTTAACCCTTGCGATCTGTAGCAGATTACTTCGCACTACACTCGTACGGTGTG
Organism: Magicicada septendecula; assembly: GCA_034769895.1. NCBI lineage: Eukaryota > Metazoa > Arthropoda > Insecta > Hemiptera > Cicadidae > Magicicada > Magicicada septendecula. The sequence goes on along the minus strand of CM068373.1, from coordinate 64,831,345 downwards.
TCCCTTTCACGTGGTTTTCGTACACAGTATGTAGTTAATTTTATTACATTTTATTGTGTCTTTGGATGTTACTTCTTATTTTTAGTTTATGAATAATTATGGAAAAACAGTAATTACATAATTATTCATACTGGGGTGGCAAACTCGCCTGCATAGACCTGCGTCACACAAACATTCAAAATACTATTGTACACACTCTCAGTTACATCTGTGTGTGTGTGTGGACAAGTCGATTGAGGTCGAAACACCTGCCCATGTTTTTGTCAGAGCCAAGCTTGCAATCCCTGACATGCTTACTTCTAATACATTATTAATTATTTTACAAATTATTATGTATATTTAAATTTTTATATTCAATGCTCAGTACAGCACTTATCTGTATTGTCGCATTATTCCTCTGCTTGGTAACAAACAATTTAATAAATTTATTTATTAAATATTTTAGTTTTTTTATTACTAAGCAGTCACCTTCTTCTCTCTTGTATATATATTTTTCTATTTTTTTATTTTTACAATTTTTTGTAAAAAAAATATAACAAATAACAAAGAATAGTATTCGTCATGTCACCCTTAATTGGAGTGTACACAGTACGTCTTCCCTCCCCTCTTCACGCGCTCACTGCTCATGACCTTGTAGGGTGGCTTCAACAACAGCTGATCTGACTTGTTTCATTGACCTCATTACTTTTATGTGTAGAACTTCCTAAATGACGTTGCGTGGAATTTACCAATTTCTTTCTTCTTTACCTCATCATATATGATGAAAGTGTGTCGTCCTACTCGCTGTCTTAACATATACGGTCCATTATAAAGTCTGAAGAATTTCTTCGCCGTATTCTCGCTTCTTTTCCCAACAGGATTTGCTTTGAGTAGTACAATCTCTCCTACATTAAATTGTTGTAGTTTGTGAGTTAGATTAAATCTTTCTATTCGTGTGTTACCTCTTGCAATTATTCGTTGTTTCGCATACTCAACTTTCATACTTAATGGTACAGTAACATTAAAATTTGTAGGCTTATTAATATAATTCTTCCAGAATCTGGTTGGCATTCTATCTTCTTCCAACTCTATTGGAGTATAGCTGGTTGCTTCACTATAATTTTCATTTATCGCTTTTTCAAAGAATGGTAAATTTTTTGCCCATTTATTATGTTGGTTATGGCAGTATATTCTTAAATATTTACCTAATTCTTTGTTTACTCTTTCTGGAAGATTTCCTTGAGGATGTCGATTGGATGTAAGTACAAGTTGTATTCCATTTTCTTTCAAAGTTTTCTCCCACATTTCACTTTGGAATTGTACACCCTGGTCACTGAGTATCTTCTTCATCTTTCCATACGTTGGGATATACTTCTGCAAAAGTATCTTAAAAACAACCTTAGTTGTGGGTCGCATAATTGGATACAGTCGAACTGCCTTGCAAAACACATCGATACATACCAATTGAGAATCTATTATTAACTTCAAATAACAAAAATTAATAAAAATACAATACTTTTCCACACTTTCTTACCTTGTCGGATTCCAGGGTCTTCACGTGAACTCGTAACCTATAAGTGACTTAGGGTTTTATGTTAGCAAGAAACTCGACTCGCATTATTTGTTAACTAACAACTTTTATTTACCATTTTTGTTTTTCATTCTCTCTTTTTTCTTTTTTATAAAATACTAGTATGACTTCTCTTTTATATAGCCTTCCGAATTTCAACAGATTTGAACACTGAAACATAACTACTACCGACAAAATTTAGCATTCATTTTTCTTTAAATTTATTAATTACCATTAAATACAACTGATTAATTAAACTACAAGTTACTAATTACTTAGATTAGGTAAAGACAACCCAGTATTTGTACATACACTCAATCACGCTTATTACCCCTTTTATTTTTGTTTTATTTAGCACTTTTATTAACTTGTCATGACTATTGGTTTAAAATTGCAGGTACTTCTCAGGTTATATCCCTCCAGACCACGTGATGCCAGCAGTATATTTTAGTTCGTCCAAATTACGTTTTCACTGTTAAATTGTTCACTGCACTTCTGTTTGATGTTACACTGTCCTCATACGGCTTTATATGACTCTGTTTTCCAATTTAATCACATTTTAATACTTTGGTTAAAATTTTGAGGCTCGCAGGCTTGTACATTGAACCGGCCGGTTCCGAAGTTGTATGGCGACAGACATTTTCAAGATGGCCAAAAATCGTATGGTCCGTGGCAACTTGCGATTTCATTGGACGAACACCTCTCGAGGAGTCTACGTCATCTAGTACCGGGTGCGAAGGAATTTTTGAGACGTGACATTTTCGTGTGAATGTTGGCCGAACCGTGCGCTCGTCCGCGGGAATGCGCACCCTTTCTGATAACATACATTCCTGTACCATTTGTACCTCACACGGAGCTATAGTCGGTGACCCATTATTATACTCTGGTTAAACCAAAACTGGAAAATTTTATATTATAGCCCCTCAACAGTCTGTACCGTTACAATACCCCCCCAATGAGAGGTTTTCTGCCGAAACAGAAAAACTCTCATTGCTAACCTAAGAGGACCAGCGAGGATATGGTGCCGACAACCCCCTTAATTCTTTAACAAATCATGGGTAATCTACCCCCCTAGTTCGGCGACTATGGCTGTACCTGAATGACATTACTGGACTTCTCTCTCGAGATCCCAACACCGTAAAATCAGACAGGCACTCACCACAGTATCACCCAACCTTGCAACATTTCAGCTAAAATCAATAACTGGCCTTATACCAAACCAGATCCTCAACCGATACATCTCCCCTTATAAATACTGGATTGCCTTTAGCAAAGTACTGGGTGCGTACACATGTTCATTACTATCTTAAACACAATATCTCTTAACTCAACTAACCTCTCTTATTCTACAAAATCCTAACCTCAAAATAAGTATAATCATTTTTAAAATAACCTGAACATTTCATCTCTACATATAAATACAATTCCTTTACTTCACTCAACTTTTACTTGTTTGTCTGGCAAGATCATCTCAAAACGAAAATAAGTTGTTTAAATTTCATTCATGTAGTGAAATAAATCTAAGTCCATTACCAAAGATTCACATTTAAGTTAATTTGCTACATCTCCTTCAATTAATCATTTTAATTTCGTTATTCAAAACCAGTCAGTTAATTTTAACTTAATTTCTTTTGTATACTTCGTCATTTCTTACACGACCTGTCAATCAAGCTTTCAAATCTACTTTCAAAATCCATATCTTTTAAATGAATTTCATTTTCAATATAAATCTTTATAATCCTATGCAGATAACTGTTACCACACAAAAACTTTTTACTCTCCTCGACTCACTTACAACTACACTTGGTTACAAACATATAATATAAAAACTATTAATCAGCTGATACGTCATCAACATATACAATCTTTACTTTAAAGAAATTTTTTTTTCAAAAATTAATTGAATTTAAATTTCAGAAATATATATTTTGATAAAGAAACAAAATTATTTAACTAAATCAATTAATAAAAAGAACCTATGAATTGATTACATGAAACATACTATTCATTTAACACCAGTCGTCAGCTGTGTCTTAATAACAGGTGAATAACCTTACTCTAGGCACACTGAATACAAACAACACAAATGTCCAAAATTATACAATGTAAGTCATAAAATGTTCTTGTTGATTAGAAAATCATTACAATATTGAATCTAGCATTTAAAATCATTTGTTCTCATAAGTGAATGTTCATCACTAATCATTGAATCATAAACTCATAGTAAACATTACCGAACAGGAACTGGGTCATCAATCACAAACTCTCTAGTTAGAGTAAGTAAACTTGATTGTACCGCTGTTACAGTCATTACTTCTCACTGATTTCTCAGCTACCTCTCCTACTTCATCATTTTATTATTTCCCCCCTTTTAACCCAGTTACAATTAGGTAAATAACCTCACGGGTAAACCGTGCAAGGCATTTAACTGGTTGCATAAACACTCTATTGTTTATGCTCCTGGCTTGTAATGGCCAGCTCCTTTTCCACACACACTATTTTTTCCTGATGGTGGACTGTAGCGCCCATTTGCATCCACAAGAAGTGAAGTTTATTTAGGCTATAGATGCTGCCTACACCGTTCTTGTTTCAGCGTTATAAAAAATTCGGCATTACTGATGTCCAAGGACACCAGTAATCCTACTAAATATTACTTATACACCCTTAACACGGCACTACCACCCCCTGCGATGATAGCCGCTGTTCCATAGTTGTGGTGATTCCCTTGATTTACCCCCTCCCCGTTTAATTTCTAAATTCACCAATTTTGAAAATAATAACAAGTATGGCTTAGATACAATCTAATACAATGCCTAACCACACTTGCTACCAATAATCCAAATCCACGGTCAGGGTTTGGTGACTCCGTGACCCCCCGAAAGTGGGGAATCACAAGTAAATAATATACGTTATATATTTCAATCAAAAAATTTACAATTCTCATTACATGAAGTTCCTAGTATTGATTATGTGCTATAGCACCATTGATTTTCTTTCTTAACTTTCTTTATGGTGATTCTCATGAACACAAAATAGTGAGTACAACAAAATATTTATGTTTGTTTCCTAAACTAATCTATTCATATTTATTCAAAATAGCACCAAAAAAAAATTTAATTTAATTTATATGGGCCCATTTGCAAGCCCCATTCGGACCCTACTGGCCCAAGAACTTGGTAAACTTACTTCTTCCATTCACACACACATCCGTACATTATCTATACCTTTTTTTTTTTTCAAATAATTTCACACGTTATTTTCCATTCTTCTCATATCTTTCTCATACTTCCTAAAGGGATCAGCCATAATATGATTTATAAAACGGGGGTTGGTGATGGTCAGACACCATACGTAAACAAATATGAACGTCACCCACAACAAGACGGACAGCGCTACCTGCGGCAGCCTCTGAAGAAGCCTTTTAAAGGTGAAAACCGGTTAAGGCTGTAAGGTAAAACTTTTTGCTTTTACTTATATAAAACCTAGTGTTCCGAGTCGTTAAAGTAATAGTGATATTTAACAAATATGAATTAAAAGCACTGTTGACAGTGCTGAAGGAAATGTATAAAGAGCCTCCAAAACCGACCCCGTTATTCTTACTACTACACTTAATTATTACTATTCTTATGGCTATTTTATTTGGTGCTTGCACTGAAAACTTGTCATTTGCATACTTTAAATCGCAAATGATACTGGTAATATAATATACACTTGAGAATTGCCTCGCTTTATTCTTGTTTTTACGCATTCTCTCAGGCAATTGTTGGTACGTGGTGTGGTGCGTTTACATGCACCTTGAGTGTAACAAATGTATTTCCACGTACCTTAGGGGTCCCCCTCCCCATTCAATAATACAGTTGAATTTCTACTTGTTACCAATTTTGTGAAGCCGGACCATCGTCGTTTTCACCACCCGAAGGAAGTTACCGCCAACCATGGTCCGCCTCCAAACAGCCAAAACCCACGGTCAGGGTTGGTAAGTCCGTGACCACCCGAAAATGGGGGAGGATCCCTTCTGAAAACATATAAGACATATTAAATTTCATTAAACTTGATTTAGTATCTATTGTGACCAATATCGTTTTAAATTTGTTGCATTATGTGTACCCACTAATTCTCTTGTTTCCTGGTTTTGCAAAACATATGTATTGTCCATTTTGACCCCTATCACTTCGTATGGTCCTTCATATAACAAAAAGAACTTCTTTATTTCCTTGTCTTGAGCACTTGACAAGTCATGCCGCTTCACCAACACTAACTCTCATATTTCACACACTTACCCTTCATATCGTGCCTCTGTTTTCTCTTTTCTCCTTTTGTTAATAACCTCTCGTTAGCTAACCTCAACTTCACGTCTTGATTGATAGTATTCACTCCTGGTGGATAGTCGAACAACTGCTCTAAAATCCTAGGTGGACGTGTTCCTCTTACCAACTCGTAAGGTGTGAATAATGTCGACAAAAGACTCGTGCGTTACGCAGTTCAGCCAGTTCTCAATTTTTTGAACGTATAAAGGCCACTCGCTATGCTTGGCATGACAATAAGCTCGGAAAATTCTTTCATGACCCTCTCCGCCTGGTTGGACTGCGGATGATATACTGCTGTGTGTTTTGGGATGATACCTTCCCATTCGAGAGTCTGGCGCCATTTTCCACTGGTGAACTGTGGTCCGTGGTCTGATAGAATTACTTTTGGCTTTCCGATGTTGACCATGTAGTCGCGGGTGATTTTCTCGCTCAACAGCATACCTGTAGCTCTCTTCACGCTATATAATCGGACATATTTTGAAAAAGTATCAAGCACAACGAATATATACATAACACCGCCTCTACCCTTCGGCAATGGCCCATACAAATCTACTGCTACCAAGTCAAATGGTTTCTCAACTTTAATATACTTCAATTCCCCTTCTACCCTATAATTTACCACTTTAGATTTTTGGCATAGCTCACAACTTCTAAGTATTTTTCGCACCTGTCTTTCCATATTTCTAAATATACAAGATTCTCTCAACACACTCACACACTTCTTTGCCCCAAAATGTCCATACCTATAGTGACAGTCCCATACTATTTTTTCTATCAATCCCTCCGGTATGACTAACCTCCAATCCCTTTCTCTAACCTCTGCCCTTTTAAATAAACTCCCATTAAATACTTGGAAATATTGTCTATACTCAAACTCATCTAACTCCAACTCTACACTAGTTATGATTTTGTTTAATTTGTTATCTGCTCTTTGCATTAGGTTTATGTCTTTTAATTCGTCCCCAAAAAGTTTATCTTCCCTGGAAAATCTGTAAATCTCTATTTCCTTAATATCTCTACCCGTTCTATTCCTATCCGTGTCCACCCGTGATAGTATGTCTGGCACCCGGTTCTCTACGCCCTTAATATATTCCCAAGAGAAATTATACTCTTGGAGAGCTAGCACCCACCTGGTTATCCGGCTGTGTGTGAGCTTACAGGTGTTCAAAAACGACAGAGCTTTCATTTGAGAGTTCTTATAATGGTGTTACTTCCCAGCAGATAGGTCCTGAATTTCTTAACGGCAAACATGATGCTGAGAAGCTCCATCTCGGTAGTGGTGTAGTTTCTCTCAGCCGCTACCAGTGTCCGACTGGCGAAAGCGATGGTATGGTGTTCTTTAGCGTCGTCCTCCTGGTATAGTTCAGCTCCTAGAACTATATTGCTAGCATCCGTCTGTAAATAAAAATTGTTATTGAAATTTGGGTGGTTCATCAAAATCATGTTGGCGAACTTACTCTTAATTTCGCAGAAAGCCTCCCTTTCCTTTTCCCCCCATCACCATTGTTTATTTTTCTGCAACACCACACCGAGTCTCGCTGTAGTCTGGGCGTAATTTCGCTGGAACTTTCTGTAAAAGTTACATAAACCAAGAAAACTTTGTAGCTGCTTTATATTTTTTGGCTCCGGAAACGTCATGATGGATTCCACTTTGTCTGGATTAGCCCAGATTCCTGTAGGTGTTATGATGAATCCTAAAAAATGAATTTCCTTCTGTAAAAACTTTGATTTGTCCCAATTTACTGTTAGACCTTGTAACAAGTACAAATAAAGGGTTCGTTAAACCTTTGTTCAACGTTAAGCCCCACTGTTGTGAGTGCCAATTTGTAACAAGACCTGTATATGCTGGTTACAAATAAATATTTCTGTATTGTACAAAAAAAATTTTAATTTAATTAAAAAAAAATTTCAAAAAAATTTTTATGTTTGTTTATTGTCTAAATAATTAATAAGTAATTCTTGTTATGTGTTTTCGTCGAAAATTTAAAATTCTGTAATTTATTTATGTCAATTTATTCACTTCTGGTTAACTGTAAATAAATCTGGAGTTAATCAGATTGTATCACTTTACTAATCAATTGGCGATTTTCTTCTATGCTCCAGTATATCACTCTCCTTTAGTAATGGTCGTCTTCCAGTAAGTCCTGTAGTTAATGAAAACTCTTATTTTAACTGGTGAAATAAATTTAAAACCAGATAATTTAATTAATTTGATTTATTGACAATTGTTCAGAAAATATCGATTTAAAATCGATATTGATATAAAGTTCGACTCTTCAACAGGGATAATCGATTCTCAATACAGATTATATCATATAATTATTTTTTGAATGGTTCTTTTAACGGTTATAAATATAATAGTCAGAGAAGGGGCAAGCATAGAAAGTATAACATTAACAAAAGAAATCTTATTAATTAATAAATACACAATTTGATAATAATATATAATGTTTATAATGCACAATTTTATACCCAATGATGACTGGATGAATTCAATCGGGAGAGTTCGCTTTGCATCACGGAACCATCATGGCTGTGATTTCGCTAATGCAGTATAACAGGAATGGCGTCGCTGGATTTTCAGACAATAAAATTGCCTTCACAACTGTTTTCTGTTCTCCGTAATATTGTATAATGTCTATTGTGTTGTTAGAGGTGTCCTAGTTAAGTGTTCGGTATTCACTGGCTTTAAATGTTGGTATTTAGCGTGTTCACTTTTGTCGGTGTATGGCGAAAATTCGTGAAGTTCGTTTGTATTGTGAATTATTAATGTTTGATAGTTTTATTGGTTTATTTCACTTGTATTCGGTTAAGTATTGTTTGTTTTCACTGTTTGTGGTGGTGTTGTGCACTGATTATATGTTTAATATACCAATTTCGGTAACTCTCGATTGTTCACTGATTTTAGGCTAAATTTTTACACACCATTAAAATATTCGCTATATATGTTCTTAGCGCGAGCTAAAACAACCGTTCGCATCGAATGTTAATTAAGAACTGTTTTACTTCCTTCATCTCCTGAAATATCTTGCCAAGTTAATATTAGAAAAGTATTGTTTCAAATATATTTCACTTCCTCTCCATGTGATTATAAAATACATTATATTCAGAATATTTTTTGTTTATTGGTTACTTTCGTGAACTAGTAATTACATAGTTGGTTTCTTTAACTCCTTCTGTTTAATTTGACATACAATGGTCCATCTTTCTATAGTTTTTTGTTAAAATTGCTATATTTCTGTCATTTTGGAAATATAGGCCCAATATCTGCTTCCTGTCCTTGTCCAAAATTTTAGCCGTCTTAGGTGTTATAAATATGATTATAATAAATTTCAGATTTATATAAATCTTTACCTTTCCTTAATGCCTTACAAATTTATCATTTGATCATTCTTTTAGTTATAATTCATGAATTTACTATTTCTCCTTTAAAATTGTTAGGTATTACATTTTGAAATTTTTTAATAATTTAATACATCTTTTATATTATTCTTTTAAGGTATAGTTTCAGTTAGAGTAGTTGGTGATTGATTCACCTTATATAAATCTCATTAGTTTACATGGTTTATTAAACTTTCTTACTCAATTATAATGTTATTTGGAATTTATTATTTGGCCTAGATTTTATTATTTTACATATACTGTTTTTCAAATAATGTTATTTCTATAACCCTTCTGACTTTCTAAAGTTAACACAATATTAAATAAAATTTCCTTATATAACTATTGGTACATGTAGCATGTATTCATGCTCATAATACAAAAACAATATTGAAAATTAATTTCTAGTCTTTAAAGTTAGACATTTTAGTTTGAACTATTTTTAAAATACATAATAAACATTTTATAAATTATTATAGTATACAGACTTAAACATTTTAGGCTGTATGAACACTATTATACCTAATAAACATTCTTATATCAATAATAATTCTTATTCTATATACCACCTTGAAATGTGGAGTTCATAGGCTCTAAACATAAACATAATTAGCCATTTAAAATTTTAATTTTTGTTAAACTTAATTTAATTACAGTCCTTTCTGTTTGTATTGTATATTACATATTTAATCCCCTGTCACAGTAATTATTCCCCACCTGCTCTCTTTATCATTTACATTTCTATGAACGTTTTTTGATAAAAAGTGGCCTCTTCTATGAAACATTAGAAATATTTTCACAACAATATTTCATGACATGTTATCTCTGTTATTTAATAGCACATAGTTCAAGTAACAGTTACACCTTTACTTGAAGTTTATTATATTAAAATCACTTGCACTGGTACACTTACACTGTTGGTTCTGACTTATATTTGAGTTCTACAATATTCTAAGACCAAACTTTTAGTTATAATGGACTGTGAAGATTTGTTTATTTTATTATATAATAACTTTAGTTGGTGCACTTCTATTCACACTTACTAAATACTTTTGTGTATAATTAATAATTAATTAATTTTTGAGGTTTTGGGGTGTTATACTTTCTTTGGGTGACATTAAAATTTGGTTTGGGGTTTATCATTGTTAATAATAGGTTTATCATGGGTATTCCTCGTAGTTCTCCCATCCTATATCTTCCTTTCTTCTCTTCTTCCTTCTTGGGTTTTCCAAAGTAATTCGGTTTCATTATGTCTTTTGGTTGGTTCGGGGTATCTTCTTATTACCTGCTCCTAACCTACCTGGGTATTCTCCTGATTTTAATTAGTTTCTTTGGATTTAACTTTCTTGATACTTTATAGTTGCATTTTTATTATTTAAATGATACTTTTCTTTTATGGTGGTGTTTTCCTTTGATATTTAATTATTTTCATTTGATATTCAATTATTTTCATTTGATATTTAATTATTTTCCTTCGATATTTCTTTTGAGTTAATTGATATTATTTAATGTATTTATGATCATAATGGGATTATTACTTAGTGGATTATCTGTCATGCTACAACCTCCACGGTATAGCTTATCCAACACATATTCCAAATGTTCTACATCCTCCTCGAACGTCCTAGAAGCTATCAGAATGTCATCCACATAGATGGTAAAAAAATCTAAATTGTGAGGTTGTAAAATATCATCAAGGCACTTAATAAAACTAGCTACGCTGGTGTTCAACCCAAACGGTAGACGAGTAAATTGATAATTCTTACCGTTAAATAAAAATGCTGTATACTTCAGGCTATTTTGTGCTAGCGGTGCTTGCCAATACCCGGCCGTTAAGTCCAGTGACGTCATATATTTTACCCCACTAAACTTCTGGAAAATTTCTTCAATTGCTTCAGGGGACTACCTGTCTGGAATAATAATTTGGTTAATTTTTCTTGCGTCTAGACACAACCTAACTCTCCCGTCTTTCTTTATGACTACTACTAAAGGGTTGGAATAGGTCGACACCGATCTCTCTATAATACCCCCCTCTAACATCCTATCCAATTCTAACTGCACGGCTCTCCTCTTTGAATATGGTACCGGATAACTTCGTTGTACGTATGGCGCATGTTCCCTCACTTTTAATTCGCATTCGTAACCTCTTGCCTTTTCTGGTTCCCTGGCAAACACTCCCCTAAAACCCAGTACTACCCGCCACAACGCTTCACGTTGAGAACTCCCTATTGCGCCACCCTCACTACAAAATTTAACCGCTCTATCCTCCCATATTCTCTCCTCAATCTCATCACTCACTCTCTCTCTCTACATATATTCATACTAACCTCCGTGTCCCTATCTATAACCCTATTCGGTATAACCCTTATCCCTGAAATCTCCACCGTATCTAACACCCGCTCAAAATTAACCGTTATCTGTTTACCTTCGTTATTTAATTCTAATACTCTTTTTTTAAAATTGATCACCGCATTGTTCCTGATTAGAAAATCGTTACCTATTATTACTTCCAAGTTTAATCCCCTTGCCACTAGGAATGTATTTTCATAAATCTCCCCCTTTATTACTACGTTCAATTGGACTTGTGTGGTCACCCTTTAACTTCTAACACCCGTAATACCTACGATGATTACCCCCGCAACTGGCAAAGATGGAATATGTTTATTGTTCTCCCGTAACTTATCTAATACATGTTCTGCTATTACAGAGACTTCACTGCCCGTGTCTATTAGTCTCATAACTGGCTTACCTTCAATTTCCAGCTTTACCTCCGTCAACCATGCCTTAGGTCTCATTGTTCCCATCTCCTCTTCTTCCATTAGTTCCGTAGCCATATCTGTGTGAATGATGTGATTCCTGTATCTATCTCCATGGACCCCGCAGTCATCTATCGACAATGGCCGGGCCTCCTTATCCATTGTCTTTCTCAGTTTTCCGCCCGCTCGGCCGTACCTCCTGGTGTGTACACTCTCTCCGCTCGGTTGTTTCCTCCTCCATTTCTGGGTATTTCTGCTCGATCCTCACCTGTTCTCTGATGTGGGTTGCTATATCTCTGCTGCGTCCGGTTCTGATGACCTGGCCTCGCCTTCTTGCATCTATAACAAAAATTACGGTCTGCATAATTTTCCATTGGACACCCCCCCCCACATTTCCACATAGGATATCGTCTGCTTGGTTCCCGACCATTGTACATAGTTCCCGTGTGTTGTCCTCCTTGCTGTGTGTAACTCCCTCCGCTGTTCACATTGGGTTGTTGTGGACGTCTGCTGACTTCCTGGTCCCTAATATTCTGAAAAACATCCAGCATTTTTTCTAACTCATTGATACTACTCACCTCTCTCGTCATTAAAGTGATTTGAACCTCTCTAGGTAAGTGTTTGCTGATATGTCGTACGAATGACTTAAATGGCAACGGTGGCTCTAAGAACTTCGCCTCGTTTAAAAGTCTCATTGCATTTACCGTGATATTACTGTTATGTCCCCCGAAATTCCCCGTTCCCATTATTTGACTGCGCAATATCTCCTGCTCCTCTTCCGACCAATACTTGTTACGGAATCCGGTTTCAATATTTTCATATCTCCCCCATTCGTTTCTATGTACTTCCACCCATATTTCAGAATTTCCTTTAAAACATTTAAAATTTTTTTAAAGTTTTACCTCCCAACTATTGCCGTTAAACTGATTGAATTCCCGTACTCTATTTAAAAATTGCATCGGATGCACTCTCCGGTTCTCACTACAAAAGGTTTCAAGTTCTACTTCATTATTGACATCTCGTGTCACTAATATCCTCTCAGTAATATTATTCATTTTCTGGCTTATGGCCACTTGCAATTCGTCTTTAACACTGTTTATATTCTGTTCAACTAGATTGAATTTCCTATCGTTACTACATTCAGATTGGATACATTTTTGGTTCATGGTCTTAACAGTATCATGCAATAATTGTATCTCTGTTTCACAACTAGTACTTATTTCGCTAAGTTTATTATCAGTATCGACTTCAAATTTTTTAAATATTTTTATTCATCTCTTCGATCTGACTTATTGTATTAGTTTTATATTCATTTATTTGAATTTCAACATTTTCTTTTATATCATATATTTGTTTGTCAATTTTTTCTGTCATTCTATCATCTATTTTATTAATTTTAATATCTATATTCTTTATTGAACAATCTAGCTTGGTATCTAATTCGTTAAACTTATTGGCAAACTCTTCATTGGTATTTTCAAAACGCCTATTGATTTCATTAATATTGTTTTTAAATCACTATTTTGCTCTTTTAATTCATCGAAATTACTTTCACATTTTATTTTTTGTTCATGTATTTCATCCCTTAACTAATCAAATTTACTATTTAGACTGCACAGCGTGCTACACAAATATTTCATCATATTATTTTCAGGTTGATTACATTCCTTAGTTGCAATTGGTGTTAATTGAATTCCCGAATCATCTGTGACATTTGATTCGTCTGTAATACTTGATTCTTTTATTTTATTTTCTTGCCTCCATTCGGAGTTGAATGATCTCCCAGGTCACTCATGACAGCTGATTCATTAAGGTTAATTATTTCACTTATACTATTTTCGTTATTTCTTGCCATTTTTTAAATTACGAAATTATCATCTTACATCTTAATAATTCCTATTTTACATTCATTAAGTATTATTCAACAGTATAGGAATTACTTATGTATCACCTATTCTAGCATAACATCGTTTTTCATAATTTTTTACGCACTCTGCCTTAACCTCCAAATCACCTTATATTTACGAGTAGACGTAGTCTGTACAAAATTTAAATTTGTACAAACAGTCCCTGTTCGTGCGCCATTGAGAAGCTATTATTTACTTCAAATAACAAAAATTAATAAAAATACAATACTTTTCCACACTTTCTTACCTTGTCGGATTCCAGGGTCTTCACGTGAACTCGTAACCTATAAGTGACTTAGGGTTTTATGTTAGCAAGAAACTCGACTCGCATTATTTGTTAACTAACAACTTTTATTTACCATTTTTGTTTTTCATTCTCTCTTTTTTCTTTTTTATAAAATACTAGTATGACTTCTCTTTTATATAGCCTTCCGAATTTCAACAGATTTGAACACTGAAACATAACTACTACCGACAAAATTTAGCATTCATTTTTCTTTAAATTTATTAATTACCATTAAATACAACTGATTAATTAAACTACAAGTTACTAATTACTTAGATTAGGTAAAGACAACCCAGTATTTGCACATACACTCAATCACGCTTGTTACGCCATTATTTTTGTTTTATTTAGCGCTTTTATTAACTTGTCATGACTATTGGTTTAAAATTGCAGGTACTTCTCTGGTTATGTCCCTCCAGACCACGTGTTGCCAACAGTATATTTTAGTTCGTCCAAATTACGTTTTCACTGTTAAATTGTTCACTGCACTTCTGTTTGATGTTACACTGTCCTCATACGGCTTTATATGACTCTGTTTTCTAATTTAATCACATTTTAATACTTTGGTTAAAATTTTGAGGCTCGCGAGCTTGTACATTGAACCGGCCGGCGACATGACATTTTCAAGATGGCCAAAAATTGTATGGTCCGTGGCAACTTGCGATTTCATTGGACGAACACCTCTCGAGAAGTCTACATATCTAGTACCGGGTGCGAAGGAATTTTTGAGACGTGACATTTTCGTGTGAATGTTGGCCGAACCGTGCGCTCGTCCGCGGGAATGCGCACCCTTTCTGATAACATACATTGTAACCCCTCTTGCCTTTTTATGCTTTATAAATAAAAAATTATCCTTTTTTTTTTTAAAGAGAGGCCACTCGTTATTTAAAACTAGGCAGGAGCCTAGAGAAGCCAAAATGCGCTGGGTCCAGTATGACGGGACTTGCAATTAATCTCGGTTGTTAATGTTCAGGTTGTTCGACCTGGCAGACAGCCTGTATATTCGATAAAGCCCCAAAAACTGCAATCATAAAATTTAAACTTCCAGCCACAGTTGGAATTTAATCATTTAAAACCACAACCCATTTACTCCATTAAAATGAAACCCAAAAAAAATATTTAAAAAAACCGAAAGGATGATAATGACTAATAACTGCAAGATAATAGTGGCCTGGCAGCCCATATGAATTTATAACATCTAATAAATTGCACATTATAAGTATATGAAAATCTTTAAGTTTCCTTGAACTGTATGCAAGTGGTAAAAACCCTTATCACCTAAGTTTAAACAATTGGCATAATTTTCCCAAAACGTTAATTGTTGTGTTACAAATATATATGTATCCCTGTATGAGGAATTCGTTCCTTAATGATAACGATTTAATTCAACAGACAGGTCCAGCAAGCAAGTCAGAACCCAAGTTACAATAATCAGTAGCATCAGTATGATTTTACAATCTCAAAATTATTGGTATATGCCCACAAAAAAAATAAATTTTTAATGTCCGACATCTGTGTATAAATAATTTTAAAATAACAGCATGTTGTATTCTGGCAGCTGTGGAAGTGTGCCAGCATGTGCCAGACCCGGTCAGACAGGAATCCGGCCTGCGTAAAACTGTATCAACGTGTGTCTAACTTGTGCAAAAAAAACCCATGTGAATTTTATCCCTGAAAACAGCCTGAAAAACGAAACCCCCAGCCCTTAGATGTTAAACCAAAATAAGAATGATATATGAACCCCATCCTGAACCAGCCAGAACAGAACCAATAAACACATGACTTAAATTTAGATTGAAAGTATAATGACTCTAAGGCCCTTGTATATAAAAAAAAATATATAAAGGAGTACAAAAAGCTCTGGCACGCTCCCCCAGTGCAGCACACAATTACAATCATAGTACGTTAGAGTTATGAAGTAATTTTATAATAGTTCAAATAATGTTCATAATGAATGTCCTGTTGACACACCCCTGATCGGACTGTCTAGCAGCGTAAGCACATGGTTTAAAAAAAAGGAAAACGATTTGTAACACGGATGAACGGCGGGCCAGGCCAACGAAAAATAATAAAAATTTATATCACCTCAATTGCATGGGTATAGTTGCATCTTGCAGTTGGTCAGCAAGCTCCCTCCTCAGAACAGGTGAGTGTTGGATGGTTCATGGCTGGTGAAGGCGTCAGTACACCAGCTGAGACCAAATCTCCATCTGGGAGCGAGAACCCTGAGAATTCACAAGGGATTAGAAATTTTGTTCACTAAAATATGCACCCTAGTTCAAGGTAATAACCTCAGAACGGGGCTCCCAACCAACTCACGATAAATGCATAAAAGTTCTTGTTTTTTTTTTTTTTGTTTTTTTTTTTTTTGAAAATTGCCTGAGGAGTAACTAAGTCTACAAGGTGATCATGAACTCACTAAATAAAAAAATAATATTAAAATGTGTATATTAAAGAGTCACTCGCACTAGATCTAACAAGTGCCGACATAATCAAACAGGTTGGCCTCACCACGTGGCAACACAATTATCGTAATTTGTCAGAAAATGACCCCACTAAAAGCACTTACAGTTACACACAATTAAAAGATTTATAGTGTTTCATCTAAGGGTGGTCTCACAAATTATTTTTAACTGCCATAATTAATTAAAAAAGAACACACTTCCAGTCCAGTGCGTGTACATACATAACCCACACGATTCAACTCTGTCTATACGTACTGGCTTTAGCTATAATTTTATATAGTAATTTAACAAATGATTACAGTGACTATTGTACAATAATTAAAAGAAATACTGGCTGTATATACTGAACATCAAATAAGTTTCCTACAATACACACACTTGTCCGATCGCATCACGTACATTCTACTCTCGCATTCGGCTGAATATATTTACGTTTAATTATTCTCTTATTATTCAATCACTTTCTAGCATACTATAATCACTCATCGGGAAGTCTCGAAAATTTAGCTTGCCATCAGGTTGTGAAGAAAATTACCCAATTATTGTCTGTCCAAGGTCGGGAGCTTGTGATTCCTTCAACGTCTGCGTCGAACTGCCGATTACATCAGCAACTCAACAAACAGCAAAACTTCAACACGAGATGGCGCGCGCTGTCTCACAGGGCCATCTCAATATCGCGGCTCACCGACGTTAATATTAGAGTTGATTATTGAAAAACAAAATTTTTATACCTTCGATTGCCGGGTTATGCAAACACCGGCACACCCCCACCCCGAAAGGGCAACCTGGTTGCCCCACACTTGAACTCGGGAGGGTACCCTGCAGTGTACCCCCTTCCAAAATGAACCTAGTGGACTTGGCGATCAAGGCGACCCAGCGGTACTTGCTCTCAGGAGAACAGCCATCCCCATGCAACCCTCTCCGCCGTGCCAACCCCACGGGACCGCCCCAACACGTCACTCTCTCCGGTGACCATCACCTACTTCCACCGGTCCCACTCACATACCCGTCCGAAGGCCCAACAAGGTATCACCCACCTTGGTATGTGAGTGACCGTACTACTTCTCGTCCATCTCTTGGACCGACCAGCAACATGCACCCACAAGGCATCTTCATCCTTGCCATATGGCTGGCCCACATCCCTACACAAGGGTGGACGGCCCCGCTCAGCCAGACAGAGAGGACCGCACGAAGGGCACGCGAACATTAATCTCTACTCTTACTTCACCTTTTATTCACACACCATGACTAGCAAGGGGGGTTTCACTTCTCTGCCGTCATCGATACACAACATATACAACCCTCTCTCTCAACAAAAAACACCCGGGAAACAGCCGGAGAATGCGGCATGGCTCGACCTCTACATTAATCCACAATCAATATTTACAACCATTAACCAGAAACAACACCACGCTATCACTCGCCATCATAAATTTCAGAACCAAAACAGGGGAACTTACAATCTCCAAGACCACGACTATCTAAGGGCACTCTCCAACTCTCTAACTTTCTCCATGATAACCTTCCAGAACAGGGGAACTGACAATCTCCAGGACCACAATCTAATCACTTCCGGCAAGTCTCTCTAACTCCTTATCGTTTTTTTTTTCTTACTAAGGGGAGGGGTAGGAAAATCAGGAAGATGAAACGGGGCAAGGATCATTGAAAGGTCAATAGCTAGGACTAAGGGTAAGGACATGGTTCACTCCTAAAAGGAGACTGACTGGAGAAAACCAAGGCTCGCGTGGGCAGGGGCGCAACCCTGAAGTAGACGAACACCACTGGGACTGTGGGGAACATCTACCCGCTACCCGTTAACCGCTTCGTCTTAACTTTCTATGACGGACTTTAGGTACTCTTTCCTTCTGGACACCACTCTCGGCGAAATTATTTCGTGTTGAGCTGTACTGGCTGGTTTCCTCTGAATCAGCATTAAGGCAACTTACCTCACTACTTTCACTCCGCTTTGGATTATGCTCATCACCTAACTCCTCTATTTGTCTTTCTTCCAATCCCTCCTTCTCTTCTTGCTCTTCTACAATTTCCCCTTTTTCATCCCCATAATCCAAATCAACCTCACAACACTGCACCTCCTCACCATCTTCCCGTTGCTCCTCTGATCCATCTTCAACCGCATCTTCGCCCAGCTCCTCACCAATTTCTTCCTCGCCCTTGTCACCGACTCCCTCACCAACTACTTCCCTAACCTCTTCTCCAATCTCATTTTCACCAACACGTTCATCATCAACATCATCGCCATCACATCCACTACCACCATCCGAACACTGCACATCTTCATCCTCTTCTAGTTGCTCACCTGGTCCGCATGAAACTTCTTTCCGTTCCTCGGAATCCTCAACACTACTTACAGAAGGCGTCTGCACATCTTCACACACTACATCATTCTCACCCGCACACTCCACAACGCTGCCACCAAATTTCTCCTCAACTTCTACCTCATCTACTTCTACCACACTTGCAGCATGGACATCCCCTTGTCACCCGCAACCTCAGAAACACTTGCAGCCTGGACATCCCTGTGTCCCTCCGCAAACTCCGACTCTTCAGTCTCCCTAACACCTATAACTATACTTCCCTGTGCAGCATCCGCAGACCGCTCTTCTGCCTCTTCTGTCGATTCCACTCCTTCACCACTCTCAGCAACTACAACGTCCTCAACATTTTCCCCCCTGGAATCCAGCTGTCCAGGTTCATGTGCAATGACTAAATTAATTTCTACTAGCAATGTCAAAGCTACACTCTCAAGTGACTTCTCATATCCCGGCGTAGGCGATGGCGATATTACCGGATCTGGATCCGTCACGAACCGAGATGGAGATACCGGAACAAATTCTGCGGCATCTGGATTCAACCAGGACGTCCTCTTCGAGTCCTGTAACTCAGTATTAACTGACGTGTTCTTAAGCTCTTGTATTGATCCACAGAAGTTATTCCGCTTTTCTTCTTCTGCTTCACCTTCTTCATCCACTACTCTCTTAGGCACTTGTACTTCCTCTGGAACCTTTAAAGTGTCCTTTTTCTCCGAATAGGAATAACGCCTTACTACCGGCTCCCTACTTGCCGATGTTTGTTCCCTAACATAATTTCTTCTTCCCCTGTTAATTTCGTACTTCTTTGTTTTCGGTGCTGTAACTGTTGTTACCGTCTTCTCACTTGCCACCCCCTTGTAGCCTCCATTACTTCCGGAACATTCAGTTTTTCTGACAGTCTCTTGTGTTCTCCTCCAACCACCATGTTTGTCCTTTTTACCTCTTCCTAACAAACCACTGGAGCATTGGGCATCTGTAGCAGCTCTTCCCCGGGACTCGTCAATCTCCTGGACCGTTCGGGAGACCACACACAGCCGTTCAAGGTCCGCAAAACAACGTGGACGGTCCGCGAATATCAAACGAGATCTCTCTTGGGGATGCAGTCCTTCCAGAATTGCTTGTATAACTTCTGTCTCGGGCAACCCCAACCTTAACACCCGGGCAGCTTTCCGTATATCGTGCACGAAGTCCCCTAACACCTCTCCGTTGGCCTACAGGCGATAGAATAACTCAAACTTAATCTGGGCACGTCGTCGAATGGGTAGGAAGAAGTTCAACACCTCCCCATGGAAAGCATCAACACTGTCACCCCGACGCAGAGTGTTGGTGACCAGGTCAGCCAACGCACCCCGGCAATACGGGTATATAAGAGACAAGACCTCCCCATCGGACACCCCCAGGAAATCTGCCAACTGCAGCACCAGGTCCAAGAAAACCAGCAGCTGGTCCTCATCAAATCCATTCACCACCAGAAATTTCTGGAGAACGCCTGAAATAGGATGGGGCAACTTCTGATAGCATACCGCCGCCAGAATTGCACAATTCACAATACACAACAACAATACATAAATTCCCACGAAACACCTAACATAAACTTGACTTGCAAAACATAGTGACAAAAACAGAAAAAACTCAAGTACTGTCCTTCCTTTGAGCGACCCCCGGGTTCTCTAGCGCTGCGGAGACCTGGCCAACTTCTGAACCACCTACTAACACCACAGAAGGAAACAAGCAACCACCAACAAAACCTAACATATATAACACCAAACACCAATCACGACATACACGTCTCACCACACATAACTAGCAAACACAAACTAGTAATCATAATTCCGAAACCTCGCAACACAGGAATTAAGTCGGTGACGGTACCGACTTCCGATCAGGCCATACCGCATCCCGCTAATGCCACACGCTATACTCCGACCTTGAATCACCAATATTCTATCACCCCGGCCACGCTCAAGACCCCCCGGCGGTTCAACATCTCAAATTTTCCAACCACGAATACCCGCCCCGTGGTGCGATCAGACTCACAAGTTAAGCAACCTAACATAGCATACATGGGCATACACCTAAAAAAAACAATAGCATGACAATAGTATAGTATTTCCGAGTTTGCAAGCCCCGTCACACCCAAGGACCCAAGGGTTCGACCCTAGAATGAACCGCGCTCTGCTACCATTTGTTACACCTCTTTCCTTTTTATGCTTTATAAAAAAAAATAATCCTCTTTTTTTTTTAGAAAGAGAGGCCACTCGTTATTTAAAACTAGGCAGGAGCCTAGAGAAGCCAAAATGCGCTGGGTCCAGTATGACGGGACTTGCAATTAAACTCGGTTGTTAATCAACAACAACAATTTTATTCTTGCCCCATAATTCATTACATGCATGTGTAAATTACAATTCCCCTGAGTGACACGCATAAAAATGAGCAATAAATAACAATATAAATGATAAATATGTAGTGTCAACATGTTAACAATTCAGTTTCCATAAGCCCATATTAATTCATCCCCTATATACATATATCAATTTGGTTCCTTAAATTATACAAATTCCCCCCTAAATAACACTTAACATTAACATCACATATTGAAACATAGAGAAACATATACATATAACATCATCACCCTAAATCATGTTTGACCTGGCAGACAGCCTATATATTCGATAAAGCCCCAAAAACTGCAATCATAAAATTTAAACTTCCAGCCACAGTTGGAATTTAATCATTTAAAACCACAACCCATTTACTCCATTAAAATGAAACCCAAAAAAAATATTTAAAAAAACCGAAAGGATGATAATGACTAATAACTGCAAGATAATAGTGGCCTGGCAGCCCATATGAATTTATAACATCTAATAAATTGCACATTATAAGTATATGAAAATCTTTAAGTTTCCTTGAACTGTATACAAGTGGTAAAAACCCTTATCACCTAAGTTTAAACAATTGGCATAATTAAAACGTTAATTGTTGTGTTACAAATATATATGTATCCCTGTATGAGGAATTCGTTCCTTAATGATAACGATTTAATTCAACAGACAGGTCCAGCAAGCAAGTCAGAACCCAAGTTACAATAATCAGTAGCATCAGTATGATTTTACAATCTCAAAATTATTGGTATATGCCCACAAAAAAAATAAATTTTTAATGTCCGACATCTGTGTATAAATAATTTTAAAATAACAGCATGTTGTATTCTGGCAGCTGTGGAAGTGTGCCAGCATGTGCCAGACCCGGTCAGACAGGAATCCGGCCTGCGTAAAACTGTATCAACGTGTGTCTATCTTGTGCAAAAAAAACCCATGTGAATTTTACCCCTGAAAACAGCCTGAAAAACGAAACCCCCAGCCCTTAGATGTTAAACCAAAATAAGAATGATATATGAACCCCGTCCTGAACCAGCCGGAACAGAACCAATAAACACATGACTTAAATTTAGATTGAAAGTATAATGACTCTAAGGCCCTTGTATATAAAAAAAAATATATAAAGGAGTGCAAAAAGCTCTGGCACGCTCCCCCAGTGCAGCACACAATTACAATCATAGTATGTTAGAGTTATGAAGTAATTTTATAATAGTTCAAATAATGTTCATAATGAATGTCCTGTTGACACACCCCTGATCGGACTGTCTAGCAGCGTAAGCACATGGTTTAAAAAAAAGGAAAACGATTTGTAACACGGATGAACGGCGGGCCAGGCCAACGAAAAATAATAAAAATTTATATCACCTCAATTGCATGGGTATAGTTGCATCTTGCAGTTGGTCAGCAAGCTCCCTCCTCAGAACAGGTGAGTGTTGGATGGTTCATGGCTGGTGAAGGCGTCAGTACACCAGCTGAGACCAAATCTCCATCTGGGAGCGAGAACCCTGAGAATTCACAAGGGATTAGAAATTTTGTTCACTAAAATATGCACCCTAGTTCAAGGTAATAACCTCAGAACGGGGCTCCCAACCAACTCACGATAAATGCATAAAAGTTCTTGTTTTTTTTTTTTTTTTTTTTTTTTTTTTTTGAAAATTGCCTGAGGAGTAACTAAGTCTACAAGGTGATCATGAACTCACTAAATAAAAAAAATAATATTAAAATGTGTATATTAAAGAGTCACTCGCACTAGATCTAACAAGTGCCGACATAATCAAACAGGTTGGCCTCACCACGTGGCAACACAATTATCGTAATTTGTCAGAAAATGACCCCACTAAAAGCACTTACAGTTACACACAATTAAAAGATTTATAGTGTTTCATCTAAGGGTGGTCTCACAATTTATTTTTAACTGCCATAATTAATTAAAAAAGAACACACTTCCAGTCCAGTGCGTGTACATACATAACCCACACGATTCAACTCTGTCTATACGTACTGGCTTTAGCTATAATTTTATATAGTAATTTAACAAATGATTACAGTGACTATTGTACAATAATTAAAAGAAATACTGGCTGTATATACTGAACATCAAATAAGTTTCCTACAATACACACACTCGTCCGATCGCATCACGTACATTCTACTCTCGCATTCGGCTGAATATATTTACGTTTAATTATTCTCTTATTATTCAATCATTTTCTAGCATACTATAATCACTCATCGGGAAGTCTCGAAAATTTAGCTTGCCATCAGGTTGAGAAGAAAATTACCTAATTATTGTCTGTCCAAGGTCGGGAGCTTGTGATTCCTTCAACGTCTGCGTCGAACTGCCGATTACATCAGCAACTCAACAAACAGCAAAACTTCAACACGAGATGGCGCGCGCTGTCTCACAGGGCCATCTCAATATCGCGGCTCACCGACGTTAATATTAGAGTTTGTTATTGAAAAACAAAATTTTTATACCTTCGATTGCCGGGTTACGCAAACACCGGCACAACATTCCTGTACCATTTTGTACCTCACACGGAGCTATAGTCGGTGTCCCATTATTATACTCTGGTTAAATCAAAAGTGGCATGCTGTATATTATAGCCCCTCAACAGTCTGTACCGTTACACAATATGTACTTCAATCCCCGACTTGATCGCGGAAGCGGTCCCAAAAAGTCTACCGCAATTAGCTCCCTCTTGTTTTCTTTGTGTATACTTTCCATCTCTACATACGTGTGTAGATTTGATCCTTTAGCTGTTTGACACTCATAACATCTCTTCACCTCATTCTTGATTTTTCTAAAAATAATATTAATTATTGTGAAATCTTCTCGCAGACTCAAATAGCATTTCAAAGCTGCTGCGTGTGCTAAGCCTTCATGTGCTGGTCGGATCAATTTATGCAATATTTCGTTTGTTAATACTATCTTCCAATCTTGTTTTATTAATTTAAAAAGAACTCCATTATGTACCTTGTAGTGATCCGGTAGCTGCTCTCCCTCTTTCATTTCTCTTAAGGTAACATCTAAGTTTTGTTGTTGTGCTAAATCTTTTAGCATTTGTTTCGTTTCATTATCAACTTTATATTTGATTGATAATAACTGAACTTCGGTATTGGTTTTCTCATACACTTCTTCACATTCTTCTGTGATGTAACGGCTTAATGTATCCGCTATAACATTGTCCTTACCTTTGCAGTATTTAATGGTGAACGAGTACTCTCCAATGGCTAAAATCCATCTTAACAATCGTGCATTCATTACCATGCATTTTAATAGAAAAGACAATGCTTGGTGATCGGTGTGTATTTCAAAATGAGTACCATACACATAATACCTGAATTGTTTCAGTGCATATACTATTGCAAGTATTTCTTTCTCTGATGTGGAGTAGTGTTTGTCTGCTCCTTTGAAGATTCTGCTGGCGTAGGCGATGACTCGATGTTCTCCTGTAGCATCTGGTTGATCGAGTACACTCCCTACGGCGTAGTCACTAGCATCAAAGTATATTACAAATTTACCTTTTCTTCGAGGATGGTGTAGCATAATATTCTCTACAAATAACATTTTTACTTGGTCGAAGGCATCCTGGTGTTGCTTCTCCCACATTCATTTCTTTCCTTTCCTTGTAAGTTCAAGTAAAGGTTGAGTTTTCTCAGCGTACAGTGGCGAAAACCTTCTGTAGTACCCTGTAAATCCTAAGAATGCTCTCAATCCTTTTATATTTTTGGGTATTGGGAAATTGCTTATGCTGGATATTTTTATAGGATCAGGTTGAATACCATTGGATGAAATAATATGACCTAGGAATTGAATATAGGATTTTATGAATTCACATTTGTTTATGTTAAGGAATATGTTGGCTCGCCTAAACTTGTGGAATATGGTACTAAGATGTTCTAGGTGCTCTTCTAGTGTTCTAGATGTTACAAGGATGTCATCTACAAATATTATGGTGAAAGGTTCCACTTCAGGTCCTAATGCTTTTTCTAGACATTTTACGATTGCTGCCAAACACGTGCTTAGTCCGAAGGGTACTACCCTATGTTGGTAGCATTTACTTTTATACAGGAAGGCTGTGTATTTTTTGTCTTCTTCACGAATTGGAATTTGCCAGAAGCTTGAGCGTAAATCCAACTTGGTAAAATATCTAGCTCCTTCACACTTAGCAAATAACTCGTCCGCAGTAGGCGCACAGTCGTACTCTTTCAATACAATATTTTTCAGCTCCCTCATATCAAGGCATGGACGGATATCCCCGCTCTTCTTCTTCACAACCACTAGAGGATTCAGAAAGTTGCTGTTCGATCGCTCGATGACTCCATTTTCTATCATGCGTCGTATTTCCAGTTCAACTTCTACCTCGTACTTCATTGGGATAGGCTAGGTCCTCCTGACGAATTTCGTAGAGTCTGATACAATTATAAAGTGTTCATATACTGTCATCTGCATCGGTACTTGATTGAATATTTCACAGAATTCTTCAATTACTTCGTACAGTTGTTTTTCTTCCGGTGTTGTCATCCCTTCATCTGCTGTATGCACAAGGTGAGTTGGATCAAAACGTAATAGTGGTTTAGATATACTAATAGGCATTTTACATGCCTCACAGTCCTCTTCGGTCCTATTTAAATCTAATTCATGTTGAACATCCATATAATTACTCACAATCTTATTACTACTTATATCAATTTTATTATAACAATTGTTTTGCAGAGTCTCTAAAATAAGTTACCAAGTGATGAAGTCAATCTTCTCGTCATCGTCAATAGCACACTGCCTATCTTCTCCATCTCCTTCTCAATATTTGCCAAACATTCCATGCTGTTTTCCCCTTTATTTCCAGCAAAGGTTATTTTACTTCTGTCTTCGTTTGGTGCGGCGAACATTATTGTCTGCATGGGCCGTCTACGAATTTCTTCTCGAAGCTGTTGCATTTCACCTTGGATTTCTTCCTTCATACGTGATACTTCCCCAGAACGGTCTTTTGCAGTCTCTTCAGCCTTGTGCTCAATAACTACTGTACGCGCTTCGATATCTCTAATTTTACTAGTATCAGCTAGCAACGTATCATTAACAGTTTGAATCTTCTCATCCTGTTCTCGCGTAATAGTAATTAATTTATCATTTACACTTACATCTATTTGTTTCTGTACCTCCTTCATATCTCTTCTCCACTCAAGACGTAATTCTTTTTACATATTTTCAATCCTTACTACTTGTTCATGTAAGGCTTGTTTAAAATTATTTGCAAGAGCTTCAATACGTGAGTTTGTATCAACAATCTTTTCTGTTAATTGTAAATTACAGTTGATTATACTTTGCTTTAATTCTATGTTGTCATGTTTCAACTGTAAATTATCGATTTTCAACTCTTCTACTCTCCGCCATTTTTATAGTGTCTTGTCTAAAATTTTCAGTTTGTTCTTCTAATTTATTTTATAAACTTTCTGTTTGTTTCTCAAGTTTAGCATTTAAATTTTCTGTCTGTTTTGTGCTTAATTCATCTACCCAGGCACGCATCATAGTTTGAAGTGCTTCCATATCCAATCTTCCTGGTGTTGCCATGTTGAATTATTTATTATTTAAATATTTAGTAGTTATTCTTTAAGAATTATTACGACATTAATTGATGACTCGTTGGGCACTTGGTGAAACATAATAATACAAAGGTTTTGTAAAATATATAAAAACACTTGGTAAGTTTCACACATTTTTTTTTTTTTTTTAATTAACTCTGACAGCTGTTTCGACTAACTAAGCCATTGTCAAAGAGGCGAGTGAATGAAATTACTGAACACAGGATGTTAGTGGAGTGTAGGTGGTGAACATCTGTTTAGGGCGTATCTGGAACATCTGTGTTGTGATGGCGAGGGGGGTGTGCAAGAGACAAGGGAAGGTCGGGTGTCTTTAAAAACTAAATACAAACATGAATGCAAAATATAAAATTAACTGAACTAAATATAAACTGAATGCAAAATTTAAAATAATGATGAACATTCAAAATAATATAAAATAAACTAAACTATATAACAGATTTTAATAAAGCGGATACATAAAATGCAGTCTGTTCATTGGTTAAATTTTTTGTTACTTTTTATTCCTTTTTTAATTCTTAATTTTTAGATCAGTTTCAGTTTGAGTTGCAATATATCTCAGTGTGGTTCGGGTATTGTGGTAAAGTGTTACGTGTTTTATGTGTTGTGTGGGACGATTGTTGACGACAATTGTGTTTTATATTAGGTGACATTTTTATTGCGTGTGAACAATTTTTATTTGATTTGTTGTAAGAGACTGTCTTGTTAATTACAAACTGGTTAATTGTGATAATTAATGCTGGTGATTAGTGACGTAATTGGAGTCTTGTATTTTGTTTTCCAATGTACCATACGATTATCAGTAGACCGTCGTAACAATATGTTTCTTGAAGTGATCCCCTCCAGAATGTTGCCCTAGCACACTATTGTGTTTGTCGCCCGCAAACACAATAAGCATTCTATCAATATAGAACCCTCCCCCCTTCAAGTGTGTTGGTCACATATTATTATTACTCAGGAGACAAAACCTCACCTTTTAGTTCTTATTTGATAGAGTTGTAACCCTCGGTTACTATTATAATTATTAATGACACTGTAAACTCCCACTTACCTTTAACTTTAGATCTGGCCGGATCTGCAAGTGGGGACGAACCCCGTTCGTACGACGAACTTGACAGCACATCAAATGGAATAAGGTTTTTGAATGAATTTAATTAACAAAATTTATCATTTGACAGATAATGGTTTTATTTTTATGGTTGTAAAAACATCTCAGACAAGTATAAAATCAGAAAAAATTGATACTCTCTCCACTGCTTTTTTTTTTTTAATTTTGAATTACAGTTTTTGAAATGTATGATGATTAATACAAGAACATAATAACTACCTTACCTACTATATAGCACACACAAGCATAAACAGCCCAACCTGCCGTTCTCACATACATACAATTTAATTTTAAAAACCCCAGATCATTTTTAATACCCCAAAGCCCTTAAACATTTGTTGGAATACTACCCGCCGGCAACGTGGTTTTCGTGCGCACTCATTATTACTCTTTTTAAATTTATTGTTAGTGTCCGAAAATTAGCTAGACATGTTCTCCACTGTTTAATCGACCGCGGTCACATGGTTTTAACTGTTATTTCACTTTTTTCTGGTACAATATGAAATTTTGTAAAGAGCCTACTTGGCTCGGTCCGGCGCCGGAACAATCAGTTAACGAACTGCGGAGAAGAATGTAGCAGGTGCCGCTAAATTGCGTATGTCTTTTGTGTGGAAACCAATGCCTTTGGTTTCGTCGCAGTAGTTTCGTCCCATGCAATTCATGTAGTTGTTGGGGTGACGACAGTATACGATATTAGTGAGGCACTGGCTAACGTCACGAGATGGGCGGACCTTAAGTTTTACATCCGCCAGCAAGTGAGACTAAGTTGAATAAAAATCGTTTCCTGACCATCTTGGTTTTTGGACGGTAGCGTCACCCCGCGCGTATGCCTATATCATGCATACGAGCGCAAGGTCACACACAAACAAAGTTCTTGGAAATGAGGCTTGCTGCATACCTCTGTACTGATTGCACAATGCATACGGCGTATTTCTCCTTTGTTATAAACTGTTCCATTCACCACGTGTTCTGGTCACCGCTGAGAAATAAAATTTACAAATCTTTTATAAAACCCAAAAATGAAATAAATAAAAATACCCACAAATTTGGTCCGTTACAATACCCCCTCAATGAGAAATCTTCTGTCCAAACAGAGGAAATCTCATTGATAAAACCCCTAAGAGGACCGGTGAGGAACTGGTGCCAACAACCCCCTTTTGTTCTTACACTTCATGGGTACACGACCCCCCTAGCTCGGCAACTATGGGCGCACCTGAACGAGATCACTGGACTTCTCTGTAAGAGATCCCAACACCGAGAAATCGAACAGATACGCACCACAGCGCACCTCACCTTCTATCATGCTACCCCAAAAATCCAAATCCCTGGCTCAGATCATGCCAGATCCTTAACCAATATGCTTTCCCTTTTTCTGCAAACTGGGCTGCCTTTAGCAGATACTGGGCTCACACACACTTATACTACATGTTATGAACATTGAAACATTTCTGCAAAATTTCTCTAAGTTAAAATCAACAATTGCCTCCTTTAAAATCAAACTACAAATCCGTTACCTAAATTGAATAATTCTCTCCATTAATTTTTTTTTTGTTATTTAAAATAAATCAATTGAACATTTCTTAAAAATAAGAACATCCTTAGCCTAACATGTGATTACACCTAGAGTCTAACAATACAATACAATTCAATAAAATAATTCCATAATAACAAACACGATTAATACACAAACAATAAAATAATCACAGTTTAAAAATATCCATTATCCGGCAGGCGCAAAATCAAGAAATCCTTTTTTTTTCAAAAAAAATTTCCAAAAAAAATTTTAAATTCAAAAACATTTAAATTTATTAAAATATTTTCTTTCCATATTGAAATCTTTTAAATATTGTTCAAATTAATTAAAAGCAAAAAGTGAATTAACTTCCATACTAAACATGCCTAGTATGTGACCTCACTATCAGCTGATCGAAACTAGGTCAAGTCAAGAACCTTGACCTACATACGTTATATACAAGTTACACCTGTGAACACACTAAACATCTGTAAAATTCCGTCTTTCAACACAAAACATAAGAAAATACAATATTTAAAATTAACAAAATATTATTATAATTAACAATTACATTGACATTTAAATTATTCAAATAAACACTTTCTAATTTACATTATTTTCAAACACTATCAAAATTTGTCACTGGTTGCAATTAAAAAAATTTTATATTATAAATCTCTTTCTTTATTATTCTCACTTTCCTTTATTTTGGGTGATTTAATTATGGTAATAACTCGATTTGCCACTTGGCATGTATTCATATAATATCTTTCTCACTCTGACTCTAATACTCACTAACAACTATAACTCATATGACACCCCTCTCTATCAAAATATCTACCGAACAATCTCTAAACCCAACTTACCATTAAACTCAAATCGCCACCTTCTCTCAATATATAAAAAAATACTCTCTAACCCTTTGTACCTAGGATAAGTGTGTTCCCCCCCCCAAAAAAGCTCATCCCATTATGTTGGTTCCTGGATTCTACCTAAGGTAACCCTTTCCGGCGCCAAACGGTCCCATCCCGTCCCAACCCTTTTGTTGCGGACTCCCACATTACACTACCCTCTATTACAAAATTGCCATCCCCAAATCTCACTCTTCTTACCTCACTCCAACTACAACAAAATAACATCATCAATTATAAACATCAATATATCCCTCAATACTCTACATATATTCTCCATAACTACTGTGTCAACATCAATACTTCTCAATATCTATTACATCATCTCACAACAACATTACATTAACTCAAAACAATATTCTTCTCTCTACTACCCCTTTAACGTTGACTTGGACTGATCTACATGTCCCAATAAAAACTTAATCACCCAAGATCTCTTTTATTAACTTTCACAAATCTTTGAAACTCGTTACTTAAAATAACATCTTTAGCATATTAAAACATTGTATTTAACATCAATTATCGTGCACATCAATAAACAATTTACCAGTGACACTTTACTACCGATCAGCTGATCTTCCTAACAAATTGAAAGCACATTTCAAAATTGTGCAAATTACATTAAATACATATGATTATCAATTCTCTGAGTTACACCTGTAAACATTTTTATTATACTAGATTCATACTATAAAATTTTTATACTTACAGTCCATTTAAACTGACATACACAAAATACATACGCCATACGCCAATTTATCTCTGAAACATTTAACAAAATGTTAGTTCTAATCCAACAATTTATCATTTAATTACCAAATTCACCTCATAAAACAATTTAAATTCATTATACAACAGTTAAATCAGTCAAAATATTTAAAACATCTCAGATTATTTTAATTGAATTCATTATTAAAAATACGAATTCCATTACTATCAAAATATTTACAATTAGCCAATTACTGTTTCCACAATTAATTTTACTATTTATTTAAATTGCCAACATATTAACATTATTATCATCACTTACCTACATACATACATTGTTTATCTGACCTTCTACAATACACATGCAATTCACTACATATTTATTTACAAATCGTCCTTACTATTTGTTCAGTTATACCACCCTTCAATGTCCAAAGTTGCGAGGTCAAAAACCATAAAACAAAATATTTATAACTGTCCATTCATTGTTTATAGTTTAGCCCCCATCGTCAAAGATTAATCTTGGTTTTATATAGCACTGTTCAATTTTATTACCCCACATACTATTGTCTTGTGTGTTATCACCAAACAATTTCAATTTATCCGTTATACCGTAATAATCATTCACCAAGTCTACGTTAAGTATTGCTGTTAACTCTCCATTAGTAAGTATATTAATTATCGGGTTAGTTACTTTTGTATCATCAATTAAATCATTCTTATTTAGACATACTTCTAACCTTACTTTCCACTCCTCATACTCTCTATTCAATTCATACAATTCTGTTTCTTTATTGACATACAATTCTCTATTTAAATCTCTCTCATCACAATACCATATCACACTCTTAATATCACTCCAGACAGAGGGTACAAAATTATACAACAAAAATAAACACTTCAAATCTTCTACTAACACGGGACTCTTGCCCTTCTTAAACGATACTTGTGAACACTCTGGTTCAGAAAAAATAAGGGGAAAATTTACCCTCTGCCCCCATTCTACTACTATACTATTTTTCCACTCTCTCTCTAACTCATAAACACACATTAACATTTCATTATCACATTCTACAAACTCATCAGTACTCTCAGATACTACATTTTCGGGTACATCACTATTCTCAATACTATTTTTATTATTTTCAACATCATCGTCATCATTTGTTAACTCTTTATCTAATACAACATTGCCATTACAACTTTCATTTGTATTACTCTTACTCTGTTCTAGTTTAGTCAAATTATTTCTTATTATTTCATTGGTATTTTCTAACCGTTTATTATTTTCTTCTATATCATTTATTAACTCATCAAATTTTACACTAATACTCTGCTGAAAATGAGTATTCTGTTCTTTAATTCCTTTAAAATTAATCTCGTTTTGAATATTCTGCTGTTCGCATTTTATTTTCTGTTCATTAAAGTCATTAGTTAATTGGTCCAATTTGGTATCGAACTTTTCAAATTTACAGTCCATCTTTCGTAAAAAATCATTATATCCATTTCATCGGCTTGTTTATTTTTATTGGTTGAAACTGGGGTCAACTGAATCCCAGAATCAACATCTGTTTCGTTTAATTGTTTTTGAGCAGTAATTGGGGTAGAGTGAATGATGACATTGCCGCCAACAGCTGTTTCTGTAACAGCGCTCGGCTTAACTGCCAGCATACCACTTTCATTCATCGACTGCGACTCAAGGTCACTTTCACTCACCTCTACGTTGGTTATATTACTTTTAGTATTCTCAGACATTTTTACTTGATTTATTTTTACTTACATAATAACTACCAATGATTTATCTCTTTTCAAAACTTATATTACGACATATATAAAATCAACCTTATACCATAATTACGCAAGTTTACATAACTGCATTTTACTTTCGCAACCGTACTTCGTTCAATGTACTGTCAAAATGTAGGCCGGCGTAATACAACTTTTTTGTTACATTACATCCTGGTCACGGCACCAATTGTAACCCTCGGTTACTATTATAATTATTAATGACACTGTAAACTCCCACTTACCTTTAACTTTAGATCTGGCCGGATCTGCAAGTGGGGACGAACCCCGTTCGTACGACGAACTTGACAGCACATCAAATGGAATAAGGTTTTTGAATGAATTTAATTAACAAAATTTATCATTTGACAGATAATGGTTTTATTTTTATGGTTGTAAAAACATCTCAGACAAGTATAAAATCAGAAAAAATTGATACTCTCTCCACTGCTTTTTTTTTTTTTAATTTTGAATTACAGTTTTTGAAATGTATGATGATTAATACAAGAACATAATAACTACCTTACCTACTATATAGCACACACAAGCATAAACAGCCCAACCTGCCGTTCTCACATACATACAATTTAATTTTTAAAAACCCCAGATCATTTTTAATACCTCAAAGCCCTTAAACATTTGTTGGAATACTACCCGCCGGCAACGTGGTTTTCGCGCGCACTCATTATTACTCTTTTTAAATTTATTGTTAGTGTCCGAAAATTAGCTAGACATGTTCTCCACTGTTTAATCGACCGCGGTCACATGGTTTTAACTGTTATTTCACTTTTTTCTGGTACAATATGAAATTTTGTAAAGAGCCTACTTGGCTCGGTCCGGCGCCGGAACAATCAGTTAACGAACTGCGGAGAAGAATGTAGCAGGTGCCGCTAAATTGCGTATGTCTTTTTGTGTGGAAACCAATGCCTTTGGTTTCGTCGCAGTAGTTTCGTCCCATGCAATTCATGCAGTTGTTGGGGTGACGACAGTATACGATATTAGCGAGGCACTGGCTAACGTCACGAGATGGGCGGACCTTAAGTTTTACATCCGCCAGCAAGTGAGACTAAGTTGAATAAAAATCGTTTCCTGACCATCTTGGTTTTTGGACGGTAGCGTCACCCCGCGCGTATGCCTATATCATGCATACGAGCACAAGGTCACACACAAACAAAGTTCTTGGAAATGAGGCTTGCTGCATACCTCTGTACTGATTGCACAATGCATACGGCGTATTTCTCCTTTGTTATAAACTGTTCCATTCACCACGTTTTCTGGTCACCGTTGAGAAATAAAATTTACAAATCTTTTATAAAACCCAAAAATGAAATAAATAAAAATACCCACAAATTTGGTCCGTTACAGAGTGAGTTATTTAGACAGCTAATCAAAGAATTGTCTTTTCATATGGACAGATGTATATATGTATAAGTGTGTGTGTGTGTGTGTGTGTGTGTGTGTGTGTGTGTGTGTGTGTGTGTGTGTGTGTGTGTGTGTGTGTGTGTGTGTGTGTGTGTGTGTGTGTGTGTGTGTGTGTGTGTGTGTGTGTGTGTGTGTGTGTGTGCAGCCTAAAACAACCTGTACAATGTTCAATAACCTGTCAGCAATAGAACGAGATATAAAAAAACTTGTTTGTGTTCGGCAAACATAAGGGTGAAGTTTATTAAGAAATACTAAGTATACATTTTTAAATAATGGTATTGCTTTTTTTTAAATTACAAAGGGTATAAAGAAAAGATCTGTGAATTGTTTCGCTGGTGGGGGAAAGGACACTTGAAAAAAACAAGTTCTGAAGGGGGATAAAAGTTTGTTAAATACTGATCTAATCCTCTTTTCACTATTTACTAGACAGTGTAAAGAAAGCATTGCGAATATAAGTCAAATGGAGATTTCACTGATGATAGCCTGACTGAAAGTGTTGTGGGCTCAAATTTGTAGTTACTGTGTTGGAAAATAAGAATATTATGTAGGCTACACAAAATTAAACAATGTAAACTTATGAATACAATGGATAGTTATTTTACCTAAGTCAGACACTTTTTCTTACGTGAAATGAAATAGGGACATCAAACATGACTTCAAAAAGTGATTAGTGAGAAACTTTTTCAATTTTTGACAGTAACTTTTAATCAGTGGGGAAGTTGTACCCAATAATTTGAAATTAGTTATGAACTGAACAAGTTATCTATACAATCTGTGATTCTGATTACATTTCATAGTAAGTGATTCTAAAAATCTATTTCCAAACCTTGAAAAATTTGTGACTGGAAAGCGTTTTTCATTAAATGAAGAGATAATGGCACCTGTAGAGGGGTATTTTACGGATCCTTCAGAATATTACTTCAAGACAGGGATCAAATTATTAGAGAAGCGTTGGACCAAGTGTTTTGAAGTTGGGGGAGATTATATAGAAAAGTAAAGTCATTTTTGTAACAATTAACTTGTTTTTTCAATTCCATCATTCTGCGAACTTTTCACCTATCTTTTGTAAGTACAGTAACTACACATAAGAAAAAATATTCAACCTCTGATTTTTTTCAATTGCGGTCCCAAGCCTATGTTGGACAAAAAGAACAGATTTCCATGCGTGTGTAACACAGTTCCTGCCAATTGAACACATCAGAGACATTAAAACATTTACCCAAATCTAGTTTTATCACACACACACACACACACACACACACACATGGTAAGATGAAAGTCATTAGAACCTATGAACACATGTGTACTGTATTGACATATAGATAGAAGTGTACTCACAACCCTATTAGACTTTGTTAATCTGATTGTATTTAAGAAACAACAAGTATCTCATTCAAAATGGTGATCAAGTCCTGCAGCTTGGGAGATCACTAGTAGATATAACTTTTACCTTCATGTGTAGGTCTGTAAAAATAATTTCTGTAGCTACAGTTACCGTGAACACACACAGGTGATAAACAAATTTAGTTTCCTAAATTTAAAGACACTAAATGTTGAAGAATCATACTGAGTAAGAGTCTGACAGAAGGTGCTTAGAGTCTGGTGGAGAACAGCAGCAGAGGATCATCCAAAATGGTAAAGATTTCTTCAGGAGGTTAGGCTCATTGATTGGTTGTATCTCTGTTGGATGATGATGCCAACATCTTACACTATAGACTTTCACCATTGCTAAACATTAATTACACACACAGTGCTTCAGCCACTCAGAATCAGTGGGTATGTACAGTGACACCACAAAAACTGATCTATAATTTAAAAAAATTATATATAATTACACAATAAACGAAGTAAAATAAAAAATGACATGCATGAATAAAACTTATGAATAATGCCCACAGACTGTATGAGTTTCCACCCATTTCCACAACGATTCGAGGTGTGAGAGTTCCTGTCTGTGGAAGGTATAATGACTAAAAACCTACAGACTCATGGCCTTATTAGCAAGTTGTGTGTATGCAATTAAATTTCTTTTATTTTTATTTTTACAAGACATTTTGTTAAAATGTTCTGGTACTTCAAAACGCAACCACTGATTATGAACAGTCAAAATGTTGTGTTAGTATGTAATTAATAATTTATTGGATTTCGTTGTCCATGACATGTCCATTACTTAACTAAATATAACTATTACATTAACGACTTGGAACACAAAGTTTTTTATAAGTAAAAACATAAAGTTTTACCTTACAACCTGAACCGGTTTTCACCTTTAAAAGGCTTCTTCAGAGGTTGCCGCTGGTAGTGCTGTCCATCCTGTTGTGGGCTAGACACAACTAGACACTCTAGAACAATTGGAAATATACAAACGCACGAAAACAATTAAAACTACATCCTAAACGAATAGACACAATACAAATCGCACGCATTATTTGAACATATCTCACCCCACACACACAATATCGATCTTTAGTAATTCGATTCCGTCGCCATCAACAGGACGGACAGCGCTACCAGCGGCAACCTCTGAAGAAGTGTTTTAAAGGTGAAAACCGGTTCAGGTTGTAAGGTAAAACTTTATGTTTTTACTTATAAAAAACTTTGTGTTCCGAGTCGTTAATGTAATAGTTATATTTAATATTTTATGATAATTTGAGTCCAGAATACTTTTGTATTGTAGTGCTAGCAACAGCACAAAAAAGAAACCACTTATTTATTTTAAACTAGAATGTTAAGATTCGTAAAAAAATATTGTTACTTGGACAGTTATATAACCAACCACCGATATCAGTACAGTCAGAATCAGTAGGTATGTACAGTGACACAACAAAAACTGATCTATAATTTAAAAAAAATATATATATATAATTATACAATAAATGAAGTAAAATAAAAAAATGACATTCATGAGTAAAACTTATGAATAATGCTCACAGACTGTAAGAGTATCCACCCATTTCCACAATGATTCCAGGTGTGAGAGTTCCTGTTTCTGGAAGGTATAATGACTGAAAACCTACAGACTCATCGCCTTATTAGCAAGTTGTGTGTATGCAATTAAATTTCTTTTTTTTTTTATTTTTACAAGAAATGTTGTTAAAATGTTCTGATACTTCAAAAGGCAACCACTGATTATGAACAGTCAAAATGTTGTGTTAGTATGTAATTAATATTTTATGATAATTTGAGTCCAGAATACTTTTGTATTGCAGTGCTAGCAACAGCACAAAAAAGAAACCACTTATTTATTTTAAACTAGAATGTTAAGATTTGTAAAAAAATATTGGTACTTGTGCAGTTATATAACCAACCACCGATATCAGTACAGTTTTTATCACTATTGATATGTTTCATGTTGTCATCAAAATAAGGAAAACAGACAGGGTGTTCATTAGATGCGATGATATAAAATAAAATATACAATTTAGACCAAGAAACAAGTACATCCAATAGCTTGTTGTTGGATGTACTTGTACATTGTTCTTGGATGTACTATATTTTATCCAAAGATAAAATATGTTGTATGGTTTAATGTATTTAAGCAGAAAGTTATGAAAGTGGTTTCAGTTCAATTCGTCTGTACCTATGTGCCAAAATCCTGTGCCTATTGTAAAAGTTGTAGGCTGTGTTGACATAGGTCAGTGGGCTTAGGTAAGTAGGTATTGGTTTTATTTGTTTATTACTTTTCTTGAAGTAAAAGTTTTTCAACTGAAGCAAAAACGAATTTCCTGACCTTATTCTTGAATATTTAAAGTGGTTTGCTCCCACTTGTCTGAATTCAGTGTACGTAATATATGTTAACATGTGCTGGTGTTTTTATGTGTGAAGGTTATGTATACCCACTGGTTGTGGTTTTATTTATTACTTTTATGAGTGGCAATGTTTTAATGCACCAAAAACCAATTTTCCTAAGCTTTTAGGAATTAGTCTGGCAAATCAGCATTACCAATTGGTATTACTTAATTATTGCTTAATAATTTTCAATGTACCAATTGTTAAGGGGGGATAATGCACAAGTACATAAAATTTAAGTTTAATTTATATTTATCATGTTTCTAGTAAAATTTGATACCTGAATTAAAATTTACTTAGAATATTTTAACAAAACTATTGTTGGAACCATAGACCAGACCCCAACCAATGAAAAGATTAGTCACTAATGTGGGGTACCAAGCTCACATCACTGTCATTAAAGTGTTTGCATTGACTTCAGTAACAAGTAACAGACTATACAGTGGCCACACTTTTTCCTGTGGCTCTTGATTTAAGTTCAGAATTTTGTTTGTAATAACTACAGAAAAGGACTTTCTCACAAAATGTGACTCTTCTGTTAAAGGTAAGAAACTTATCTTTTATCTCATGTATAATATTATTTAGATCAAAATAGGGTTTGGCAAATACATGTATACCTGACTTATTAGTCTTCAACCTGTCTGCAAGACCTTCATTAATTTTATCAATTACTCGACAATCCTGGTCAGTCTGCGACCATCTATTACACATAATAGTATATTACACATGATTTATTTGTTAATTATTATTTTGTAAAGTTAGTTTTATGAATATTTAAATACAGATTTTAACAAACTCACAGACATAAAAGACAAGTAAGTAACTATAATTAGTCTATGTAAAATGGAAGAAAAATAAAAACATAAATAGTTTGATTTCCTTGTGGTCATTACAGATATGTGTATTATTAGTCTACTTCTATCAGAGGCATAGTTATTTTGGGAGTGGCAAGGGGGCAACCGCCCCGGACAGCATAGCCAGGAGGGCGGCAAAGTGAGCATAGACTTATAAAACTACAAACAACTTGTTTCTTTCATATGACTATTCCTTTCATAAAAGAAGCGTAACCAGCCAGCTTGTCTGTTGTCATAAACATTGCATGATAAACAGTATTAGTCTATTTATTTTTGAGCATCGTAATTACGGTTCATTATGATACAAAATTACGGTGTAATAAATATTACTCTAAAAAGACATTGTGATACCAGGTGGAGGCCCCTTTGAGGTGACGCGATAGCCAGTAAATATTTTCATGACAATGTGTGGTTATTTAGTAAAAGACGAAAATCTATTTATAGCCAGTGATTAATTCCGCTAGTATGTTGTTGACGAGAATCAGGAAATTATGAGTTGAAAAGGTGATGCTAAGATCAGAGAAACTCTTCAATGCTGAGGACGAGACGAATAGTGGGGAGCGGGGTGAAGCTGTTTGAGACGCACCAAACGGAAAATTTGTAACACTGAACGCCAGTTGACTTCCATCTTTTGCTGTCTTTTGCAGCAGCAATCGCGGGTGCCCGCATACAACAAAAATGTGAATCTTTCTATACTTCTATACATTTCAAAGTGAAAACCGTATTTGGCTAAATATTCATCAACAGTAACTAATTAAAACAAATTGACAGTTCGGCAGTAACACGTAAAAATGTGACAGTGAAAACAATAAAACAACGCATGCCATGTGGTGAAATTCTATGCAGCATAATCAAGGGAAGTAGGCATTTCAACAATATATACCAT
This sequence comes from Magicicada septendecula, assembly GCA_034769895.1. Taxonomy (NCBI): domain Eukaryota; kingdom Metazoa; phylum Arthropoda; class Insecta; order Hemiptera; family Cicadidae; genus Magicicada; species Magicicada septendecula. The sequence goes on along the minus strand of CM068373.1, from coordinate 64,791,406 downwards.
TTCAACATTTTAAAATACTGGTTTTTTCCTAAATTATAAAGTTGACCTTAACAAAATCTAAAAGTATGTAAAGGTGTATGATTGTGTGTGTGTGCAGCATATGCATATAGGCCTAACAAGAAGTGTTGAGTTGCATAATTTGGTATACGTAGTAGTATTTTGATGTCGTAGTTTGTTGATAATCAGTTTTACGCCTTAAGGCAGAATAAGTGTGTTCATGATCTTTTTTATGTTCCCAAAGGAAAATAAATACTGTTATATTTTACTTGATTTACGCATTATGTTATTTGTATTTGCCCACCGTTCTCTGCCTAAGTACACTAAACGATTCCCTGGACCAAACATTACATATAATCATACTCATTTTAATAAACAATTATTGAGTAACACTTCAGTTTGACGCCCTCACAGGGACATTTTTAATAATTAATTTATCGATATCACTGCAGTTGGCGCCCGAGTAACAGTGACATTGTAAATTTACATTGTTTAAATTAAAGTTGATTTACAATTTAGTCGAAAAATGGCAGAGAACGATGCAAATACAAATTTAGATGAAAGTGCAGAGGTAGGATCAGTGTTGAATGTTACTCAAGATCATATGGTAACATCTAATGAAATTGTTAGTGAAAATGTTGTCGAAATAGTAGATGGAAATGAAACAGTAGTAGCTGGGGGTAGTAGAAATAGCGAGATAAATATATTTAACCAATTAGCGTTGATTATGGAAGTAATGAATAAGAGTAATGACAATTTGAACACGAGTTTAAATGAATTCAAAACTGAAATGAAGTCAGAAAATAATAATTTAAACACGAGCTTGAATGAGTTTAAAATTGAAATCAAGTCAGAGATAAATGAAGTATATAATAAACTTGACAAACAAGACGAGAAATTAAGAGACATGAATAATGAATTCGTAAGCATAAGAAGTGAAATAGAAATGAGTAAATTAAGTATCAATAGTCAATTTAAAAGTATAAGTGAGAATTTTAATGGAGTGAGTGAGAAGTTCATGGAGATAAATAATAATCTAGAAAATATAGGAGTTGAATTAAACCAGATGAGTGGGTGTAGTGGTGTCAAAACTAATGACACGGGTGAGGGTGACGAAAATGAAAATGACGAAATAACAGACGACCAGGGTGTCAATAATAAAATAACGAAAAATTACGAAGAAATAATTAACGAGGTAGGTGTTAGTTATAAAAATAAATTAACCAGTAGTAGTAAGATAGTTGAAAATGAGATATATAAAAGTAACATAATGAAAATAAATAGTGATCATGATAATATAGGAACAGTGAGAGAGAGTGAGAGAGTAGAAATCAGTATTTGTAAATTAGAGAGAGAATATGAAGAGAATTATTTTGTGAATATAGAGCAGAGGGTAGATTTTCCCCAGGTTTATTGTAAAACAAGATGTTTACAAATGTTTTTGAAGGGCAAGAGTCCCTTAGAGGAAAACAATGTGTTTTCAAGTAGTCCCTTAATTTTTAGTAGGCGTTTTTATGATTTAGCACCCTCTGTACGGAATGATAGAAAAAGTATGAAATGGTGTTATGATGAAAGGTATGTTGATAGGAAGATAGAGTTATTTAAGATTGGTAGAAGGTATAAAGAATTAATAGAGAGGTTAGATATTGAGAGAGTTAGTGATAATAAGTACTTACCTTGTGAAATAGTGCAGCAAATGATGATAAGATCGATGATATTGATTACTTACCTTGTGTCGAAACTGGTACAGCAGCAGATGATAATAATGATGAAATTATAATTGACCTAATTGTGACAAATTACACTAAGGATGGCTTGACTATACTCCGTGGTGACAAATTATATGAGGTAATAATATGGAATAATCCGGTTAATTGTTATCGTATTGTGGAAGGGTATAAGAATTCGAATAATCTTTATATTGATAGAAATAATATAATGAATTTAATAAAAAATGAATTGTGTAGACGTAAGACCAGGTTATTATACGATAATGGGGGGGTAAACAATTAATATTTATGAACGTTTAACTATGTGAATAGTGGTTTTGAAATGAACTGTCTTAAGAAATGATTTGTGGTAAACGATAACAAATGGTAATGTGGATTGTATATACTTTCGTGTTGATATTAAATGTAAGAATGTAGCAAGGTGAAGTATACTCAACTTTGTAAATTTTGTTAAGTAATGAAATGTGTTTGACAAAATAATTGAATAAATTTGAAAGGAGATAAATGAAATATTGTACAAGATGAATGTTAATAACAAATTAAAAAATTTTGTTGAGAAGTTAATGGTGTAGTGAATGCTAAATAATTGATAATTGATTAGTAAAAAGGTCAATTGAAATTAAAGTGTAATGTTTATAATTTTATATGCAAATTTAAAGATGAATTGTTTATTTTGAGGTAATAATCGCGATGTTTAATAAATAAAATGTTATGTAAAATGAATGTTGGTAATAAATTTGAATTTTTGGAGAATCTAATTGTATAAGAAGTGGTAAATAATTAAAGGTTTGAGTATTAACAGGTTCAATTGAAATTAAAGTTTTGGAATGTTTGGAAATTTTATTCAGATGCAACTGAGATGTTTATTTTAATGAAATGAGGTTTATGTTTATTGTGAGTGTTTACTATGTTTTATTATATTGTATTATGTTAGTGTGTAGGGATCTTAAACCATAAAAAAGATATGGTAAATGCGATTCCCCATTTTCGTGCGGTCACGGCTTCACCGTACCCTGACCATGGATTTGGCTTAATATTCTAAATTGGTGAACTTAGAAATACAACTGGGGGGTTTAGATCCGGGGAATCTAAGATTATAGAACTTTGGAACACGGCTATATACCTAAGTATGGGTGATAGACCGATTAAGGTAGTGTGAGTATTAATATAGTAGGATTAATGGTATCCGGGATATCAGTAATGCCGAATTTTGTATAATGCTAAAGCAAGGATGGGGGAGAAAGAAAAGAAAAAAGTGTTCGCCCCTTCCGCTTCAGTCCTTGTGGAGGCAACTGGACGTTACAGTCCAGGGGAGGGGTAATAGTGTGTGTGGAAGGAGGAGTTTAAAATAAATTCATAATTTAATAAATTATAACAAATTATGTGATGATGGAGAAGGTGGTTACTAGGTTGTTAGTAACGAAATATTAAATATTAAAATGAGTTACATCAATAATGTAGCGTATGTAATTAATTTTCTGATGTAAACAAATGAATGATGTTGTGTTGACGAGGAGTATTTTATTTTAATGTAATAAAGAGTAATATGAAGATACTTAACGATTGTTAAGTAAGTAATTTGTTCTAATGTAGTTGATTTAATGTGTTTTACTCTATATAAGGAGTTTGTTAATTTTGAAATAAGAATGGAATATTTATAATGGAAGGGATTTATACGTTGTAATGGAAATGTTTATTTAAATTTTGATGGGAATCAGAGCGATCATGTTGAATTTTGGGGTAAGAGTTAACTAGAGAAGGTTATACAGAATGTTGGTATGTAATTCTTATAAGGTATTAGACTTAGACTAAGTATTCATCCATATGTAGGATTTAAAAAAAAAACTCAGTACTTCTTAACGCAAACCAACACAGCTAAGGGGAACCAGATCAGTTAGGGACATGTTATTATACCAGGCCACTATTTGATATTTTTTGATTTCATGTTTCAGTGTCTGGTGATGCTGTGGCAGCGGTCCTGTGCTGGCCTGCGTGTGAGAGCAGGAGCGTCAAGTGTGCCGGTCTGGCCTTGCCGTGTTGGGATCTCGAAAGAGAAGTCCAGTAAGGTCATTCAGGTACGGTCACAGTCACTGGACCAGGGGTAAGTTAACCATAATTTTGAATAAACGTAAGGGGGTTGTGGTGACATATCTTGGCTGATCCCTTTAGAAAGTATGAGAGTGTCAATGAGAGCTTTTATGGTTCGGCATAAAACCTCTCATTGGGGGGGGGGTATTGTAATGGGTCTAAATTTACCTTAATATTATTGTGTAATTTCATAATTTCTATAACATGTAAAGATGAGGCCCCTTTTAGGTGATGCGATAGCCAGTAAATATTTTCATGACCATGTATGGTTATGCAGTAAAAGACAAAAATCTATTTATAACCAATGATTAATTCCGCCAGTATGTTGTTGACGAGAAACACCAAATTACGAGTTAAAAAGGTGATGCTAAGATCAACGAAACTCTTCAATGCTGAGGACGAGACGAATAGTGGGGAGCGGGGTGAAGCTGTTTGAGACGCACCAAACGGAAAATTTGTAACACTGAACGCCAGTCGACTTCCATCTTTTGCTGTCTTTTGCAGCAGCAATCGCGGGTGCCCGCATACAACAAAAATGTGAATCTTTCTATACTTCTATACATTGTAATGAAACAAAATGTTACAAAATAATAGTGGAATCCGATCCAGAGAGGAACCAAGAAATAATAATTGAAAGCAAATTAAAGGAAAACTATTTGGTTTGACTTATATAATATTATCCAGAAACCCAGAAATAACCCAGTAGAATAGGGCAGTAAACAGAAAAAAGTGAAATAAATAAACCTAGTAGGCCTAATCAACTTACCCTGAATAATAACAACCAAACCCAATAAAGAGTACCTAATCATAAATTAAAATTGTATTAACAAAATTGTATCGACATATTTTAAGGATAAAAAAAGGGACACAAACCTTACAGTTATATGAGTGACAGAATATAAATAGTGACACAGACTACTGTTAAACAGTGTTAATTATTTTTGTATGAAAAGTGTTTTATTGTTATTATTAAACAGAATTTTAGTTTATCATACAGACAATAGTTTAGCAGTATAAATAAACTAAAACTGTCAAAAACAATTATTATTATTAAGAGTTTTGTTGTATGTTATAAGATTTTATGTCACCAGTTAATTTATGTAAATATATTTATCTCAGGTAGTCAAAGTAGAAATTACAATAAACCATAAAAATTGTTCCACCACATATCATAGAAATTCAAATTAATAAGGTTTTACAGTTATAAACTGAGGCATGTTTAGTATCAAATTGTTTATAATTATCTAATTATTAATTGTATAAACGTTGCATATATAATTAGAGTATAATAATAAAATTATCTATTAAAGGTAATTTATAAAATATAAAGTAGGTAATGGATGTTGATCCTATAACATTTAACCTGTACATAAATGACCAATCAAAATTTAAGAAATTTGTATGAGTTCTATGACCAAAAAAGAAGAAATAACACTTAATTGTTAATTGTGATGGAAAGCAGTTGAATAGTGCGTGTCTAGAGGTAATTAAAAGTATATAAAAGTAGATGACCCGTGTGTGAAAGAAGATCTGAAGGACCATCATCGAAGATAATAATCCTTCCACTACCATTTTCATGAACAAATAATACACACAATCAAGAAAAATATTCAGAATAAACCAGGAACCCTTCAGCAATATCGTCTAGATGTGTAAAGTATAATTTGACAATATTTTTTTTCAACAAGGCACAACCACTAGACAATATAACAATTTACACTAACACTAATCACTAGTCAACATTTTAAAGTGCAACCAAATTCAATATATAAGCTAACAGTGATTACAAGGAAAACATTTATTGTACACTAATAAACTACATTATTTTCTGAGACGGACAAATTGAATATCGTCAAACTTGTATGTAACTTAATATATAATTTGTGTAAATTTTTAGATTATAAGTAATATATTGTTTGTAAAGGTACTCTCTATTATTAATCAACATGCAAAGGAACTTTTCGTAGCAGCCACAAGAATTCCCACGAAATATATTAAAATTATTTAATTATAAATCCTGAGATAAATATCGACCCTGTGACAACCTTATGTATCGAATGGAATTTTCCAATAATTTGAATTTATGTTACACAGATTAAATCATTATGTTATTAAATCATATCCATGAGTTATTATTCCATTAAGATAGTGTTATAAATTGGCGCACCAACTAGTGAGGCTGAAATTAGGGAATATTAGGTGAAGAAATTGAAACAACCAAATTAATTTCCTAATTTTTAGCTGGCGACTGCTATAAGTTCCAAGAAATAATAAAGATGCGTAAGAGGGCTACATTATTGAAACGGACGAAGGAGGCAGAGAAAGAAGTCAGGATGGAAGAGAAAGAAGTAACATCGGTGGAGGATGTGGAAACGGTAGTAAGAGAGGAAGCCAGAGGAAGCCTGGATTTACAACAACTATGGGAATTAATTAAAGAAGACTCTAAGAAGCAGAAGGAAGAATTCACTGAAAACTCAAGGAAACAAAATGAAATTTTGAGTCATAACTTATTAAAACAAATGGAGGAACAAAACAAGCAAACGAAGGAAGATTTGAAGAAGCAGAAGGAAGAATTCACTGAAAACTCAAGGAAACAAAATGAAATTTTGAGTCAAAACTTATTAAAACAAATGGAGGAACAAAACAGACAAACGAAGGAAGATTTGAAGAGCATCAAGGAAGATCACAGACAAACAAATGAGAAAATTGATAGTATCAAGGAAGATCACAGACAAACAAATGGAAAAAAATTGATAGTATCAAGGAAGATCACAGACAAACAAATGAAAAAATTGATAGTATCAAGGAAGATAACAGACAAACAAATGAGAAAATGAGTGAAAATTTAATAAAACAGATGGAGGAGAGATTTGACCAAAACAAAGAAGAAACTAACGAAAATTTTAGGAAACAAAACGAAACCACTAATGAGAGTTTAAAACGGATAAATGAGAAAATCGACAGTATTAAAGAAAGTACTAATGAAACCTTAAGGCAAACTATAAGTGAAAATAATAACCAAATGAAGGAAGAATTCAGGCAAATCAATGAAGAGAATTTAAGAAGAATTAATGGTAGAATTGAACAAGTCAATGATACAATTAACCAGAAGATGGACAAAATCGATGAGGAAAGGAAGCAAGAAATAGCTGACACTCATGAGAGATTGAGAAAAGCTAACGAAACCATCATACAAAATAAAGCAGTGATAAATACTAGAATAGACCAGCTCCAAGAAAATAGTCGTATTCAAATAGAAGGAATACAAAAGGAACAAGAAAATTTAGTGAATTTACAGAAACAAACCGGAGAAAGGTGTGACAATATTAACACTACGGTGAATAATTTAACTGGTCAGGTACGCCAAAATCAAGAAGAAATTGAGTTAATTAGAACCAGACCACATAATATTACTCATGTTTCCACAAATGAAACCAGAGAAGGAATTAATTTCAAAAATTATCGCAGAAACCCCATGGAATTCCTGGCCAGAATTGAGGAACATTTTAATAAACATCGAATAACTATCTGGAGCTCGATTAGAGAGATGTTGGATGAGCATTTTAGGGAGATTACGGACAACTGGTGGACAGCAACCAGGAATGAGATAGTGGACTACGCTCAATTTAAAAAACTGTTTAAAGAAAAATACTGGTCCGAAGCTATACAAAATATTATAAGGGACAACATTTGTCAGGGAAGATATGATGGAAATAGAGGTACATCTCCAACTACTTACTTCTGGGGAAAGGTGTGTTTGGCGAGACACCTAGAGCCAAGAATACCAGAAGAATCCCTAGTAACTAAAATGGCATACCATTATGACACAGGAATTGCCAGAGCACGCCTGGGAAGCCAGATTAAAACGGTCCATGCAATGGCTGACTTATTAGAAAATTATGAACACGAGGGTTACTACAAAAGAAGCAGACAACGAACTGATCAGTGCGGTTCAAAAAATAATAACCATGGTATGAATCATAATCAATATAATAACATGAATAACCGGAATAGTTATGTCAACGATCGTAATTACAACCAAAATTTTACCCCAAATAATAACCAACCAGCAAACTTCAATCGAAACCCAATTAACAATAATGATAACAACAGGCCCAATCAAAATTACCATCCGGGTAATAGAAACAATAATAATTATAATAACTACCGAACAAACCAAAATTATAATAATTTTAGGAGTAACTCAGGAGTTAATAACAATAATAATCAGGGTAATTATAATAATAATCGTTCGTACCGACCCCGAATAAATTACATCAGTGCCAAAGAAGGGGATTACTGGAGATACCATCAACCTCGGAGGAACAGTTTTAATAACAGTTATGATCAAAGAGGAAATCCCAGAGGGATGAGTCACCATTATAACCGAGTCAGAAGTAGAAGCCAGGAGGACTTCCGAGAATCAAGGGGAAGTGAACAATTAGACAACCGAGAGGTTGAACAACCAGGAACCAGCACACCAGTCCAGGCAAATCAACAGTCATGCCCGGAAAATAATCATGATAGCCTTAATTTAAACGGAGTGAGGCAGTAATAAACCCTCGCGACCCCTTACTGCTACTAACTACTGGGTACAATAACCACCAAATTCAAAAACATAGTAATAACAAATTACTACCAACTAATTATGAAACACTAATTATGGAAAATAAAAGAATTTTGAAGTATAACAACAACCAAAGTTTAAGGACGGACAGTCAAAATCTTACTATTATTTACAATTATTATTTGAAAAATCTTCGAGAAGAACTGTTGGAGGAAACGGTGACAAGTAGAATCAACCAGCATAATGAAATTTTATACATAACCGCTCAAATTGAAGGAATTCCTACACGAATAATGATAGATACTGGTGCAAATGTATCACTTATTAACGACGCTGAACTGGAGAGAATACAGAAACAAAGTAAAAATATAATACCTACCTTACCTGTCAATAATGTTAATTTAATAGGTGCCACTGGGCATCAAAATAAAACAGTAAGAAAACAAGTGTCATTGGAAATAGAAAGCAAAGGTGTTACAATTAATATTATATGTTTGGTCGCAATCGGCCTACCATTCGAATTATTAATCGGATGCGATATGCTGAGGAAATACTCAGCCATTATTGATTTGAGCAAGGAGAAGGTGTCCTTGAACTCAGAAGGTGTTATGTGGACGGCAGAGTTAATAGGAAGCGATGGTGCTCCTCTGAACCGTACCCATCACCAAGTTAGGGAATTAAATTTTTTAAATAATGACACCCAATGCAGAAAAATAATCTATAATATGACAAATGAAGACCTGTGGAACAGTAAATTACAGGAGATAAGAGAGTTTAGACACCAAGGCACAAATAATTTGACAGCAAAACAAGTAGAAGATCTCATCATGATATATAAGAAGTATAAACATGTATTTTCAGAAAACCCAGGAAAAGTAAAAAATATCAGTGTAGAATACAATTTAAAGAACCAGCAGAATTCCACAGGAAATCCTATCCTATACCATATTCATTGAAGGAGGCGGTTAGAGCTGAAATTAATAAAATGTTGTTAAATGATATAATTGAGCATAGCCAATCACCATATACTAGCCCAATAGTAGCAATTCAGAAGAAGAACGGGCAGGTTCGACTTTGCTTGGATGCCCGAGAAATAAATAAACACATAGTAAATGATCGTACGTCACCTGGAGAAATAGAAGAAATTCTAAAGAAATTTCATGGTACGAAATTTATCAGTACCTGGGACACAGTTTGTGGTTACTGGCAGGTGGAGTTGCACCCGATGAGTCGAAAATATATGGCTTTTATTTTCGAGGGTAGAAACTACCAGTTTAAAAGATTGCCATTTGGATTAGTCAATTCGGTAGCAATTTTTGTACGATGTATGGACCAGGTATTGGGTCAGGAAGCGCTACAATTCACCACAGTTTATGTAGACGACCTGTTGATTACCTCATCCAACTGGGAGGAACATTGTCACAGGGTGGAATATGTATTGAGTAAGTTAGCAGAGAACGACATAACACTAAAACTCGAAAAATCTCAATTAATAGCGAAGGAGGTTCAATTTTTAGGTTTCAATTTGACTGAACAAGGTATTTCTCCATCACAAGAAAAGGTTACTGCAATCCAGAAGTTCCCACAACCAAAGAATAAGAGGCAACTCCAATCCTTCTTAGGACTGTGTAATTACTATCGGAAGTTCCAACGCAATTATTCCGCATTGACATCTAAATTTCAGGAACAGCTGTCTTCCAAAAACAAATGGACATGGGGACATGAACAGGACGCTATACTACAACAGATAAAGGATAAATTCTTAGCGACAGTAATCCTTCATCATCCAAATTTTGATCACCCATTCTTTTTGAACTGTGACGCAAGTGATGTCAGTCTTGGGACGGTATTGTACCAAGAAGACACAGAAGGAAACCATTTAGTCATCAGTTTTGCCAGTCGTGTGTTAAACCACTGTGAGAGAAGGTATAATGTTACAGAAAAGGAACTATTAAGCATAGTCTTTGCTTGTAGTAAATTCCGAACGTACATTTTGGGATATCCTGTAACTGTCAGAACAGATCATAAGTCCATCTCATTTTTAAGAAGCTGTAAGCTGAGTCATGGAAGGCTTACGAGGTGGATACTCGCCTTGCAGGAGTATAATATCAAATGGGAATATATTCCAGGGAGTCAAAACGTGATAGCAGACGTGTTATCTCGAATAAACCTGGACACCCAGACATTTGAGGGTGAGAAAGAAAGGATTATCAAGGTGTACAACATTCTCAAAAGTAGATCTGATTTGGAAGCATTATTACAAAATATCAAAGCTAATCAGTTATTAGACCCAAAATTAATAAAAATCAAGGAACGTATGGCGAACCAAAACTCTTCAATAAACCAATTCTATTGTGAACAAGAAGGAATTTTATTCATAAAAAATACATTGAACCAAGAAGACTGGAAGGTAATCATTCCCAAAATCATGGAAAAAGAACTAGTGTTGGAATATCACATAAGATACGGACATATGGGTGCTGTAAAGGTAGTGAAAGCATTGGAGGAGAATTGTTACATTAAGAACATACACAGGAAGGTACAAAATTATATAAAACCCTGTCATATCTGTCAATTGGTCAAAATTAATCATGAACGAAGGGAAGGTGTAATGATACCTATATCGTCAGAACAAAAATTGGAAAAATTATTCATTGACATATGTGGACCATTTCCTAGGAGTGAAGGTAGAAGCCGGTATAAATACCTTATAATCATTATGGACCACTTCACCAAATTCATCAAATTGTATCCAATCAGTCGAGCAACTACGCAGAAAATTCTTGAAGTAATAACTACTCAATACATTCCAAAAATAGGAATACCTGTTTCAATAGTTACCGACCATGGTACACAGTTTCGAGGCAGAAAATGGAAGAACACATTGTTAGAACTGAACATCAAAAGCTATAAGACCTCCATATACCACCCCAGTAGCAATCCATCAGAAAGAATCCTGAGAGAGGTTGGTAGAATTTTAAGGACCTATTGTCATCAACAACAAAGGAAGTGGCCTGATTACTTATCAGCCACAGAAGATTTTTTAAACTTGGCTTACCATCCATCTATAAATTGCACTCCATACACTGCCATGTATGAAAAACAACCACCCAGAGAGATCCAAGAATTGATTAAATTTCCTAAGTCTCCACCGTACCAATTTAATAAATTAAAATTCTATAATCAGGTGATGGAAAATCTGGAAAAACGCAGAAATAAATACCAGAAAATAAAGGGTAAAATAATTAAATATGAAGTAGGAGAGAAAGTTTTGTTAAAGAACAGGGTATTGCCTAGCACTCTAGAAGGGATATCAAAGAAATTATTATTACTATACGTTGGACCCTACACCATAACAAAAAACAACAACAACAACACGTATGAATTAACCGACCCCATTTCAAAGAAGATCAAGGGCAATTATAATCAACAATCCATGAAAAAATATCATGAGGAAGAAAAGGAAAAATAACATAAGTAATTATGTCCTCACACCTAATGAAGTGTTCAGAAATAATTACTTCTGAAGGGAGGCAATTTGTAATGAAACAAAATGTTACAAAATAATAGTGGAATCCGATCCAGAGAGGAACCAAGAAATAATAATTGAAAGCAAATTAAAGGAAAACTATTTGGTTTGACTTATATAATATTATCCAGAAACCCAGAAATAACCCAGTAGAATAGGGCAGTAAACAGAAAAAAGTGAAATAAATAAACCTAGTAGGCCTAATCAACTTACCCTGAATAATAACAACCAAACCCAATAAAGAGTACCTAATCATAAATTAAAATTGTATTAACAAAATTGTATCGACATATTTTAAGGATAGAAAAAGGGACACAAACCTTACAGTTATATGAGTGACAGAATATAAATAGTGACACAGACTACTGTTAAACAGTGTTAATTATTTTTGTATGAAAAGTGTTTTATTGTTATTATTAAACAGAATTTTAGTTTATCATACAGACAATAGTTTAGCAGTATAAATAAACTAAAACTGTCAAAAACAATTATTATTATTAAGAGTTTTGTTGTATGTTATAAGATTTTATGTCACCAGTTAATTTATGTAAATATATTTATCTCAGGTAGTCAAAGTAGAAATTACAATAAACCATAAAAATTGTTCCACCACATATCATAGAAATTCAAATTAATAAGGTTTTACAGTTATAAACTGAGGCATGTTTAGTATCAAATTGTTTATAATTATCTAATTATTAATTGTATAAACGTTGCATATATAATTAGAGTATAATAATAAAATTATCTATTAAAGGTAATTTATAAAATATAAAGTAGGTAATGGGTGTTGATCCTATAACATTTAACCTGTACATAAATGACCAATCAAAATTTAAGAAATTTGTATGAGTTCTATGACCAAAAAAGAAGAAATAACACTTAATTGTTAATTGTGATGGAAAGCAGTTGAATAGTGCGTGTCTAGAGGTAATTAAAAGTATATAAAAATAGATGACCCGTGTGTGAAAGAAGATCTGAAGGACCATCATCGAAGATAATAATCCTTCCACTACCATTTTCATGAACAAATAATACACACAATCAAGAAAAATATTCAGAATAAACCAGGAACCCTTCAGCAATATCGTCTAGATGTGTAAAGTATAATTTGACAATATTTTTTTTCAACAAGGCACAACCACTAGACAATATAACAATTTACACTAACACTAATCACTAGTCAACATTTTAAAGTGCAACCAAATTCAATATAATGCTAACAGTGATTACAAGGAAAACATTTATTGTACACTAATAAACTACATTATTTTCTGAGACGGACAAATTGAATATCGTCAAACTTGTATGTAACTTAATATATAATTTGTGTAAATTTTTAGATTATAAGTAATATATTGTTTGTAAAGGTACTCTCTATTATTAATCAACATGCAAAGGAACTTTTCGTAGCAGCCACAAGAATTCCCACGAAATATATTAAAATTATTTAATTATAAATCCTGAGATAAATATCGACCCTGTGACAACCTTATGTATCGAATGGAATTTTCCAATAATTTGAATTTATGTTACACAGATTAAATCATTATGTTATTAAATCATATCCATGAGTTATTATTCCATTAAGATAGTGTTATAACATTTCAAAGTGAAAACCGTATTTGGCTAAATATTCATCAACAGTAACTAATTAAAACAAATTGACAGTTCGGCAGTAACACGTAAAAATGTGACAGTGAAAACAATAAAAAAAACGCATGCCATGTGGTGAAATTCTATGCAGCATAATCAAGTGAAGTAGACATTTCAACAATATATACCATTTCAACATTTTGAAATACTGGTTTTTCCTAAATTATAAAGTTGAGCTCAACAAAATCTATAAGTATGTAAAGTTGTATGATTGTGTGTGTGAAGCATATGCATATAGGCTTAACAAGAAGTGTTGAGTTGCATAATTTTGATATATGTAGTAGTATTTTGATGACGTAGTTTGTTGATAATCAAATTTAAGCCTTAAGGCGGAATAAGTGTGTTCATGATCTTTTTTATGTTCCCAAAGGAAAATAGATAATGTTATATTATACTTGATTTACGCATTATGTTATTTGTATTTGCCCACCGTTCTCTGCCTAAGTACACTAAACGATTCCCTGGACCAAACATTACATATAATCATACTCATTTTAATAAACAATTACTGAGTAACACTTCAGTTTGACGCCCTCACAGGGACATTTTTAATAATTAATTAATCGATAACACTGCAGGTTAAAGCAATATCCACTCAGCTGGATGAAGTGATCACTGGACTGGAGAAACTGAGGGATACACCAAATGGAACAATTGGTACGAGGGAAGATGCAGCATTTATAATTAATGCAACAGAAAACTTTAATTTTGTAACCTTTCCCTTTTTTCTGCACAGATATTCTTTCTTCTATGAACAAAATCTTAAAAATCTTGCAGACCAAAGGAATACACTTTATTCAAGCATTGACACTTCTGGAGACGCTATCGGACAAATTAAAAGTTTGCAGGAATGAGCTGTGTGACAATGTCATTACTAAGGCAGAGCAGGTATGTAATAAATGGGGTGTCAGTATCACAAAAATGATAAGAAGGAAGCGCACAATGCTAGGGGGTATGCAGATGTTTCTGAATTAACTGTTCAGCAAGAATTGCGATGTTCTCTAATAGCAATTTTGAACAAACTGTCAGTTAAAATTTCAAGCCATTTCTCTAACATCAAAGTGTTAGGAAAACGTAATGTAAATTTGAGGTGTACTTAAATGATGGGGATATACATTTTAATGAACAGCTTTCCCAAATCAATATTAAGTGTAGAGTACTTCCAAAACTGTATCCATATGACCTAAACAGGAAAGAATTTTTCAATGACTTGAAAGACGTTGTACTTTTATTAAAAAGGGCAAAAGTTAATGAAGAACAAATGGACTTTACACCTCAAGGACTGCTACAATACATTTGTTCAATGGGATTAGAAGCCTACAAAACACTAGCAACAGGACTGCTACAATACATTTCTTCAATGGGATTAGGAGCCTACAAAACACTAGCAGCAGCTTTAAAAATGTTTTCTTACTTTACCAGTCTCTGTGTCTTCTTGTGAAAGATCGTTTAGTAAACTTAAAAGTGATTAAATCTTACCTACGATCAACAATATCTCAAGACGGTATCAAATTTAGGGATACTTTCAACCGAAAACCACACTGCTTCGTCTTTAGATTATAGTGATTTAATAACCGACTTTGCAGTAACTAAGACCAGGAAATTTATATTTTAAAATGACTCATTTTAAATATGTATTAAATATTAAAAATAAATATTAAGTGTTTATTAATAGAAGATGAAACCATTAACCTGTAATGGTAAGTCATTTATTTTATTACTTTTAATATAGTTCTTTGTTTAACTGTATGTTGCTTTAGGATATTGTTTTGACGATGTGCTTTAAACCTACAAGAAATTTGCATGTTTATTATAACATTTTATGTTATAAATTTTTTACATTACTACTATCTTACAGTCTACATTTTTGTTACTAATAGATGTTTACAAACTGAATACCCTACAAACTGTAGTTTCTTAATTTTGACTAAACAAATATTCTTAAAACATTTGTTGGACATGCTTCCATGCAAAATCTACGCATTTGCATTTATTAAGTACTTTGTTCGCTGGATGAGCCTTCATTTTTGCTCTTGTGTCCCCTTTTAATTGTGAAGACAAGGCGGCTGATGATCTCCTTGCCCTGGACGCCAAAAAGCCTAGCTATGCCAGTGACTTCTATCACTTGTTTTTATAGGAATGGATCTGTCTAACAAATGAACAAGACAGTGTATGCACTTTAAATTGTAATGGAAATATGGTAGACGTAAGCAGACATACCCTGAGTTGTAGAAAAGTCTTGACATAGTTTAACAAACATCTGATTATATTGGACAAACCTGATGATGAAAAAAGGAACAAAAAAATATGACTGATACAAAGAAGATGAAAAACAGCTTTAAAGAGTTTGCATCCTATTAAGATTAAAACCAACCAATATCCAAGAGAATTACAAGTCTTAAATAAAAGATCACATTGGAGGTGATAGTTGTTTATGGATCACAAGTGGGGAATGTACATAAAAGAAATGGGGAAAGGTTAAGTTCTGTTAAAATTAGGTGCTGGAGGAGAAGTAGTAAATCAACAAGTGGCTACTCATAGTTGGAAATGATGAAATAAGAAGGTGAACTGGAATGGATATAAATATTACAGGAACAGTTGAAGGAAACAAATAAAATTTTATTGCCACCTACATGAAGTGCCTGAAATAAGGAGTTCTAAGCAACTACTATTGAATAAACACAACAAGAAGAAATAATGATAGACCATAAATTTCTTGGTTCAATGGCATATAAACTGTTATGAACGGCAGGGGAAACTGCATATGTGTGCATGTGTATGTGTGTTTATAAACTGTCTTGTTCAAAGGTCAGTTTAATAGTACAAGAGAAATTAATTTACTTGATTTGGAACATAAATCTGTAGTGATATAAAAAACTGAATGCTAAAGAGCAACAGAAATTATATGGAGGGAGTTTGACTAACATGGTAGGAAGTGCCATTTCGTATGTTTTACATATTATGTTAAGCAGATAATATATCAGTAGTCTGGAGTAAACATATTTGAATTTAATGGTAGTAAATATACAAGACGTGAGTAGAAAATAAATCAGAAGTGTCATTTTTCTCAAGTTACGTTTATGGTTGATTCCCATTTTTAATAACGATTGATGGTAGTGATTCAGTTGAGTACTGCATTTCGTGACCAGCAAGATATGGAAGATTTGGACCTCAAAACATTTGACAACCATACAGAGTCCAAATGGAAGTTGAACTGTGGACTCTTTTTAAAAATAAAGTGATAAAGACTGACGTCCTTATTATTGCAGTAAGCAAAACCACATTTTCATACCACAATGTAACATATGAACAGAGTTTCAGACCTACTGACTGTCAGTGTAAGCTTATCACCAAGTTGTATGACCCAAAGTTTAGCAGTCCTAGGACTAAATCTGAGGCCACAGCAGTTAATGTTCTTGCTCCTAAATATATGTTGATGTCAGATCTGTACTCAACAAAGCAAATTTTTAAACTGTCACAAATGATTTCTCTACCAGTAACAAGTTTAAGTTGGTGGCAGGATGTGTAGAATTTTCATTATGACATAAGCTGTTAAAGTAAGAATTTTAGAATTTGACAAAGTCAGTAGAGAAACTGCAGAAATTCTGTCAGATTATATGTCTGACAGACAGTGTTGAAGAAGTATGGCTTAGAAGATGAATAACTTTGTTACTGTTCAGAAACACAAATGCATACTTTGGAGGGGAACAAACAAAAAGGGAAAACAAATGTTCATACAAAACTTGAACAGATGTGTGGGAAGAGAATATCAGACAAAGGATGTGCACCATATACGGTGCACAATTGTGTTCAGCAAGCAGGATGTTGAAATTACTGTCATTAACTGATCAAATGACATGACTGATTACTTCATATTTATTCTGTGAGGGTTACAAACTCTAAAATTTCTGTGATTTTTTTGGGATGGAATAGAACAACAAAAATTTTCCATTTCTCAGTCAACTTTCAACAGAATACTTCCAGATTTTGATGGGTTAAAATCATAGGAATCGTTAAGACCAAAATATTTCTTTTAAAATCCTGTGAACGAGGTGTGGCTATGTATTCTGCATGGTACCCAGAAATGTTAAGCATCACTATCCCTGCGAGTTAGGAAAATAATATTTCAGCAACTGACCTGGCAATAAAGTACTATGAGCTCAAGGAAAACTTGACTTTGAGGAAAGAAAATATATTTACTCCTCATGTGCTAAACAGAAGCGCTTAGCTTGTATTGCCGATGGAGATGTTACGCAGGAAGGTTTTCAAAACATGCTGTTTGTTTCTATAAGAATGCATTTTTATTGAGGGGGTTTTTAAGGGAATGGAGAAGTTTTCCAGGTTCCTGTTGAATTTGGAAGAAAGGTGAGTAGCCTTCTGTAGAAAGTAAAGCCAAGTTTATAAGATTAGTAATTCCCAATGCCAGCAAGAAATAATGAAGATGAACTTTTTGATTAGGTGGCTTTAGTACTTTTTGATGAGACGGAAATATACTCAGGAGGAACAAAAGGAGAAAGGAAATGAGGAAGATATTGAAGAATACTGAAGGGAGACAAACTTTAGTTGAAAATCTTTCACTTGTTTCATACCAACCACAACACCTGCAAGAACTAAAAAAAGACCTTATTTTCTGCCTTCCAAGTATATCTGCCACAATTCAAATAGTTTTTTCTGTACTGAAACATGTGGGACTCTGTGAAAGTACAAGTGAGAGTAGACTAGTTGAAAGCGTAATTGTTTCTTAAAATTAGTTCCGAGCTTTTGAATGTAGTGACTTATATAAAAAAAATAAAGGAAGATAATACACTTCTGATGAAAGTGCATTCTTCAGAAAAGTATGAATGGTTCAATAAAAGTACTGAGGTTGACTGTGATGTAAACTTTCTTTGAATTTAAAATAGGTCTCTATAAAACTTTTGGTTATTTGTTTTTCTTACAGTAAAACAGTATAATAAACTGTTTTACCATAATTTATATTAGTAATTCTATTACAAAAAGAGTAATAACAACAATAATATATTTTTACACTGTAGAGTTTGTAATTTTAAATAAATAAGAACGATAATTTTTCTTCAAAAAAATGTCACTCCTCTGCTAGGAATCTAACCCAGTATGCTAGTGTCTACTTCCTTCTCAGAAATGTGGCCAGCCTAGTAAAATAAAATTGTTATTAACCATTTTACAGGTACTGGATTATTTATTCATAACTGGTGTTTTTATTTTTAGGCAACCACAAAACAAGATTCAATAACCTCTTGCACAAAGCTAACGTGGCAGAAGCTGCATATATATATATATATATATATATATATATATATATATATATTATATATATTATAACAACACAAATTACCAATTTAAAATGTAATTTAAATTGTGTAGCCCCACGCTTTTGGGAGACAATTTATACAACGGTATATCTTTGTGTATACAGGTTGCAAATACAAATTTATTTGTGTTTGAGGAGCCCCACGTTCTTGGGACATCAAAATTTTATAACACTACAAATTGATATTTATTAACTGTAATTTAAATATGTGTGTTATATAACATAACATATTCAATTTAACTTATTCAATCGATTTCATGGGTGTAATCGTAATAAGAAGATGATATTATTTAAGTTTCAAAATTATTCCATAATTTATTTATTAAACAAAATCTTTCATATCGCATATTAAACATTGACTCCTTATTATATCGTTTGTACGAAGTTTTCGTACAAAATTTATTGCTAACAAATTACATACACAAGTTATACACAAATCTTATTATCTAATTTTAATTACTTTAAAATATTTATTTTGCTCTCAGCTTACTAATTGTGTGCTCATCTTTTTGCAATTGCTGATTCATTAGCTTCAAAAATGAATTTACTTCTATTCAAATTTCTTTTATATTACTTTGTTTTAACTTTCAACTGCATATGCATTCTCCTTTATCATCAAAGACTTTACTAATTACGTTAACTCAAAATTTAAATATTTCTCTTATCATTTACATTACTAATTACTAAATTCGGTACAAGAAATATTATTCTAATTTTTTATTCTGCTTTTACATTTATGTATAATTTATTTATTTTAATATTGGTTGAATGTCTTTCATTCCAACTTTAATTAGTGTCTTTCAAATGTTTATAATTACAATGGTTTTTTATCACCTTGTTTGACGTGTTTATTCATCTGTACGTCCTCCTTCTGGTTCTCTGGTCGTGTCCTCCGTGTCCTTCTGGTCCTTTGGTCGTGTCCTCCGTGTCCTTCTGATCCTCTGGTCGTGGTCTACTGCATGTGCTGATTAATAGTCGTCTCGTCTCACGTCATATGCTGCCGGTGTGTCCATAGACCTCATCATATGTATTCTGCGGCTCTGGTTGGACATCTAGTTTGTCCTGTGACTCTTACTATAGATGTGAATTTGCGTCGTCGACTGACACAGCCTCCTGCGGCAATTGTTGAATCGAGAAGAAGAAACTTTATTAGCGCGACCTGGTATTTATAGTCAGTCGTGCAAGAATTCCTGTCTGAACAATATTTGACCTGTCAGATTCTATCGAGCGTCACATTCCCCACTCTGGTTCAGTCACAATTTTCGCCTATCTTCGCAAATTACGAAGTTTGTTTCACATCACTCGATGCTCAATCGATCACTAATTTTTATGTGATTACTATACGTAAATTGCACTTCTTTAGGGTACTCACAAAAAGAGTTATTCATTTTATACGTATAGTAATCGCACTTTTCGTCACATAGATATGGGTTTTTAACACTTTATTTACCTATAATTTCTATAAACTTTGGTGTCTTTTGTTTTATCATATCATACATAGTTTTCTTATAATTAAAATAAACATACAACCATTTTACTTGAAAAGGGTTGGTTACATTTCAGGAATGGACAGGTTTCACACACACCAACAAAATACGCGCGTACACAACGCTAGCAACAGGTGTGTCGAAAATGCATGTCCATGCTTGAATTCTGCGCTCCCTATTTTTACTGCGATCCAGTTTATGCAATCTGAATCATGTTTATTAATTTATATTTATTTATTTTTATTATTTATTTCATTTATTTTTGCCATTCACAGTACTGTTAATGTTTGTACTGTTGAAATATATATATATATATATATATATATATATATATATATATATTGCGACAGTACAAATAAGTGATATACTGAGCATTGAATATAAAAATTTAAATATACCTTAGAAATAAGCATTTCAGGGATTGCAAGCTTGGCTCAGACAAAAATATGAACAGGTGTTTCGACCTGAATCGACGTGCACACACACACAAATGTAACTGAAAGTGTGTACACCAGTATTTTGCTAGTGTGTGTGAACGCAGGTCTATGCAGGCGAGTTTACCACCCCAAGATGAATAATTGCATAATTACTGTTTTTACGTAATTATTCATAAACTATAATTAAAGAGTAAAATCCAAAAACACAATAAAATGTAATAAAATTTACTAAATACTGTGTACGAAAACCATGTGAAAGTGCCACACCGTACGAGTGTAATAGTGAAATAACTGTGTACAAATCGAAAGGGTTAAGTTGCAATGTCCAAAATTACAGTGAACATGTGTTGTAAAAATAGTTATAAGATAAATATAAGAGTATACTTACAGGACTCTGCAATTCGCAGAAATATAAGAAATAGCGAAATTGACAAAGAGTGGGGGAACTGAATCCAGGGACAGTTTCTGACATGTCGATTTCGTACCACTGCAGGTGTCGACCAAGACATGGGTATAAATAGGACACACAAGCTACAGTGGTTCTCTTTCGTAAATCATCCACGGTGCAGCGGGAGCTTATGCCCGTCCGCACAGAATATTTAAATTTTTGTAAATAATTTCATCCTTCCAGTTACATACAGTTATGTAACTGGATTGTAAAACAAACTATTTTTAAATAATAACAAAATTACATAAGAAGATACACCTAAGAAGATCCATTGACGTCAGAAACAGCACGAGGAGAAGTTCCAGAGAGCAATACGACGCTAGACAGAGATAGAGTCGATGCTGGACAAGAGGAGAAGAGAAAGGAGATGCTGGACAGAGAGAGAGTCGACGCTGGACAAGAGGACAAGAGAGACAGCCGACGCTGGACAAGAGGAGAAGAGAAAGTCGGCGCTGGACAAGAGGAGCTGGAGTGCGAGACGAGGACGACTACAGATGGATCAAAATGATCGAGTATGATTGACGACAATAAGGTGATAAACAACTTATTTATCTCTTAATCGAACAATGAACTCAAAGACAATTAAAGACATTCTTATTTTATTTAAAAGTAAGAGCCAATGTTTATTTTAAAGTAGAATTAAAGTCATAGATGTTTTAGAAATACGATTAACGTAACAAGAGCTCAAATTAGTATTGAAATAAAACGAATACAAAGAATTTAAATGAAAACAATTAGTGTTTGATATAAATCAGTACTGAGAAACAAAAGATAAATTCAATAACTATTAATATTTTGAGTACATTACAATATATAAAAAGATATTTAAATATGGATATTTTGAAACACATTAATTGACTGAGTAGTCTGGAAATGAGATTTTTCTTTAATACAATAATTAGTAGAATAGAGTATTTAGTCAGTAAGGATGTATATAGCATAAGCCTTACGGCATAATAACAAATAATAACGAATGTTTTAAATCGAAGTCAGTGCCATGTGCACAAATTTTAATAATATCAAATAAATTTGAAATACCGTTACAAGTTACATAGAGTTCTTATTGCAGATACACCTGAAACCCAATTTAAATGCTATATTGTTACATAATTTGTCAATCTTGAATGTGAGAACAGTCACGCCAAATTTATGTATATAAATACGTTACATATAATGGCGCTCCAAGATCGTGGGGCTCCGCAAAAACAAATAAATTTACTTATGCAGTTCTATTGTTGCATATTAATTATAGCTTCCAACGTGGAGCATCACAAATGTAAATTATATTATATTTACAACGTTATATCGTTGCATAATATGGCATCCCAGATCGTGGGGCTATTCAAAAACAAATAGAAGTGAATTTGTATTTGAAATTAAATTTAACAAAATTAATACGTTGTATATTTGTCGCCCTGGACGTGGGGTACGACATGCCTAAATTTATGTGCAAAAATTTGTTACATAAATTGTAGCCCATGAACGTATGGCCCAATCCCCACCATTTAACTATTAAAATTGTTTGTATGTAGCTGAATGGTTGCTCTAAAATATAAGAGTGTGTTAAATAAAAAAATGTATTATATGTAATAATTATTTATATTAAACAGTAACTGAATGTAATGTTAATTGTTGTGTAATCACACAGCTGGCGCCCACGAATAATATTATTTGTCTATGTAACAGGTGTAACTGTAATTAGTATTAATAATAACTATTAATAAAAATAAAGAAATAAATAAATAAGTAGGGAACGGTTATCAATAATAATTGTTAAAGAATTACAACTAAATAAATTTTTTAATAATTATTCAACATGGCAGAACCAGGAGGGTTGAATTTAGAAGCATTTAAAAATTCGATACTAGCCATGATGGACGAATTAGTCATAAAACAAGCCGAAAAATTTAAAGAAGAGTTGAAAGAGGAGAATGTCAAACAAATAAGAAAAATAGATGAAATAAATACAAAACAAACAGAAAGTTTAGAAAATAAATTAGCAAAACAAACAGACAGTTAATAAAATAAATTAAAGCTACAGTCCGAAAATTTTAGACAGGACACCATAAAAATTACAGAAAGTCTAGAAGAGTTAAAAATTGATAATCTTGAAATAAAACAAAGTATAATAGTAGGGGGAAAATGAGAGTTCTAACGCACAAAGGAATGCCGCCTTTCTTAAAAAACATAAAAAACGATAAAAAACAAGATCAAAGATATGCCGCCGTTCCCGCGGTCCAAGATTTTTTCCCACGCTCTCCCCACCACCCTGGACCGCGAATTTTCGCGAATATAATTTTTTATATGCAGCCTTTCGCGAGCCTAAATCACTTTCACTTTCTAATTTCCGCGAATATAATTTTTTATATGCCGCCTTCCGCGAGCCTAGATCACTTTCACTTTCTACTGGACCACAGCATCCGCGACTTTTTCGCTGATCTGTGTCAAGATCCACGACTTTTTCGCGTATCTGGACCACAGCATCCGCGAATATAATTTTTTATTTTTTTATATGCCGCCTTTCGCGAGCTTAGATCACTTTCACTTTCTATCATTATAGTGTATATATTAAATATATGATCGGGGAGTACCAACCTTGCATGAGTTCAAATTTGTTATAATGTATATTAAATCTAATGATCAGGTTTACCAACCTATGGTGGGGGGTTCCGACTTGATGCATTATAGTGTATATATTAAATATATGATTAGGGTTACCAACCTTGCATGAGTTCAAATTTGTTGTGTGTTATAATGTATATTAAATCTATATGATCAGGTTTACCAACCTATGTATGGGTTCAAACTTGATATGTGTGTGTATTAT
Source organism: Magicicada septendecula (assembly GCA_034769895.1). Taxonomy (NCBI): domain Eukaryota; kingdom Metazoa; phylum Arthropoda; class Insecta; order Hemiptera; family Cicadidae; genus Magicicada; species Magicicada septendecula. Next base: position 64,767,311 of record CM068373.1, on the reverse strand, counting down.
AGTGTATATTAAAATATATGATCAGGGTTACCAATCCTGCATTATTGTGTGTGTGTATAGAACAGATCTGCCAACATTTTTCTTCGGTGGGAAATTCAAACTATATTATAGTAAATTGTTGACGACGACTTCGATATCAACTCTCTCTCCCCTCCTCTCTCTTTGTCTCTAGACACAGTTGTCATCAGTTTTACATAAGCGTCGTGCTACTTATGGATTATTGTAATTAGCGATACTAAAATGTAATCACCAGGAAATATATATTTATCACCTATCTCGTGGCGTCCTTTTTTGACACATGACAGTCATTGACTACTATTTAGAAATTAATATACTGCCAAGTCTGTGTGTGTGTGTGTGTGGTAAAGTGTTACGCATAAAAAAATCTCCTTGAAATAAGGTATTTTCAAAAGTTTTGTGTACACACACATTGTATAATAATTTTCGTAATTGTAAGATACAACCTGCAAATTATTAAAATGTCTCTCTCACACATTTCTGATTACTATACAAATAATTGGATGCATATTCGAAGATTGCCCTTATTCAAACGATTTGTATGTGTGTACACGAACTTAAATACAGACGATTGTAATTTTAAAAATTCATTTTTTGCATTAAATATATATCGTAAACAATGAAATAATAATATTTCGTCATTGTAAGATTTTAATAAAACAATTATCAGTTTAAATAATAATTTTCATGATTGTAAGATACAACCTACAAATTATTAAAATGTCTCTCTCACACATTTCTGATTACTATACAAATAATTGGATGCATATTCGAAGATTGCCCTTATTCAAACGATTTGTATGTGTGTACACGAACTTAAATACAGACGATTGTAATTTTAAAAATTCATTTTTTGCATTAAATATATATCGTAAACAATGAAATAATAATATTTCGTCATTGTAAGATTTTAATAAAACAATTATCAGTTTAAATAATAATTTTCATGATTGTAAGATACAACCTACAAATTATTAAAATGTCTCTCTCACACACATTTCTGATTACTATACAAATAATTGCATGCATATTCGGAGTACGTTGACAGCGAAACAAGTCTATGCACACACACACACACACACACACACACACACACACACATACACACAACGATACTGAATTAGATATAGTTATTATTCGCTAAATTAAACCAGAGGTCATTAACCTTGTGTACGACGTCCTACATTCTAATTTCACACCTGCTAGTCATTAGCAGTGATTAGGATTATAAAGTATTTACTCTAAAAACGGACAACTCTACTTTCTAATTTGACACCTGTCAAGCATTAACACCGCTTACAGTAATTACTCTGAAAACGGACACACACACACACACGTGCTTTCCCCACTACAGTGTACACTATATATACGCTAAGTAAGTTAGCGGCAATTTCTTATTTGTCGACTTGTACATCCTGATACTGCACGTATTACGTGTCTTCACATCGTCTTTGGTAAGTGTATAGATTTTATTTAAACGTAAAAATATCAAGTGCATTATTTATTGAATTTAATACATGTGTGTGTGTGTGTGTGTGTATGATCAAATTATTATGTCTGCTACAATTATCTGAAATATATTCTTAATGTATTTTTATATTAATTTTATTGTATGTACCGATTTTATTTAAACGTAAAAATTATTTGCATTATCAAGCACATTATTTATTGAATTTAATACATGTGTGTGTGTGTGTGTGTGTGTATGATCAAATTACAATTGTCTGAAATATATTCTTACCGTATTTATTCTTTTTTATAGTGGCAATTTCGCATTTGACTGCCTGCGTGAAAGCTATCACTGCATTTTTTAAATAGTTGAAAGACTGTTGTAGTATACACACACAACTTTCATCATTAAGGGTGTATAGACAACACTAGTTGGTGAGTGTACAGATTTATTTAAACGTAAAAACATTATCAAGCACATTATTTATTGAATTTAATACATGTGTGTGTGTGCGTGTGTATGATCAAATTATTATTATGTCTGTTACAATTCTCTGAAATATTGCTTTAAACAAACATTTTTAATGTAAAAAATTTAGAAAGTAGGTCCCAGCGTATGACATTTATATCTCTCTCTAATTCTGTTGTGGACATACATAGCTGTAAGCAGTGACTATCTCCTTATGAATGCGGAATGTAGACTTTCCTAAAATTATTTGCATTAAAACATTATCAAACGCATTATTGAATTTAATACATGTGTGTGTGCGCGTGTATGTGTATGATCAAATTATTATGGAGTGGGTTATACAAATAATAATAAAGTGTGTGTAATATATATATATACATTTATTAAAATACATACACACAGCTCCAAGATTATATTAAACAGTTTTACAATTAAAAATACATACACAGCTCGAAGATTATATTGTTACAAGTATGAAAATATATCTAAACTAATATTTACAATTTAAAAAAAAAAAAAATACACAGTTCCAAGATTATATTGTTACAAGTATTAAAATATATCTAAACTAGTTTTACAATTAAAAATACATACACACACATAGCTCCAATATTATAATGTTACAAATATGATGAAAATATATATATATATATATTTAAAACTAGTATTTACAAAATATGTATAAAATAAGACTTAAACACGTCTATGTACTGTGTTGGACAATGGTGTATATTCTACAAGCGAATCATGTAGTATCATACAGTAGGCGGTTGTCTGTCTAGGAAAATTCATTGACGATTCAATGTGTGTGTGTGTGTGTGTGTGTGTGTGTGTGTGTGTGTGTGTGTGTGTGTGTGTGTGTGTGTGTGTGTGTGTGTGTGTGTGTGTGTGTGTGTGTGTGTGTGTGTATGATCAAATTACAATTGTCTGAAATATATTCTTACCGTATTTATTTTTTTTTTTATAGTGGCAATTTCGCATTTGACTGCCTGCGTGAAAGCTATCACTGCATTTTTTTAAATAGTTGAAAGACTGTTGTAGTATACACACACAACTTTCATCATTAAGGGTGTATAGACAACACTAGTTGGTGAGTGTACAGATTTATTTAAACGTAAAAACATTATCAAGCGCATTATTTATTGAATTTAATACATGTGTATGTGTGTGTGTGTGTGTGTGTGTGTGTGTGTGTGTGTGTGTGTATGATCAAATTATTATTATGTCTGTTACAATTCTCTGAAATATTGCTTTAAACAAACATTTTTAATGTAAAAAATTTAGAAAGTAGGTCCCAGCGTATGATGACATTTATATCTCTCTAATTCTGTTGTGGACATACATAGCTGTAAGCAGTGACTATCTCCTTATGAATGCGGAATGTAGACTTTCCTAAAATTATTTGCATTAAAACATTATCAAACGCATTATTGAATTTAATACATGTGTGTGTGCGCGTGTATGTGTATGATCAAATTATTATGGAGTGGGTTATACAAATAATAATAAAGTGTGTATAATATATATATACATTTATTAAAATACATACACACAGCTCCAAGATTATATTAAACAGTTTTACAATTAAAAATACATACACAGCTCGAAGATTATATTGTTACAAGTATGAAAATATATCTAAACTAATATTTACAATTTAAAAAAAAAAAAAAAATACACAGTTCCAAGATTATATTGTTACAAGTATTAAAATATATCTAAACTAGTTTTACAATTAAAAATACATACACACACATAGCTCCAATATTATAATGTTACAAATATGATGAAAATATATATATATTTAAAACTAGTATTTACAAAATATGTATAAAATAAGACTTAAACACGTCTATGTACTGTGTTGGACAATGGTGTATATTCTACAAGCGAATCATGTAGTATCATACAGTAGGCGGTTGTCTGTCTAGGAAAATTCATTGACGATTCAAATTCTAAACGTACATCAACTGCTGAAGCCTTAAGTGTATCGTCTTGCTTGCTACAATCGAAAACAACCAGCGGGGCTTTTGATTTGAATAATTCCGGTGTCAGTACTGGGCTACCGTCTAAACGGTGGTAATACGAACTTTGAAAACTGGTGTACATATTGTACAATAATGCAAAACGGTCTTTCCCAATATCCAAGTTTAAATTATCGTAAGGATAATACTTGTCGTTTAGAAACAGTCTCGCATTGATCACGTTACAGTGATCAAATTCATCAGCGTGTGCTGTCAGTACATTTTTTCTTGCTGTCTGAAACGCTAACACAACAAAGCGTGGTTTTTCTAGCTGATTTCTTTCTATAATCAGAAAGAATATCGGTATTACCACACCTACGTTTTAACATTAAATTTCGAGTTTCATTATTTAATTTGTCGTCAGCAGGTAATTTGTAATATTCTTGAAATATAAGGAGGGCATTGGAAACATCTGAATCATTTACTAATTGCAATGACGTTTTATCTTTCGTATAAAGATATCCATATTCATATAAGTAACGTTTAACTTGATCCAATTGAAACTGTGTTGTGTTATCCGTTAAACATTTTGTCCATAATGTTAAAAAAAAATATTACCGATTTAAGTGGCGTCATGGTTTCCGATTGTACTTTACAATGACAAATACCAAACAACGCTGTTAATAATTATAAAAGAAGATGTTATTATCCCTTCTCCTCAATATTTATAAAAAGATTTTTAACAAAAATATGAATTAACAGGAATCGAACCTACATACTTACCTTCTTACCTTCACATTTACCATTACTAGTCTAACCATTTAATCGATTAAGCTAATTCATATCTTATTAACGAACGATTACTTACGAAAGGAAAAACAGTTTACGTGTCAACGAACTCGGAATGTTTATGTTTACATTTTAAGTGTGCAATGTTTACGTGTCAACAAACACCGTCTGTTTATGTTTACATTTTTTTTATGTTTGAGAGTCATTACATCGGCGGAGATGTCAACTAGAGAGCTCCCCCCCTTTCAAATAGTATTCATCAAAACTATGTAAATTAGAATCTGCACTACAGTCAAACATACGCACACACAAATAAATTAAAAATAGAAATTAATTTCATCATATGTCTGTTGGTTGCTAGTAGTATGGGCCTGTATTTCCTCATATCGTTCTTATTGTATTTTTTCGATAGTTTCATAAACAAAAGTTCATACAGACCAGGTGTACCCTCGTAAATTTTTCCTTTGACATGAAAGTTGTCGTTATCATCGATTGATTTTAGAAAGTTTATATATATTCGATAAATATTAACTGTGTACATACTTACAACGTCCGCTCTCTCTCTCTCTCTATTTATCTCTCTGTCCGTCCGTCGTCCATCCGTCCGACTGTCTGTCTCTGTCTGTCTGTCTGTCTGTCTCTCTCTCTCTCTCTCTCTCTCTCTCTCTCTCTCTCTCTCTCTCTCTCTCTCTCTCTCGTTGTCAAACGTTATGTTCAAACCGTTTCTCCTCTCTGCAGTCATTACCGCGCATGTATATGATTTTAGAAAGTTTATATTCGACAAATATTAACTGTGTACGTACTTACAACGCCCGCTCTCTCTCTCTCTCTATTTATCTCTCTGTCCGTCCATCCGTCCAACTGTCTGTCTGTCTGTCTCTGTCCGTCTGTCTGTCTCTCTCTCTCTCTCTCTCTCTCTCTCTCTCTCTCTCTCTCTCGTTGTCAAACGTTATGTTCAAACCGTTTCTCCTCTCTGTGATCATTACCGCGCATGTATATGATTTTAGAAAGTTTATATATGTTTAAATAAATAATTACCTTATTTTATCCACTAAGTGGTCTTCTTTTTCTTTTTAATTAAAAAGTAAAAGAAGATCACTTAGTGGATAAAATAAGGTAATTATTTATTTAATCATATACAGTGATCTGGAGACCAACGGTAACTATGTTTATATATGTATTCGACAAATATTAACTGTGTACGTACTTACAACGCCCGCTCTCTCTCTCTCTCTCACTCATCGTCAAAACGTTGACTTCATTTTTCATTGTATTAAATAATTAACAAATATTAACTATGTGTGCGTGTGTGTTGTCAACTACTTACATGCGCGTTCTCTCTCTCTTAACATAACGCTTCGTGTGAAGCGTTTTGTAGAGCAGGTTTCAACTGTGGAAGGTTTCATACCGTTTCTCCTCTCTCTCTCTCTCTCTCTCGCTCGCAGACGTCGGAAGCAATTCCTAGTTTATAATGTAATTCTTAGACAGGGTTTCGACGAACAGACTCGTGTATTGTGTTTATATTTTTGTTTGTGTCCGTTGGTTGCTAGTAGTATAGACTTATATTTCCTCATATCGTTCTTATTGTATTTTTTTCGGTAGTTTCATAAACAAAAGTTCATACAGTACTACAGTGCAACCACTTTTATATCATCTCTTTTCAGTCATCTACATATATGCATTTGTATTATTTACGCATGCGCATAACAGCTTTTTTAGTACAGTTGCACACACACACACACACATCAACGCATGCACTATATATTGTCACCGGACAATATAGATAGAATGTGTCCACACCGCTATGTCTCCCCATAGCAAAATACTTTCGAATATTGTTTTGTCTTTCACACGATACATCATCGAATACGATAACAGAGTCGAGACCAGTGATTTCACTCGGTAGCGGGACTTCTTCGTTCTCGCTGTATGCATGCACGTATCCTGCATTGCAACATCCAGTGAGCGTTACGTGTCGTTCTCTCTGGGTCCCTTGCGTTTCGTAGACTCTTTTCAATTTCTTAATCGCTCTCTGGACACACTCGTTACGTCCGTCCGTCCGACTGTCTATATCTGTCTGTCTGTCTGTCTGTCTGTCTCTCTCTCTCTCTCTCTCTCTCTCTCTCTCTCTCTCTCTCTCTCTCTCTCTCTCTCTCTCGTTGTCAAACGTTATGTTCAAACCGTTTCTCCTCTCTGTGATCATTACCGCGCATGTATATGATTTTAGAAAGTTTATATATATTCGACAAATATTAACTGTGTACGTACTTACAACGCCCGCTCTCTCTCTCTCTCACTCATCGTCAAAACGTTGACTTCATTTTTCATTGTATTAAATAATTAACAAATATTAACTATGTGTGCGTGTGTGTTGTCAACTACTTACATGCGCGTTCTCTCTCTTAACATAACGCTTCGTGTGAAGCGTTTTGTAGAGCAGGTTTCAACTGTGGAAGGTTTCATCGGACAAAAGGCTTGCCGCATGACAACTGGCACCAATCGTACACTCTAGTGTTTTTGGTGGTCCTAAAAAGGACCGAGTTGTGAGAACGGCGATGTTGGTAGTGCCGCGCTGAGATGTTCGGCGGCTGCGCCTGCTGTTCACGGCGTACTGCAGTCCTCCTCTTCTTCCGACACTGGTTGTAGAGTCAGCTGCCGACCCAGCGAAATCCATCGCTGACGCGGAACTTTCAAAATTTTCTGTCGGCTCAGGTTTTATTAACTAACTGGCATCGCTGATTGGCTAGCTCCGAACACAAAGTTGGTTACGTCTCGGTGGCTGCTGATGTCTGATTGGCTCGCTGTGTCCACCGCTGGTACCGGAGACCAGATGTTCGCATACCGCTGCCATCACAATATATAACCGGTGAACTTCACAATCGTTCGTGTTGCTTCCTGACGACTACCAGGTCGTCAAAGACTTCCTTGCTGAGTTCGATCTCAGCAAAGTCGCCCAGACCTTCAGGTCCATCCGCTCCCGCTTGGAGACTGCTGACATAACTGAGAGATTCATGCTCTTGGTGGAAGCCGCCACTTGTGTAGGTCTTCTATGAGTCGGGTCCTCAAACGAGATCTCTCGATTCTTTCCTGGAACGCCAACGGGTTGTCCAACAAGATCCAGGAACTCCAAGAATTACTGGCCCGACTCAAACCCGATGTAGTGCTTCTCAATGAGACCCACTTGACTCCTGCGAGTCGGTTACGACTGGCCAACTATGTGTGCTATCGAAACGACAGGCCGGGCACTGCTGGTGGCGGCACTGCCGTCGCGGTGAGGCTCACTCTCGAGCATCACCGAGTCGTCTTGCCTGCAATGACTCACCTCGAAGGCACCGCTGTGGAGTTGTTGAACACTCTAGGCGGTGTACAGATGGTCGCGGCGTATAAACCGCCGCAAAAAGAGCTCCTTCACCCCGATCTAGCGGTCGCGTTCGATGCACACAGGAGGGTCATCATGGCCGGCGACCTGAACTGCAAACATCGCGATTGGAACAGTCGCTTGACTGCCCCAAACGGGAAACGTTTGCGCAGGTTTGCCGATTCTCGCAGGATTCAAGTGATTGGGCCTACCCAACCTACGTTCTACCCCTCACAACGCAACGCGGCTCCCGATGTCTTGGACATAGCGGTGATCCAAGGAATTGACTGTCCGGTCCATGTGTCCGCGCTAACGGAACTATCGTCCGATCATCTCCCCATCTTGATACACGTCGCTACCCAGCACGTCGTACGCAGAGATGTCAGGAAGGTGGTAGAATGGGACCGCTATGGCCCGGCGTTAAGTCGCCGTTTGCCAGACGCGGGACCACTCGAAACCGTCCGCCAAGTCGACGAGGCAGTTGCCACGTTTGATGAGGCTGTCGTATCTGCGATCGACGCGTCTTCCAGGATGAAGCCTGGCGTCACGCCTCACTGGCAGCGGATCCCTGAGGAGACGAGTGCTCTCGCTTGCGAGAGAAATCGCCTCCGGAGACGCTGGCAGCGGACCCGTGATCCGGCCGACAAGGCAGCGTACAACCGGGCGACCGGCATTTTACGTCGTGAAATGCAGGCCTACCGGAGACGCTGTTGGGAACTCGCCGTGGCCCAAGCAGGGGACGGATCGGACGAAAGTAGCCCTTACCGGATACCTTCGGCGTTGGTAGGGAAGAGGCGCCGGCCTCGCATCCCGGCCATTGCTGGACCTTTCGGTCAAATCCTGGCTCGCCCGGAGGCGAAGGCCGAGTACTTGGGCGCGTGTTTTGAGCGACAGTTCGCACCTAACCCGCCCATGGACTGGGACTTCGACGAAGAAGTCGAGAACGAAGTGGAAGACTTTCTATCTCTTCCGATCACTTCGGAGCCCGAACCCATTACTAGGGAAGAGGTCACCGATCGGCTCGTTGAACTCGTGCCAAGAAAAGCTCCTGGCCCGGACGGCGTCTCGAACGCCGCTCTTACTCGACTCCCGGAGCGAGGAGTACTTTTCTTGGTCGCGCTGTTCAACGCGTGTCTTAGACTGGCCTATTTTCCCCAGAAATGGCGTAAGGCGACGGTTATAGTGATCCCGAAGCAGGGAAAGGACGCTTCCCGTCCCGGCAACCTCCGGCCAATTAGTCTACTGTCAGCCACGTCAAAGGTCCTCGAACGTCTCGTACAACGGAGAGTACTAGATCATCTAAGAAACTTCGATGTACTGGTCCCCGAACAGTTCGGCTTCCGTGTGGGGCATTCCACCACTCATCAACTGATGAGACTGGTGGAATACATCACGGACGCCGGGTGTCGGAAAGAGCAGACTGTCGCCTGTTTCCTAGATGTGGAAAAGGCCTTTGATAGTGTCTGGCACGACGGGCTCTTGTTCAAGCTCCGGGAAATCCAGCTCCCAGATTGCTACCTTCGCTTGATTGCTAGCTTTCTGACGGAGAGGACTTTCTGCGTGCGAATAGACGACCACGTCTCTTCCGTGAGACGTATCACAGCCGGGGTACCTCAAGGTAGCGTGCTAGGGCCTCTCCTGTTCTCCGTGTATGTCAACGACGCACCCAGAGAGCCTGGAGTCCAGATGGCTTTGTTTGCCGACGACACGGCGGTCTATACCGCCGATCGGAACGCAGACTTTGCTATCCCACGACTTCAGCGCGCACTCGATGCGTATTCGACGTGGACGGAAAGCTGGAAAGTTGCCGTCAACGAAACCAAGAGCTCCGCGGTGCTATTCACTAAGCGCCGGAAAGAACCACGAGGCCGAGTGAGACTCGGTAGAACGTACCTGCCCTGGTCGAGGGAAGTTAAGTACCTCGGTGTCCACCTTGATCGTCGGCTCACCTGGCGTACCCACGCTGAGACGATGCGAAAGAAAGCGTCCGCTCGTCTCGGTCAACTGTTTCCGATACTTGCCAACAAGGCTATGACCCGCAAGCTGGGTAAGTTGATTGTCAACGCGTATCTGTTGCCGATCATTACCTACGCTCTTCCCGTCTGGGGTTACCTCGCAACCGTTCATAAAAGAAGGTTGCAAAGCGTTCTCGATAGAGGGCTTCGGCTAGCGGCCAAAGTCCCCTATCGGTTTTCTTCTCGTCTCCTGAGAAGAGGACTCGGTGTCCGCTCCTTGGATGACACCGCAAGGCGACTTGCACGTAAATTTTACGTCCGAGCTGCGAGGACCCAGACAAACCCACTCATAGCTGGCCTTGGCAAGTACCGAATACGTCCAGGTGAATCTTGGAAACGGCCTCGACAAATACTGTACTAGTCGACCTAGTACGAGCATGTCGTTGTAACGACCATTAAAAATTAAATTAATCAATATTCCGTCTGGACAGGACCACTAGGCAGGAGCCCCTCATAGGAGGCTCGGTACTAGGATACCATTGGGTCGTCTCACGACGCGCAACCCAACAGCTCTGATCTTGTCGTTCGTGTTGCTGAACACTACTGTGCTACAAATTGTATGTTACAAATTGATATTCTAATTTACTTTGTGAGATATAAAGCGTTTAAGATACACTAACATAATACCAGCGTTATAACAGTTTCTTTGTTTTTCAGTATTCACTCTCACGTCTGAATATTACCATGTCTGACCTTCAGCAGAATCCAGAACATCAGCAGGAACAGGGACATCCTCAACAAGGTAAAAATTTTTTTAAATACCAATTGTCTCTCTCTATAATTATGCAGCAAACCAAATTTGTTTGATATGAATTTACATGTATAAGATAGTCTCTTGACGTTGTTTAGAAATTGATATGACGGAGAAAATTTTTTATGTTCTGACATAGGTTTGTCACCTTCTCCCCAATGTATTGTCTCTTGACATCGTTTAGAAATTGACATGACGGAGAAAATTTTTCATGTTCCACCATAGGTATGTCACCTTCTCTCCAATGAACTAATTCAATTCCGCAACAAAAGCATTTAACTCTATCGTCTATGAATGACATACTATGTCCACAAACATCATAATTTAGCGGATAGTAGTAAAACCCGGCAAACGCTAACTCGTCGGGACTGACAAACGTCACTTCCCAATACTTGAACGATTTTCTTCTTTCACTTTCAATGCTAAAATCAGGAGTAGCTGCCATCTTCACAGTTTGCAATAAACTAGCCTATTACTAACGTGTACTATCTATTTACCTCAAACATGAATTTGTGTGTGTGTGTGTGTGTGTGTTATTCATCATTCCTATTAGCTAATACATGTATTTCTATTGTTTCAGATATGACACGATTTTATATCGTGCGAAACAGTAGTATTAGAGGATGTCTCACAACTTTTAATTACCTGCCTGTGTACACAGAAGAAGAAGATCAAGATATAGTACCGATAATGACCGAGGTGCGACCTTTATTGTGCAAGGATATTCTGGCAGAACAAGCACGTTTACGCAGTATCAAATGGCATATTGCGTGCAGGATACGTTTCACTAAAACTGCGTTAGATGGTGACAGCGGCGAAGAAAAAGAGGTAACCAAAGACGCCGTCTTCCACGGACGTTGTCGTACGTTGCTCACAGACGACAACGATGAGTTGAACTGTCTACTCGATGAATCCTATGATAAAATCATGAATAGCATATCCAATTTTACCCGTGACGGGAGCGGATGGTCGGTGGATGCTGTACTGAAGCTGGAACTAGTTGTTGGACGGTACAGGCCTCTAGCAGCATCCTCCTACCTTCCAACCCCGCGAAAACTTGCAGTCACCAGGGCAGTAGTCAACATCAAGAACTCCCAAGATGAAATGTGTTTTCTATGGTCCGTACTAGCTCACATACACCCTCAAGTAAGAGATAAAGAACGTGTTTCAAAATACCTCTTATTCAAAAACACAATAAGTATGTCCGGTATCGAGTACCCTGTTTCTATAAACTCACTTTCTAAATTTGAAACACAGAATCCCAACATTTCTATAAACGTTTTCGGCTATGATATAGACGACAATATCAGAAACGAATCAAAAAATGAGGTTTATCCGTTAAGAATTACCGCCAATAAGGACAGATTACATCATGTTAATCTTTTACTTCTGTCCGATACAAATAGCCGAAAACATTACTGTCTTATCAGTAACATGAGTAGATTATTATCATCCCTAACACAACACAACGGCCAATCATTTTACTGTGACTACTGCCTGCATCGTTTCACTACAGAACATGGTCTGTCCGATCATCTCCCCTACTGCACACCTCACGGCGAGCAGAAAACCAAAATGCCTACAGAGGAGGAGAAGTTTAAGTCATTTAAAAATCACGCGCACTGTCTTAAAGTACCCTTTACCGTCTACGCCGACTTTGAGTCCCTTATCACTCCGCTTCAATCGTGTTCACCTGGTAACAACGTCCCGACGACAGTGCACGAGTTAGGCGAATTCTACTCAGTTGATAGCAACGGTGCCCGTCAGAAAATAACTTCTCCTCCTGTATCGTCCACATCATACGAAGCGATGCATATTCCGTCAGGTTTCTCCTATGCTATCGTCGATCATACACACAGACTCTGGAGAGAGGCTAAAGTTTATCGAGGTGAAAACGTCGTAGACACTTTCTTCTCGTGGTTGATGAAAGACGCCGAGGATATGATGAAGGTAGTACGACATAACGTACAAATAATTATGTCCGATGATGACAATGTTGCGTTCACTAACGCCACCGTTTGTCATTTGTGTGAGCGCCTTTTGACAGACGATGACAAGGTACGCAATCATTGTCATCTTACGGGGAAATTCTTGGGAGCAGCCCACAATAGCTGTAATCTAAGCTACAAGATGCCTCGTCATATCCCCGTCTTCTTTCACAACCTTCGTGGCTATGACTGTCACCATTTAATGCAGGGTTTAGGAAAATATAAGGACCAACACGTATCCTGCATTGCAACATCCAGTGAGCGTTACGTGTCGTTCTCCCTGGGTCCCTTGCGTTTCGTAGACTCCTTTCAATTTCTTAATCGCTCTCTGGACACACTCGTTACCAATCTGTCCACGTCCGGGAGCCAATTTCCTTTGCTCAGAGAGGAAATGCTTAGACGGGGTTTCGACGAACAGACCAATCTGCTCGTACGCAAAGGAGTATACCCTTACGAGTACGTTGACAGCATTGATCGATTCAACGAAACAAGTCTACCCGCTCGTGAACACTTTGATAACCGGTTGTTGGAATCGGCTATTTCGAACGCAGATTACGAGCACGCACAAAACGTGTGGAGTGCATTCAATCTGCGTACGTTTGGCGATTACCACGATTTGTATTTGTTGACAGACGTAATGCTGCTGGCCGATGTCTTTGAAAGTTTCCGAGACATGGCCTTACGCGATTACTGCTTGGACCCGTGTCATTTTTACTCGCTTCCCGGACTCGCTTGGAACGCGATGCTAAAAATGACAGGGGTCGAATTAGAGCTGTTAACAGAGATAAATCTGCATCTGTTCCTTGAGTCTGGGGTCCGCGGAGGCTGCGCGATGATATCCAACCGTCACGCAGTCGCTAACAATCCTCTGATTCCAGATCAGTACGATGTATCGAAACCGACCTCCTTCATTTTGTATACAGACTGTAATAATTTATACGGTGCAGCCATGTCGCAACCACTCCCTTACGCAGACTTCCGATGGCTCGATCGTAACGAAATCGAGTCCTTGGACGTACGTAATGTGAGTGATGATTCCGACATCGGGTACATCCTCGAAGTCGACCTACACTATCCTGATACCTTACACGACCTGCATTCCGACTACCCACTTGCACCTGTGCGCCAGCGCGTAACACCCGATATCCTTTCTCCCTTTTCCAAACGTTTACACGAGAGTATATACAGATCATCGTATAACGAATCAGGGTCATCCGTAGAGAAGTTGTTAACAACTTTGGAGGACAAACAAAATTACGTTCTCCATTATCGAAATTTGAAATTGTATTTAAGTCTTGGCTTAGAGCTGAAAGCGACTCATAGGGTGTTGTGTTTTAAGCAAAGCGCTTGGTTGAAACCGTTTATCGATTTCAACACCCGCAAGAGGCAAACAGCCGTCAACAGCTTTGAAAAAGACCTTTTCAAACTGATGAACAACGCCGTATACGGTAAGTCGCTGGAGAACGTACGGAAACATATAGACTTTGAACTAGTCTCGAATGAACGACGGCTACAAAAACTAGTTTCCACACCTAGGCTAAAACGTATGATTCGTTATACGAACGATCTGGTGGGGCTCTCACTCCGTAAAAAATCCATTGTTCTTTCCCGTCCCGTGTATGTCGGCTTCACGGTGCTTGCCGCAACGTTAAATTATTAATGACAGATACAGACAGTCTGATGTATAGCATTCAAACATCAGACTTGTATGCAGACATGAAGAAGGACCTACACGTTTTTGACACATCGGATTACCCTACGTCTCATCCTTGTTATAGCCTTAAGAACAAAAAGGTTGTCGGCCTGTTCAAGGATGAAACGTGTGGTCGTCCTATTAGAGAATTCGTGGGTCTCCGAGCGAAATGTTATTCGTTCCTTGTGGCCCACGAAGATCCCACCCAAGAGTGTCAAAAACGTGTATGTAAAGGTGTGCCTCGAGTTGCAATTAAGAGGAGTCTGCGACACGATATGTATCGTAAGTGTCTCACTGATCATTGTCAGTTTTCTACCAGTGCGCTTTGTTTACGTAGCGATCATCATACGCTGTACACGATGCGTGTAAATAAGCAAGCGTTGTCACCGTATGATGATAAGCGTTATATATTAGACAATGGTCATGATACGCTTGCATACGGTCATTATCGGATACGACAACGCATCAACATGGAGAACGACGACACCTCCCCACCTACTAAAAAAATTCGTCTCCATGTATAGTAACCCTCCTCAACACTTGTTTCTTTCGTCAGTTGACGTCTCTCGGTGCTTCAGTCCAGACGTCTGTAAACGTAAGTTCACATATTAATATCGCAACGATATTTGTATGTTTAAACATAATATATATATACATATATAGAGTTTGTAATGTGTGTGGTTTCTTTGTCTTACAGTATTATGGATAACACTGCGGTTATAATCGACTTCCAGTGCTTTTTCGATGACAACGGAAAATATATTGTGAAGGAACTGTCAATCATGGACGTTCTGAGATTTGCTGGTAGACATTGGATTTTGACATCGCCTGCTACATCCGTTACGAATCCCAAATACGTTAGGACAAACCACTGGTTAACGACAAATTATCATAGACTTAGATGGAGCGAAGGAGAGACACCATACGACAATCTTGTTTCATTGTTAACATCACATACACGTATATATAAATATGTGTTTGTGAAGGGTTTTGAGAAAAAACGTTTTTTGCAATCAAAGATAATACACAATAATATCATCAATCTCGATGACTTTGGTTGTCCTAAAAACATACCGTATATAATTCATGGAACAGAATGTCTTAGACATTTCAATTCTTCTGACCGTTGTGCCAACTATAAGGTGCATGCTATTCGGGAATGGATGATTCATGATTTTTGCTTTAAACAAACATTTTTAATGTAACAAATTTAGAAAGTAGGTCACCGCGAATGATGACATTTATATCTCTCTCTCTCATTCTGTTGTGGACATGTACATACATGCATAGCTCTAAGCAGTGACTATTTTCTTATGAAAATGGACTTTCCTAATGACATTGTTATATTTTTGGTGTCTCTAATTTCGTCTGTGGGACATGTTCATACATGCAAATGAAAGTGGGACACCGACGTTACCACCACCACCACTATCACATTCTACTGTCCTTTAGTGACGAATATTCTGTCATTGTTTGGTTCTCTCTGGTTTGATACAGACGTGTTCACTAGTGTCTTCTAATAATGTCGTTTCTTGTAAAGTTTAATGCTGTAAGTGCTATCGAGTACAAACGATGTTCAGAATTGATAGTGAATAAAAAATATCCCATCATGGTCTTAACAAATGTGGACACAAAATATGGGAACTCTGTGCTTGCTACGTTGGAGGATGGCGACCGTCACTATCGTGTCTATCTTCCCAAGAGGTATGCAGGTGTCTTCACGAATGAGGAGCTCAGACATATCAAACCTAAAGAACTACATTTAGTGTATCGAGGGACGAGAAATCAAACAACACAAGTAGAGATTGAGTCCTAACGTCGTAAGTAGCAATCGTGTTAACAAACAATTTATTGATGTGTGTGTGTGTGTGTGTGTGTGTGTGTGTGTGTGTGTGTGTGTGTGTAGTTTCAACTCTCTGTACTTAACACTTTAATAATTGAATTTGTATGTACATGATAAATGTATCATTGATTCTACAAGTTTCGATGAATAATAGTTGGTTCGATTAGAAATTATTTGAAAGTACATTAACTTATGCGATAAATGTATCATTGATTCTAAGTAGTATTTACAAATTTCCAGTGAATAATATTTGGTTTGGTTTGATTAGAAATTATTTGAAAGTACATTAACTTATGAAAAATGACATATACTTGAAAAAGTTTACTTACTTAACGCATTTGATTCTTTCCACTAACTGTGTGTGCATGTGATAATTGAATATTATCGTATCAGTGATTCTAATATCGACTGTATTGTTATGTTACAGATAAACTTCCTTGTGAACTGTATCTACAGCCGTGAAATTATTATTTAAAAATCTTACAATGTCAAAAATTATTTTATATAACAATGTTTGTTTGTGATATATGTATATTTAATCAATGTAAAATGTATTTTGAATAATTGTATTATAACGGTTTGTAAACTATATTTTAAGTTTGTGTACAGTGCTGTAAATATATATTTAATCATTTAAAAAATTATTATTAATTTTGTATTTATTTTATATATAACAATGTTTGTTTGTGATATATATATATTTAATCAATGTAAAATGTATTTTTTGAATAATTGTATTATAGCGGTTTGTAAACTATATTTTAAGTTTGTGTACAGTGTTGTAAAATATATATATATTTAATTATTTAAAACAAATTATGGTTTTTTTAGTTTATTTCGTTATAAACCTCCGAATATGCACGCAATTATTTGTATAGTAATCAGAAATGTGTGTGAGAGAGACATTTTAATAATTTGTAAGTTGTATCTTACAATCATGAAAATTATTATTTAAACTGATAATTGTTTTATTAAAATCTTACAATGACGAAATATTATTATTTCATTGTTTACGATATATATTTAATGCAAAAAATGAATTTTTAAAATTACAATCGTCTGTATTTAAGTTCGTGTACACACATACAAATCGTTTGAATAAGGGAAATCTTCGAATATGCATCCAATTATTTGTATAGTAATCAGAAATGTGTGAGAGAGACATTTTAATAATTTGCAGGTTGTATCTTACAATTACGAAAATTATTATACAATGTGTGTGTACACAAAACTTTTGAAAATACCTTATTTCAAGGAGATTTTTTTATGCGTAACACTTTACCACACACACACACACACACACACACAGACTTGGCAGTATATTAATTTCTAAATCGTAGTCAATGACTGTCATGTGTCAAAAAAGGACGCCACGAGATAGATGATAAATATATATTTCCTGGTGATTACATTTTAGTATCGCTAATTACAATAATCCATAAGTAGCACGACGCTTATGTAAAACTGATGACAACTGTGTCTAGAGACAAAGAGAGAGGAGGGGAGAGAGAGTTGATATCGAAGTCGTCGTCAACAATTTACTATAATATAGTTTGAATTTCCCACCGAAGAAAAATGTTGGCAGATCTGTTCTATACACACACACAATAATGCAGGATTGGTAACCCTGATCATATATTTTAATATACACTATAATACACACACATATCAAGTTTGAACCCATACATAGGTTGGTAAACCTGATCATATAGATTTAATATACATTATAACACACAACAAATTTGAACTCATGCAAGGTTGGTAACCCTAATCATATATTTAATATATACACTATAATGCATCAAGTCGGAACCCCCCACCATAGGTTGGTAAACCTGATCATATAGATTTAATATACATTATAACAAATTTGAACTCATGCAAGGTTGGTACTCCCCGGTCATATATTTAATATATACACTATAATGATAGAAAGTGAAAGTGATCTAAGCTCGCGAAAGGCGGCATATAAAAAAATAAAAAATTATATTCGCGGATGCTGTGGTCCAGATACGCGAAAAAGTCGCGGATCTTGACACAGATCAGCGAAAAAGTCGCGGATGCTGTGGTCCAGTAGAAAGTGAAAGTGATCTAGGCTCGCGAAAGGCGGCATATAAAAAATTATATTCGCGGAAATTAGAAAGTGAAAGTGATTTAGGCTCGCGAAAGGCTGCATATAAAAAATTATATTCGCGAAAATTCGCGGTCCAGGGTGGTGGAGAGAGCGTGGGAAAAAATCTTGGACCGCGGGAACGGCGGCATCTCTTTGATCTTGTTTTTTATCGTTTTTTATGTTTTTTAAGAAAGGCGGCATTCCTTTGTGCGTTAGAACTCTCATTTTCCCCCTACTTATAATTGACAGTAATGCACAATTAACCGAAAAAATTGGTGACACCAACATACGTATTGATACTTTAGAGAATAATTTTAAACAAGCCTTACATGAACAAGTTGTACGGATTGAAAATAAACAAAAAGAATTACGTCTCGAGTGGAGAAAAGATTTAAAAGAAACACATAAACAAATAAACGATACTTTAACTACTATAACGCGAGAGCAGGATGATAAAATTAAAACTATTAATAATGTATCCCAAGCAAATACCTGTAAACTTAGAGAAATAGAAACACGTACTGTAGTTATTGAGAATAAAATTGAAGAAACTACGAAAGACCGTTCGGGAGACGTATCACATATGAAAGAAGAGATTCAAGAGGAAATGAACCAGCTACGAAGTGAGTTAAGAAGACGACAGAACCAAATGACCACATTTCCTACACCAACGAAAGAAAGGAGCAGACTTAAGTTCTCAGGTGGTAAAGGGGAGAACAGTATGGAATTCCTAGCAAGAGTAGAGAAGGAAATAGAAAAATTGGGAGTGCAATAAATGACGACGAGAAGATAGACTTCGTCACGCGATATCGTAGAGATTCAGCCAGCCAATGGTACTCTATTATTAGAGATAACGTTAGTACATATCAGCAGTTTCGTGAGGCATTCGAGAACCGATACTGGTATCTACATACCCAACGACAAGTACGGGATCAACTCGAATATGGAAAGTTCAATGCACAAGGACAGCAGAGTACTGAACAATACACAATTACGCAAATAGAACGTGTAAAGCATCTCAAACCTAAATTCTCAGAATACGAAATTGTTTCAAAATTATCTTACCATTTTCAGCGAGATATCCAGTTAGCAGTTTATACTCAGGGAATTAAAACCATAGAAGAATTTTTAATCCTTGTAACACAGTCAGAGAATATCAATAAAGGTAAGAACACACAATACTGGGAACAAAAACACACAAATCACCACCATAATTATCACAGAGGTGACAAGAAAGCAATACAAAACACTACACCGCACCGTGATAATTATAAAATAAATTATTCACCACCAATGTACAACACTACAACACGCACAACTAAAGAGACTGAACAAAATAATACGGCTAAACGACAAGGAAACGTTGTATGGTCGTCCAATCGTAAACAGTTTTCAAAACCAGCTGACAAACGCGTTGCCGCAGTACGAGGGTACGACGAAAAAAATTGAAGAGAGAAAGCCAAGAAATGAATGAGATGGAGACAGTAACATTCCACAGCCGGCCGTCTACATCAAAGGCGTCACAATGACTGAATAAACGGAAGCAAAATTATAAAATAAACAACATATACCCCTGCGATATTAGGGAGGACTTATTAAGCACTGAACAGGATATAAAGCGAGACGCGCAGCAAACACAATGCCCTATTGTGACTGTAAGCATAAACAGGTGTAAAATACGGATGCTAGTTGACACAGGCAGCCAGCTGTCAGTTCTTAACGCTGCATGGGTTCAACGCAACAAGAAATATTTTAAAAATACTGCAATTTTGCCCGTAAATAATTTAAATATTACAACAGCTACCAATAAAAAAGAAAGAGTTAAACAACAAGCATATGTAACTCTAACATATAAAAATCTTGAATTAGAACATCCCATGATAATTATGCATAAATTGATTTATGATGGAATTTTAGGTATCGATATACTAAATACAATAAATGCTAAGATTAATATTAATGATAATACAATTGTGTGTAATTATAAAAATGTTCAATATGAATTAATTATGAACAGCGAGGAAGAAGAGTGCAAGGTAAGTGAACCACCTATTACTTTGTACAAGCCACAAATACAGTATGGGGTCCAACTCGACATGTGAATGCGGTAGATGAAGGAATGACGACACAGGAAGAAGAAAAACTACACGAATTAATAGAAGAATACAATGATGTATTTAGTAAAGTACCGACGCAGACGACAGTATACGAACACTCTATAGTTGTGTCAGACCCTACGAAAGTCATTAGGAAGACATACCCTATCCCAATGCGATATGAGGAAGAGGTTGAACTGGAAATTCGGCGTATGATCGAAGGTGGAGTCATAGAGCGATCGAACAGCAACTTCCTGAATCCTCTAGTGGTAGTGAAGAAGAAAAATGGTGAAATACGTCTATGCCTTAACATGAGGGAGCTGAACAGCATTGTATTAAAGGAGTATGACTGTGCACCAACTGCGGATGAATTATTTACTAAATGTGAAGGAGCAAGGTATCTGACGAAGCTAGATTAAGCTCAAGTTTCTGGCAGATTCCAATTCGTGAAGAGAATAGAAAGTACACTGCTTTCCTGTATAAAAATAAATGCTACCAACACAGGATAGTACCCTTCGGATTAAGCACGAGTTTGGCAGCCATCGTAAAGTGTCTAGAAAGAGCCCTAGGACCTGAAGTGAAACCCTACACCATGATATTTGTAGATGACATCTTAGTTGTATCTAAAACCTTAGACGAACATATAAAACATCTAAGCACGATATTCCACAAGTTTAAAACAAGGGAACATATCCCTTAACCTAGACAAATGTGAATTTATCAAATCCTGTATCCGATTCCTAGGTCACATTAAACCCAATTTAAATGCTATATTGTTACATAATTTGTCAATCTTGAACGTGAGAACAGTCACGCCAAATTTATGTATATGTATTGTTGCATTAATGGCTCCCAAAGAACGTGGGGCTATACAAATTAAATTACATATAAATTTGTACACATGAATACGTTGCAATATATATATATATATATATATATATATATTGCTACGACGGTCTAACTGATCGTGGTAATGTCGTAACAATATATATAAATATCTGTGTGTGTGTGTGTGTGTGTGTGTGTGCGTGGGTGGGTGTGCAATCAATTCTATTTAATGAATGAAGTCCATAGATAAATCATAATTTTAAAGTCAGTTTGTACTGTGTGGATGTACTAACAGCTAATTATTTATTATTATAGTTGTGTATTCATTTGTTCCAGTTACATTCATGACACCTATAAATAAGGAATTCCATGAACAAGTGAAGTTAACTGAGAAGTGTGATATTTCTATAGAAACATGTACCAAAGTATACCATTTGTCACATCAGTTAATACATTCTGGCATTAAGAAGTACAAGTGTAATCTTTGTGCAAAACAATTTACTCATGCAAGCCATTTGTCACAACATAAATTAATACATTCTGGCATTCGGAAGTACCAATGTGATATTTTTACAAAAACAATTATTCGGGCATACAATTTGACACGTCATAAATTAATATATGCTGGAATAAAGAATACAAGTGTGATGTTTGAACAAAAATATTTACCCAGTCAGGTAATTTGCCACAGCATAAGTTGATACATGATGACATTAGGAAGTACCAATGTGATATTTGCAATAAAACATTTACTCTTGGAAGCAGTTTAGCACAACATAATTTAATACATGCCAGGATAAAGAAATATAAGAGCGATGTTTGTGCAAAAACATTTACCCAGTCAGGTTATTTGCCACAGCATAAGTTAACACAGGATGGTATTAAGAAGTACCAATGTGACCTTTGCAATAAAACATTACTCTGGGAAGTGGATTAATACTACATAGAATAATACATTCTGGCACTAAGAAGTACCAGTGTGATATGTGTACAAAATCATTTTTGCTGGCTACCCATTTGTCAAAGCACAAATTAGTTCATGCTGGCACTAAGAACTACCAGTGTGATATTTGTTCAAAACCATTTACTCTGACAAGTGATTTGACATGACATAAATTAGTACATGCTGACATTAAGAACTACCAGTGTGACATTTCTACAAAACCTTTTACTCTGGCATTCAGTTTGACACATCATAAATTAGTGCATGGCAATAAGAGCTACCAGTGTGATATTTGTTCAAAAACTTTTACTCTGGCAAGAATTTTGTCATAACAGAAATTAAACTGGTCTGGCATTAAGTACCAGTGTAATGTTTGTACAAAGACATTTACTCAGGCATACAGTTTGGCACGTCATAAATTGATGCATTGCATTAAGAAGTACCGGTATGATGTTTCTACAAAATCAATTACTCATGCATAATTTGTCATGTCGTAAATTAACACACAGTTAAGGAGTCTTGTGTGATGTTTGTACAAAAAAAAATTAATTAGGTGCTTATTTTCTCATGTCATAAATTAATACATATGTGTTAATAAGAAGCAGTAGTGTCATGTTAGTACAAACAATTTACTCTGTGTAGAAATGTTAACTATTTGTAACTCTTAAGAGAATTAATTTTGGTTTTTATTTTATTTTGTTTGTAAAAATCCCGTTTTTAACTAGTATTCTGAATTTTATCTTGTAAGGTCAAATCAATTTTGGAAGACTAACTAACATTGTAGTGGGAATATGACTTTTTCAATGAGCAAATAATATCATCTTAAAATATATCTTGATTAATTCTATTCTAGTAATGCACTATATTTATTTGATTACAAACAAGCATGTGCACGAACCTGCCGTGAGCGCGCACGCGTGTGTTTCACTAAAAGGTCCAATTCACTAAGATTTGTCTAATAAAGTTTATAAAATGTTTATGAATAAACACTGGACCTGAAGTGTTTAGCGGTTACTAAGCATAGTCAAGACTTGGAAGTCATTGTAATAGCCTGTAGATGCTTTACTAATGTGTTATTCTTTATTGTCTAGCTGTGAGTGCACAAGCATTAATGTTTATATTATCCTTTTAAATGCTAATGATTTTTTTGATGGGTCTGTATAAAATCTATTTCAATCTTTGCTCTCAGTTTGGTAAATGCTGTTCTGTAATTATCGTTGTTTTATAGGTTATTAATTTCTTGTATAGTGGCAGTGTTTTTGTGTGTGTATAATTTTATATTTTGTTTGTGTGGCTGTTTATAAGAATGTTAATGTTTCCTGTCACTTTATACTACTACTATCTGTATTTGTTTAGGTGAACTCCCTGGTCACTTTTAATATTTTAGTTTGTATTTCATTTGTAATAGATTAGATTAATTTTATCTATTTTGTTAAGAAATTTAATGAACTACATTTTTTTATTTCGCTATTCTGTAGCTGTTAGAGTTGTTTAATTCATTCTGCTGAATAGTGCAATGAAAGTTGATATTAACCTTGTGTTAGCTGTTCAAAACATTGGAAATAGTTTGGGTAGTTCGGGAATATTTTATAATGGTCACAATCCTAATTTAGCAAGATGCACTACAATGCATAAATTCAGTGATAACATGACATTAATGAAACATGTGTAAAGGCACTAGATAAACTTTTGTTACCAAAAATTACTTCTCTGTGGACCAAAAAAAAAAAAAAAAAATGATAAAGAACACAACAAAAATTAAATTTTAAATGTTGAAAAAAATGTTCAAAACAAAAATGTCTCAAAATGTATTTACAACACCAATAGCCAACCAAAGCAAACATACGTTCTACAGAACAGCTCGAAATAGCAGAGTGAAATTTAGTAATTCTAAATATATCCCACACGAGTAAACTCATTTTGAAAATGCTTCTATTTATTAAATTACTAACTTTAGTATATTAGTATATATTTAGTAAATTATACTAAATAAAAAACTAAAAAGTGTGTGTGCGCGCATGTGTACATGCCAGCCTGTGTGCATAAACATACTAAATTACATTTATTGAGCCAGGAATAAGAACTAGTGATTTGAGCTGAAGTTTGAAGTGAAAATGTCATGCTGAAGAATGATTGATGGGAATAAAAGTTTTCTATATGACAAGAGTGACAAAATTATAAAACTATGACTCATTACTCTGTTGAATGTGGGATACATGGTGTTCTCCAAGATTTTAGCCAAAACACTCAATGGGGCTACAGAGAAAATTATTAGTGACTCTCAGTGCAGATTCTGTAAGGGCAGGTTAACCATTGTCCACCTTTTAATGTTAACACAAATATTACAAAATCTGAGTTTGACATACTGCCATAATCTGTTTTATTTACTACAAACAGTATGTCAGCATCATTAGAAGTAAGTTGTATGAAGCAAGAAAACTTATTGCGCTTCTTAAAATGATTCTGCATTCACCTAAGTGTCAAGTGACGAGAGAAGAAAAATTAACCATAGAGTTCAAGGTAAACAACAGCTTAGGGCGAAGGATGTGCTCTCCATGAATCTCTTCAAGTTGGTGCTGAAAAATGTGGTATGGAAGTCACTAAGTAATCCAGAAGTATCATATTTATTAAGTTACACAGGCGGCTCTACCAGGGGTGGAACGGGTGCACCGCACCCGGGCTCCGGATCCAGGGGGCGGCAAAGCCCTAAGTAGGCAATGTACTCTTAATTAATTTTGGGTGATTTTTTTTGGTAACTAATGTAATTTCACTCTTCTAATCATTATTTGGCTGTAGATAGGCGTGACCCAATACCAGATCAGGCGTGTCATGTTATTCCAAATCAAGTTTATTACAATGATATGGGATGCATGCATATTACGTCTGACATGCCAGTGTACGTTACCTAAATGTTATTAGGTGATGACATTTACGTGCATGCAAAATGTATCCTTAAGTCTGGATATAGCAAATTGAAGAAATATCAGTGCCCTAGCCCTGGGGCTGCTTGGCAAGCCAAAACTGAGACCCGCCCTGCTCCAGACTCACAGGCTGAGCGCCCATCCAACCAATCTTATGTGAAGCTGAACCGCAGCTTTGCTGCTGCTGCCCGCAGCATCCCAGCCACTGAATCTGCTTCTTCTTCATCGTCCTTGCCACGATCAGCAATCGCCGAGGTCACCTACTTCCTCGGGGAATTTGACCTTGTTGAAGTGACCCATATCTTCAAGAACATTCTGGGTCGTTTTCATACGGTGACCCCAATCGAGAGATTTCTCCTGCAGCTGCAATAGGTCTTCCTTAAATGCTCCATGCTAATAGGATTTCTTCCTACAGGAAGACCTGTATCTTCATCATAGCATAGAACACCGATCGACTTCTGCCTCGTCTCGAGGAACTCCGTGAGTTCCTAGCCCGTCACAAGCCAGATGTGCTTTTCATTTCTCACCTCTGAGACCTTTCTTTGGGCCCACAACATTGTAAGGTTGCCCAACTATGTGTTCCACAGGGACGATAGACCTGGGCGGAAGGCACAGCCTTAGCGGTGAAGAGTTGCGTCATGCATCACCGTGTGGTTCTGCCTCCTCGCCAAAATATCGATACCACTGCCATAAAACTCACCACTCACCAGAGTTCTTGAAGATATCCTCATGGTTTTGGCTTATAAACCGCTGAATCCACCAGTTCTAGATCTGTCCTGTCCATTCTTTTGGAGCGCATAAGAAGGTAATCTTTCTGTACAGCAAATATCCCGAATGGGGTAGTCGTTTGACTACGCCATCCAAGAGGACATTTAGCAGGTGCCTTCATGACCACCATCTCCGTGCCTACGGACCTGCACAACCAAAACACTAAACCCGTCATCAAGGTGCCTGACCTGGCATACTTGACATTGTGTTGTCAAGAAAGTTCCCACCCACATTGAGGTGTCCGTGTTAATGGAGCTGTCCTCTGATCATTATTTGATAGAAGTGCACTTGGCTAGCCAACACATGATTGGGAGAGCAGCGCAGCAGGTGGTTGAGTGGGACCGCTTCAGGCCTGCTGTGTATGTAGAAGCCTTTACAAGGAGATTCCACTCAATACCATCCAGCACATCGACGAGGCAGTTGCCTTGTTCGATGATACCATGGTCTCTTCCGTCGAAGTATGCCTCAGATGAAGTGCAATCTTACGTCCAATTACCAACGGAGACCTGAAGCCCATCTTCTAACTTAGGAAAAGAACAGACTTTGGAGACTGTGGCAGCAGAGGCAAGATCCAGCCGATAAAGCCAGCTTCAATCAGGCGACGGTCAAGTTATGTCATGACTTGCAGGCCTTCCGACGAAGCTGCTAGGAGTTTATGGCCGCCCGCATAGCCGACAATTCACCATAAGATAGCTCCGTTTACAGGATTCCCTCCGCGTTGACTGGGGAAAGGCACAGTCCTTCTTTCGCGACCATCAACAGACCTCCGGGGCATCTCCTTACCAAGAAGGACGAGAAGTCTGAGTCCTTGGCCGGGCGCTTTGAGTTTCAGTTTGCTCCTAACCCATCCAGGGACCCAGACTCTGATGAGGAGCTAGAAGACGAGTTTGAGGCTTACCTCGGCAACCCGATCACAGCCGAACCCGAACTCACTTCAGAGGAAGAGGTTGTGGACAGGCTTTTAGTGCTTTGACACCAAAAGAGCCCTGGATCGGACAGTATAAGTAACACCGCCCTACAGAGACTTCTGGACTGGGGTTCGCTTCCTGGTCGACCTGTTCAATCCCTGTTTCCGATTCGCTTACTTTCCTCTTAAGGAGTCTAAGAAGATGATTACGATGATCCTGAAGCCGGGTAAAGATCCAAGTTAGCCGAAAACCTCTGGCCTATCAGCTTGCTGTCATCCACATCGAAAGTCTTGGAACGGCACCTATCAGATCACCTAAAACGGTTTGATGTTCTGGTCCCCAAGCAATTCTGTTTTTGAGCCAGACACTCCTCGACGCATCAGTTGATGCAATTTGTGAAGATCGTGGCTGAGGCCAGTTGCCCGCAGGTGTAATGTTTTTAATTCTAATAACCAACAATTAAGACTGAGAAGTAAGTTGAATTCAACTTGAGATGGCACACATAATGTCGGGCTACCCAGATTTCACCCAAAAAAATAGTCAGTTAGTGTCTCTCCTCTTCCAGCATCATATCTGCCAGTGCTCAAATTGTCCCTAACAATATTCTGTATGGACTCCGACCAATATTTTACTTTAAAATTTGTTTGAATTCATTGTAATTGTTAACTTTATTCCTTACCGCCTTCCACCAGTTATCAGTAATATTTTTAAATCTCTCATCGAGAAGATTTTTTATCATTTGCCAACGACTTTCTTTGGTTCTATTCAAACATTCTTCTAGCCTCTCCAGAAATTCTAGGGGTTTCTGATGATATTCTCTAAAATTGATTACTTCTTTATTTTCTCCTATAAGTGTAGGTACATAGCTTATTGGTCTATGTTTTAGTACCTCTATTTCTTCCTTAAGATTGATTATATCCTTCTTTTCTATTTCTTCTATTTTCTCCCTGTTGTCGGTCACTTGACTTTGTACCTATCCTACCTTGGTATCAACCTGATTGTATTGTTCATCTACTTTATTCTGTAGTATCTCAAATTGCTCTTGAGTATCTTTTTGAAGTATTCCAATACTTGTTTTACTATTATCTTCAACTTCAATAATTTTACTTATTACCTCTTCGCGTAATTGAATTAAATTTTCATCGGTTTTCTCAACCTTCTGGTTGGTTTCCGTGATTCTATTCATTATTTCTTCTCTATACTCTTCTAACTGTTGTTTCACTTGTTGTTTCAATTCCTCTTTATTCTACTCACTCTCTTCCTTCAATTGTCCTTTTAGCTCTTTGTTACTTTGTCTAATCTCCTCCTTCAACTGTTGTTGTAATGTTTCATTACAGCTTTCGATTTTTTATTCAATTTTTTATTATTCTTCTCATTACTTTCTTTCATTTGTTGTACTGTTTCATTATTACTGTCCATTTTCTAATCCATTTTTCCAATATCATCCTTCATTTGTTTCTTTAATTCCTCATTATTTTGTTTCAATGTTTCATTATTTTCTTTCATTTGCTTCTTTAATTCCTCATTGTATTTTTAATTTATTTTATTCCCTTCCATTACAATTCTCATCATCCCCTGTACGCTTGTTGCGCATTGGAAGCTCTTGAGAATCTTGAGTTGTTCCAAAAACGCTATGTAGAAAAGGCTGGGTTTTAAACGAAAAGAAGTGGACTGTAATTCTGTTGTATGATATGCATTTATTGAAACGTTAAATTTTATAGACCATTGTCGACACGTGCGGATGTTTTGAGGCATAACGCCCGTAAAATTAGCTTTGAAAGAAGTCGCAGTCCACTGTAAATGGACGCAGATTGTCTGAATAAATTAGTGAGTACGATACATGAAAATAATTAAGAATGATCCAGAAGCCGCGGCTGGAAGAGAGATTTTTAACGAGGGTACAGCTCGGAGTCTAGTTAGAAACCTAAAACTAACTTGTCTACCGTCAGTAAAGCTGACTGCCGGCAGCGCTTGATAAGCAAGTGACGTCATCCCCGCGTGTCGCATTGCAGTGGTACAGCGCAC
Source organism: Magicicada septendecula (assembly GCA_034769895.1). NCBI lineage: Eukaryota > Metazoa > Arthropoda > Insecta > Hemiptera > Cicadidae > Magicicada > Magicicada septendecula. The sequence goes on along the minus strand of CM068373.1, from coordinate 64,738,372 downwards.
AGCTGATAAATAAAGTACAAAGTTTGAACAATGCTCATGTCTTCTTTTTGTGCGGTTTTATCTGGTTGGTCCCCTGGGGTATCCCTTACCCCGTTTCCATTTCCTCAGTTGCTGTTACTGGGGTACCCTTACCATTACTTCCACTTCTTCCACTGTTGTTGCTTCCATGTCTTCCATATTTAATTCTATTTCTTCTCCCTCCATACGTTTACGTGACGTTGCTCTTCTCCTTGACATTTCTGTTGTTTAACCATAGCCGGCACTAGAGTAGAAATTGCTATATCACTCACAATAAGAACACAAAGTTGTACTATCTATAGCCTCACTAGTTGGGCTCCAATTTGTTACATTCAGTTGAATCCGGTTATTTAAATTGTACTTTGTTTATATTTTAAGGATAAGTATGTTGTCAGGGTAATGCTAGTTAAGCGCCAATTTGCAATCAAATTTTTCCAATAAAATGTATTTGTAAATTGGTAAGTAATATTTTAAATAGCATAAGGGTTTCTTTTTCTGATAAATAATTCTATCTCTTTTAATCTTTTATTTAACAGAAGATTGTGACTACTAAAGCTCAGCAAGGCAGATTCAAATCGGGTGCCATACTTTCCTTGTTGAGAGTGTTACCAACCTATGCCAGTCGATGAAAAAATTAACATTCATTTATATGGTGTACATTTACTTATCCACTAAATAAAGAAAAGAAAGCCTTTTATCTGTTGTTATTGAACTCAAATACTTTATTATCTTTTTTAAATTCTTTGAAAAGACAATTATAATTATTAACAAAGTCTGACCGGCTGTTCTTTAAATATGCTCAGAATGGCAGCAGTAGCTCTTATGTCTCAAGGCAAACATATTTCCATTTTTTATAATTGTTAAATAAAATACAAATAGAATGTTTTTAAGTTAGGTCCTTTTGACTACGGTATAAACGACAAATATCTTAGGAAAAGTACCAAAATACATGGGATTATAATAAATTACAGAGTGTCTTAACAAGAGTATATTAAGAATTATACAATGTTCAGTGTCTATGTTATGGTGATTTATGTGTTTTTAATGTCTAATACACTTTAAATGGTTGTATTACCCTATATTAATAGTTTTTTACACTGAAAATAAGATTATTCGTTAATTATTTTCACAGTGAAGGTTCAAAATAGATTTAATCAAAGGTGTAAACAGTGTCTTTGAAAAGTGTAACTTAGGCCATTAAGGAAATTTCTTTAGTTTAGTTATTTATCAAAAATACTTCCCTTCCTGGATAGGTTGATTTTATTTCTTCATATGTTACTTGGTTTCCTTCTTTTGAATAATGTTGTACTTCTTTCTTCTATTTATTTAGTTCCGTAATATAATTTAACTTTTATTTAGGTTCACTGATATGAAATTCACAATATGTTGGATTGGTCTCTCTTATTTTTATATCAACCTTTCTCGTTTAGATCTAATAATGGACTCCCTTCTTTATTCAATTTATAACATCTCAGTTGCTAAGGCCTATCTTAGCTTACATTGGTGTGAATTGTAACATTTGGTGTTACTATGGTTCTCTCTGAGCCTCAACATAAACAAACTTCTAATATTTTACCTTCCATTTTCTTTAAATTGCTCCAACTTTTTTATAAGATCTTTGATCTTCAATATACTAGTATCTTTGAGTTTCTGATGGAACACTGATTATTTTGATACCACTTTTGATTATCTTCCATTACATATTTCCTGAATTATCATTTTACACTTTTAACTATTTGTACTAAATTTATTTATTATTAGTTCTTCTTGTACTCTTCACTTTACTAAAACTATTGTATACTGTCAGTAATAACATAGTTTGACCTGACATTGATTATTCTAATTTTAATATAAATTCTTTTCTCAAATTCCTTAACTATCTAGGCCTAAACTGCATAGTTTTTACAAATCTCTATTATTATTATTTTGTACTCTTCTATTAATATTAACATTTGTATTATTAATATTACAACATATAATATTAGTCCATATAGAAAAATTAATTACTAATAACTATTAGTAAACATATGGCAATTCTTGTTAAACTTCTGTATACAACCCAGTTTTTATAAACATAATAAAACACTATAAGTAGTTCCCAAAACATTGTCCTCCTTACTTACTAAATTTAATAGTTTGAACATAACTATTAGAACATTGTTTATTATTAATTACTTCCCTCATCAACATAACACAACTCTTAATAAACTTATTAATTAATTTCCTCTCTCATACACATAGTAGGGTTAGTATTATCACAGTAAGTATTTCTAAAACATTGTCCTCCTTACTTACTAACTTTAATAGTTTAAACATAACTATTAGAGCCTTAGTTAACATTAATCAAATAATAGTTAAATAAATAGTATTTAAATAAGTAGTTAAATAAGTATTTCTTGAAACAAGCCACATCATGTTTCTTGGTACTTTTGTAGGATTAGTAAAGTATGTTACTATCAACAAGATGAGTGGCAAAACATCATGTAACATAATATAAAACAATATATCCCAACACATCTAACACGTAATACATTTGTAGGCAATTACCTTACTACATAAAACTCATACAAATGGCTTTATGACTTTAAAATATGTTGGTATAAAGTATCAAAAATGATTGCTATGCCCTTTACTATCAGTTAAAATAATTATTTTCCAAAGCATACTGGGACGAACTTGTCTGGTTGGTAGACTTGTAATAACAGGTGTACTGACAAAATAATTTAGTTATCTACTCACCCGTATATATTCTATGGTTATTATTATGAAGTTACATAATCTGTGAAATTTGATTTGAGAAATTTATGAACAAATAAAATATCTCACCTTAACCAAGTGGAACATTGGATTAGGAGGGAGCAGTGCAAAAGTAAGGGTTTGGTGTGGTGATTTCCATGGGCAGCTAACTCACTCTGAACTATCCAGAACATCTAGGCAGTAGTGGGGTTGAACAGGTGTTCAGACGATCAGGCCTCACTTGGCTTGCAGTGATGAACAATAAGCGACAGGAAAAGTAAAGCAAAATTCTTATTTGGCAAGTTGGAAATGCAGCATTGTTATCCCAACTGATAAGCTTATCAACAGTTTGATCAGGTCTGTGTGCCATCTTGAGTTGAATTCAACTTACTTCTCAGTCTTAATTGTTGGTTATTAAATTAAAAACATTACACCTGCGGGCAACTGGTCTCAGCCACGATCTTCACAAATTGCATCAACTGATGCGTCGAGGAGTGTCTGGCTCAAAAACAGAATTGCTTGGGGACCAGAACATCAAACCGTTTTAGGTGATCTGATAGGTGCCGTTCCAAGACTTTCGATGTGGATGACAGCAGGCTGATAGGCCAGAGGTTTTCGGCTAACTTGGATCTTTACCCGGCTTCAGGATCATCGTAATCATCATCTTACACCCCTTAAGAGGAAAGTAAGCGAATCGGAAACAGGGATTGAACAGGTCGACCAGGAAGCGAACCACAGTCTGGAAGTCTCTGTAGGGTTGTGTTACTTATACTGTCCGATCCAGGGCTCTTTTGGTGTCAAAGCACTAAAAGCCTGTCCACAACCTCTTCCTCTGAAGTGAGTTCGGGTTCGGCTGTGATCGGGTTGCCGAGGTAAGCCTCAACCTCATCTTCTAGCTCCTTATCAGAGTCTGGGTCCCTGGATGGGTTAGGAGCAAACTGAAGCTCAAAGCGCACGGCCAGGAACTCAGATTTCTCGTCCTGCTTGGTAAGGAGATGCCCCAGAGGTCTGTTGATGGTCGCGAAAGAAAGACGGTGCCTCTCCCCAGTCAACGCGGAAGGAATCCTGTAAACGGAGCTCTCTTCTGGTGAATTGTCGGCTATGCGGGCGGCCATAAACTCCTATTAGCTTCATCGGAAGGCCTGCAAGTCATGACATAACTTGACCGCCGCCTGATTGAAGCTGGCTTTATCGGCTGGATCTTGCCTCTGCTGCCACAGTCTCCAAAGTCTGTTCTTTTCCTAAGTTAGAAGATGGGCTTCAGGTAGCCGTTGGAAATTGGACGTAAGATTGCACTTCATCTCAGGCATACTTCGATGTAAGAGACCATGGTATCATCGAACAAGGCAACTGCCTCGTCGATGTGCTGGATGGTATTGAGTGGAATCTCCTTGTAAAGCCTTCTACAGACACAGCATGCCTGATGCGGTCCCACTCAACCACCTGCTGCGCTGCTCTCCCAATCATGTGTTGGCTAGCCATGTGCACCTCTATGAGAGAATGATCAGAGGACACCTCCATTAACATGGACACCTCAATGTAGGTGGGAACTTTCTTGACAACACAATGTCAAGTATGCCTGGTCAGGCACCTTGATGACGGGTTTAGGGCTTTGGTTGTGCAGGTCCGTAGGCACAGAGATGGTGGTCATGAAGGCACCTGCTAAATGTCCTCTTGGATGGCATAGTCAAACGACTACCCAATTCAGGATATTTGCTGTTCAGGAAGATTACCTTCTTATGCGCTCCAAAAAGAATGGACAGGACAGATCTAGAACTGGTGGATTCAGCGGTTTATAAGCCAAAACCATGAGGATACCTTCAAGAACTATGGTGAGTTCTATGGCAGTGGTATCGATATTTTGGCGAGGAGGCAGAACCACACGGTGATGCATGATGCAACTCTTCACCGCTAAGGCTGTGCCTTCCGCCCAGGTCTATCGTCCCTGTGGAACACATAGTTGGGCAACCTTACACTGTTGTGGGCCCAAAGAAAGGTCTCAGAGGTGAGAAATGAGAAGCACATCTGGCTTGTGATGGGCTAGGAAATCATGGAGTTCCTCGAGACGAGGCAGAAGTCGATCGGTGTTCTATGCTATGATGAAGATACAGGTCATCCTGTAGGAAGAAATCCTATTAGCATGGAGCATTAAAGAAGACCTATTGCAGCTGCAGGAGAAATCTCTCGATTGGGGTCACCGTATGAAGACGATCCAGAATGTTCTTGAAGATATGGGTCACTTCAACAAGGTCAAATTCCCCGAGGAAGTAGGTGACCTCGGCGATTGCTGATCGTGGCAAAGATGATGAAGAAGAAGCAGATTCAGGGGCTGGGATGCTGCGGGCAGCAGCAGCAAAGCTGCGGTTCAGCTTCACATAAGATTGGTTGGATGGGCGCTCAGCCTGTGAGTCTGGAGCAGGGCGGGTCTCAGTTTTGGCTTGCCAAGCAGCCCCAGGGCTAGGGCACTGATATTTCTTCAATTTGCTATATCCAGACTTAAGGATACATTTTGCTTGCACGTAAATGTCATCACCTAATAACATTTAGGTAACGTACACTGGCATGTCAGACGTAATATGCATGCATCCCATATCATTGTAATAAACTTGATTTGCAATAATATGACACGCCTGATCTGGTATTGGGTCACGCCTATCTACAGCCAAATAATGATTAGAAGAGTGAAATTACATTAGTTACCAAAAAAATTACCCAAAATTAATTAAGAGTACATTGCCTACTTAGGGCTTTGCCGCCCCCTGGATCCGGAGCCCGGGTGCGGTGCACCCGTTCCACCCCCTGGTAGAGCCCCCTGTGCAACTTAATAAATATGGTACTCCTGGATTACTTAGTAACTTCCATACCACACTTTTCACCATCAACTTGAAGACATTCATGGAGAGTACATCCTTCGCCCTAAGCTCTTGTTTGAGATAACAATGCTGCAGCTCCAACTGGCCAAACAAGAATTTTGCTTTACTTTTCCTGTCGCTTATTGTTCATCACTGCAAGCCAAGTGAAGCCTGATCAGCTGAACACCTGTTCAACCCCACTACTGCCTAGATGTTCTGGATAGTTCAGTGTGAGTTAGCTGCCCATGGAAATCACCACACCAAACCCTTACTTTTGCACTGCTCCCTCCTAATCCAATGTTCCAGTTGGATAAGGTGAGATATTTTATTTGTTCAAAAATTTCTCAAATCAAATTTCACAGATTATGTAACTTCATAATAATAATAATAATAATATTAATAATAATAACCATAGAATATGTACGTGTGAGTAGATAACTAAATTATTTTGTCAGTACACCTGTTATTTCAAGTCTACCAACCAGACAAGTTAGTCCCAGTATGCTTTAAAAAATAATTATTTTAACTGATAGTAAAGGGCATAGCAATCATTTTGATACTTTATACCAACATATTTTAAAGCCATCAAGCCATTTGTACGAGTTTTATGTAGTAAGGTAATTGCCTACAAATGTATTACATGTTAGATGTGTTGGAATAAATTGTTTTTATGTTCATATATGTAACTGATTGTTTAGTCTGATAATTGGTGTAATATTGTTTCTTGATAGTTGCCACCTTTGTTTATATATATATATATATATATATATATATATATATATTGCAACGAATCACAGGATCATGATAGGCGGGGCAAGTCATATATTACACAGACAACGGACATTCATATTATATTTTGGTAGATGGTTAAGTTTGGTTGTTATCAATTGTATTTAGTAAGGTTAAGGGTTTAGTTTAAAAAAACTGTGCATTATTATTTATGGTGATCCATGTACTGTGTTAGTGGAAATGTGCGCGCGTGCGCGAGTGGTAAACGTTTCCCGGGTGGCGCGTGAAGTATTATCGTTGTGTGGCCATTAACTGAACTGAGACGTGTGTATCACTACAATCCCTATACCTGTCGGACTATTGTTTACGTTCATGTATATTATTAATATGTAGGCAGCATGCATGAGATACGAGTAGTCTGATTACCGCTATGCATGCTGTTACAAGGTAAATGCACTCTGATGCATGAAAAGTGCATTGTCACTTTTACTAACCATGTGACTTCCATCCACCAATAGAATGCTGACTGGTGGTTGGAAATTTTCTTATGCCTGTCGTTACACAGGCAGTTCTTCTACGCCATCTACCGCGAACGGGTCGTGCACTCCTTGTACAAGAATTCTACCGCTTGCAAGGTGTTGTAAAGACTATTCGTCGATAGTGAAACGAGAAGGCTCAGAACTGTGTATGTAGTACATCTGCACACAGGTGTGTTTAAACGCATTACGCGTATAATTACGGAGTTCTTCTACGCCATCTACCGCGAACGGAACGTGCACTCCTTGTACAAGAATTCTACCGCTTGCAAGGTGTTGTAAAAACTATTCGTCGTTAGTGAAACGGGAAGACTCAGAACTGTGTGTGTGGTACATTTGCACACACCAGTGTTTTAACGCATTGTGCGAAAATTTACAAGCAGTTCTTCACTGCTGCTACCGTGAACGGTACATACAATTCCTTGTACAAGACTCTACCGCTTGCAAGGATCTGTTAAGACTTTTCGGGATAGTAACGCGTGTGACGCATAACAATTGATTTATATCTTTACACACGATATTAATATTGTAGTATTACGTGTGTAAGAAGTGAGTGTAACTGTATCACTGTGCAAGATTTTCCGCAGTGACAGTAGTATTAATTGTTACGCAATAGTTCCATCAAGACGTTTCCGTGCTAGTGCAAGATTTCCTCATAGGGTGGTCTGCTGATCGCGGTAGACCTTGGTATTCGCGAGAACACTTGAAGAAGCCGGAGAGGTATAAGTTCAATATACCGTTATTGATTAAACTCACTGTCACCTGAGATATTACTTGGTCTTAAACTCTATATAAGTTTTGCTAGTAATAAAATCCGTAGTACCGTTGTGTGCGAAGTGTCGGATTCATCGTGGGAATTGCAGGACATCAGCCCAGCTGTTACAGGACATCAGCCCAGCTGTTACAGGACATCAGCCAAGCTGTTACAGGACGCCAGCCCAGCTGTAAACGTTTCTGGGAAAACGTCTGTCATTTGTAAGCCACACCTGACGAACCAACTACACCGCAAAGATCGGCCCTTCTCTTCAACATCATCGTGGGAGTCTTCTTATGTAACGTATCACGTCTTGCGTATGAACATTATTTAACATTTTAAAAGAAAGACTCTATATCAAACATTACATTCTGTACATTTCAAATATATCATATAAACTATAACTTGTGTTTGTACAATAAATAATCTTAAACCCTCCAATATAGACTTGTAATTTGAAATACACATACTATCATATCCTATGCGCCAATGAATTAGTAATTTGTGTTGTCGCATAGAGATATTTTGGCGCTTAGCAACGTAGGGCTCGTTAAATAGCGGTAATTTTACGCTATTACATATTTGTCTATGAATATAAAATTTGTTGGAAAAATCCGACGTATAAATATAATTAACGTAATAATTGTATGTGTATTGTTCATGTGAAAAGCTGAGGATATAATTTTTCAAGTGTGCATATTCTCTTGTATATCATATATGAACAGATTTTATCAGTATATTGGAGGTTGATTATTAGTTGTTGTATGTTAGATAAGGTATTTACATGTTGATGTTTTGAACTGCTTTCTGTGTCCATATAAACTGGTTACCATATGTTCTAATCTTGTTGTGATAATAATAACTTGCTTTGCGTATAAATCAATAAGTTTAAATTTACTAAAATTTGAATTAATTTGTGATCACTATGTCGAATAAAAAAGAGCTTATAGAATATTTAAGGGCCAGGGCACTTGATGATAAAACCATATCTGAGCATAGTAGAGCCGTTAGGCGGAAATTCTGGGATAGGATTGAAAGTAATATTAACGAGGCAACTCGCTTAGGGCATAGTATTTCGTTGTTCGATATGGTCGGAGATATGGATGTTGCATGCAATTATAGTGAAGATGACGAAAGTGAAATTAGTAATAGCAACACTATTAGTCCAGAACATACTTCAGATAATTGCTGCGGGGAGAGGAAAGCCGTGGAAGAAGAGATGATATCGGATATACAAGGAGTTTCAGAGGAAAGTAAAGCCAGGGATGAGGAGATGATAGCCATTAGGCAGGAATTTTGGGAAGAAATGGACGCCGACAGAGAGGAGAGGATGGCGAAACTACAGGAAATGTCAGCTGATATTGAAGCAGATTTATCTGTTGAGAATATTGCACCGTGTGATAATTTTGAAGTACCAAATGTTCTGATTGAACATACTCTCAACGAAAGTAATATGGAAGTTAACCAAGATGTGACATCTGAAGGATTAACGGAGAACAGTAGCATAGCAGGTGAACTTGAAAGTGATTATACAGAAACCACCTTATTAGGGCCTAGTAGTTCATATCTCGGTAAAGTCGAGTATTTAGATTCTGCATCAAATTGGAGTGAAGATAACAGAAATGAAATTAGTAGTAACAACACTATTAATATGGAACATACTTCAGGTAAGTGCTGTGATGAGGTGATAATTTATAGTGTTACAGATATAGCATGCGAGAACCGTGAACGTATGATAGGATCTGAAGCTATCATGGATGCGGATAGTGTATGCATAACACATAAAAATTCCGAACCAGTAGTAGAGCCTGGAACTAGTATGGATACTAACGGTGCAGATATTTATGACACATGGCCTGATGATGAGGTACTAGATGAATCTATATCAGGTACTGAGGTGTTTACGGAGAACGGAGAGGTGAATGATACGGGTGACAATAAGGTGACAACAATTATGATAAATAATAATGAACCGCCGCGTAATCAGTTTCATGTTCAAACACCACAGAATCAGCCACAATCACAACAACATAAAAATACAACTCAGCAAATTAATACCAACTTATTAGCAACAGTTACTGAAAATGATTCAGTTGAAAAGCAGTTCAATCGATCAAGTATGGAAAATGTTAGTTATAAGAATAAAACTGTTATGTATGGCCTATATCCTGCCGAAATTAGGGATAATTTAGTATGTAATAATGATAATAGTAATAAACATGAAGGAAATATGAGTATTGAACATTGCACCGACCTTATTGTCGAAGCAAGAATCAGTGGTTATGTTGACGAGATGTTGGTCGACAGTGGCACAGAAATATCGCTGTTGGACAAGCAGTTACGAAAGAGGTGTAAAAACCACTTTATACAAATGCCGATTCTGCCGGTAAATCACACAAGGGTAAAATCAGCAGCGTGTGAGTCGCAGATAGTTGAAAAACAGGCACGTATAACAAGATATGTGCAGGAAACGGAAATAGATATGACCGTAATTGGAGTTAGAAAACTCGGACATAATATTATATTGGAAATCGACGAATTGAATAAACTGCCAGTTGGAGTTCCAAACCATACATTACGAGATAAGGTTGATAGGGTAGAGCACCTTATCAGACTAGGACGCTCGAAAGATAAGATAACGAATAACTCACCGACCCCCAAGCTTCAGTTAATGGGTTGCGAGATAAGGCAATTACGGTGTATATTAAACAAATTTAAATCTGTATTTCCAAGTAAACGTGTGCGTTTCAAAACTGAGAAAAATTTACACAAAAAACTCATAAATAAATGTCAGGATATAGGAGTAAGAATGTGTAGTGATTTAAATATGTCAATTCAGGTTTAAATGTTGTATGTAAGATGGCTCTGTGAATGAACAATAATCTAGTTTTGATAAGGAATGTTGTCTGTGTACGCTATGATCCTGCATTAGATGTCGTTATCTGTGTGTCAAGAACATGTGTGTTTGTTTTGGTTTGAAGGTTACCACGTGTCTTGTGAATTGATGCTTCTGTCAAAGTGACAGTTGGAATTGTTAGTATTAATTGAGGATGTTTATTTGATTTTAGTTCGAGGGTATTATTATTATTTCAGGATTAGGAAGTTGTTTTAGGTGTATAAAAAAAAAAAAAAAAAATTTTATTTTGTGTTGTTAACTAAAAAAAAAAAAAATTTTTTTTTTATGCGGGAGGGAGTTAATCCTGCAACGAATCACAGGATCATGATAGGCGGGGCAAGTCATATATTACACAGACAACGGACATTCATATTATATTTTGGTAGATGGTTAAGTTTGGTTGTTATCAATTGTATTTAGTAAGGTTAAGGGTTTAGTTTAAAAAAACTGTGCATTATTATTTATGGTGATCCATGTACTGTGTTAGTGGAAATGTGCGCGCGTGCGCGAGTGGTAAACGTTTCCCGGGTGGCGCGTGAAGTATTATCGTTGTGTGGCCATTAACTGAACTGAGACGTGTGTATCACTACAATCCCTATACCTGTCGGACTATTGTTTACGTTCATGTATATTATTAATATGTAGGCAGCATGCATGAGATACGAGTAGTCTGATTACCGCTATGCATGCTGTTACAAGGTAAATGCACTCTGATGCATGAAAAGTGCATTGTCACTTTTACTAACCATGTGACTTCCATCCACCAATAGAATGCTGACTGGTGGTTGGAAATTTTCTTATGCCTGTCGTTACACAGGCAGTTCTTCTACGCCATCTACCGCGAACGGGTCGTGCACTCCTTGTACAAGAATTCTACCGCTTGCAAGGTGTTGTAAAGACTATTCGTCGATAGTGAAACGAGAAGGCTCAGAACTGTGTATGTAGTACATCTGCACACAGGTGTGTTTAAACGCATTACGCGTATAATTACGGAGTTCTTCTACGCCATCTACCGCGAACGGAACGTGCACTCCTTGTACAAGAATTCTACCGCTTGCAAGGTGTTGTAAAAACTATTCGTCGTTAGTGAAACGGGAAGACTCAGAACTGTGTGTGTGGTACATTTGCACACACCAGTGTTTTAACGCATTGTGCGAAAATTTACAAGCAGTTCTTCACTGCTGCTACCGTGAACGGTACATACAATTCCTTGTACAAGACTCTACCGCTTGCAAGGATCTGTTAAGACTTTTCGGGATAGTAACGCGTGTGACGCATAACAATTGATTTATATCTTTACACACGATATTAATATTGTAGTATTACGTGTGTAAGAAGTGAGTGTAACTGTATCACTGTGCAAGATTTTCCGCAGTGACAGTAGTATTAATTGTTACGCAATAGTTCCATCAAGACGTTTCCGTGCTAGTGCAAGATTTCCTCATAGGGTGGTCTGCTGATCGCGGTAGACCTTGGTATTCGCGAGAACACTTGAAGAAGCCGGAGAGGTATAAGTTCAATATACCGTTATTGATTAAACTCACTGTCACCTGAGATATTACTTGGTCTTAAACTCTATATAAGTTTTGCTAGTAATAAAATCCGTAGTACCGTTGTGTGCGAAGTGTCGGATTCATCGTGGGAATTGCAGGACATCAGCCCAGCTGTTACAGGACATCAGCCCAGCTGTTACAGGACATCAGCCAAGCTGTTACAGGACGCCAGCCCAGCTGTAAACGTTTCTGGGAAAACGTCTGTCATTTGTAAGCCACACCTGACGAACCAACTACACCGCAAAGATCGGCCCTTCTCTTCAACATCATCGTGGGAGTCTTCTTATGTAACGTATCACGTCTTGCGTATGAACATTATTTAACATTTTAAAAGAAAGACTCTATATCAAACATTACATTCTGTACATTTCAAATATATCATATAAACTATAACTTGTGTTTGTACAATAAATAATCTTAAACCCTCCAATATAGACTTGTAATTTGAAATACACATACTATCATATCCTATGCGCCAATGAATTAGTAATTTGTGTTGTCGCAATATATATATATATATATATATATATATATTTACAATTAATAAAAGGAGTAAAAAATATTGATTTGGAATCTATATTTTAAACCAAAGAAAGAACGTCATCTTTTTGGCAACATTGTCAGTTATTAGACTATACTAGGGATGTATAGCCTCTACACTTTTAATATATTGTATGTGTATCCTAAAGCGAATGTCATTAATCCATCTTTTAGCAATATTTTTCTTGTTTTCAATTTAATTACTATTGTAATTATTTGGTGTAGCATAAATTAGCCTATCTAGATTTTAGTGCTTTTCAAAATGCTCAGGGATTTCTCCGGGAGCTGTGTCCTTTGGTATCACATCTACCTGGTGCCTATACCTTCACTGCCGGGGTTGCTGCCTGACTGCGTGCTCCGGGTGGTTGTCCTACATTCCTGGTTGCCAACGGCTGGTGCTCTCCAAACCGATAAGTGGAAAATTATCATTCTAAGGACATTATATCTTATCTTTACTAAAACATTTCTGAATTGTTATCTGGTATCAGTGACATCTAAAAATTCTCTTAAACGGGACTCAGTAGTTAATCTTACTTCGAATTATTGAACTCCCATATTGATACTCAGTCTACTGGAGTGCGGGATCTGTTCTTATGTCCGACAAAGAGTAGCAACCTTGTTAGTGCGGCAACCTAACTTCGACTACACCGGCTTGTGGAGGAACTGTCTACCTGCCACTCCATTAATTTATTTATATGTCAAATATTGTGAATTCATGAATTTTTTTGTCCAACTGTATATTAAATGTTAAGTGTATTTGTATGTGTTGTTAATTTTAATTCTTTCAGCGTGGTGGTGGCCACCCAATGTATTATGAGTAATGGTTTGTCGGGAATAAGGATCCGTAAGGGGTATGGTAATTAGAATTTTTGGAATAATTTAAGGAAGTTATCTGAGATGTGAGTCGTTGGTTGTACAACTAATTAATTATTTGGTTATAATCTAATGAAACCTATTAAGGGCTATATTGGAGGTTGACACCTAAATTATATTATATTATATTTCCTGCTTTTATTGAGATATTTGATCTTGAATTATTATATGGTTAAGCTTAATTGATATTTTGATACAGTTTGATAATTTTGTAATAAATCAGGCTCTCTATAATGTTGAGTACAGTTATTCGAAATCTGTGGTTGTACATTAAGGTAATCAATTTAACTGGATTTTCTTTTATTTTAGAATTAAGTTCACAAATAGTTCAGACCAAAATTTAGCACACTTTCACTCACATCTTAAGAATTTTTTTGGTTGTTTACAATTTAATAATTATTTTCCAATTCTACTCACTACCCCTAAGGTGTCAAATATAAATAGTGGTCATTATAGAGCTTTCTTTTTTTTCCTTAAATTTGGATGGCCCTCAGGCTTTACTTTCTCCTCGTGTCATCATCTTGCAGTGTTGGGCTTTTCCTTGTTATGGTCGTAGTAATATAGCACTGTGTGAAAACAAGGTGGCACCCTCAAATGATTACCTATTGAAGTGACTTGAGGATAATATTTTGAGTTATTGTCTACCCATCCCCTAGGCTGAGTAATCCGGGACCGTTACACAGGACGTCGCTATTTTTCTTGACGTCGAGAAGGCATTCGATCATGTTTGGCATCCAGGCTTACTGTACAAACTTATGGAGATTCTGCATTGGGATTGCTACACTCATCTAATTGCTTGCTTTCTTCGGAACAGAACCTCCCACGTGAATGTAGACATCACACTTTCTTCGGAAAAGGCTATTATGGCTGATGTAGCTCATGGAAGCGTCGTGGGCCCTCTCCTTTTCTCTGTGTACGTTAATGATGTGCCCAAGTTGCCTGGAAACAGATTGGCCATGTTCGCCGATGACACGGCAGTGTATGTCGTCAATCGTCAAACTGAAAGGCAGTTATCTGGCCCCAAAATCAGCTGGACGGATATGTTGAGTGGGCAGAGAAATGTAGGGTTGCCATCAACGCAGCTAAGTGCACAGCCTGAGTCTTCTCCAGACGTAGAAGGCTCTCTGACAGACTCCCCTGCCCTGGTCTCGAGAGGTTAATTATCTCGGGCTCCACCTGGATCGTTGTCTTACCTGGCGGACAAACACCAAGCAAGTAGCCTGCAAGACCACCCATAGTTCATATAAACTCCGCCCCCTGCTTTGCAGCAAATCTATGAACCACCGCCTAGGGGAGCTTATCGTCACCACCTATGTGGTGCCGATGGTTACCTATGAAATTCGCATATGGGGCTACTTGGCAAAGAGCCATAAGCAAAAGCTTCAGTCTCTCCTGGACCGAGGATTGCCCTGGGCATGCAAACCCCAATATTTGACATCTAATAAACTTATTCGTGAATCCCTGCGTGTCCATTCCCATTACGCCACTATACAGACACTGTCCCATAAATTCTATCGCTGTACCTCCCGCTTCCAGGGCAATCACCTTATTAGCGTCCTCAGTCGCAACCCATCTGTGCCATGTGAATCTTGGACCCGGCCTCATCGTACACTTACCCTCAATTAGGGTAATTAAAAACCCATGGCCAGAAGCAGGTTACGCTCCTCACATCCAAATCATCTGTAGTCCCTGCGGCAGGAGCTCTACTGAAGATTGGGACATAGCACAAGATAGAACGACTGGCTTGCCCTAAGGCACTCAGAGCGCCCCAACTTGTTTACATACTAACTACCTCAGTCTTGCTTTTGTTATAAGTGAACAAAAATTATTAAAATAATGAATATCGCATATTACAGCTTTAACTTTTGGCTTTCTTTACAACAAAAGTTGTTTTGCCAGCAAGTAAAACATAAATGATCTGTTTGTCATTCATCTGTTACTTTTACAAGTTGTAATATTGTGGGGTTAAAAGATGTTTATAATAGATATTATTTCCTAAAATACTGTATTAAAATAACATGATTTTTCCTTCTTGTCGAAACAGAATTATGTTATCTAGGATTAAAAGATTTTTGCAAGTAAGCTAATATGAAGAATTCGTCCCTTTATGATAAACTGCAGAGATAGTCAAGTGTAATTAAGGAGCTGAAGTGCACAAGTGCATAGTTTGCACATTCCATTCCATTGTGATGAGAGCTGGTAGTATGTCTCAACAGCAGACAATTGCAGGACTAAAAAAAATCACAGAGATAGATCGTACAAAATTGAAGGTGTATAAATTCGTTTGCTCTGTCATTATTTGCTACGATATATTGTCCAAAATTAATGTTGTCAGCAAAGCTTTACAAAAATCTGACATTGCTATTTCAGAGGCAGTCAAAATAACATCTCAAGTAAAACACGATTTAATCAAAACTCGTATTGAGTCCGTGCTCAAGGAAATAATTAGTAAACCCTAAAACTCTTGCCGAAGAAGTTGATGCCAAAACTGAATTTCCCATTCCTCCTCCATCACATAAAACGACTTGTTAATTATTAGGCTGTGGATGAATCCAGTAGGAAATTTTAAAATAAATTTTTACTATTATTTGCTAGACACCGTCATAACAAAATTAGACGAACGATTCAAACTTTTAAATGGAAACAATATCTCATTTTCCTTTTTTATAAAACATTCACAATTGGAAACATTTAAATTCTGAGAAAAAAGAACGTTCTGTTTAAGTTTACAGCAGAAATTGAGTAATGGCCTAGAACCAGACATTGATGGAGATGATTTATTCAATTAAATCGAACTTTTACAAGTGATCGTTGACAATTGCATAACCCTGTTAGATATGTTGAAGTATTTGTTTTCAAACAGTTTAATTTCAGTAATTCAGAATTTTCCAACCCCACTAAGACTTTATTTAACATTACCAGTCACAGTGGCTTTCAGTTAAAAATCTTTTTCTAAATTAAAATTAATTAAAAGTTATCTCAGGTCAGCAATGTTGCAAAGCAGACTAACCAATTCATCTGTAATTAGTATTGAACACGAAACTCATATTGAATTCAATGACATTGTTAGAGATTTTGCAAATACAAAGGCATGAAAAGTTAATTTTTGTAACTGTATTATGTAAATTCTTGGATTTCGTTGTCCATGACGTGTCCGTTACTTAACTAAATATCACTATAATATTGACGACTCGGAACACAAAGTTTTTTATAAGTAAAAACGTAAAGTTTTACCTTACAGCCTAAACCGGCTTTCACCTATAGAAGGCTTCATCAGAGGCTGTCGCTAGTAGCGCTGCTCGTCTTGTTGTTGGCGACGAGAAAGTGTTTCGAAAGATTGAAGCTGTGTGTGTGTGGTGAGATGTGTTCGAATAATGCGTGCGATTTGAATTGTGTCTGTTCGTTTAGGATGTCGTTTTTATTTGTTTTTGTGTGTTTGTATATTTCTAATTGTTCTAGAGTGTCTAGTTTTCGGCCTTTTGTGTGTACGTGTAGTATGTTCATGTTATTGTCGATGTTTTTATATGTGTGGTTTGCTTCAATGAGGTGGTTTGCGAAGGTAGATTCTGTAGTGGTGTGGAGTGCTTTTGTGTGTTCAATGTATCTCTGTTTGAAGCTACGTCCTGTCTGGCCTATGTAGAATTTACTGCAATTTGAACAATTTAGTTTATATACACCAGGTAGATCGAATTTGTTTTGTGCTTTGGGCATGCGTTTTGATAGTGTGTGTTCTGTTTTGTTAGTAGTTTTGTAAGCGATTCTGTAACCTGCTTTTTTGAATTTGTGGGCAATTTTTTCTGTTTGTTTGTTGATGTATGTTAGTGTTATGAATTTGTTGTTTTCTGTCTTTGTCTGTTGTTTGTTTTGTGTTTTGTGTAGGAGTTTACTGACTATTGTTCTGTCATAACCGTTAGATTCTGCTAGATATTTTATCGTGTTTAGTTCGTTTTTGTAGTCTATTTCATCTAAGGGGATGTTGTTAAGTCTATGTATCATGGTTCTAAAAGCAGCTAGTTTGTGTTGTATTGGGTGATTGGAGGTGTTGTGTATTAGTGTGTCAGTTGTAGTTGGTTTTCTGTATATACTGAATTTGTGCCTGTGTTCTAGTTTTGTGATGGAGAGGTCTAAGAAGTTTATGGTATTGTTGTGTTCGTATTCGGCAGTGAAGGTTATGTTTTTATGTATTTTGTTTATGTGCGTTAGTAACTGTTCACATTGTCTTTTGTTTCCCCTGTACAGTATTAGAATGTCACAGATACGTTGATGACATTCTAATACTGTACAGGGGAAACAAAAGACAATGTGAACAGTTACTAACGCACATAAACAAAATACATAAAAACATAACCTTCACTGCCGAATACGAACACAACAATACCATAAACTTCTTAGACCTCTCCATCACAAAACTAGAACACAGGCACAAATTCAGTATATACAGAAAACCAACTACAACTGACACACTAATACACAACACCTCCAATCACCCAATACAACACAAACTAGCTGCTTTTAGAACCATGATACATAGACTTAACAACATCCCCTTAGATGAAATAGACTACAAAAACGAACTAAACACGATAAAATATCTAGCAGAATCTAACGGTTATGACAGAACAATAGTCAGTAAACTCCTACACAAAACACAAAACAAACAACAGACAAAGACAGAAAACAACAAATTCATAACACTAACATACATCAACAAACAAACAGAAAAAATTGCCCACAAATTCAAAAAAGCAGGTTACAGAATCGCTTACAAAACTACTAACAAAACAGAACACACACTATCAAAACGCATGCCCAAAGCACAAAACAAATTCGATCTACCTGGTGTATATAAACTAAATTGTTCAAATTGCAGTAAATTCTACATAGGCCAGACAGGACGTAGCTTCAAACAGAGATACATTGAACACACAAAAGCACTCCACACCACTACAGAATCTACCTTCGCAAACCACCTCATTGAAGCAAACCACACATATAAAAACATCGACAATAACATGAACATACTACACGTACACACAAAAGGCCGAAAACTAGACACTCTAGAACAATTAGAAATATACAAACACACAAAAACAAATAAAAACGACATCCTAAACGAACAGACACAATTCAAATCGCACGCATTATTCGAACACATCTCACCACACACACACAGCTTCAATCTTTCGAAACACTTTCTCGTCGCCAACAACAAGACGAGCAGCGCTACTAGCGACAGCCTCTGATGAAGCCTTCTATAGGTGAAAGCCGGTTTAGGCTGTAAGGTAAAACTTTACGTTTTTACTTATAAAAAACTTTGTGTTCCGAGTCGTCAATATTATAGTGATATGTATTATGTACTTTAGTTATTTATCATAAACAAACATTACTTACTAATTCAATTTTTATTTTTGTGTTACAAAATGTATACTATATAAATGACACAATAAACTGTCTAACATAAGTAACAAAGTAGTTTCTATGTAACCCCAGAAATCCTCAATACTGGTTTAATCCCAGTTTTCCACCACCAGTCAGTGGCGACTTTGGTGGCGATCAATAGGTTATACTACATAAACCAGTTCAGTATACTATGTTACCTACTAGACTGCTGTTCCGATGGCCCCAAGTTCGATTACAGCAGATAGGTAATTATAAGGTTGATATGATGGGGGAAGGTCTTGGTGATAGGCTGATAGGTTTTGATTGTAGTGGCTGGGGGCGCCACGGTAGTCCTCACACATGGACGCCAGATAGGCTAGAGCCGCCTCTGTTAGGTTGAATGGTTCAATGCATGGCATATGTTGAGAGAGTATAAAGAAACAGTTGTGGTAGAGTGAGAAGGGAACAAAGCCAGTCTTGAAATAAATAAAGAAAATATGAGGTAACATGTAGAGCATGTCTTAGGCCCTAGGTTAGTAGAAAAAGAGCTAGATATAATTTATTGAGATTAAAAGGACTAGAATTAGGTGGGCAGGTCATGTACAGAGAATGATGAACAATAGAGCTGTGAAGATATTCAGTGGAAATCCTGGTGGTTTTCTGTATGTAAACACACAGTTCTCAGAAGAAAAGAAAAACCTTACAAAATATACTATTTAAGTATTAATTCAAAATTTAGATATACCATTACATGAAACTATAACTGACTAAAGTATACATTATATAGAAAAATTTCTGAAGAAAATGGATACAGTGAAAACATGATACAAAAAATAGAAAATAAAGGCAAAACATTTATGAAATGGTCAAAATGAATTACACATAAATAGCAGTAACAATACCAAAAAGTGGACACATTCACATAAATAAACAATAAAATGACAAAACTATTTAAAAATACAGCCATCAAAATTGCTTACAAAACAAACTATAATAATAGAAAAAATTAGTCACACAGAGATAATACAATGAATAATGGAATATAGAAATATGAATGCAAAGACTGCAATAGACGTTACACAAGCCAGAAAAAACACGTTATTTTGAACACTTGAACGTATACAAAAATCAAATATTTATAAATCCCATTTGATCACGTATGCAATAAATACAGGACATGAATTCTCAGATGTCACCAATATAACACTGATAAAATACATAAAACACAAGACAAACTAATACCAGAACAAATGCAAATCAACACAAAATACATAACATTGGAAACACTCAAACAAAAATATATACCGCACCTACATAATGTAAACTACTAAAAGCCAACTTGGACACAAGTATTCCACAAGACTAAAAACTAAGATGGCTGAGGACGATTAGCAAATTATTTGATGCCCAAACACGTTGCAAATAAGGAAAACAATATATCTAGAATGAAAATTAGTAGTAACTGTTAAATCCGTTTCAAGAAAAGGACTGTAGCAAGAACTGTATGAAATGTGTGTGTGTGTGCGTGTGTGTGTGTGTGTGTGTGTGTGTGTGTGTGTGTGTGTGTGTGTGTGTGTGTGTGTGTGTGTGTGTGTGTGTGTGTGTGTGTGTGTGTGTGTGTGTGTGTGTGTGTGTGTGTGTGTGTGTGTGTGTGTGTGTGTGTGTGTGTGTGTGTGTGTGTGTGTGTGTGTGTGTGTGTGTGTGTGTGTGTGTGTGTGTGTGCACATTTGACTATGAAATGAAAGATGGAAATGCTATGAAATAATATCATCTATAATGATGAAATAAGAAAGCACCAATAAAATGCTGTTACTGTGATACGAGTGTTTTATTGCAAGTCCTGTTACTCTGGGCTCAGCACATTTTTTTCTTCCATCTAGGCCAAGAGTCTAGTTTTAAATTATTACATAGCGGCCTAACTGCAGCCACGTTACAGTGCATCTTAGATATGTGTTCTCCATCACTCCTTGTAACTACTATGTGGTGTGCTGCGTGTTGTAAGTAATGAAATGTAATTCTACAAGAGTGTTCAAAAGTGTTTCATGAGTATAATCTAAACATCAGTTTTCCTAAATGTTAAATAAAGAAATTTTTATTGTAAAGCTAGTGTAGACTCTGTAACCAATCAATTCACACAACCTACTCATGTTACTTAATAATTTTTTGTTGATTCACCAATCAGTCACAACAAAATGAAAAGGTAATGGAAGCTGTAGAGGGGTATTTTACGGATCTTGCAGAATATTACCGCAAGCCAGGGATTGAATTATTAGAGAAGTGTTGGACAAGTGTATTGAATTTAAAGGAGATTATATAGAAAAATAAAGTCATTTTTGTAATAATTAACTTGTTTTTAAATTTCCATTCTGCGAACTTTTCAACTATCCCTCATAAGTAACTACACACAACAAAAAACGGTCAACCTCTGATGTCTTTCAATTACTGTCCCAAGTCTACGTTGGTCAAACAGAACAGGATTTCCACGCATTCTTGCTAATTGAACACATCAGAGATATTAAAAACATATACCTAACTTCTAATTTTATCACACACACACACACACACACACACACACACACACACACATACACACACACACACACACACACACACACGCACACATATTATATTTAATTTTTATAATGTATTTACCTCAAGATATTTCTTTCCTTATTAGGAACATGTTTCGAGAACCATTGTGTTCTCATCCTCAGCCTTCATGATTTTGCATCTCGAACAAACAGACGCAAAATCACGAAGGCTGAGGATGAGAACACAATGGTTCTCGAAACATGTTCCTAATAAGGAAAGAAATATCTTGAGGTAAATGCATTATAAAAATGAAATATAATATATACATCAAGAAATGGACTGTAGCAAAAAGTGTTTGAATATATATATTGCAACAATACGTTTAGCATAAGTATATGTATCAAACCCTGGCTGAGGTATGATAACATACGAAAGCACGTATGAGATATATAAAATGTACATAAGAAAAATAATATAATAAATATACGTTAAGTATAAGAAATAATGTAATAAATAAACTTAGTATTTAATTTTAAATAAATCAAATATTGTAAGTAAGCATGCATATGGAAGCACATAGCTTAGTTGGTTTTTAAATGTAACGAAGGGGAGAAAATGACATGCGCTGACCGGCAGAGGTGATGTCAGAACGACATGCGGCCACCTGTGTATCAGTATGCATGTGTGTGTGTATGTACATGTGTAAACGACAGACAGGTTGAATTATGCAAACGAGGGTAGAAGATTTTACACAGTTTTTTAAGTACTGTATGTGAACCAGAAGTCACACGAATCAGCGACATATGTAAAAACATAGCTGACGCCTGGTGCTTCAGTTTGGCGTTAAGTGGTCACTAATCGTGGGAACGGTTCAGACACCGTGTGAAATTTTGCCATAACTGCCATAATTTACACAGCGTAACATTCATAATTTGCATAAACAAAGTTTAATATTATATCGAACGATTGGTGAAATAATATTTATAAAAAAGTGTGTGCTTCATAGAAAGACGCGTAGGTTGAAAGTAACGATTAAACCGACGCGCCGACCTGTTCAATGTTGTCAAAACAGTTTCCAACAGGAATTTCAACGACGGCAGCAGTATAAAACCCTACCGAGCAACACACTCTTTCTCACTTATTCTCACTTTATACTCACATGTTAATCAGATAGTACACGACATCCACGCATCTCAATACCGTAAATTTTACAAAGTTTTGGTAATGTTTTAAACAGTATTCAATAACGGGAAGTGCGATGGAATCGGCATTACGTCGGTGCAAGTATTAAAGAACACAAGTGATTTTAAAAAGACTATATTAATGAATCTACGAGAGTTGTAACTACATAGAACTTCTAGACATCTACGAGGGACAAGATAAGAAGAGGAGAGGAACTAGAACAAGAAGACGAGAGCAGGGACAGCACATGCAGCTACACCAGACGTTCATCATCACGACTAGAGGTCCACGTCAGAACTCAGCATCCAGGAGACGGAGCGAGGAATTCAACGACGCAGAGACAGAGAAGGTGATACCGAAGAGGATAAAAAACTCAAGAGTCCAGATGACGGTAACAACAAAGTTAAATGGTTGCAGAAAAATGCAGGTGAAGTCAGACATTTATTTAATTTTATAAATGACCCTGAGGTCTATCGCAAAAAGCTCTAGTTTCCATATACAAGTTTACAAGAACATTAGTATATTTTTAAATATTCAAAATGAATAAATAATTGTTCAAAATATAATTAAATAATAGAGAATATAACTGTAGTAATCTCATAAATAAATGGTCAAAGAAGAACCATAGTTTTATTATATTTTGTAATTGATTAGATGAGTAATTCAAATATAAGAGTTACGTAATTAGAAGATTGTTAATTAATTGAGACATTAAAAATAGAATCAATTAACTTAATAAATGTTCTCTATTGATATTTTAATAAATATTTAATTAATTACAAGTTTTTATTAAGTAGTATATTTGAAAACCACACTTGCAAAGACAAGATGAATAGTAAATCTTATACGTATTAGCCTAATCATGTTTTTATAATAATTATATGTGTTATATGTTATATGTCTGTGTAATATTTCAGGTCATATATGATTTATGTGTGTGTATACTATATATTAGAAATATAAGAAATAAGATTTAAACACATTATAAGTGCATTATATTCAGATTGAATATAAGGTTTCCAATAATAATTAACCCACAATAAACAATTAATAACATGATAATTTGAATTTTTAAGGAATAAATCAAATGAATATGATTTTATTAAAACAGTCGTACTAATTTCACAACCAGTACTAAATCCTCTGTACTCTTTACTTGTATTAAAACTTATAAACGTTATTCACGTGCTTATCCACACTCAATCAACAACCAAAGCCTGCGACCCAGCCGGGGAACATCAAGGTAAATACTGCAGAAGAAGAGTATACCTCCGAGATGTGGGTAAGTGCGCGCATATGAGTAAGAGCATATGTGTAAAAGTAAGTGTCTAAAAATAACGTTGTAATATATATACACTACAGCATCGAATATCCGAACCTCTCGGGACGAGGATCCATTCGGATAATCAATAATTCGGATAATAGAGCGTAAATTGAAAACATTATTTCCCTTTATTTGGATGACATTATCCAAAATCATTTATAACATACTCTTATATAATTACTGTATTCTGTACTTTAATGTATTACTAAGGCTAAAAATTATTTTTAGTGTAATTAAGTGTAATTAATAAAAACCAAAAGTTAATTTAAACAAAATTACAGTTTAATGACAAACACTGTACTATAAAATTAATTAAAAATTATAAAACAAAACTTACAGTACCATGGATTTATACTTTTTTGAAGAATTGTTCTATCACTGTCAGCTGCAAACCGATACTCCGTTTTCTTGCTGCTAAAGTCTGAAGTCATTTAAGATTCATAAGCTGAATGCAATCTATCTCGTCTTCTGTTTCGGCCCACTTTAGAACAGTCTCAAGTATGTCAAAAGCTTTTGTTGTCATCAGTGGTTTTGTATTAGTAGCATTTTCAGTGTTGTACCTTTTTCTTTTATAATAAGCAAAAATTGTTTTTTAAAATTATCAGCACTTTCAAAATTAGCAGAAGATTTTCGCCTGGTATATCTAGCTGTTGTATACCATGTCTTGATTTGAATTTTTGCAACCAGCCTGTCATAGCTTTAAAGGATGGATCGCCACCGAGTTTTTCGTTTATTATAAGTGCTTACTCACAGATGATAGGCCCCGATATAGGTTCACCCTTGCTTCTTTGTTGCACAAACCATGTGTACACTGCACAATCTAAGTTGTCATTTTCAGCTGTTTTCATAGTTTTTCTGTAAGTAACACCTTTCAAAGATTCTAGTTTACTACTGTAAGATATTAGCGTAAGTTCTTTTTTTTTTAATGTCAGTAATCATTGATTTACCAATGTTAAATTCGGAAGCCAATGCGCTAGCTGTTTCTCCTTTCTTCAGACGATCAATAATTTTAAGTTTATCGTTTATTGACAGCACTTTTCTCTTTATTTTTGCAGACATCGAAAGCAGTTAAAGTAAAAAGAACAGCAACGAACGAATACACTAACATAACTCAGCTTACTAATGCCTGCAAGCTAAACAAAAGCTGGTGTGGAAGACTGATATTGAACGATGTCTTCTGTGACTCACACATTCGATCACAGAGACTTCCGTTGACAGAGATTGTTTACCAGCTGCAAATGTGTTTATCGAATTTTGTTGATGTGTGTTTATCAATTCTTTGTATATCGATTGTAAGGCTGTATAGCTACAGCGTTTATTTATTTATTACCGTACAGTACTGTAATAGTTTATAGTATATAATTTGTTATGTTCAATGAATATCCAATACGCCTTACGTGTCCAATACATTACTGTACAGTACAATACATAATTGTACTGTTTATTGAGTTCAGATAATAGATCATTCGGTTAATGGATGTTCAGGTAATCGATGCTCTATGGCATACACACACACGTATACATACACATATGGTAAGATGCAAGTCATTAGAACCTATGAATGCATGTGTACTGTATTGACATACAGATAGAACTGTACTCACAGCCCTATACAACTTTGTTAATCTGATTTTATTTAAGAACAAGTACCTCATTCAAAATAGTGAGCAAGTTCTGCAGCTTGGGTAGCTCACTAGTCTGTACCTTCATGTGTAGGTCTGTAAAATTAATTTTCTGCATGTGTGAGTAGCTACAGTTACTGAACACACACAGGTGATAAGCAAATTTAGTTTCCTAAATTTAAAGACACTAAATATTGAAGAATCATACTGGGTAAGTGTCTGAGAGAAGGTGATTAGAGTCTGGTGGAGAACAGCAGCAGAGACTCGTCCAAAATGCTACTTACTTCTTTAGGAGTTCAGGCTCATTGATCGGTTGTACCTCTGCTGGATGATTTGATGCCGACATGCTACACTATAGACTTTCACCATTGTTAAACATTAATTACACACACAACGCTTCAGCTACTCAGAATCAATGCGTATGTACAGTAACACCACAAAACAGATCTATAATAAAAAAAATTATATATAATTACACAACAAATAAAGTAAAATAAAAAAATACATCATCTTAATTTGTTTGAATAAGTAACATCAGTAACAGCCTCGCATGTGAAATGATTGTGTGTGTGTGTGTGTGTGTGTGTGTGTGTGTGTGTGTGTGTGTGTGTGTGTGTGTGTGTGTGTGTGTGTGTGTGTGTGTGTGTGTGTGTGTGTGTGTGTGTGTGTGTGTGTGTGTGTGTGTGTGTGTGTGTGTGTGTGTGTGTGTGTGTTTAAAGCAGATGTAAACTATCCATAAAGAACAGGAGACACAATATTAATACAACAATTAGAAAGTAATATAGAGCACATTTACTTAGGCCTACATGCAGTTACAATTATTTAGGTCAGTTCTTCACCCTACTAATATTTCCATCACTGTTATCACTATCACTCAAATCATCTTCACTGCTGCTATCCCGTCTTATATTAATTTCTAAACGATCTGTTACAATATCCGTTATGGTCTGATCTCATGTAGTCATTTTCAATTTTCATGACGTCACATCTTGATCTGCAGTCTGCAGGAGAAATACAATAAAATTGCTTTTTCGGTAATTTAATGACACTGTCTACAGAAAAATGCACGTTTTTTTCTTTTAATGCTCCTTCATGGTTGCCCAAATCAGTTCCATAGGATTAAAATCCAGCTGATAGAGTGGAAGTCGTAAAACGTAATGTCCATGGATTGCCAAAGTAGCATTTATTTTAAAAGTTTTGTATGTTGGTTTATTTTGTTTAATTAGTGCATAGAGCTCAGGTTTTAACATATATGGACTACAAGGAATGTCATGGTTCTGTAACCAGTTAATCATGTCTGCCTTTTTTGTTAATGATGTTAGAGGTGGATTTATTTGTACATTATGGTAGGGGGCCATTGTCTGTTACTATTATGCTATTCTTATTCAAATAAATGAAACTAAACACTTCACTTTTGATGAATACTGATGTTTTTTGAAAAGTACACACACAATAATCTCCACATTGGCTTGGAGAAAAGTAAACTATTATTCTCTGTTGACGCATGCAGAACAGCACGTACATAACCTGCACCTTTAGCTCGAAAACGGTTGATTCATGTCTACTGAATCTTACTGTACTTGTGCAGTTACATGCCCAACCACTGATATCAGTGTCACTTTTTATCGATATCAGTATGTTTCATGTTGTCACAAAAATAAGGAAAACAGACAGGGTGTTCAGTAGATGCGATGGTATAGACTAAAATAAAATAAACAATTTAGACCATGAAACAAGTACATCCAATAGCAATTAGATTTGATAAAATGTGTTGTATTATTTAATGTATTTAAGCAGGAGGTAATGAAAGTGGTTTCAATTCGTCTGTACCTATGTGACAAAATCCTGAGCCTATTGTACAAGATGTAGGCTGTGTTGGTATAGGTCAGTGGGGTTAGGTAAGTAGGTATTGGTTTTATTTGTTTATTATTTTTCTTGAGGTGGAAGGTTTTCAACTAAAGCAAAACCACCTTTCCTAATCTTATTCTTGAATATTTAAATTGGATTGCTCCCATTTGTCCAAATTCAGTGCATGTAATATATGGTAACATCTGCTGGTGTTTTATATGTGTGGAGGTTACCATATGTATATCGACTGGTTGTGGTTTTATTTATTACTTTTATGAGCGGCAGTGTTTTAATACACCAAAAATCAACTTTCCTAAGCTTTTAGGAATTAGTCTGGCAAATCAGCATCTAGATGGAATGTACCAATTGTTAAGGGGGCGGGGGGAGGATGTACCAATTGTTAGGAATAATGCACAAGTACAAAAAATTTAAGTTAAATTTAAATTTATCATGTTTCAAGTAAAATTTTATACCTGAATTAGAATTTACTTGGAATATTTTAACAAAACTATTGTTGGAACACTACAGGAGACCCCAACCAATGAAAAGATTAGTCACTAATGTGGGGTGTCAAGCTCACATTACTGTCATTAAAATGTTTGCATTGATTTCAGTAACAAGTAACAGACTATACAGTGGCCACACTTTTTCCTGTGGCTCTTGATTTGAGTTCAGAATTTTGTTTGTAATAACTACAGAAAAGGACTTTCTCACTAAATGTGACTATTCTGTTGAAGTTAAGAAAATTCTCTTTTATCTCATCTATAATATTATTTACATCAAAATAGGGTTTGGCAAATTCATGTATATGCCTACCTGTTTATTAGCCTTCAACTTGTCTGCAAGAGCTTAGTTAATTTTATCAATTACTTGACAATCCTCGTCAGTCTGTAACCATCTATTACAGATAATAGTAGATTAAACATAATTTATTTGTTAATTAATATTTCGTAAAGTTAGTTTTATGAATATTCAAATACAGATTTAAGAATAACACACAGACATAGATCTGGATGGCAAGTAAGTAAATTAGTCTACCTGAAAGGGAAGAAAAATAAAAACATAAGTCGTTTGATTTCCATTACTGACCTGTATATTATTAGTTTACTTCTATCACTTGTTTCTACAGGAATGGATCTGTCTTGACAACTGAACAAGGAAGTGTATGCGTTTTAAATTGTAATGGAAATATGGCTAGACATAAGCAGACATACCCTGAGTTGTAGAAAAGTCTTTGATACAGTTTAACAAATATCTGATTATATTGGATAAACCCGATCATGAAAAAAGGAACAAAAATATGACTGGTACATAGAAGATGAAGAACAGCTTTATAGAGTTTGCATACTATTAAGATTAAAACCAACCAATATCCAAGAGAATTACAAGTCTTAAATAAAAGAGCACAGTGGAGGTGATAGATGTTTATGGATCACAAGTGTGGAATGTACATAAAAGAAATAGGGAAGTGTTAAGTTAGGTTAAAATTGGGTGCTGGAGGAGAAGTTGTAACTCAACAAGTGGCTAGTGTTGGTTGGAAATGATGAAATAAGAAGGTGAACTGGAATAGATATAAATATTACAGGAACAGTCGAAGTTAAGAAATAAAACTTTATTGCCACCTACATAAAGTGCCTGAAATGAAGAGTTCTAAGCAACTGTTGAATAAACACAACAACAAGAAGTAATGGTAGACCATAAATTTCCTGGATCAATGGCATATAAACTGTTATGAACAGCAGGGGCCTTCAAATCACGGGCTGTGAAGACAGAAAATGTTGGCAGATATTGAGATGTGGCAGACACTGAAGCCTGTATCACACTATGCTACTTAACTAGTCGCTATTAAATACCTGCTACTACATTTTATGAGAATTTCTATGTCACAATGTTTTTAGGTAGCCGCCATTTAGTAGTGGTTAGTACAGCAAAGTACATAGTTGTGTAGATTGGTTTGATGTTAAAATGTATTGTGCAGAACGTCATCTGTGAGTGTGTGACACGAGGCTTTGAGACATCTGTTGCTGATTGGTGTTAGAGCTTTGTAAGGAGCTGCTGCATAATATCAGGAACAAAAATAAATGCATGTTGGTTCGGGAATCGATATGTAGAAGGATAAACTGGGAACTTCAACAACACTAATAAGAGAGCTGGCAATTTGAGGACCCCCAATCATACCACATTACATCATGCGGTTAGCCTTACCAAAGTTTCAGGAGTTGCTAGATTTAGTGTCACCAAAGTAAATTTGGTTTGTATACATCTTCTGTTGTGGCACTACACTTTCAGAATGTTTAATTTCATTCAGTTCATTATGATAAGCACCAAGGAGTGTTTTAATTTTGTTTTTTAAAGCATCTCCCTTTGCTGGTAATCAGGGAAGTTCCAGCTCATCTAGCAACCAAGTGAAAGCAGTTTTATCGCGTCATGTTTCAAATACTCTATGGATGTAATGTCCCACAGATAATCATATTTTCTATACTAAAACTGCTAAAGAATAACAGAAATTATACGGAGGAAGTCTGACTATCATGGTAGGAATTGCCAATTCATATGTTTTACATATTATGCTAAGCTAATACTTTAACAGTAGTCTGGAGTAAATATATTCGAAATTACTGGTAGGAAATATGCAAGATGTGAGTAGAAAAAAAAAACAGAAATGTCAGTTTTCTCAAGTTAAGTCTTAAATTATGATCGATTTCCCATTTAAAAAAATGATTGATAGTAGTGATTCAGGTGTTCTATGTACTGTGTGCAGCTCCAGGATTAGTACTGCATTTGGTGCCCAGCAATATATGGAAGATTTGGACACTCTAAAACATTTGACAACCATACAGAGTGCAAATACATGTTGAACTGTTGAAAAGTTACATATTATTTAGTAATTAATATATTTAAATAATAGACACAATCACAATTCCCTTACCTGTATCGGGCCAGAGTCTTCACATGAACTCATACCTATAAGTGATTTAGGGTTAAGTGTTATTAATAATTACTCTCATTGTATTTGTTAACTAACTCACGTGATTTATTTATTTTTTATGTCATAATTCTTTTATGGTTCAATAAACATACTTCCTCCTTCCCTACATTTTTTATGAACAAATTAATACTGGGATATCAATCCCCTCTGACAAAATTATAACCACATTGATACATAAAAACCATTTACCTCCTCTAACTATTATAATTAACACTTAAATCATTTATTAACTAATTAATAAAAACAACCCAGTATTTGCGCACACACACATGCATTCCGTTTATTTGCCAACCGTTTAATTTAGAGCGCTCTTTTAATTTAAAATAATTTAAAGTAGTGAGTTTGCATATAGTTACTCTGTTAGTGGTTTCCTGCTGAACACACGTTGCACTTTTTCCTTGGTATTTCACTGTTGCGTCAAACTACGTCCTCACTAAATTTTGATCACTGCCGAACTGTTTGAGTTTAAATTCTTCCTTTTTCTGCCAGTCGGTCTACATGGTTAAATTTTAGCCGACCCGCGCGCCGACGCAATCGTGCGGTTTATATGTTATGTTACACTGTCTTGGCCCTATATTCCCATGTAATTTGTGCGGGCGAGGTGAAAACTGTGCCCAGCCGGCGGACGCACCCACTGCTCGCGTCTGTTGCGTTGAGATGTTATTTGCCGACTGACGCTGTTTTCCGCGCACACAGAGCGAAAGAATGTACTGGCACGTGCCGAAACCATGGGAAACTTGGCCGACTGTGTGCGCGGTTGAAAGCGCGTGTGCCCCCTCGTTACAAACTGCACATTCCAATGCCAATTCACACCCGTCTCGACGCTACACTTGGGCGAAATAAAATTGAGAATATTCAAATCACATTTTAAAATTGGTTTTACCCCTCTTTTGCCCCGTTACACTGTAGACTCTTTTCAAAATAAAGTGGCAAAGACTGATGTCCTTGTTATTGCGGAAAAATAAACCACATTTTCATAGCACAATGTAAGACATGAACAGAATTTCAGATCTATTGGCTGTCAATGTATGCTTATCACCAAGTTGTATGACCAAAGTATAGCAGTCCTAGGACTATCTCTCTGACAAAGCCAATTTTGAAACTTTACAATAGATTTGTTTAACAGTAAGTAGGTCAAGTTGGTGCTAGTTACGTGTAGAATTTTCAATGTGACATAAGGTATTAAGGTCAGGATTTTAGAGGTTGACAATGTCAGTACAGAAACTGCAAAAATGTGGTCAGAT
Source organism: Magicicada septendecula (assembly GCA_034769895.1). NCBI lineage: Eukaryota > Metazoa > Arthropoda > Insecta > Hemiptera > Cicadidae > Magicicada > Magicicada septendecula. Next base: position 64,706,765 of record CM068373.1, on the reverse strand, counting down.
TATAAGTTAAAATGTTAAAGAACTATGGTTTAGAACATAAATTAGTTTGTTTCTGTTTGGACAACCACAAATACAAATTGTAGAGGGGAACAAAAACAATGTTCACAAAAGAGTTTAAAAGAAGTTTGGTAAGAGAATATTAGGCATAGGATGTGCACCATATACGGAACTTAAAAAAAAGACTAATTTAATTTTCTGCCTTCCAGGTACTTCTGCTACGACTCAAATAAGTGTTTTCTGTACTGAAACATGTGGGGTTCTGAGTAAGTAGAGGTGATAGTAGACTAGGTGAAAGCTTGACTGTTTCTTAAAATTAGTTCTGAACTTGAATATAGTGACTTACATACAAACAATACAATAAGGGAAGATAAGACTCTTTGATGAAAGTGCCCTTTTTGCAAAAATATGACTGGTGCAAGAAAAGTACTGAGGTTGATAGATATTTATTAATATATATAAACTTTCACGTATGAACTTACTATTCGTTGTCACTTCCCCAAACGTTTCGAGGTGATGTTCCTCTTCCTCAGTGGGAGTAATACTGAATGTCGATTACAGAATAACCGTTACGGACTATAGGTGTGTGTGGTGGGGGTTGATGGTGGGAAGGGATTGGCGCTGAGGTTCAAATTGTGTGTTTGGATCAGTGTATGTGATAGTTATGTAAACTTTATTTAAATTTAAAATATGTCTTTATCTTAAATCTTTTAGTTATTTGCTTTTATTATAATGAACAATGATTTATATTAATAATACTATTATACCAAGAGTAATAAATATTATAATACAATTTTACACTGTAGAGTTTTCAATTTTAAGTACCTAAGGATGAAAATTTGTCAGCAAAAAATATCACTCCCCTGCTAGGAATCTAACCCAGTATGCTGGTGTCCTTACTTTGTTCTCAGAAATGTCGCCAACACAGTAAAATGGTTATTAATAGTTTTACAGCTTACTAATTAAAAATTCCACTACTGAATAAAATTAATTAGAACTCTGTGATTTTCAAAATCCGCCAAAAATCAATGGAAACTCGATTATAACTAAACTTATTTAATTACATATTTGGTTGTATTCTGTGACTAAATAAATCTTGTTTGCATTATAAGCCATTTCGCTCGACTTTGATTTCATGGGTGTGCTACACATTTTTCGTGTGGGAGAAGTGGGACTATACCTTCTGTTTGTGTACACCTTTTTTATATGCAGTGAGATGTAATAATTTTATACTGTAACGCAGAAGAAATTAGACGACCGTTTAGCTAGATCTGACTGTAGACATTGTTCGGTTATTCATTCATGTAATTACGCGTCAGATTATGCCGAAAAACTTTTAGTTTCTATGTTGGAAGCTATGTTGTTTGTATGTAAGTTTCGCATTGTGCGATTTGTATGGCACTGAATTTGAATAATGTGTTAATATAGAGGTGGGTTAAACTGTTATTTTAAAATACTAGGTATGAAAATACCGTTCCAAAAAAATAACAGGTACAAATACCTGTTATTATATACTATATATACATAACCTATATTATCCTTTGTAAGTAACTCGTTTTGAGTTTCCTGCAGGTCTCCTATGTAATATCTTCAAATAAATACACTGCAAGTAGGTTTATTTTCACCTAGATAAACCTATTAATATATTAATAAACCTACTTGCTGTGTATTTATTTGAAGATATTATATAACCTATACTATATAATTTGTTATAAGAAATAAATTGAAACTAAAAGTATTAACAGTGTTACTTTACACTGTGACTTTACTAAACTATTACTGTTTAAATGAAAATAAGAAACAAGAGAATTTATAGGCCTATCTCCCTTTGGGAATACCAATTTAAGTTTTCACTAGTAGTAAGCAAACTAACATTGGTTAGACAAATCAGTTGCGAAACTCGGGGCAATTAAATAATTTAGAGTAGGCCTACACGTAATACCATGAAAAATAATGTGAAAAAACATCAGAAACGTATAATAAAAACATAACAGTAAGCCACAAGAGTGAATGAGAATAAACAAAATTTTACAAATAAAAATAAAATACAAATTGTAATAAAATAAATATAAATACATAAATAAAAACTTATAAATAATAAGCAACAACAAAAGTAAATTAAATGCATTACAGATATTTAAGGAACAGAACTAGATAAAGTGCATAAATGTCCATTACAACAATCTCATCATTTACGTGAGATGTGTAGTGAAGTTAAAATCACATTAATAAAAAGTATAATATAGCTTATCAACATCAGCCACTCTATAGGTTATAACTCAATATAATTAAATACAACTATTTCACTAACGATTCGGAACACAAAGTTTTTTTGAGTAAAAACATAAAATTATCTTGTTGTTGCATCCTCTTTGTTCACTTTATTAATTTAATAATATCTATAATACTTTCAATATGAACTTACTGTTGTCACTTCCCAAACGTTTCGAGATGTTGTTTCTCTTCTTCAGTGGGTTTAATACTGATGTCGATTACAGAATAACCGTTACGGAAAAATGGTGTGTGTGGTGGGGGTTGATGGCGGGAAGGGATTGGCGTTAAGGTTCGAATTATGTGTGTGGATCAGTGTGTCAAATAGTGTATGTGATTTGTAATGTATTTGTTCATTTAATATGTTGTTTGGTTGTAGTGTGTGATATCTGTATATTTCAAATTGTTCAGCTGTGTTTAGTTTTCTACTTTTAGGTAAGTAGTGTAATATTTCCATGTTGTGTTCTATGTTTGTGTAACTGTGGTTTTTGTTATGTAAATGTGTGGCAAATGTGGAATGTATGTAGTTTGTGGTGAGGGCTTTTAAATGTTCAGAAAACCTGGAAGAAAAAGATCTTCCCGTCTGGCCGATGTAGAATTGTTGGCAATCATTACAATTTAATTTATAAACCCCTGTTTTGCTGTATGTGTCAATGTCTTTGTTAGTATTGTTTATGTGTTTTCTAATGGTGTTGTTGGTTCTGTAGGCTACTTTATAATTTTGTTTCCTAAATGTGTTTGCAATTTTATGTGTATTGGAATTGTACTATGTAAGTGTTATGTATTTACTGGGTTGTGTGCTGTTGGTCAGATGTGTTTTACTTTTTGTGTTGAGGATTCGTTTGTGTAGTTTATTTATTAATTCGGGGTTGTATCCATTTTTGACTGCTATGTATTTAATTGTGTTTAATTCATCTTGGTAATCATGTGTGTTTAGGGGTATTGACGTGAGCCTATGGAGCATGTATAATAGATAATTTCCACAAATAGAAAATTTCCACAAATACATTAACACTATACACCATAAATTAAAATTCACACTTGAAATAGAATTAAATAACAGCATAAACTTTTTAGACCTTACAATCACCAAAACAAACAACACACACACATACAAAATATACAGAAAACCCACCACATCAGACATGGTCATACACAACACATCCAACCACCCAACTCAACACAAACATGCAGCTTTCAACTACATGCTCCATAGGCTCACGTCAATACCCCTAAACACACATGATTACCAAGATGAATTAAACACAATTAAATACATAGCAGTCAAAAACGGATACAACCCCAAATTAATAAATAAACTCTTGGATTTCGTTGTCCATGACGTGTCCGTTACTTAACTAAATATCACTATAATTTTGACGACTCGGAACACTAAGTTTTTTATAAGTAAAAACGTAAAGTTTTTACTTATAAAAAACTTAGTGTTTCGAGTCGTCAATATTATAGTGATATTTAATAAATAAACTACACAATCGAATCCTCAACACAAAAAGTAAAACACATCTGACCAACAGCACACAACCCAGTAAATACATAACACTTACATACTACAATTCCAATACACATAAAATTGCAAACACATTTAGGAAACAAAATTATAAAGTAGCCTACAGAACCAACAACACCATTAGAAAACACATAAACAATACTAACAAAGACATTGACACATACAGCAAAACAGGGGTTTATAAATTAAATTGTAATGATTGCCAACAATTCTACATCGGCCAGACGGGAAGATCTTTTTCTTCCAGGTTTTCTGAACATTTAAAAGCCCTCACCACAAACTACATACATTCCACATTTGCCACACATTTACATAACGAAAACCACAGTTACACAAACATAGAACACAACATGGAAATATTACACTACTTACCTAAAAGTAGAAAACTAAACACAGCTGAACAATTTGAAATATACAGATATCACACACTACAACCAAACAACATATTAAATGAACAAAGACATTACAAATCATATACACTATTTGACACACTGATCCACACACATAATTCGAACCTTAACGCCAATCCCTTCCCGCCATCAACCCCCACCACACACACCATTTTTCCGTAACGGTTATTCTGTAATCGACATCAGTATTAAACCCACTGAAGAAGAGAAACAACATCTCGAAACGTTTGGGAAGTGACAACAGTAAGTTCATAGTGAAAGTATTATAGATATTATTAAAAACATAAAGTTTTACCAACCGATTTTAGTTACAAGTTGGTGACTAGTATAATATATAATTTATTAGCATATAATCTGTATTATATATCTGCATATCACACGAAAATAAATGTAACAGCAGGATGAATTATTTCCTTTATTAAAAACAGCTTCGTCTCTTTGCGCAGAATTAAGTATTCAGGACGAACAAGTGGCATCGTACTACTTTCTACTCGAAATACGTTTGATATAAAAATACTTTTATATATATATATATATATATATTACAACGCTCCCTTTCATCTAACACACTTATCTAATATTTTGAATGTTAGATAAAACGTTACTGACCCGTGATATTACTTTACCTGGGCGCCAGAACAAGTCCCAGGTTCGGTTCCAGGTTAGCTCAGAGCATAGAGACACAATTTCTCAGGATTCGTTCAGTGATTGTGGATTCAAGGGGAATCGTTACAAATAACCAGTGGCGAAGTTACATGGAGGCATTTGAGGCAATGCCTACCCTAAAAAATTCTGTAGAATATAAATTATAAATACGTATGAACTACATAACGTAAAGATTATACATTCTTGGATTTCGTTAGGCCTCTGATGAAGCCTTCTATAGGCGAAAGCCGGTTTAGGCTGTAAGGTAAAACTTTACGTTTTTACTTATAAAAAACCTAGTGTTCCGAGTCGTCAATACTGTAGTGATATTTTGACTATACATTGTTACCGAGACTATCAAATTTATTAAACCGAAACGTGCTATACTGAGCAACCGCTAGATGGTGACAGGTGAGATTCGGCATAGCTCGTTTAAAGTGAATGAGGCAACCTGAACTTGCCTCAGCGTTTTTTGTATACATCGTATGTAAGCAATGTAGGGGTGGGATAGGGAAGTGAAGGGAGGGGGAATTGTCCCGTACTGTACACATAGAGCGTTGAGGCATGCCTCACTTCTGTGGCCCAAACAGTTAAGTTAAAGCGCCTGTGTTGTTTATAAGTGTGTTTATTTTATGCGGTTATTAAAAGTGTCCCTGTTATTCCGCTGAACTAACAGATGATCAAGATTGTTAGTTGAATTATTTGTAACATTAAACATATATATAGAAACTAATCAAGTTTAAAATTTTGAAGTTCAATCAGTTGTATTATTGTGTATGACTAATACAAGGATTGTTCAATAGAAACACGTATAGAGCTGTAAAGCATTTTTTATTCAACGATTTTAAAAGAAGTCTCCATTAACATTAAGACATGAGTTCCACTGTTGCGCTAACCTGTAGATTCCCTGCTAGTAAAATTCTTACGGCTGTTTGTGGAACCATTCGGTTACAGCAAACTCTACCTTAGCGTCCGATTTGAACCACCGTCCTTTTAGTGATTCCTTAAAAAAAATTTAAGATAAGATTTTTGCCTACACATTCATTAACTACTAGCTTCGCCACTGCAAATAACACTTTAAAATTTGCTTGAGTATGTTTAATTAACATTTTAAGTATTTTTAAATTTCTTGAAAATGTTAATTGTAGGACTTATTGCTACCCTAACTCTTATAATTAATGAGTGTGTGTGAAAAGTAAAGATTAAGACGTTCAAACGACCTATTGCTCTTGTCTGGTTTAATTAAGATATTGATATCTCCCAAACCAGTGCTAAAGAACAGGTCTGCAATAATTTGCACGTCCAATACTACACCTCACTTTCCATTCTACACTCCTATACTATGTTATGACTAATCTTACACATTAAATACAAAGTGTGCGATTCTTAGTGTCTTTTAAAAGTTGTTTATTGCTTTTTATTATTTGTTTAGTACTTATTTCATTGATCAATGAATCTATTTCTTACTGTTTGATGCGTCGACCGAAGATAGGAATCCGTAGAGGTCCTCCTTTTGATGGTTAAGCACAGAAGAAATGATGTTGACCAATCCGGTAGAAAGATGCTCTGGCAATTACAGATGCTGTAGCTCTCTGTTGCACAGGTCCTTCACGGCTGATTATAAATGAATTAATTAATAATTTAATTAATCAATGTGTTGTTTTTCACAGCGAGTGTTGTTGAACTGTACTAGTTCCTCTACTGCGGACTACTTCTCGAATTTTATACTTAAATACCACTTTGCATGATTGTAAAATTTCTGCACGTAATTTACATACGACTAGCGCATTGAAGATCCGAACGAAGAGTAACGCTACCCCTCGGTTTGAGTTGGCGTCTGTTTTAAATACGGGCTTCTGATTGGCTGTTCAAATAAATCATACGTTTTTCCAGTCTCGACAATCTCTAACAGGTCGAGCAAACACCCATTGACAGGTTTGAAATAGCAGAGAACATCTAGTTAAAATCGTACTTCCTGTATTTGCAAATTGATTGATTACAGGTATTTGCAAACGTGTTTTCAAAGATCTGACCACAGAATATTGTTGCTTAGGTCTTTATCTGTGTGTGTGTGAAAACACCTAATTCCTACATAGTATAATTCTCTTGTTATTCCTTTTGGTGTTCGTCTTCCGTATAACTTCTTCAATTGTTAATTATATTAACTGACATTGCGGCTACTTATAAAGCTTTACTTGCTAAACACAATGCTGTTTTCAGAATTGCCGTATATTTATTAGTTTTGAAGTTATCGCAGGTTGAACTGATAATTTGAATTGAGTAAAGTTTCATGTTCGTACCGGTAGCGGACGTCGCTGTGACGAGGTTAGAGTGACATGGCTGCGATTGTACGCTCTCTCTCTTGCTTACGCTGCTATACTCGTACAGTCTAACACTTTCATATAACGCTCAGATAGGACGCTAATATGAATCGTTATATATACCCCCACTCGGTATAAAAAAATTTGATTATTTATTAAATCATTAATTTTTTCTCGTAATGTATCGTTTTACCCTAATTAAAATTTTGCACATAATTAAACCTTTCGCACTTTGGTTTTTCCCGCACAAAACTTGCACTAATACAATTTTCCTTACATCTACCTTATAACTAAAGATTACAATTTGTTGCTTAACCTAACATGGTATACACATATTGTAAATTTATATGACCATTAATATTTTAATCACCGTTTTGGCTCAATTAACGTCAGTAATTTAAACAACAATACTAACATTTATTTATATAAATTTTTTTTTATTATTATTATTGACTTTGATTCAAAACAATTAAAAAATTATTTTATTTGACCACGTGTGATTCACATACCTTATTGGCTCAAACTATTATTTCTTTATTGGTCAATATTTTGTCTATATTTCCTCCTATGGGAACATAGCTTATATAGCTTACCGTAATATATGGAAAATCCTGGTTTGGTGTTGGTACCGGCACTTCTCCAAGCTACACTAATCCTAGGATCTTGTTGTTGATGAGTCCCTATTTCCTTAAGTCGTCTAACTACTTCAGATTTTGTTATATGCTTTATCACGTAAATACCAATATCATTGCTACTACATTTAATGCTATCTGTTTCCATGTTGTTTTCTGATGGTGGATTTCTACTGAGTACATCTGCTACCAAGTTGTCTTTCGCTTTACAATACTGTATTTCAAATTGATACTCTTGTATAGCCAAGATCCAACGAGTCAGACGAGCACCTAGCAATTTACACTTTAATAAAAATACTAACGCCTTATTGTCAGTGATTATAGTAAGTTTAGCACCCAGAATATAACTTCTAAACTTTGACAGGCTATGCACTATCGCTAATAGCTCTTTTTCTGTTGTAAAATAGGTTAATTCTGCCCCTTTAAGTGTGCGACTTACAAATCCTAATACCGCTTTTTGGCCCTTCTCATCTATCTGATACAAGTGTGCTCCAATAGCAATATTGCTGGCGTCTGTTTGCAAGTAAAATCTTTCTCCTATCCTTGGATGATTTAATACAACAGTATTTATATAAAGACTTTTCACTTGTTGCAGCGATCATCGTGGTCCTTTGTCCACTACCATTTAATCCCTTTGTTTAACAACTTCAACAATGGAACAGTACTTTCCGCGTATTTACTTGTAAACTTCTGATAGTAGTTAGCTAAACCTAGAAATGACTTTAGCTGCTTGCAGTTCTTTGGAGTTGGAAATTCTTGTATGGCTTTTACCTACTCTGGGTCTGTGGTTATGCCTTCCACTGAGATTCGGTGACCTAAAAACTTAATTTCCTCCTTACCAAACTCTGACTTCCTTAGATTCAGCATCATGTTTGCTGACCTTAATTTTTCAAAAATATTCTTTTAATGTTGTAAGTGCTCCTCGAATGTTTGTGACACACATAGAGTATCATCTACGAACACTAATGTATACTTCTCTACCTCATTACCTAAGGCACTGTCTAAACACCTTACCATTGCTGCTAAGCTGGTGCTCAGGCCAAAAGGTACCACTTTAAATTGGTAGCACTTGTTTTTATACAAAAATGCTGTATACTGTGTATCACATTTTCAGATGGGAATTTGCCAAAATCCTGATGTTAAGTCCAATTTGGTCATGTACTTAACCCCATTACATTTTTGGAAATATTCTTCCACACTCCTTGCGCACTCGTAATCTGGTACTAATAAAGAATTTAGTTTCCTAGCATCTAGGCATAATCGGATACTCCCGTTCGGCTTGGTGACAACTACTGAAGGGTTTATATAGGGACTACTTGCTTTCTCTATAACACCATTCGCTAACATCTGTTGGACCTCTTTTTCCACTTCATCTCTATAATGTAGAGGGATTGGATAAGTCCTTTGCACAAATGATGCGTTTTCAGTAAGTGTTAACTGATGTTCATAGAACTTGGCTCTTCCAGGCTCTGTTCTGAACACATCACTATACTCACAAACGAGTTGCTGAATTTGGTTCTGTTGCTCGTTGTTCAACTCAGTCCCAATGTTGATTTCTGGAGTATCATCAATACAGTGCTGGTCACTCCTAACGTCAACAACAGGTTTCTCTATATACCCTTTTATGACACTTACCGAGTTCCAATGCTTAAACTCTTTAATGTTTACATTTATTTTATTAGTATTAATTTCCATCGTGATGGTATTTCTTTTAAAATTTATTTCTGCCTTCCATTCAAGTAACGTATCTACCCCAATAATACAATCATGAACGAGTTTCGGGACTATTAGAGCTACAATTTGGGTTTGGTTACCATTTAAATTGACAGGTAAATACATTTGTTCAGTTATCTTTTGCATTTTGGCTCCCTGTACATTACAATGTTTTACGGGTAGTCTGGGACAATTTAGTAACTGACAATTATCTACAAACTTTGAGCTGACACAGGTTACTTCACTGCCAGTGTCTATAAGCACTCGTACTAGTAGATTACTGATCTTACAAATTATTTCCGGACATTCAGGATAATGGTTTCTACCCACTTCTTGCTCCTCTTTTAACAAGAACTCCCTATCGCTCACTTGTTTTATATTATTTGTTACTTTCTTCTTACCTGTTTTCTTGGGTGGTTTCACTGCAGGTAATGGTAGGTTTAGTTTTGTTTCTTTTCTACCTGCAGTGGCTTCCCATTTCCCGTATTCATTTTACTAGTAGACGGTTGTGACTCGGTAGATGTTATGGTTGTTTTACATACCTTATACCCTTTATTTGGTCGGGTTTCTACACTCCTACTTCTACCCTTCTCTTCCAATTCCGGCCGATTTTGTGGTTTGTTGCCCGGATATGGGGTAAACCTTTTTTCTTTCGGACGCTCATTGTCTCTTCTTTTTGTTGGGTAGACAGTTGGTTCCTGATGATCGCCTCTAGAGTAGTTACTCAGCTGATTATTTACTCGCTGCAGGTCCCTCTCTAGGTCTTGACATTCATCCACTACCATTATGAACTTTTCTAGAGTATCCACTCCTCTAGTAGTGGTTGATACTCTAGTGCGTTCTGAGAAATGACGCGCTAGCTTGTACACTAGGTCTCTCTCTTCTATTGGTGGTGTTAGATGCTTGACTTGTGCCATTACATTTAGCACATAGTTTGTGGTTGTCATATTCATTGACGGGTGATAATTACCAAATTCCAGATGATCGCGTACCCTTCTTTGTATCTGAATATTCCAGTACTGAGCCAGGAATTTTTCTCTGAAGTCGGAGTAGGTTTGGACTCTGTCCGAGATGACTTTCCACCACGTACCTGCCCAATTCTTGAGGAATCGGCCTAACATGTCCTTCTTGTCCTCGTCGTCCATCAGTGGGTTTACACGAGCTACATAAGCCTCAAACAGCTTTAGAAATTCCACAGGATTCTCATGTGGGTTTCCTGAAAATGCAAGGTTTTCCGGTTCTTCCTTATAGCCGCCACACCTCACGACTTTGGTTTGCTGTGACTTCATTGCCTTAGTCAGATCTTCCCGCATTACCTTTAACTGTTGTTCCACCTTTTGATGTACTTCGTCACTGTTAGCCTTACTCTCTACCTGTTTCTTAACTTCTTTAATATTCTCACCCAGTTGGGTACACTCTTCCCTAGTACTCTGTATTTCTTCTTTATTTATAAGCGTTTGGGTTTTTAATTCAGCTGTTACTTCGCTGAATTGTTGATTAATGAGGGTTACTTTTTGTTCTAACCTTTCATGAAATTCGTTTCTAAATTTATTTAGTTTTTCGTCTTGACGGTGAAAATTAGTGTTTACTTGTTTCCTAAATTCCTCTAACGTAGTTTTAACCTCTTCGGTATGCTTATCAAACTTAATATTACTCTCATCTATTTTACTAGCTAAATTAGATATTTCTTCATCTATTTTAAATGTAGCTTCTTTACTACTTTGTTCTATTTGGCTAGATAAATTTTCGTTTATTTGTTTCATTTCGCTAGACAAGTATTTATTAGTTTGCTCTATTTTATTATTATTATCATTTATTAATTTTTTATTACTTTCTTCTAAACTTTGATTATTTTCTTAAATTTTCTTTGATAATTCACTATTAGTAATTTCGATTTTACTTTCAAGTTTACTATTAGTAATTTCGATTTTATTATTAGTATCTTTTATTTCACTAGATAATTGATTCTTATTTTCATCCATTTTAGTGGTCAACTGCTTAAACATTTGCTCAATTGCTGCCATATCTACTGCTGATGATTTAGCCATTTTTAAATTTTATTATTATTTTTAACAAATTAATTTAACAAATTTTATTTTAATATTTAACCCTTTAACAGTTAGTTATTTGTAACCTTGAATTCCACTTCGTTTTGAATTAATTAATATTACAATTTAACTAATCACTTAGGTAAAAGCAACGCCAAATTATATAATTTTCTTTATACAATTCGTCTATTTAATGGGGCCTATTAGTTGCGGAGACAAATTTATCACATAACTTTATTTTGTGCTAATTTTGGTGATTTAATCGTGCCCCTTAGTTGGCCGCGCCAAATTTATACAATGCTCCCTTTCATCTAACACACTTATCTAATATTTTGAATGTTAGATAAAACGTTACTTACCCGTAATATTACTTTACCTGGGCGCCACAACAAATCCCAGATACTAATGACACGGTTCCAGCTTAGCTCAGAGCATAGAGACACAATTTCTCAGGATACGTTCAGTAATTGTGGATTCAAGGGGAATCGTTACAAATAACCAGTGGCGAAGTTACATGGAGGCAATTGAGGCAATGCTTACCCTAAAAAATTCTGTAGAATATCTATATATTAATACGTGAAGAGAAAACTTTGTACCCCTTTTTAAGCATATTTTGTGCACGGAGGAGTGTGAGATTTGGCATAGTTAAAGTTTATATGGAGAAGGAGTGCAGAAAGCTAAAATTTATATATAATATGTGTTTCAAATACATTAAATTAAATTAAATAAAACATTCATTTGCATTTGAAAATTCATTTAAACTTTTTCAAACAATGGTAATTGTTAAAAATAAAATAATTTTGTTGCCAGGCAATAAAATTATAATATTTTTATTTTAGTGTACGTTCATACTGCCAATGTCAAACACATAATAGTTTGTGGTCAAACAGTCGCACAGAGTAGAGATTGTCGCCAAAGAATTTTAAAATGTTGCCAACAAATAATTACTGACAGATTGACTGAATGAGCTGTGAATTTTGTGTGATTCAAATGTTCCTTTTTTAATAGTCTGTGGAGTGTATGTCAAGGCAAAAAAGCGTTTATTTTATATTTTGTATATTAGATATCTGTGTTTTATATATTAATGTGCAGTTGAAAGTGAAATACAGCTTGCTTAATATACACCTGTTGCAAAAGGTGTATATTTTATTTTGCACCTGTTGCAAAACAAATTTTATTTTAATATTTAACACTTTAACAGTTAGTTATTTGTAACCTTGAATTCCACTTCGTTTCTAATTAATTAATATTACAATTTAACTAATCACTTGGGTAATAGCAACGCCAAATTATATAACTTTCTTTATACAATTCATCTATTTAATGGGGCCTATTAGTTGCGGAGACAAATTTATCACATAACTTTATTTTGTGCTAAATTTGGTGATTTAATCGTGCCCCTTAGTTGGCCGCGCCAAATTCATACAACGCTCCCTTTCATCTAACACACTTATCTAATATTTTGAATGTTAGATAAAACGTTACTTACCCGTGATATTACTTTACCTGGGCACCAGAACAAATCCCAGATACTAATGACACGGTTCCAGCTTAGCTCAGAGCATAGAGACACAATTTCTCAGGATTCGTTCAGTGATTGTGGATTCAAGGGGAATCGTTACAAATAACACTTTAAAATTTGCTTGTGTATGTTTAATTAACATTTTAATTATTTTTAAATTTCTTGAAAATGTTAATTGTAGGACTTATTGCTACCCTAACTCTTATAATTAACGAGTGTGTGTAAAAAGTTTATTGTTTATTGCTTTTTATTATTTGTTTAGTACTTATTTCATTGATCAATGAATCTATTTCTTACTGTTTGATGCGTCGACCGAAGATAGGAATCCGTAGAGGTCCTCCTTTTGATGGTTTAGCACAGAAGAAATGATGTTGACCAATCCGGTAGAAAGATGCTCTGGCAATTACAGATGCTGTAGCTCTCTGTTGCACAGGTCCTTCACGGCTGAATATAAATTAATTAATTAATAATTTAATTAATTAATGAGTTGTTTTACACAGCGAGTGTTGTTGAACTGTACTAGTTCCTCTACTGCGGACTACTTCTCGAATTTTATACTTAAATACCACTTTGCGAGATTGTAAAATTTCTGCACGTAATTTACATACGACTAGTGCATTGAAGATCCGAACGAAGAGTAACGCTACCCCTCTGTTTGAGTTGGCGTCTGTTTTAAATACGGGCTTCTGATTGGTTGTTCAAATAAATCATACGTTTTTCCAGTCTCGACAATCTCGAACAGGTCAAGCGAACAACCCTTGACAGGTTTGAAACGGCAGAGAATTTCTAGTTAAAATCGTACTTCCTGTATTTGCAAATTGATTGATTACAGGTGTATTTGCAAACATGTTTTCAAAGATCTGACCACAGAATATTGTTGCTTAGGTCTTTATCTGTGTGTGTGTGAAAACACCTAATTCCTACGTAGTATAATTCTCTTGTTATTCCTTTTGGTGTTCGTCTTCCGTATAACTTCTTCAATTGTTAATTATATTAACTGAGATTGCAGCTACTTATAAAGCTTTACTTGCTGAACACAATGCTGTTTTCAGAATTGCCATATATGTATTAGTTTTGAAGTTATCGCAGGTTGAACTGATAATTTGAATTGAGTAAAGTTTCATGTTCGTACCGGTAGCGGACGTCGCTGTGACGAGGTTAGAGTGAGATGGCTGCGATTGTACGCTCTCTCTCTTGCTTACGCTGCTATACTCGTACAGTCTAACACTTTCATATAACGCTCAGATAGGATGCTAATGTGAATCGTTATAATATATTGCAACGTATTTATGTGTGTACAAATTTACATGTAATTTAATTTGTATAGCCCCACGTTCTTTGGGAGCCAAATATGCAACAATACATATACATACATACATATACATATACATAAATTTAGCGTGACCGGTCTCACGTTCAAGATTGACAAATTATGTAACAATATAACATTGAAATTGGGTTTCAGGTGTATCTGCAATAAGAACTCTATGTAACTTGTAACGGTATTTCAAATTTATTTGATATTATTAAAATTTGTGCACATGGCACTGACTTCGATTTAAAACATTCGTTATTATTTGTTATTATGCCATAAGGCTTATGCTATATACATCCTTACTGACTAAATATTCTATTCTACTAATTATTGTATTAAAGAAAAATCTCATTTCCAGACTACTCAGTCAATTAGTGTGTTTCAAAATATCAATATTTAAATATCTTTTTATATATTGTAATGTACTCATAGTATTAATAGTTATTGAATTTATCTTTTGTTTCTCAGTACTGATTTATCTCAAATACTAATTGTTTTCATTTTATTTCATATTAATTTGAGCTCTTGTTACGTTAATCGTATTTCTAAAATATCTATGATTTTAATTCTACTTTACAATAAACATTGGCTCTTACTTTTAAATAAAATAGAAATGTCTTTAATTGTCTTTGAGTTCATTGTACGATTAAGATATAAATAAGTTGTTTATCACCTTATTGTCGTCAATCGTACTCGATCATTTATTTCCATCTGTAGTCGTCCTCGTCTCGCACTCCAGCTCCTCTTGTCCAGCGTCGAATCACTCCTCTTGTCCAGCGTCGACTCGCTCTTGTCCAGCGTCGACTCGCTCTTGTCCAGCATCGAATCATTCTTCTTGTCCAGCGTCGAATCGCTTTCTTGTCCAGTGTCGTATCACTCTCTGGAACTTCTTGTCGTGCTGTTTCTGACGTCAATGGATCTTCTTATGTGGATCTTCTTATGTATATCTTCTTATGAAATTTTGTTATTATTTTGTTATTATTTAAAAGTGATTATATTTACAACTTAGTTACATAGTTGTATGTAACTGGAGAAATTAAACTATTTACAAAAAAATAAATACGCCGTGCGGACGGGCAGAAGCTCCCGCTGCACCGTAGATGATTTACGAAAGAGAACCACTGTAGCTTGTGTGTCCTATTTATACCCATGTCTTGGTCGACACCTGCAGTGGTACGAAATCGACATGTCAGAAACTGTCTCTGGATTCAGTTCCCCCACTCTTTGTCAATTTCGCTATTTCTTATATTTCTGCGAATTGCAGAGTCCTGTAAGTATACTCTTATACTTATCTTATAACTATTTTTACAACACATGTTCACTGTAATTTTGGACATTGCAACTTAACCCTTTCGATTTGTACACAGTTATTTCACTATTACACTCGTATGGTGTGTCACTTTCGCGTGGTTTTCGTACACAGTATTTAGTAAATTTTATTACATTTTATTGTGTTTTTGGATTTCACTTCTTAATTATAGTTTATGAATAATTACGGAAAAACAGTAATTACGTAATTATTCATACTGGGGTGGCAAACTCGCCTGCATAGACCTGCGTTCACACACACTAGCTAAATACTGGTGTACACACTTTCAGTTACATTTGTGTGTGTGTGCACGTCGATTCAGGTCGAAACACCTGTCCATATTTTTGTCTGAGCCAAGCTTGCAATCCCTGACATGCTTATTTCTAATACATTATTAATTATTTACAGTTTATTAGGTATATTTAAATTTTTATATTCAATGCTCAGTACATCACTTATTTGTACTGTCGCATTATCCCTCTGCTTAGTAACAAAAAAAAATTTATTTATTAAAATTTTTTTATTATTATTATTACACTTGAAAAAAATGTAACAAATAATAAAGAATAATATTTGTCATTTCACCCTTAATTGGAGTGTATACAAATGTCTTACCTCCCCTCTTCACACGCTCACTGCTCGTGACCTTGTAGTAGGGTGGCTTCAACAAACAGCTGATCTGATTGGTGTCATTGACATCGTTGTTTTTATGTGTAGAACTTCCTAAATGACGTTGCGTGGAATTTACCAATTTCTTTCTTCTGTATCTCATCATATATGATGAAAGTGTGTTGTCCTACTCTCTGTCTTAATGTATACGGTCCATTATAAAGTCTGAAGAATTTCTTCGCCGTATTATCACTCCTTTTTCCCACTGGATTAGCTTTGAGTATCTTTAGAACAACTTTGGTTGTGGGTCACATAATTGGGTACAGTCGGACTTCCTTGGAAAACACATCGATACATACCAATATGTGCTTCACACCTCGACTTGATCGTGGTAGTGGTCCCAGAAAATCCACTGCAATTAGCTCTCCCTTGTACTCCTTTTGGATGCTCTGCATTCCTACGTATGTGTGTAAATTCGGTCCTTAATTTTACATTATCTTACTCATACATTCTTACCTTCGCTTCTAATCTTCCTTAACTCTTTTCTTAACATGACATTACTTTATCTAATACATTACTTATACAATACATTAACATTCATTACCTTTTATTACATTTCTTTAACATTTCCTTTCTGATCGTTACTACTTTCCTGAAATACACTTCCGTAACAGAATACTCTTTTAGCTTTGTAGTGTGTCGCATGATCGGTTACAGAGGAACTTTCTTGGAAAACAACGATATTTTTCTCGAAGTCCTTAATCCTAAGTAGTCTCTGCCCTTTTGACTTTTCACTCTTGCTTTCTTCTGTGTCCTTGTATCTCCATTAAGTTTCCGCTTGATCAGGCGTTCTGACAATTATAGCAATTATTGCTCATCTTAATCATTTCTTCATATTAATAACAACAATAACATCTTTTACCATTACTTTCTTAAATATTTCTCTACACTTCATTCTTTACCATCAATAATACATTTCTTAATTAACCCTTTAAAATAATATTCCTTATTTCTTTTTATTTGCTATCATATCCTTAATAAATAACATTTCTTAATTATACTCTCTTATATTATTATTATTAATAATTAATAGTAATATTATTTTTCTCATTTAAAAATAATTATTTATTTTCGGGTATTGAGTTCTGAGTTCAGTGTGTCGTTCGATCTTACACCCCTCATTATAACAATTGCATTGTCCGTCGTCTACCGGACGTATATTGTTCCTTTGTAGCATAGTCGCCGTGCTTACCATTGTTCTCACCCTCGTGTAAACAACGTCCGCATTCCATTGTATTACTGCGACATTTGTTTTTATCGTAGAAGTCACCTGTTCATAGGGCAACGTTTTCCCTCTCTTTCTCTCGTAACAAATGCTTCGCTCTTTCTCAATTCTCTCATCACTAGTTTGGTTGAGTGAACCTACCTGAACAGCTGTCGACGGTTTTTTCATTCGACGTTTATGATAACCTCTGTAGTTTTCATACTTACAGTTATAATAATTGTTACTATAATTATCGTGCGTATATCTAACATCATACTTACCACAATTTTGGGTAGTGTTTCATATAGACAATTTACTACGTTTATTGTTAGGCCTACAGTGATATTTATCTCCGTAAGTGTGGTGCCTTAAGTGTGTCATCTTATGTGACTTACTAGTGTGTGTGTGTCTCACAATAGGGATATCGCCATTAATAAGGTACGTTTTATTAACCTTTATTTGCTTCTCCTCCATAATGTTAATTACTTTTTTATAATTATCGTTAGTAATTACGAACGTATTTTCTCTCTTATTTTTAATTCTTATGGTTTGTTTATATTCTACTGCCGCAATGTGCGTATTAGAATCGTCAATTCTTTCTACTAATTCCTCTTTTGTTTTCCTTTCTTCTCTTAATTTTTCGGTCTGTTTTGTAAAAAATTCTGTTAACTCTTCTATTTGCGTTCTAATATTATTTTCTTTTACTTTTTCTGTTTGTTTGTTCTCTACTTCACCAAATATAGCTTGAAGTGCTTCTCCCATCCTTAAACTTCCTGATATTGCCATGGTGAATTATTATTAAAATATTTATTTCGTAGTAATTCTTTAACAATTATTATTGATAACCGTTCCCTACTTATTTATTTATTTCTGTATTTTTATTAATAGTTATTATTAATACTCATTACAGTTACACCTGTTACATAGACAAACAAAATTATTTGTGGGCGCCAGCTGTGTGATTACACAACAATTAACATTACATTCAGTTACTGTTTAATATAAATAATTATTACATATAATACATCTTTTTATTTAACACACTCTTTATATTTTAGAGCAACCATTTAGCTGCATAAAAAATGTTAATAGTTAAATGATGGGGATCGGGCCATACGTTCATGGGCTACAATTTATGTAACAAATTTTTGTACATAAATTTAGGCATGTCGTGCCCCACGTCCAGGGCGACATTATATATGTAATTTTGTGTGTTAAATTTAATTTCAAATACAATACACTTCTATTTGTGTTTGCGGAGCCCCACGATCTTGGAGCGCCAAATATGTGCAACGTATTTATGTGTGTACAAATTTACATGTAATTTAATTTGTATAGCCCCACGTTCTTTGGGAGCCAAATATGCAACAATACATATACATAAATACATATACATATACATAAATTTAGCGTGACCGGTCTCATATTCAAGATTGACAAATTATGTAACAATATAACATTGAAATTGGGTTTCAGGTGTATCTGCAATAAGAACTCTATGCAACTTGTAACGGTATTTCAAATTTATTTGATATTATTAAAATTTGTGCACATGGCACTGACTTCGATATAAAACATTCGTTATTATTTGTTATTATGCCGTAAGGCTTATGCTATATACATCCTTACTGACTAAATATTCTATTCTACTAATTATTGTATTAAAGAAAAATCTCATGTCCAGTGTCGTATCACTCTCTGGAACTTCTTGTCGTGCTGTTTCTGACGTCAATGGATCTTCTTATGTGGATCTTCTTATGTATATCTTCTTATGAAATTTTGTTATTATTTTGTTATTATTTAAAAGTGATTGTATTTACAACTTAGTTACATAGTTGTATGTAACTGGAGAAATTAAACTATTTACAAAAAAATAAATACGCCGTGCGGACGGGCAGAAGCTCCCGCTGCACCGTGGATGATTTACGAAAGAGAACCACTGTAGCTTGTGTGTCCTATTTATACCCATGTCTTGGTCGACACCTGCAGTGGTACGAAATCGACATGTCAGAAACTGTCTCTGGATTCAGTTCCCCCACTCTTTGTCAATTTCGCTATTTCTTATATTTCTGCGAATTGCAGAGTCCTGTAAGTATACTCTTATACTTATCTTATAACTATTTTTACAACACATGTTCACTGTAATTTTGGACATTGCAACTTAACCCTTTCGATTTGTACACAGTTATTTCACTATTACACTCGTACGGTGGGTCACTTTCGCGTGGTTTTCGTACACAGTATTTAGTAAATTTTATTACATTTTATTGTGTATTTGGATTTCACTTCTTAATTATAGTTTATGAATAATTACGGAAAAACAGTAATTACGTAATTATTTATACTGGGGTGGCAAACTCGCCTGCATAGACCTGCGTTCACACACACTAGCTAAATACTGGTGTACACACTAGCTAAATACTGGTGTACACACTTTCAGTTACATTTGTGTGTGTGTGCACGTCGATTCAGGTCGAAACACCTGAATGTTTATATGCTTATTTCTAATACATTATTAATTATTTACAGTTTATTAGGTATATTTAAATTTTTATATTCAATGCTCAGTACATCACTTATTTGTACTGTCGCATATATATATTACACTTTCACTGTGAACTTACTTTTAGGTTTTGATTTCCCAGATGTTTTGACGTAGTGTTCGTCTTCCTCAATGGGATTTAAAATACTGAAAGTATATACATAGTAACGGTTATGGGTTGTGGGTGTGTGTGGTGGGGTTGCTGGTGGGAGGGAATTGGCGCTGGGATTCAAAGTGTGTGTATGAATCAATGTATCGAAAAGTATGTGTGAACTGTAATGTAATTGTTCATTTAATATGTTGTTTGGTTGTAGTGTGTGATATCTGTATATTTCAAATTGTTCTGCTGTGTTTAGTTTTCTAGTTTTAGGTAAGTAGTGTAGTATTTCCATGTTGTGCTCTATGTTTGCGTAACTGTGGTTTTCGTTTTGTAAATGTGTGGCAAATGTGGAATGTATGTTGTTTGTGGTGAGGGCTTTAAATGTTCAGAATATCTACAGGAAAAATATCTTCCCGTCTGGCCGATGTAGAATTGGTGACAATCATTGCAGTTTAATTTATAAACCCCTGTTTTGCTGTATGCGTCAGTGTCTTTGTTAGTATTATTTATGTGTTTCCTGATAGTGTTGTTAGTTCTGTAGGCTATTTTATAATTGTGTTTCCTAAATGTGTTAGCAATTTTGTGTGTGTTGGAATTGTAGTATGTGAGTGTGATGTATTTACTGGGTTGTGTGCTGTTGGTTTTATGTGTTTTACTTTTTGTGTTTAGGATGCGTTTGTGTAGTTTGCTTATTAAATCGGGATTGTATCCATTTTTGATTGCTATATATTTGATGGTGTTGATTTCTTCTTTGTAGTCATGTGTGTTTAGGGGTATTGAAGTGAGCCTATGGAGCTGTGGTTGAAAGCTGCGTGTTTGAATTGAGTTGGGTGGTTGGATGAGTTATGTATTACCATGTCTAATGTGGTAGGTTTTCTGTATATTTTGTATGTGTGTGCGTTGTTTGTTTTGGTGATTGTAAGGTCCAAGAAGTTTATGCTATTGTTTTGTTCAAATTCAAGTGTGAATTTTAATTTTTGGTGTATAGTGTTAATGTATTTGTGGAAATTTTCAATTTGTCTTTTGTTACCGTTGTATAGGTGTAAAATTTAATGTCATCAACATATCTGTGCCAATATATTATTTTGTTGGTGTATTTGTTATTGTTTAATATGTGTTCTTGTTCTATGGTATGTACGAATATTTCGGCTAGTATACCTGATATAGGGGAACCCATGGGTAGTCCATCTGTTTGTGTGTAAACCATGTTATTGTGTGAGAAATAGTTTTGTTCAGTGATAATTTTAGTGAGATGGATGATCTCTTTAATGTGTGTTTCAGGTGTGTTATTTAGTTTTAGTAACTGTTCTAATATAGTGCGACAACACAAATTACTAAACTATTGGCGCATAGGATATGATAGTATGTGTATTTCAAATTACAAGTCTATATTGGAGGGTTTAAGATTATTTATTGCACAAAACACAAGTTATAGTTCATATGGTATATTTGATATGTACAGAATGTAATGTTTGATATAGAGGCTTTCTTTTAAAATGTTAAATAATGTTCATACGCAAGACGTGATACGTTACATAAGAAGATTCCCACGATGATGTTGTTGAAGAGACGGGCAGGTCTTTGCGGTGTAGATGGTTCGTCAGATGCGGCTTATAAATGACAGACGTTTCCCCAGAACGTTTACAGCTGGGCTGGCGTCCTGTAACAGCTTGGCTGATGTCCTGTAACAGCTGGGCTGGTCCTATAACAGCTGGGCTGGGGTCCTATAACAGCTGGGCTGATGTCCTATAACAGCTGGGCTGGTGTCCTGCAATTCCCACGATGAATCTGACGCTTCACACACAACGGTACTACGGATCTTATTACTCGCAAAACTTATATAGAGTTTATGACCAAGTAATATCTCAGGTGACAGTGAGTTTAATCTAATAACGGTATATTGAGCTTATACCTCTCCGGCTTCTTCAAGTGTTCTCGCGAATACCAAGGTCTACCGCGATCAGCAGACCACCCTATGAGGAAATCTTGCACTAGCACGGAAACGTCTTGATGGAACTATTGCATAACCATTTATGATACTGATACTGCGGAAAATATCGCACAGTGATACAGTTACACTCACTTAGTACACACGTAGTACTACAATATTAATAATACCGTGTGTAAATAGATAATATCAACTGTTATGCGTCACACGCGTTACTATCCCCGAAAAGTCTTAACAGATCCTTGCAAGCGGTAGAATCTTGTACAAGGATTGTATGTACCGTTCGCGGTAGCAGCAGTGAAGAACTGCATGTAATTTTACGCACAATGCGTTAAAACAATAATGTGTGCAGATGTACTACACACACAGTTCTGAGTCTTCCCGTTTCACTAACGACGAATAGTTTTTACAGCACCTTGCAAGCGGTAGAATCTTGTACAAGGAGTGCACGTCCCGTTCGCGGTAGATGGCGTAGAAGAACTGCCTGTGTAACGACAGGCTTAAGAAAATTTCCAACCACCAGTCAGCATTCTATTGGTGGATGGAAGTCACATGGTTATTACATAGTGACAATGCACTTTTCATGCAGTAGAGTGCATTTACTTTGTAACAGCATGCATAGCGGTAATCAGACTACCCGTATCTCATGCATAACTGCCTACATACTAATATCATACATGAACGTAAACAATAGTTAGAAATGTATAGGGATTGTAGCAATACATATGTCTAAGTTCAGTTCAATGTCAAACACAACGATAAATACTTCACGCACCGCCCGGGAAACGTTTACCACTCACGCACGCGCGCACATTTCCACAAACACAGTACATAAATAACAATAATAAATAATGCACAGTTTTACTAAACTAAATCCTTATCCTTACTAAATACAATTGATAACAACCAAACTTAACCATCTACCAATATAATATGAATGTCCATTGTCTGTGTAATATATGAACTTGCCCCGCCTATCATGATCCTGTGATTCGTTGCAATAGTTAAGGTTTCTTTTATGGGTACATTGGTGTATAGGTTTGTTATGTCAAATGAAGCTAGTGTTGAGTTGTGTGGAATGTGCACATGTTGAGTTTTATTCACCAGATTTGTATTATTTTTGACGGTTGTGTTTTTTGTTAAATTTATGTTATTTCTGATTAGTTTATCTAAGTGTCTAGCTATTTTGTGTGCAGGTGCTTGTGTGTTGTTTATAAGTGGCCTGGTAGGAATATTAGGTTTGTGTAATTTTGGTAGTGCATTCAGTGTAGGGGGGTTTGGTTTAATTTGTTTCAGATATTCGATGTTGTCAGGTGAGATTATGTGTTTTGTGTTATTTAGGATTTTATTTATTTGTTTGTGATATTTTGGGGTGGGGTCTTTGTTTAATTTAGTTATGTTGTTTTCAGTAAAAAATGTTTCGATTTTGTTATTTAAATCCTGTTTTTCTATTATGACATTTATGTTACCTCTGTCAGCTTTGAGTATGGTTAGGTTGTGTTCTTGTAATTTGTGTTTTATAATTTTTAATGTTTGGATTTCGTTGTTATGGTGTTTTTGTTCGTATTGTTGTGTGTGTTGTAATTTATGTATTATATCATGACGTATAGTGTCATGGTCTTTGTTATGCGTGTGTTGTGTGGCCATATCAGCATCTATGACGATGTCTCGTATATATCTTTTATTATTATTGTTAATGGTTGGAATGTTTCCTAAATTGTGTTTTAGACCTTTATCTAATAGAGTTATTTCTGCTTTAGTGAAATTGGTCTTTGTTATATTTACTGTACGTGTGTGAAATTTATGTGTCGGTGTAGTTACTGTTTCGTTTCTGCGTGTTAAGATGTTATTGATTTTCCTGTCTTGTCTTTCTTTTATTTTGAATTGGTGTTTCTCTATGTTATTCTGTGTATGTTGTATTACGTTTTCGAGTTCTATGTGGTGTAATATTTGTGTAAGTTTTACGTGTAGGTTGTATGCTGTTTTGTTTAATGTATCTTTTTTATAGTATAAATCCTTGATTATGTTGTCCAAGTGTATTATTTCGGCTTTACGTTTAGTTTGTATTGCGGCGTGTGTGTTATTTTTTTATTGTAATTTGTGCATGTGTGGGTATAATGTTGTGTTTGCGGCATGTTTTGTTGTACGCGATGTTCAAGGAAGTTTTTGTTACCTGTACTCTGACATTTCTGTATTTGTGGATGTAGTACGCTGTGTTGGTGGTGTTATAATTATTTTAGTTGTCTTGTTTGTTCATCATCTTTCACAGCACCAGAAAGCACCAAGTACCTAAAACAAATAAAACCTAACCCCCCTATACTAAATGCATTACCAAAAATACACAAACCTAACATTCCCATCAGACCAGTGGCGGCTCGTGGATTCGAGGATTGGTGAAGCAGAACCGGTGGCAGTCCCCCCCCCCCCAATCATTTATGTGAATATGTTTCTTCCTGTTTTGGAATCATGAATAACATATGGAGACAAAAGAAAAGTATGTTAATAAAATTTACAAATAAAGTAGTTAAAAATAGTAAGTACTTACAGGCTTGCATTTTATTTCTTGAACACAAGGTAAATTCTCCTCTCTTTCAAATATCCAAACTTGTCGATAATGTCGTCATAAAATGGTTGTACATTAATTAATTCGTTTAACAGTTCCTTTTCTATGGAAATTTTTGATAAGTTAGTAAGTCTGTCCTCTGTCATTGTATTGCGCAGGTATGATTTTATTCTTTTTAAACAAGAAAAACTTCATTCTACGGAAACGCTTTTGGATGGAATAGTTACTATTAAACAAAACAGTTTGTAAGCTTCTTTAAAGATGTTCCTGTTGACAGCTAAAAGTTCCATAAAATTTAGTGTTTCCATTTGTCTGTATTGCTTATCCTCATAAATAAGCTGTAATTCGTTTTTCAGTCTTTGGAAATCGGTAAACAGATTAGGGTAGCACACCTTTAAGTTACTTAATGCATCCATGGGAAAGTTTTCAAAATACGTTACGAACTCTGAAGTATCCATTAATGTAACAAACTGAAGCTTTTCCATATCATTAAAACGTGTGGCTATTTGTACTGAAAGGTTATTTAAAATTTCATAATACAGAATTTTGTATTTTTCAAAAAGTTGATCTCGTGTGAGTGTAATTCTTTTCTGCCATTCATGGTATTCAGTTGGAACTGTTGTTTTTGAAGCAGCTAAATCGAAAATTTTCATAAATCAGTTCTTTTGCTATTTATGAGTGTTTGCATATTTTTAACTTGCGAGATACAGAAATTAATGTCAAATGATTCTTTTGTAGCACATCGAAGAGAGCATCCGTGGCTCCAAAAATATCGTTAAAAACGACAACCAAAGCGTAAATTCAAAATCATTAAATTTATTTAAGGATCCATCACTCTGCCTAATTGATGTTTGATCATAATTTGAATCGTTCACAATTTTAGTGAATACTTCTTTTAATGAATCCCATTCGTTATATATAGTAGGCTATTCACAATTATGGAATTAGACTTCCATCGCGTAATAACGGAAGTAGGGATTCGTCTTCCAACGACTGTGTCTACTGCGTAAGTTCGCCTAGCAGAACTGTGGAAAAAAGACGGTAAACCGTTAACAGTTGCAAAAAATATCCGACATTGTGAAATGATGTTGCAGCTTTGTTGTAGCACTAGATTCAACCGATGCGCCATGCAGTGAACAAAAACCGCTTGTGGCACTACTTCTTTGATTTTTGCCTGAAGACAATTTAATTCCCCTGACCATCAAAACACTGGGGAATAAGTTTTTATTTATAGTCAAATTTTTCGAGGGACTATAACACAACGTGAAACAGTGTGTAGGCAGTCCGACTGGAACTAACATCATAAAATCCCAAAAATCTTTCCACCAGCTTTCCTCCGGGAATAACGTATCTAATTATGATGCTACATTGAGATTTGTGGACATTGTCTGTGGAATCATCCACTTGAATTGAATAAAATGTACTATCTTCTATTTCCTTTGCGAAGTGCTCATCAATATATTGTGAAATGCAGTCAATTATTTCATTCCGAATAGTCTTAGAATTGCCGGCAAAGACGGATAAGATTTTTTTATAGTGTTCTTGAATATTTACAGGGCGTATCGATACGAAGGTTTCTAGCAGTTCTTTAAAATTTCCGCGATTAATAGATGATAACTCTTCATGGTGACCGCGAAATGCTAATTCTTGTTTACCCAAGTAAAGAACTGCACGAATAGGAAGATGCATGAAATGTCTGTTAAGCCGAACGTTATCATTGAAGTGTTTAATATACAACCTAGAATTTTCCTTCAAAGCATCCTCGATAGTACTTAAATTTTTCTTTAGTTTTGAAAAACTCAATGCACAAAGCATGTGCTCAGAAGAACCTTCATGTTTGGAAAGAGCACGAGTAACGTTACCGAAATCATCAAAGCCGTTCTTATTCCACGCACTTGATTTAACACTAATAATTAAGCAGGGCATACAAAAAAGTTTATTTAAATAATAACTGCCACACAACCACTCGAACGTTGAATACCAATTTTGTTTAAAGTTGCAATTGTACACCTTGCCCTTTATTTTTGCAACTTTATTTACTTTCAATATAGGCATAGGTTTTTAACAGCTTAAAAGTTCTTCTTATCATCATTATTCCATCTTGAAAATGGTGTTTCTAATAAAACACATACTGGGTCATATGAAGGAATCATTCTGTAAAAACTTCACACACGATCAAATACAACGAACAAAACAAACGCGCTGGATAGGTAAAGCACTGTATACGTACACAACTGAGAAACAGCACAACGACACTGCCTCACGTGGGTGGGGGAACGCTGAGTACGGCTATACGTTGTCATGGCAACCGTCATAAACCAAGCATTGTTAGTGACGTATTAACTGATGCAGTATACAAGTTGCAGAAAGCTGCTTCTACGGTCTCAGCGCTTTCCGCCACCAGTAGGCTTACGATCGCAGCGATGTCCAGCTTCTGTAACCTATTTCCATCGCGTGTAAATGTTATTTTAATTATTATACAGACGAAATTTAATTTAAAAAAATATTTTTGAACATAAAATTGAAAATAATTTTGTGTAAAAAGAAACACACTGAACCAGTTATTTTAGGTGAAGCAGCGCTTCACCTGCGTCACCTGACGAGCCGCCACTGCATCAGACCATTAATAAACAACACACAAGCTCCCTCCCACAAAATTGCCAAACACTTTGACAAAACATTAATCTCAGTAACAACACATCTATCAAAAACAACATCGACCTAGTCAAGAAAACTGAACACATCCACATCCCACACAACTCAACACTAGCATCTTTTGATATCACCAATTTATACACCAATGTCCCAATTCAAGAAACCATACAAACACTAGAACAATTACTCAGACAAAACAACACACCTGAAACACACATACAAGAGATCATCACACTTACCAAAATAATAACTGAGCAAAATTACTTTACATACAATAACAAGATAATATATATATACTTTCACTTATGAACTTACTATTGTCACTTCCCAAACGTTTCAAGATGTTGTTTCTCTTCTTCAGTGGGTTGAGTACTAACTGTACTAACTGAAGAAGAGAAACAACATCTTGAAACGTTTGGGAAGTGACAATAGTAAGTTCATAAGTGAAAGTATATATATATTATTAAATTAATAAGTGAACGAAGAGGATGCAACAACAAGATAATAACAAGATATACACACAAACAGACGGTCTCCCGATGGGATCCCCCATATCAGGAATACTGGCAGAAATATTTCTATACACAACATAGAACAGAACCACATAATAAACAACAACAAATACACCAACAAAATCATTTACTGGGACAGGTATGTAGATGACATTACTTTTATTCAAAGGCAACATAAGACAAGTTGAAAACTTCCACAAATACATAAACACAATACACCACAAATTAAAATTTACACTGGAAATTGAACAAAACAATAGTATAAATTTTCTAGACCTAACAATTAACTAAACTAACAATACACACACGTACAAAATATACAGGAAACCTACCACAACTGACATGGTTATACACAACACATCAAACCACCCAACACAACATAAACATGCGGCCTTCAACCATATGCTCCATAGACTAACTAAAATACCCTTAAGTAAACAAGATTATACTGACGAACTCAACACAATCAAATACATAGCAATGAAAAATGGTTACAACCCCAATTTAATAAACAAATTACACAAACGCATCAAAAACAAAACACAAAATACCAACAACACACAACACAATAAATACATCACACTCACATACCATAACTCTAACACACACAAACTTGCCAACATATTCAGAAAACACAAGTACAAAATAGCATTCAGAACTAACAATACCATCAAAAAACACATCAACGATACAAACACGGACATAGACAAATACAATAGAACAGGTATTTACAAATTAAATTGTAATAACTGCAATAGTTTCTACATAGGCCAGACGGGAAGATCTTTTCATCCCGTTACTCTGAACACTTAAAGGCCCTATCCAACAACAATATACATTCTGCGTTTGCCACACACATACACACACACATAACCATAGCTACACCAACATAGATACTAATCTTGAAATATTACACCTCTTACCCAAAGGTCGAAAACTCAACACAGCTGAACAGCATGAAATATACAAACACCACACAACACAACCAAACAACATACTAAACGACCAATTACAATATAAAACACATACACTTTTCGACACAATTATACAAAAAACAAACAATAATTTGGATCCAATATAGCAATAATAAAAATCCAATATATAGCAATCAAAAATGGATACAATCCCGATTTAATAAGCAAACTACACAAACGCATCCTAAACACAAAAAGTAAAACACATAAAACCAACAGCACACAACCCAGTAAATACATCACACTCACATACTACAATTCCAACATACACAAAATTGCTAACACATTTAGGAAACACAATTATAAAGTAGCCTACAGAACTAACAACACCATCAGGAAACACATAAATAATACTAACAAAGACACTGACACATACAGCAAAACAGGGGTTTATAAATTAAACTGCAATGATTGTCACCAATTCTACATCGGCCAGATGGGAAGATCTTTTTCCTCTAGATATTCTGAACATTTAAAAGCCCTCACCACAAACTACATACATTCCACATTTGCTACACATTTACAAAACGAAAACCACAGTTACACAAACATAGAGCACAACATGGAAATACTACACTACTTACCTAAAAGTAGAAAACTAAACACAGCAGAACAATTTGAAATTTACAGATATCACACACTACAACCAAACAACATATTAAATGAACAATTACATTACAGTTCACACATAATTTTCGATACATTGATTCATACACACGCTTTGAATCCCAGCGCCAATTCCCTCCCACCAGCAACCCCCACCACACACACCCACAACCCATAACCGTTACTATGTATATACTTTCAGTATTTTAAATCCCATTGAGGAAGACGAACACTACGTCAAAACGTCTGGGAAATCAAAACCTAAAAGTAAGTTCACAGTGAAAGTGTAATATATATATATATATATATATATATATATATATATATATAAATATTAATAAGCGAATGAAGAGGATGTACCAACAAGATAATTATAAAAATACTACTTGTTCCTAAAATACTACTGTTCCTCTGATACGCTTAGTATTTGTAATATGCGTTGTTCCTTGTGTATCGGTGGTACCCCTGGTATTTAAAATACCTTGTATTTGAAATATTGGTTGTTCCTTGCGTACCAGCGATATTTTTGTACGCCTAGTATTTGGCCTTGGCGTATTCGTTTACTTGTTACTTGCGTACTTTGTGTGTGTGTGTGTGTGTGTGTGTGTGTGTCTGCATAGGAGTGTAGGGAGCGTGCCAAGACTCGGATTCCCGGGGGGGCATGTCTCGACTCGGAACAGCGTCGCCGCGAATAACAGGTATTTCAACTTTTCAGTCATTGTTACATCCGTTCCACAAAAATATCTTTCCAAAATACCTGTTACAGGTATATCGTCCCACCTCTAATGGTGACTAACGCGAGCACGGTTTGTATTTACATATTCATCAATTAATTATTGTTACCGTGCTTTCGAAAAGTTGCAGCGGTGTATTGAATAGTTTATGTTAGTGAAACTAAATTATAGCAGCCGTAGTATACTTACGAAGGTCTAAGGTAATTTACTTATTTAAAGACAACTACGTTAGTTTTAGGTGGAAACATAGCGAGTAGAAGAGACGCAGAAGAATCTCTTCTATTCGCTATGGTGGAAATGACGATAATGGTCATTGATGGGTGTGAAGTATACTTAAGGTTAATTTTATTTGTAATATAATGCAGAGTCATTATCAAAAATTAATTTAAATTTGGATGTGGTTCTTCGTTGTGTGTTAATGAGATTATCCATAAGCTAGAAGAATTTTCGATTGTACGTGAAAATATCTTCCGTTGCAGTAAAAAGTTACCAAGGTTTCCTGTGTACTTTTTATTTCCGTTTTAATGTCTGAATTAATAATTCCAACGGTATACCATTCCAACTTTCACAAATCAGCATATATAAATAACAGACTTTTTTCAGGCCTATGCTGTAAACACAAAATGTGTAGACTAAGCTTGGACAGTTGGTAGCCCTAAAGATACCACTAATTTAATGAATGTGGATTTAACAAGTATAAGAGTGTGTTAGAAATGTACTGAAAGTAATGGCATAGTCAAATATTATTATGCAACGTACAGGACAAGTTGAGAAAAATGTAACATTATTATAGCTTGCATAACCCACACCTGGGTAAACATAACCTCACCTTGCCTGCATACTGACTACTACCATAAGGTGACTAATAACTATAAATATGAAATAATGAAACATACAGATATTCAACAGAATACAGAAAATTACTGTTAGTGACATTTATGGAAAGTATCAGTAGATGAATATATTGGTAATTATCGGCTTTCTATCCTTTGCTGGTATTGAAGTGAAATATTTTTTTTTCTATTCTTCTATGTTATATAAACACGCGAAAAATAATTTTAAACGGCGGTCGAAGCTATTTACGAAGTAAAATAAAATAAATACTCCCATAAGCGCGCATGGTAAGTGAATGAGCGCCATATTAACTGAGTAGTTAGTGGTATCACCGCAGTCGGGCGACGGCACACTAATGCACAGCGAATGACGAGTTATGCCGTCATGCGTGGATTACTTATCACTGCAGTTCAATTTGGATGTGGTTCTTCGTTGTGTGTTGATGACATTATCCACAAGCTAGAAGAATTACTCAATTGTACGTTAAAATGTCTTCCGTTACAGTAAAAAGTTACCAAGGTTTCCTGTTTACGTTTTAATGTCTGAATTAATAAATCCAACTTTCACATCAGCATATATAAATGTAGGTAAGACTTTTTTCAGGCCTGCATATGCTGTAAACACAACATAATGTCTAGACTAAGCTTGGAGGTTGGTAGCTCTAAAGGTGCCACTAATTTAATGTATGTGGATTTAACCAGCATAAGAGTGCGTTATAAATGTACTGAAAGTAATGGCATAGTCAAATATTGTTATACAACGTACAGGAAAAGTTCAAGACTAAATGTAATATTATTATAGCTTGCATAACCCACACCTGGGCAAACATAATCTCACCTTGCCTGCATAACTGACTACTACCATAAGGTGACTAATAACTATAAATATGAAATAATGAAACATACAGATATTCAACAGAATACGGAAAATTGCTGTTAGTGGCATTTATGGAAAGTATCAGTAGATGAATATATTTTTAGGCATGTGAATATAAGTAAATATGTTGTGATAATGTTTTCACAACGATTCAATTCACATTAAAAAATGAATTGTAGTTACTCAGGTTAACGACAATTTGAAATGACAAATGAATTTATTACAGTTCTTACAAATGAAAACAAAATTATGATGCTCACTATATTATTATTGAAATGATTTATTATATAATTTGTATTGAACTGAACTAAAGCAAATAAAACTTTTTGTAGACTTCCAAACAAAATAAAACTTTCAGATTCTGAACACTTTTTGTTTAGACATTATTGTCAGTATATGTTTTATGTATGTAATAAATACCCATTTTTACTTAAGTCAATGTGTTTAATGTAAAGAAGTAACAGTAACGGAGCCATGTTATGTTGTGCGTGAAATAGCTTTGTGGCGGAGGCGGCATAAAGTAGTTTTATAGTTTCTTGTAAGAAATTTATTTTCAAAACGGATTGTATATAATATTTCTGGTTTGGTCAGTACTGTATTGTATTAAGGCAATACATGACATTAGATATTAAAATACACAAAGTAAACTAAAAATCTATTACATAAATGTGTATGTTAACCAACTACTGAATATTATTATTTGGCCATGCACAGCCATTTATTGTAAACGAACAGTTCAACATAAACATAATATGATTGCAAGGTGGATATCCCTATTTTCACTATGTTAAATTCTTAAAATTGAGATGCATTTTCAAAGAAATAACAAAATATAAAATATAATTTTGTTTTTAATCCTACAATATCTTTCATATAACATCAGTATTGACACTTGGGAATGCACAAGAAATTCGGATTTGGTGCTCTTTCATTTTGCCATTCATAGCTGATGTTAAGATGTCCTTCCCATACCAATAAATAAATGTTGCCAATTCTTATCGGCTTACAGAAATGTCTCTTTTCAGTGATATAACACATCACGTTTTGGATCTGTTAGCTGTTTTTGTATGTGGTTTGTTTTAATAATGTGTTATTAGGCTGTCAGTAATTATATCAGTGACATGAATATCATTAATGTTACCCTGCATGTTACTGGAAAACTCTTCAAATTGGTCTCAGCGGATCATGAATTCAATCAGTCCGAGTTTTCCTTTTTATATGCAGTTTACAAACTATGAAATATTGTTCCATTGTCAATTATGGTATTTCAAGTCATTAAAAATTATAATTTCTACACGATTTCTAATATTATTTGTCAAAGATTTTCTGTTTAAGACCAGATTAAATTTACTGCACCCTGAAAGCTATAACGCGTCTTCAGACTAGATAAAGCAGAACAAATATTCCAACTCTTTAAATCTGTCAGACGCTTCAAACTTCCATTGTAAACAACCGTTTGCTAGTAGTATTGCAGTGTATTCCCACAGCTCTCAATTTGGAAGTTATGTGAAACAGAGTATACTGTATAACTTCTGCAAACATTTTGACTCTGAGGTTTCATAAAAATTTTAGCATTCAATTGATAACCAGTTGTTTCCTTCTCAAAATAATTCTAAAATTATGTCAAAAGTCGTATAATTTCTGGTAAATAGTGTAAGAGGACAGTTTGGATCTACCCGGGGTAATTTGGTGAAAAGAACATAATAAATATAAATTTTCTTCCTAAATTATAACGACGTGGGCAGTGTGCACGAGGTGGTGTCGAGGTCACCGTCAGAACGCAAGAGGAACAGTTATGTTTAGCTACATGACCTGTAACCTATGTAATCAAGAGTCACGCCATATGACGTCAGTGCCAAACCTTTAAAAATACGTCACTTGGAATGCAGGGCGATGCCAACCAACGGCATTGAGAACAAAAGCAGTCGGCAAATAACATCTAACTACAACGTATGCGAGCCGTTCGCTCACCCGCCGGCTGAGTACAGTTTTTCATCGCGCCCAAAACTAAAAAGTTGTAAAAATGTGAATTAACGAAATTTCAAGTGGGCCCACTATTAAAATATATTTAAAACAAATGTAACAATATTGAAGTAGACGGTGTTTTTTCAACTACAATAGCCGATGACAAGTGAATCTAATTAATGACGACGGACAGTGAATGAATATATGTGAAAAACCGAAAATGCGCATCAAAATGGCTTGATGTCTCCTGGACAATGACAAGATAAGTAACAGAGTGAAACTAAATTCTAAAAAGATTAAATAAAGCTCAATATCAGGTATTCTGATTTTAATGAAAGAAGTTTTAAATTGAGATGTCATACGGGTATGGGGTGTGTGTCTGTGAGTGAATGAAAATTAGTTAATAAATAAGGAGCGCTGGTTTGCTAAAAAGATATAGTTAGTTAATGTAATAAATATCATATGGTTTTTGTTTTATTTTTTTGTGAAATGTTAAACTTGCATAGATAGGAAAAAATGTATAATTAAATAATTATAAATATAGTTAATTACCAATGTTCGTAAGGTAAAAGAGTATTGTGTTGGGATGGAAAGTAAAGGGTTTAAAAATTGTTTTTCTTTTGAAGAAAGTAAAGAAAAAGAAATAAAATTTAGTGTTGAAATGGAAAGAAATAATGTTAGACAGAAACAATAAATAATTCATGGGAAACAAATAAGTTATTGAGTTATTTCAGACAACCATCTTGCTTTTCAGCTTGTCCAACCTCGACCCTGGACCTGGTAAGTAAATTTTCAAGGTTGGTACTGAACAACATGGCGGCTACAATGCCGAAAGTTAATATTAGTAAACAAAATTCATTTATAAACTTATATAAAGGAAATTAAATAGTTTCATTGGTGCCCGAAGCTGGGACATTTGCATAAATGATATTTATGCAAATGTGGACCTGTTTTGAGGAACAGGATGGTTGTTTGAGATGAGTAAATTGGTATGTTAGTATAAATAGACTTAGATGACAATAGTGTCAGATAGGTTTATGTTATAATATGATTGGTATATGTTTATTACAAATAAGTAAGAATTAAATAAGCAAAATTAATACGAGTGAAAATAGTAACAAGGAAGTCAGCTTCACTGACAGCCATAATGAAAGTCAAATAAATAGTGACTTAAGTGAGACCAAGTTGACAATGGAAGGCGTAACGAATCAATCGACGCCTATCCCAGTTAAGAAAGATGATTATAATGATATAATGAGTATTTTACGAACAATATCAAGTGATATTAATGAAGTAAAGAGTGATTCTGATGTTAAATTCAATGAAATAAATAGTCGCTTTGATGCTAATGACACTAAAATAAATGAACAAAATAAGAGATTTGATGCTAATGACGAATTTTTGTGTAAAATGTCTAGTGATGTTAATGAAAAGTACAAGAACAAAAAAATGAAATAAAGAGTAATTTCGACGAAAAGTACAAAAAAATAAATAGTCGTTTTGATGAAGTAAACACAAAAATGAATGATCAAATTAATGAGTTTAGAAATGAAATAAAAGTACATTAATTTTAATATTAATAAAAGTTTAAAAGAAGTTGATGAACATTTTAGTGCTATGGTAAAACAAGTACAAGACGAAGTAAACGAAGGTAGAAAGAGAAAGGAGGGGTTAGAAAATGGTACATATAATAAGGTAAGTGGTTGTAACGGTATCAAAAATAATGATGGTGATATGACAACGAATAATAATGAAGAAATAATTAACGAGGTAAGTGATACAGTCGACTCCCTCTCGTTCGGACTCCGATGGTTCGGACGCCGGATGGTCCGGACTACTTCTTGGAAATGAGTCATCAGCGCGCGCCGGGTTTCTCACGGCCGAAAACGACAGGATTGAGTGTGTCTGTTTATTTCCGGCCTACATGTAAACAAAGATCCTCAGTTCGGCTTATGATTGCGTTTGCTCCGGATCGTCATACAGTGTACTGTAGCTGTTTTTACTAATTACTACTGATATTGTTGTGTGTTTTAATAATTTTCAATGTGAGTTACATATGTTATTATAAGTGAGTTTATTTGTTAGGTGAAATTGTAGTTTCAGTAACTCTGATTATTTGACAGTAAAATTCTCAAAAATGAGTGAAAAACGGAAGCATAATACGGTTAAAATGCAAGACAGACTTAATATTTTACAACGTTTAGATAAGGGTGAATCAGTGCAAAGTATTTGTACGGAGTTTAATGTAGGGAAAAGCACAGTTTATGATTGGCGGAAAAACAGAAAATCGATCGAGGATTTTTGTATGCAAATTGAAGTCGAATCCGTCCTTTCTACTTGATCTACCTTGAAAAAACCACACCATGAACTTGTTGATGACGCATTATGGTTGTGGTTCATGCAGGAACGTAGAAGAGGGACTCCTATAAATGGGCCGATTTTGAAAGAAAAAGCCGTCATTCTTCATTCAAAACTTGGGGAAAAAGGAAACTTCTCGGCAAGCGATGGGTGGCTAACGAGATGGAAAAAACGGCATGGAGTGCATTTCCTTGGAGTTTGCGGGGAGAAGCTTTCAGCAGACCAACCGGCAGCTAATGATTTTTCTGAAAAATTGAAGCGTATCATTGAGCGTGAAAAACTAACCCCAGAACAAGTGTACAATATCGATGAGACCGGGCTTAACTATAAACTTTTGCCTAATAAAACCTTTGCCACTCCTCAAGAAAAGTCTGCTTCGGGCTTTAAAGTAAATAAAGAAAGGATCACTGTTGCACTATGCTCAAACGCAACTGGGACACACAAGATGCCGCTATTTGTGATTGGAAAGTCGGCCAAACCCAGAGTATTCAAAAACTTAAACATGTCTTCCCTTCCAGTGTATTACAGGTCACAAAAGTCTGCCTGGATGGATTCTTATTTGTTTAAGGAGTGGTTCGTGGCTCAATTTGTTCCGTCTGTAAAAGAACATTTGACATCCTTGAAATTGCCAGTAAAAGCAGTTCTTGTGCTTGATAATGCCCCTACGCATCCAGAGGAAGGTCTCGAATGTGATAGTTACAGTGACATCAAGCTTTTATATATGCCTCCAAATGTAACAAGTATCGCACAGCCCATGGACCAGGGTGTAATCGAATGCTTTAAGAGGAAATACCGGAGGAAGCTTCTTTCAGAAATTTTGGATAAGATGGATGGTAATGACAATGCAGGTCTCATCCAGACGCTCAAGACAATTAACATTAAGGACGTCATTTATATCGCTGCTAAATCGTATGATGAAATCCCATCATCTACGTTTACCAAATCCTGAAGAAAATTGTGGCCAGATGTTGAAACTCTCGTTGAGAAGAGACAAGAAGACAACCCAAATACAATAGGGTTAAATATTCATGCAACTGAACCTGATGACAACCACTCAATTTTAAAGGATTTACAACGGCTGCCTGATTCTGCTAGTATTAATGAGAATGACGTTGTGGAATGGATTTCGCGAGCTGATGATGAACTGGCTAATGAAATCCTGAATGATGACGAAATCGTCGATGTAGTCCTTCGTCAAGAGGAAGAAAAAGAAGAAGACGACGACGAAGGTGATAGTGAAGCGGGAAATGGCGTGGGAATTTTGACTCATGCAGAGGGTAGGGCAGCATTGGAACTGGCAACTACCTACGTCGAACAACAGCCTGGCGCATCAGCTGTGGATGTTATGTTTCTAAGGAAGTGGCGTGATTATGCCTTCAAGAAAACAGTTGAAGTAAAGAAGCAGAAGAAAATAACAGATTTCTTTTAATATTGCAAAGCCAAGTTTTTCATTAGTTTTAGGTTTAAGTTTATTCGTTTGGGACAATTTTATGAACCTAAAATTGTGTTCCGTACACTTGAAAATTGTCTTAAAATGTGATTTATAAATATAGATACGCTATTACAGGTTGTAATTTACATAAGTAAAAAACCGCCGGATGGTCCGGAAATTTTTTAATCTGGACAGGGATCCGGTCCCGAGGTGTCCGGATTAGAGGGAGTCGACTGTAGTTATAAAAATGAGTTAACAAGTAGTAGTGGTAAGATAGTTGAAAACGAGGTATTTAAAGGTGATATAGTGAAAATTAATAGTGATGATGAGAATATAGAGATAGTAAGAGAGAGTGAGAGAGTAATGGGAGTAGGGGGTTGTGAAGGGGTAGAAATCAGTGTTTGTAAGTTAGAGAGAGTATGAAGAGAGTTATTTTGTGGATATGGGGCAGAGGGTAAATTTTCCCCGGGTTTATTGTGAACCAAGGTGTTCACTGTTGTTGTTGAAGGGCAAGTGTCCCTTATTGGAAAATTATGTGTTTTCAAGTTGTTTTTTGAGTTTTGCGGTGTTCCTGGAAAAGCCAGGAGGTGTTTTAATGTAGTAATACCCTCTGCATGGAATGATAGAGAAAGTGTAAAATGCTGTTATGATGAGAGGTATTTTAAGAGGGAGATAGAGTTGTTTGAGGTTAGTAGAACTTATAAAGAATTGAGAGAGAGAGAGAGAGTTGATGATTATATTGAATTCTTACCTGGCGATGTAGTTAGCGCAGCAAGAGGTGATAACAATGCTGATGACTTACCTGTATATAAAATGCGGTTGCTAGTAGTAGATGATTACTATACTAAAGAAATAATAAAAGATTTAATCATAACATATGATACCAAGGGAGAATTGACCATACCAAATGTCGACAGGATTTTTGAATTAATAGTATGCAGTAATGTTTTTGAATGTAAATACTATATTGATACAATGGATAAAATTAATGATGATGGTTATTATAATCATAATAACAATATGTATTTAATAAAAAATGAATTGTGTAGATGTAAGACCAGATTATTATTCGATGATGGTGGTTAAACATGTAGTGTTCATGAACATTTAATTATGTGAGTAGGGGGTTCTGAATTTGACTGTATTATGAAATGATTTGTGGTAAACTGTAACAGATAATAATGTAGATTGTACGAGGTGTGTTCAAAAAAAGACCGAACTATTTGTGTAGCACGTCAACTAGCGCATAGAGCGAGCTGCAGAATTAAGTGCTGCTAGCGACAGGTTTTGACGCCTGAATGCCGTTTTCTGTCCCGTCACGATCTTCAGTCTTCGAGCTACACGCACTGTAGTGGGCACGGGCACACACCGTCCGGCGGATTTATAACGAAGTGAGAATGAAGATCTTAACACAACGTGTGTGTATAAAATTTTGCTGCCAATTTCGTAAAATCTTTACAGAGCTATTTCCATTGTCTTCCAAAGTTTTCATTACCATTTGCATTGGTACGCAGTTGTTGACCGATTTCAAAATGGGTCTCTTTCTGATCGTCGTCAACAAACACAGTAAGAATTTTTCAGTGATACGATACATTTAAATTTTTCTATCAAAATTTAATTTTACGATCTTAAATGGATTCTGTCAGAAAGTATCGGCATTTAAACGATGATTTACAATTACCACATCACGAGCTCTCTTCCCATGATCTTCGATATCGCTTTGATCTGCACTGGCCATTGTTTTTTCCTCTTTAAAAATTCTTAAACTAATCGTTCGCCTCATGCAGGCTTCCGCGTATGCTTAATTGAAAACCAGAATGTCTCTGAAAAGTTTTAACCCAGTTTTGCTGCAAAATTTCATACGCACACGTTGTTCTCGTGGTCTTTCTTAATCGCTTTGTCACTAATCCGCCGGCCAGCGTGTGCACGCCCCCACTCAATGCGATATACCTCAAAGACTACTGCTAATAGCGGAACACAATAAGTGGCAGTTTGTTGTCAAAAACTATCGCTAGGTGCGCGCAAAGTCGTGGCGCATCGTTTGTGTGGGCTGATGTGTTACTCAAAAAGTTTGTTCTTTTTATGAACACACCTCGTATATACTTTTGTGTTGATGTCAAATGTATTTGTGTATTACATTATGGTGTACTCTGTATTTTATGTAAACAATGTATGTATGTAACAGGAATTGATTTAATAATAATAGTAACCTTTTATCAGACTAAATAAATGATGAGAGTAATTGTGAAATTTTATAAAGTAATTAGAGTAACTTAGTGTTTTAAAAAAACTGATTGAATTAAATAATTGGAGATTAATTAATTAATTTAAAATGTTATACAGAGGAATTTTGGTGATGAATTTAAATGATTTTTCTGAGATTTAGATTATATAATAAATAGTAAATGATTAAACATAATGTATTTGGATATTGAGTTATATTGTTATTATAAGGTAAGTTATGAATTTTCTATGTAATTTTCGATGATTAACTTAATATAAAATGTTGTAAAAGATGGAGTTTGGGTGATGATTATTTCAATAAGGCATTAAGACAGTCAGAGTTAATCTTAAAAGGGTATTAGACAAAATAAGAACTTTTGGAAAACCAGTAATACAGAAACGGAGTAGTAATAGGGACACAGTAGCGAGAGTGAATGTGTGTAGAGAGAAAGTATGTAGTGAAAGTGGAGAGTAAATAGGTGAGAGCAGGGTACATACATTTTGTAGTGAGGGTAGAGGTGTAAGGAGTCCTCAACGCAAAGCGTTGTGGCGGGAAGTGAAAGTTTTAAAGAGGGCTGTGGGGTTACCTGGAAGGGCCAGGAACTGATAAGGGAATGAGCTGGTAGTGCGGGAACACATCCTATGTACAAAAAGGGTATCAGGTGCTTTGTTATAAGAGGAGAATGATTTAAGTGGAGTTAGAGAAATTAGTGTAGGTAAATATTATTGAGAGATCGGTGTCATCCTATGTAAATTCGTTAGTGGTAGAAGGAAGAAGGTGAGTAAGGTTATATCTAAATGCCCATTCAATAAATCAAATCATTATGAATGACTGAGAAGCACCCAAACCAATTAATGATGAAAATGCTAAATAGAAATTCATAGTTGAAGTGTAAAAATAAATGTAACAAGTGAAAGATTTAATAGAATTTGAAACTAAAGTAAAGCTGTAAGGTGTGTAAATTTTGGTCAAACTTAAATTTGAAATGTTTGTCTTGATGTAATAATAGCAATGTTCATTATGAGTGTTTATTATGTTGTATTATGTATTATGTAAGTGTAGGAATCTAAAACATGTAATTGTATGTTTTTAAATAGATTCCCCACTTTTGGGCGGTCTCGACCTTACCAGCCC
Organism: Magicicada septendecula; assembly: GCA_034769895.1. NCBI lineage: Eukaryota > Metazoa > Arthropoda > Insecta > Hemiptera > Cicadidae > Magicicada > Magicicada septendecula. The sequence continues at coordinate 64,665,724 of CM068373.1, read as the reverse complement.
AGACCGTGGTTTTGGATGACAATCAACTGTGGGCAGACTTATTGTAACCTGACCATGGTTGGTTGCCTATGAAATTGGTACAATCTAGAAATTAACAGGGGGTTTTAATCAGGGGAATCCACATAACTTTGGAACAGCGGCTACCACCGAATGGGGTGATAGAACCGTATTAAGGGCGTATCATTATAGTAGGATTACTGGTGTCCTCGGACTTCAGTAATGCGGAATTTTTTGTTATGCCGAAGCAAGAACGGTGTAAGCAGCGTTTGCACCCTAATAAAATTCAGTTCTTGTGGAGGCAAATGGGCGCTACAGTCCAACATCATTAAGCAATAGTGTGTGTGGAAAGGAGCTGGCCGTTACAAGCCAGGGGCATAAATAATAGAGTATTTATGCAACAAGGTTTATTTATTTATTTACACGGTTTATCCGTTAGGTGATTTACCTAATTGTAACTGGGTTATGGGGGGATATTAGATAATGATGGAGAAGGAGGTTACTAAGTTGTTAGTAACAAGTTATTGAATATTAAACTGAATTATGTTGATGTAGAAGGTGTAGTTGATCTGATGAGGTAACTAAATGATTTTGTATTGATTTAAGGAGTATTATGAAGATGCTTAACGATTGTTAAGTAAATAATTTGTTATGATGTAGTTGATTTAATGTGTTTTATACTATATAAGAATTTTATTAATGAATCTAATTATTTTGAAATGTGAATTATATAATGGAAGGTATTTGTAATGGGGAATGTTTATTTAAATTCTGATGGGAATCGGGGAAATATTTTGAATTGTGGAACAAGAGTTAACGAGAGAAGGGCATTCAGAATGTTGGTATTGAAGTTTAAATGTTTTATGTCATGTTAAATATGTATCCATGTGTATGTTAGAGGTTAAGAGAAAAAAAAACCAGTGCTTAACGCAAACCAGCGCACAGCTAAGGGGGACCAGATCAGTTAGGGATATGGTATTATACAAGGCCACTATTTGATATTTTGATTTGATGTTTCAGTGTCTGGTGATGCTGTGGCGGCGGTCCTGTGCTGGCCTGCGCGTCAGAACAGGGGCGTAAAGTGCCTGTCTGGCCTTGCGGTGTTGGGATCTCGAGAGAGAAGTCCAGTAAGGTCATTCAGGTGCGGTCACAGTCACTGGACCAGGGGGTTAAGTTAACCATGATTTTAATAAAACGTAAAGGGGGTTGTGGCAACATATCCTGACTGATCCCTTTAGGAAGTATGAGAGTGTCAATGAGAGTTTTCATGCTTCGGCATAAAACCTCTCATTGAGGGGGTATTGTAACGGGACAGTTTGGATCTACCCAGGGTAATTTGATGAAAAGAGTTCACAACATAATAAATGTAAATTTTCTTCCTAAATTATAATGACGTGGGCAGTGTGCACGAGTTGGTGTCAATGTCACCGCCAGAACGCAAGAGGTACAGTTATATGTAGTTACATGACCTGTAACCTATGTAATCAAGAGTCACGCCATATGACATCAGTGCCGAACCTTTAAAAATACGTCACTTGGAATGCAGGGCGATGCCAACCAACGGCATTGAGAACAAAAGCAGTCGGCAAATAACATCTAACTACAAGACGCGAGCCGTTTGCTCGCCTGCCGGCTGAGTACAGTTTTTCGTCTCGCCCAAAACTAAAAAGTTGTAAAAATGTGAATTAACAAAATTTCAAGTGGGCCCACTATTAAAATATATTTAAAACAAATGTAACAGTATTGAAGTAGACAGTGTTTTTTCAACTACAATAGCCGATGACAAGTGAATCGAATTAATGACAACGGACAGTGAATGAATATATGTGAAAAACCGAAAATGCGCATCAAAATGGCTTGACATCTCCTGGACAATGACAAGATAAGTAACACTCGGGGTGAAACTAAATTCTAAAAAGATTAAATAAAGCTCAATATCAGGTATTCTGATTTTAATGAAAGAAGTTTTAAATTGAGATCTCATACGGGTATGGGGTGTGTGTCTGTGAGTGAATGAAAATTAGATAATAAATAAGGAGCGCTGGTTTGCTAAAAAGATATAGTTAGTTAATGTAATAAATATCATATGGTTTTGTTTTATTTTTTTGTGAAATGTTAAACTTGCATAGATAGGAAAAAATGTATAATTAAATAATTATAAATATGGTTAATTACCAATGTTTGTAAGGTAAAAGAGTATTGTGTTGGGATGGAAAGTAAAGGGTTTAAAAATTGTTTTTCTTTTGAAGAAAGTAATTAAAGAAAAAGAAATAAAATTTAGTGTTGAAATGGAAAGAAATAATGTTAGACAGAAATAATAAATAATTCATGGGAAACAAATAAGTTATTGAGTTATTTCAGACAACCATCTTGCTTTTCAGCTCGTCCAACCTCGACCCTGGACCTGGTAAATAAATTTTCAAGATTGGTACTGAACAACATGGCGGCTACAATGCCGAAAGTTAATATTGGTAAACTAAATTTACTTATAAAATTATGTGTTAAATTAAAATGTTTCAATAGGAATTTAAAAACAAAGTCTGTGTCAAAATAAGTAACATGTTATGACGAACTGATAAAAAAAGTTGTGGACATATTTGTATGGCTTCAAAGAAAGGTGAACCTTTATGGGGAAAACATTTTCCAGGAATCATCAGTATAGTTAACACTGTAGGTTGAATGGTCTTCTGTACGTTAGCTCATTCCAATTACATGTGCAGAAGTAATGTGACTTTTCCTCTACATAAGTGGTCTCGGTATCTCCTTTCAGCCAAGAACACTTTATTGTATTCAATGAAGTACCTTGCCCACACAAAGATAAGGCATCCTCATTGGTTAAACTGAGGTCTGATAATGGGAAGACATTATTTATTAATCAAGACATGTGCATTTAATCTAAAAGTGTCCTTAATCAGACGTTGTTCTTGTGGTAACTTGTGGGTGTTTAGTCTTCATTGACTGCCAACTAGTTTTCATTTGTTTCAGGTGTTAACAAGATTAATTTATACTACATCATCTGACAAATGGAAGAGATCAAATTTGAGGACAAGGTATAAAGTTTAAAAATAAAAATATATTTTTTGCTGTTTAATGTATGTATTAAATTGATACACATGTTATATACATGTAATGTATACACATTCATTTCTTATATTAATAATAGTTTATTTATCATCATATTGATTTGTAATTAATTGCTGTACAGAATATGATTTATACATGTATTGTGTTGAGTAGGGTTCGCATTGACAATATGCATTTTCCATAACCTCCTAACTTTCAAGCAATTCTCTTCCTCCCTCATCCAATTTAGACTTGTAGACTATAAAACAGGTTAATTACCTACTGTCACGCTTTTTGTAATCCGAAAACAGGATTACTCGAGTTTCGACACATTAAGTGTCATCTTCAGATCCTCGATGAATATAAGTTAAAAATACATTTGTTGATGTATGCACATCCCGTCAGATAATAAAAACAACACAAACATAACAACAAAAATACTTAAATAATTTAACACATATTAAAACCGAGACAAAACAGAATGAAAACACGATACACGCGGCCGACGCGGACCTGCACAAGAACACGTTATGCAATAAAATCAATCGATACCGATTTGACCTTTGATAAATTTTATCGATCTGACACAGCTAGTATCTCGTTCGATATCGTGTACTCTGTTGAATAGAATATTATTTTTATGGATCGATTTTTCATTTAAGATGTGATCATAATTATCTTTAGTGGCCTTATATATTTCAAACCTTTCAAGAGTGTCCAGTTTAAGAGATTTCCTGCATTTATGTAATATATCCAAATTCTCACTAATACTTTTATGTTATGATCTTGTGAACTTAAATGTTCAGCAAATGTGGATCTTCCTATATTTGATTTAGAGCTTGGGAGGTGTTCTTTATAACTCAATTTGAACGAACGACCCGTTTCTCCTATGTAGAAATTTGAACAATCCAAACAATTAAGCCTGTATAACAATCCGAACAATTAAGCCTGTATACACCTGTACCATCGTATTCATCGAAAGACTTAATTTGATTTTTAAACTTAAGTTTGTTCTCGAGTTTATTATTTGCTTTTGAAGTCGAGAACAAACTTAAGTTTAAAAATCAAATTAAGTCTTTCGATAAATACGATGGTACAGGTGTATACAGGCTTAATTGTTCGGATTGTTCAAATTTCTACATAGGACAAACGGGTCGTTCGTTCAAATTGCGTTATAAAGAACACCTCCCAAGCTCTAAATCAAATATAGGAAGATCCACATTTGCTGAACATTTAAGTTCACAAGATCATAACATAAAAAGTATTAGTGAGAATTTGGATATATTACATAAATGCAGGAAATCTCTTAAACTGGACACTCTTGAAAGGTTTGAAATATATAAGGCCACTAAAGATAATTACGATCGCATCTTAAATGAAAAATCGATCCATAAAAATAATATTCTATTCAACAGAGTAAACGATATCGAACTAGATACTAGCTGTGTCAGATCGATAAAATTTATCAAAGGTCAAATCGGTATCGATTGATTTTATTGCATAACGTGTTCCTGCGCAGGTCCACGTCGGCCGCGTGTATCGTGTTTTCATTCTGTTTTGTCTCGGTTTTAAGGTTTTAATATGTGTTAAATTATTTAAGTATTTTTGTTGTTTTGTTTGTGTTGTTTTTATTATCTGACGGGATGTGCATACATCAACAAATGTATTTTTAACTTATATTCATCGAGGATCTGAAGATGACAATGTGTCAAAACTCTAGTACTCCTGTTTTCGGATTTCAAAACGCGTGACGGTAGGTAATTAACCTGTTTTATAGTCTTAAAACGCTTTTGGAGGCAAATACAATGTTTAAATTAGACTTGTAGTCTGTTTGTTAGTTGCAAAGTAGCTTTAAAACTTTTTTTTTTGATCTGCCAGTCCTCTGCCTTTGTGTTGACCAATTATGTCAACATACTCGTACTATTCTATCATCACTCATTTTCTTGTATTGTCCACTCTGGTAGTCCTGTCCTCTGCAAGTCTTCCTGGTATTCTCCTGAACTCCATACTTGTGACATCTCATTTCACTGTTTTGACTTGCATTGTCTCACTCCCAGTTTCTGCAGAATACATCAGTATTAGATGTATTATATGTCTTATGTTATACCTTGTATGTATTATTAGTATTGTCTAAAAGTCAATATTAGACATGTAATTGATGTACATATTGTAACGTAGCGGTTTTTGTAGAGGTTTTAGCGAAAACTTTGTATGTGGCCGATTGGGTGTTCGTCTTATTTAATTAAGCCCCAATGTTGTAAGCGCCAATCTGTAACGTACTGGTTTGAGAGTGTGTTAATGTTTCCGCCTCTCCGCAGTCGCCACTTATGAATTATAATGACCGAAGTTTAAAAATAAAGTAGTAATGTTACTCAATCTAAGCAGAAATCGAGAGTGTGTGATTTGGGTCAAGTAGAGAAGTTGTTCAGCCTTATGTTGAAGAGAGAGTAAGTACCAATTGTTTACATTTGGTTTAGACGATTTCTGAAATTTTTTCAAATTGTTCACCGTGAATTAAATCAGCTGATTGTGAGACGAGTCTCCACGTATAGTTCAACCAGACTACACAACTACCCGCTACAAAAAACATAACACATTTTTATTATTCAATATCAAATTTTCAATAATATTTATTATTTATATTATTGGTTTTTTTTTCTCTGCAGCCCAGATACAAATATCACAATCGATCTTTCCTTAATTAAAACATAATATCGACTTCATCGAGTAAATATGGAATTGTCAAAAGAAAAAAACATATATGGTTTTGTTTACCAAATTTTATCCTATTTTTAAAACATCAATCAATATATAATTCTTTTTATTTCCCCAGGGTTAAGGGTAAGTTCTTTTTGTTATGAGATGGTCAGAAATGGATAATTATACTACGTTTTACAAATACCGAAAAATATTAAAAATTTTGTTTATTTTTCGTTTAGTACGTAGTTCCAGAAATGTCCGTAAGAGAGCAGAAGGCGTTTGTTTTCATTAGAACATATGATTAATTTTGAATAGTTTTTCGTTCTATACAACCATTCGGAATGAGTTTTCTTCGTTAAATATGAAACGAAATGTTTATATTACCTCTCTTCTTACAGTTCTTACTTGAATGAAGCCTTTTCTCTGGTTATGTCCGTCTTGGGTTGTAATTTCATTACCGTCTGGCCAATATTATATCGTCAACTTGAAACATAGCGAAACTAGGCTGGATCATCAAAATGGTTTTCTTTCACTTTTTATTATGGAGTATAACCATTTAATTTTGATAAATAAGGTAGGATTATATAATGTTCATATTGCTTTTTAATTTTGTACCAATTTTGCACTTCTCCAAAGTTTCAAAAAGGATATTTTAATAGAACTGTGGTAGCATCATTTTGTCAACTCGCCAGGTTTTATTTCTCAATACTTGTTATTTTCGTCACTCTTAGTAACCCATAATATTTTTATATCTTTTTATTGGTTCTGCTATTTACTTTTTCGTATATAGGCAGTTTGTAATTATTATAAATTTATATTTTATTTACAGAAAAATAATTCTTTTTAATTTCGGTTTCTTTCCCAATTTGGTTTACATAATAGGTTTCTGTTCATTTTCTTATATAGTATTATTTTAACTTTTTATTATCATTTGATATTTAAATCTTTTATGTTTTTTAAAACGAACCCTGGGTTATCTTATACTATAACACAAATATTTGCAAAAATATAAAATTAACTTAGGTATTAAACTTGGTTGTCTACACAATATAAATATTACAATAAATTAATAAAATACAGAATCAGTTAGTAGCATTATAGTCTACATCATAGTTTATAATTCCCAAACCTACAGCACAATTCTGTAATAAGTTACCTTCACTTTCACTTTTTTACCTCAATGGGTACACTATAACTCACTTGTCACTGTATATCACTCGAATTGTTTATAATGTTTAGTGATACAATTTAATTTTGAGCTAGTTATAGGTTACCCATTTCTGACCTTTATGTTCTTACATGATTTAATTTATTGGGACCGGGTTATGTAACGTTACAATATTCAAACCTTTGTGTTTTGTCTCAAATGTTTGTTAGCCAGATAGTAAGAGCCAGGCACACAACTGACTTCTATGAGTGATGATGACTTGTATTTGAATTTTCTTATCTGACCACCCGCTCCTGTGCGAAGTGGGGGAAGCCCAAAATTCACCATTTATTGCACACTTTTAATGTTGTAACCGTTAGCTATACAATTGCTTCCTTCTGATTTTATGTACACGACCTATCTGTTCATGGGGAGTGAGGTTAACCCTTCTTACTAAGCCACTGCTCTCAAGATTAGTTATAAACAAGTCAGTCAAGGACACTGTAGGAATGCTGGTTTTTACTGTATAATTAACAAACTATTAATGTAGGAAGTGTGTTAATAAGTTTACACTACAGTAGACAGATAATTAATTAGATTTGAGTTAATTAAATTGTTATCTTACTTTAACATCATTAAAATTCATTATCTCCTCATCATAACTAATAATCTTTAATGCAACAATATATGATGGAAATCCGTTTGAAACATGGCTTTTTGTAGATAAGATCATTTATCCTTTCATATACCTTACAGGTATATACTAGGGCAATTTGAAAAGTTCATGGCCTAATAATAAAAGACTTACCAGTATTTTTTCGTTTTGGAATCACTTTTCATATTTCAGCATAGTCTCCATGTAGTTGAACACATTTGGTTTAGTGATGCTCCAGTGCTTTTATCCCATTCAGAAGTTTGATTGTTCTAGGTCCTCTGATAACTGTGTACAGCCGCTTTCCGTCATCTCCAGAAAAATCACTCCCTTCCCAGGGAATTTCTGAGTTTTGGGAATAATTAAAATTAAATAGAGCTAAATCAGGCGAGTGAGTGTGATGTTGCAACAGACTGTATTTCAGCTCAGCGATTTTTTGTCTTAAAAACAATACTTGTCTGAGGTCTTCCATTATCCTACTACAAAATCAGCTGTTTATGTACTAAACCTGGCCCTTTTTTACAAGTATTTTCATTTATTTGGTCTAAAAGGTTAGAATATCACTCTTTATTTTTTGGCACATCCATGATAATCTCTTAACAACATTCTCTTCGCCACTCAGAAAATCAAGTCATACCTTTCCAACAGATAAAATTGACTTTCCTTTTTTTTGTTTACATGACTGTAATTAACAATACTGCAGACCAACGTGTTGCTTTACAACTGTTCATGAGGAAAATGTGGTGTCACCTGATGTGTCTGACATGTATCTCAGACTCTTCCTATCTTCTTCTTCTTTTTCTGTTCCTGAACCACCTTCTTTATCTGTGAGAGCTTACAGCGTCCCACAACCGAACAGTCAACCTGGGTAGAGATTGTCAACGATAGAGAAGCGTATGCAGAGTGAAACACGGAGTGGAGTAGTGGGGGGAGTGGGTATACCTACCAATGTTGTTGTGTACCCCCACCTTTCTCCCTACTGGCGCAAATTGAGCTTCTCTAACGTTGACAATCTCTACTCAAGACACTTGCCTTCCTCTGCAGTACTTCCCACTCACTGGGCGCCCATCAGCAAAGTCATTACTGGGTCTCAACCAATAGTGACCCACCACACTGTCTCATCTTCAGAAACCTCTCCATTCACCCATTGTTTCCAGAACCTGTTCGTTTTTGTTTTCTAATTACTTTGTCCATCCAGTATATTTTTAATATTCTCCTACAGCAGCAGTTTCCAGATGCTGTGGTTGTGTCTTTCACTATTCCCTATTGTCTAGGTTTCACATGCAGCTTCTATAATAGCATACTGCAAACATATAATTTGAGGAATTTCTTCTTAATTTAGAATCCAGTATTTGACAGTAGCAATTTGTTTCTCCATTTGGCCTGTGCTCTGACACTGATTCCTCTCAGTTATCTTTACCAGTTTTAATATTTTCCTATTTTTGTTCCTGATTCTCCTCTTACCCCGAATAATTGTTTATAATATTCAATAGTGTTCTCAATTTACCAAACTTGTTTTCTGTGAGTAGAAACCATACCATGAGTATCTCTTAACTCTTATACTCTCCATGAAATGTTATTACGGTCTTGAACATCTTTATGGTTTCCTTTACAGCCTCTTATAAAGCATTCTTGTATAATGGTAATGAATTTGTATAAAAGTAAATTTTAATTCCTTGTTATTTGTAGGATGTTTTAAGGGTCAGTGTAAAGAAAGAAGCAGATCCAGAAGAGGCTGAGACTGAACAGGTAATGTGCATAACAATTATTTAGCCCATAGCTAATGTGTTAGGTTATTCCATGTCATGTATCACTATAGATTTGGATCACATTTGTTTGTAGATATGTAATTAAAAATCAACAGAATACAGAAACTGTATCGTAGTGTTGTATACATATAAACTACTTGAGATTAAGTAAGTAAAATCACAGACTCGTGTGAGCTCATCCACGCACACTCACCATGTAGGTACAGAGTATGGATATTTATTGCAAAAATTGATAGGTGATTCTGTATACTTCATATTTAGTACTGATCACCACTTTATATAGTACTCTATAAATCACTGAGAAGACAAAGTAAATTTTATAATTGTTCAATTTACAGGTTGTATTCCCAGTTATAAATTCTGTCGTAAAAGGAGAACTGCATGTAAAAGAAGAAATCATCATAGAAGAGAATGAACAGTTTGTTGATCAGGTATTATACATAGTTATAAATTTGTTTATAGTAACAAGCATTTATTGTTATAAAGAACGACATTGTTGTATCATGGCACATCCATGACAATCTCTTAACAACATTATCTTAGCCACTCAGAAAATCAAGTTATACCTTTCCAACAGACAAAATTGACTTTCCTTTTTTTTGTTTACGTGACTGTAATTAACAATACTGTAGACCAACATGTAGCTTTACAGCTGTTCATGAGGCAAATGTGGTGTCTCCTGATGTGTCTTACATGTTTCTCGGAGTCTTCGTATCTTCTTCTTTGACTCTTCCTGAACCACCTTCTTTATCTGTGAGAGCTTACAGCGTCCCACAACCGAACAGTCATCCTGGGTACTCTATTCTCTGCCTACCTCTGCGGTACTTCCCACTCACTGGGCGCCCATCAGCAAAGTCATTACTGGGTCTCAACCAATTGTGAACCACCACACTGTCTCATATTCACAAACCTCTCCACTCACCCATTGTGTCAAGAACCTGTTAATTTTCGTTTTCTAATTACTTTGTCCATCCAGTATGTTTTTAATATTCTACTACAGCAGCAGTTTTCAAATGCTGTGGTTGTGTCTTTCACTTTTCCCTATTGTCTATGTTTCACATGCAGCTTCTATAATAGCATGCTGCAAACATTTAATTTGAGGAATTTCTTCTTAATTTAGAATCCAGTAATTGACAGTAGCAAATTTGTTTCTCCATTTGGCCTGTGCTCTGACACTGATTCCTCTCAGTTATCTTTACCAGTTTTAATATTTACCTATGTTTGTTCCTGATTCTCCTCTCCCACCTAATAATTTTTTATAATATTCAATAGTGTTCTCAATTTACCTTGTTTTCTGTGAGTAGAAACCATACCATCAGTAACTCTTAACTCTTAAACTCTCCATGAAATGTTATTACGGTCTTGACCATCTTTATGGTTTCCTTTACAGCCTCTTATAAAGCATTCTCGTATAATGGTAATGAATTTGTATAAAAGTAAATTTTAAGTCCTTGTTATTTGTAGGATATTTTAACTGTCAGTATAAAGAAAGACGCAGATGCAGAAGAGGCTGAGACTGAACAGGTTATGTGCATAACCATTATTTAGGCCATAGCTAATGTGTTAGGTTGTTCCATGTCATGTACCACTAGAGATTTGGATCACATTTGTTTGTTGATATGTAATTAAAAATTAACAGAAATCACAGACTGTATCATAGTGTTGTATATACATAAACTACTTGAGTTTAAGTAAGTAAAATCACAGACACGTGAGAGCGCGTGCGCGCACACACCATGTAACTACAGATTATGGATATTTATTGCAAAAATTGTTAGGTGATTCTATATACTTCATATTTAGTACTGATCACCTCTTTATATAGTACTCTATAAATCACTGAGAAGACAAAGTATATTTTATAATTGTTCAATTTGCAGGATGTATTCCCAGTTATAAATTCTGTCGTAAAAGGAGAACTGCATGTAAAAGAAGAAAACATCATAGAAGGGAATGAACAGTTTGTTGATCAGGTATTATACATAGTTATAAATGTGTTTGTAGTAACTAGCATTTATTGTTATAATGCACGACATTGCTGTATCATGGCACATCCATGATAATCTCTTAACAACATTCTCTTAGCCACTCAGAAAATCAAGTCACATACCTTTCGAACAGACAAAATTGTCTTTCCTTTTTTTTTTGTTTACATGACTGTAATTAACAATACTGCAGACCAACATGTTGCTTTACAGCTGTTTATGAAGCAAATGTGGTGTCACCTGATGTGTCTGACATGTTTCTCGGACTCTTCATATCTTCTTCTTTGACTTCCTGAACCACCTTCTTTATCTGTGAGAGCTTTCAGCATCCCACAAGTCTCTGCTTTCCTCTGCAGTACTTGCCACTCACTGGCCGCCCATCAGCAAAGTCATTACTGGGTCTCAACCAATAGTGACCCACCACACTGTCTCATCTTCAGAAACCTCTCCATTCACCCATTGTTTCCAGAACCTGTTCGTTTTTGTTTTCTAATTACTTTGTCCATCCAGTATATTTTTAATATTCTCCTACAGCAGCAGTTTCCTGATGCTGTGGTTGTGTCTTTCACTATTCCCTATTGTCTAGATTTCACATGCAGCTTCTATAATAGCATACTGCAAACGTAATTTGAGGACGTAGGCTTTTACGGCCGGTGTCACTATAATTATTTATAACTTCCGGGCTGAAAGGCCGTGGTCGAATACTTGATGTTCTGCAGCTAGACGTTTCCGCCACACTACCGGTGGCCATCTTCAGTAGCAAAAATGTTCGTAATAGGTGGTATGCTGAACAAGTCGCCCAATGAACTGGGAGCAAGCAACAGTGAGAGAAGGCTACGTTGTTTCTATTTATAACTTTTTGGCCGCTTAAGGTGTATAACGCGAGACAATCAGAAGCCAGCTCATCATTCTCCACTCTGGTTGGCCATGGAAAATAAACCATGCCAGACACTATTTAAGGTGATGCTTTCACCTCGGCGGTTCATGGCGACGGACACATTCTTATGGATATGGATGGACTCCAGATGCAGGCGAGTGAAGTAACACCGGACAGAAGACAACACCCGGGCTTCATCAAACAGTACCCGGTGATCGTCGTGGGAAAAAGCGTGTTCAGCAACTGCGGACTTCTCCGGCTGGCCCAGGCGGCAGTATCTCCGATGTTCTGAGAGGCGCGTTCGGACACTACTTTGTGGTGCCAATGTATACCTGGCCACACGTACAAGGAATACTGTACACGCCGCACGAAGAGAGCGGATCCCTGGCGTCTTTTACCGGTCGCAGGAACTGATACGGTCTTTCAGCCCGGAAGTTTTAAATAATTATAATTTGAGGAATTTCTTCTTAATTTAGAATACAGTATTTGACAGTAGCAGTTTGTTTCTCCATTTGGCCTGTGGTCTGACACTGATTCCTCTCAGTTATCTTTACCAGTTTTAATATTTTCCTATTTTTGCTGCTGATTCTCCTCTTACCCCTAATAATTTTTTATAATATTCAATAGTGTTCTCAATTTACCAAACTTGTTTTCTGTGAGTAGAAACCATACCATCAGTAACTCTTAACTCTTATACTCTCCATGAAATGTTATTACGGTCTTGAACATCTTTATGGTTTCCTTTACAGCCTCTTATAAAGCATTCTTGTATACTGGTAATGAACTTGCATAAAAGTAAATTTTAAATCCTTGTTATTTGTAGGATGTTTTAAGGGTCAGTGTAAAGAAAGAAGCAGATCAAGAACAGGCTGAGACTAAACAGGTTATGTGCATAACCATTATTTAGCCCATAGCTAATGCGTTAGGTTGTTCTATGTCATGTACCACTAGAGATTTGGATCACATTTGTTTGTAGATATGTAATTAAAAATCAACAGAATAGAGAAACTGTATCATAGTGTTGTATACATATAAACTACTTGAGATTAAGTAAGTAAAATCACAGACTCGTCCGAGCTCATCCATGCACACACACCATGTACGTACAGAGTATGAATATTTATTGCAAAAATTGATAGATGATTGTATATACTTCATATTTACTACTGATCACCTCTTTATATAGTACTCTATAAATCACTGAGAAGACAAAGTAAATTTTATAATTGTTCAATTTGCAGGATGTATTCCCAGTTATAAATTCTGTCGTAAAAGGAGAACTGCATGTAAAAGAAGAAATCATCATAGAAGAAAATGAACAGTTTGTTGATCAGGTATTATACATAGTTATAAATTTGTTTATAGTAACAAGCATTCATTGTTATAAAGAATGACATTGTTGTATCGTGGCACGTGCATGTTAAACTCTTAACAACATTCTCTTAGCCACTCAGAAAATCAAGTTATACCTTTCCAACAGACAAAATTGACTTTCTTTTTTTTTGTTTACATGACTGTCATTAACAATACTGTAGACCAACATGTAGCTTTACAGCTGTTCATGAGGCAAATATGGTGTCCCCTGATTTGTCTGACATGTTTCTCAGTGTCTTCGTATCTTCTTCTTCTATTTCTGTTCCTGAACCACCTTCTTTATCTGTGAGAGCTTACAGCGTCCCAAACCGAACAGTCATCCTGGGTACTCTTAGTCTCTGCCTACCTCTGCGGTACTTCCCACTCACTGGGCGCCCATCAGCAAAGTCATTACTGGGTCTCAACCAATTGTGACCCACCATACTGTCTCATCTTCAGAAACCTCTCCATTCGCCCATTGTGTCCAGAACCTGTTAATTTTTGTTTTCTAATTACTTTGTCCATCCATTATGTTTTTAATATTCTACTACAGCAGCAGTTTCCAGATGCTGTGGTTGTTATCTTTACCAGTTTTAATATTTACCTATGTTTGTTCCTGATTCTCCTCTTCCCCCTAATAATTTTTTATAATATTCAATAGTGTTCTCAATTTACCTTGTTTTCTGTGAGTAGAAACCATACCATCAGTAACTCTTTAACTCTTATACTCTCCATGATATGTTATTACGTTCTTGACCATCTTTATGGTTTCCTTTACAGCCTCTTATAAAGCATTCTCGTATAATGGTAATGAATTTGTATAAAATTAAATTTTAAGTCCTTGTTATTTGTAGGATATTTTAACTGTCAATGTAAAGAAAGATGCAGATGCAGAAGAGGCTGAGACTAAACAGGTTATGTGCATAATCATTATTTAGGCCATAGCTTATGTGTTAGGTTGCTCCATGCCATGTCAGAGATTTGGATCACATTTGTTTGTTGATATGTAATTAAAAATTAACAGAAATCACAGACTGTATCATAGTGTTGTATACATATAAACTACTTGAGATTAAGTAAGTAAAATCACAGACTCGTGCGAACTCGTGCGCGCACACACACCATGTAGGTACAGAGTATGTATATTTATTGCAAAAATTGATAGATGATTCTATATACTTCATATTTAGTACTGATCACCTCTTTATATAGTACTCTATAAATCACTGAGAAGACAAAGTAAATTTTATAATTGTTCAATTTGCAGGATGTATTCCCAGTTATAAATTCTGTCGTAAAAGGAGAACTGCATGTAAAACAAGAAATCATCATAGAAGAAAATGAACAGTTTGTTGATCAGGTATTATACATAGTTATAAATTTGTTTATAGTAACAAGCATTTATTGTTATAAAGAACGACATTGTTGTATCATGGCACATCCATGATAATCTCTTAACAACATTCTCTTAGCCACTCAGAAAATCAAGTTATACCTTTCCAACAGACAAAATTGACTTTCCTTTTTTGTTTGTTTCATGACTGTAATTAACAATACTGTAGACCAACATGTAGCTTTACAGCTGTTCATGAGGCAAATATGGTGTCTCCTGATGTGTCTGACATGTTTCTCAGAGTCTTCGTATCTTCTTCTTTTTCTGTTCCTGAACCACTTCTTTATCTGTGAGGGCTTACAGCGTCCCACAACCGAACAGTCATCCTGGGTACTCTTAGTCTCTGCCTACCTCTGCGGTACTTCCCACTCACTGGGCGCCCATCAGCAAAGTAATTACTGGGTCTCAACCAATTGTGACCCACCACTGTCTCATCTTCAGAAACCTCTCCATTCACCCATTGTGTCCAGAACCTGTTAATTTTTGTTTTCTAATTACTTTGTTCATCCAGTATGTTTTTAATATTTTACTACAGCAGCAGTTTTCAAATGCTGTGGTTGTGTCTTTCACTTTTCCCTATTGTCTAGGTTTCACATGCAGCTTCTATAATAGCATGCTGCAAACATTTAATTTGAGGAATTTCTTCTTAATTTAGAATCCAGTATTTGACAGTAGCAAAATTGTTTCTCCATCTGGCCTGTGCTCTGACACTGATTCCTCTCAGTTATCTTTACCAGTTTTAATATTTACCTATGTTTGTTCCTGATTCTCCTCTTCCCCCTAATAATTTTTTACAATATTCAATAGTGTTCTCAATTTACCTTGTTTTCTGTGAGTAGAAACCATACCATCAGTAAGTCTTAACTCTTAACATCATTATCTCTTAACTCTTATGCTGTCCATGAAATGTTATTACGGTCTTGACCATCTTTATGGTTTCCTTTACAGCCTCTTATAAAGCATTCTCGTATAATGGTAATGAATTTGTATAAAAGTAAATTTTAATTCCTTGTTATTTGTAGGATGTTTTAACTGACAGTATAAAGAAAGAAGCAGATCCAAAAGAGGCTGAGACTGAACAGGTTATTGTCATATCCATTATTTAGCCCGTAGCTAATGTGTTAGGTTGCTCCATGTCATATAGCACTAGAGATTTGGATCACATTCGTTTGTAGATATGTAATTAAAAATCAACAGAATACAGAAACTGTATCATAGTGTTGTATACATATAAATTACTTGAGAGTAAGTAAGTAAAATCACAGACTCGTGCGAGCTGGTGTTTGCACTCACCATGTAGGTACAGAGTATGGATATTTATTGCAAAAATTGATAGGTGATTCTATATATTTCATATGTAGTACTGATCACCTCTGTATATAGTACTCTATAAATCACTGAGAAGACAAAGTAAATTTTATAATTGTTCAATTTGCAGGATGTATTCCTAGTTATAAATTCTGTCGTACAAGGAGAACTGCATGTAAAAGAAGAAATCATCAAAGAAGAGAATGAACAGTTTCTTGATCAGGTATTATACATAGTTATAAATTTGTTTATAGTAACAAGCATTTATTGTTATAATGAACAGCATTGTTGTATCATGGCACATCCATGATAATATCTTAACAGCATTCTCTTAGCCACTCAGAAAATCAAGTCATACCTTTCCAACAGACAAAATTGTCTTTCCTTTTTTTTGTTTACATGACTGTAATTAACAATACTGTAGACCAACATGTAGCTTTACAGCTGTTCATGAAGCAAATGTGGTGTCTCCTGATGTGTCTGACATGTTTCTCAGAGTCTTCGTATCTTCTTCTTCTTTTTCTGTTCCTGAACCACCTTCTTTATCTGTGAGAGCTTACAGCGTCCCACAACCGAATAGTCATCCTGGGTACTCTTAGTCTCTGCCTACCTCTGCGGTACTTCCCACTCACTGGGCGCCCATCAGCAAAGTTATTACTGGTCTCAACCAATTGTGACCCACCACACTGTCTCATCTTCACAAACCTCTCCATTCACCCATTGTTTCCAGAACCTGTTCGTTTTTGTTTTCTAATTACTTTGTCCATCCAGTATATTTTTAATATTCTCCTACAGCTGCAGTTTTCAAATGTTGTGGTTGTGTCTTTCACTTTTCCCTATTGTCTAGGTTTCACATGCAGCTTCTATAATAGCATGCTGCAAACATATAGTGCGACAGTACAAATAAGTGATGTACTGAGCAGTGAATATAAAAATTTAATTATACCTAATAAACTGTAAATAAGTAATAATGTATTAGAAATTAGCATGTCAGGGATTGCAAGCTTGGATCAGACAAAAATATGAACAGGTGTTTGGACCTGATTCGACGTGCACACACACACACACACACACACACACACACACACACACACACACACACACACACACACACACACACACACACACACACACACACACACACACACACACACACACACACACACACAAATATAACTGAAAGTGTGTACACCAGTATTTTGCTAGTGTGTGTGAACACAGGTCTATGCAGGCGAGTTTACCACCCCAAGATGAATAATTGCGTAATTACTGTTTTTCCATAATTATTCATAAACTATAATTAAGGAGTAAAATCCAAAAACACAATAAAATGTAATAAAATTTACTAAATACTGTGTACGAAAACCACGTAAAAAAGACACCGTACAAGTGTAGTAGTGAAATAACTGTGTACAAATCGTAAGGGTTAAGTTGCAATGTCCAAAATTACAGTGAACATGTGTTGTGAAAATAGTTATAAGATGAGTATAAGAGTATACTTACAGGACTCTGCAATTCGCAGAAATATAAGAAATAGCGAAATTGACAAAGAGTGGGGGAACTGAACCCAGAGACAGTTTCTGACATGTCGATTTCGTACAACTGCAGGTGTTGACCAAGACATGGGTATAAATAGGACACACACGCTACAGTGGTTCTCTTTCTTAAATCACCCACAGTGCAGCGGGAGCTTCTGCCCATCCGCACAGAATATTTAAATTTTTGTAAATAGTTTCATCCTTCCAGTTACATACAGTTATGTAACTGGATTGTAAAACAAACAATTTTTAAGTAATAACAAAATTACATAAGAATATCCACATAAGAAGATCAATTAACGTCCGAAACAGCACGAGGAGAAGTTCCAGAGAGCGATACGACATTGGACAGAGAGAGAGTCGACGCTGGACAAGAGGAGAAGAGCGAGGCGGCGGTGGACAAGAGAGAGACGATGCTGGACAAGAGAGGCGATGCTGGACAAGAGAGAAAACGATGCTGGACAAGAGAGGCGACGCTGGACAAGAGAGAAAACGATGCTGGACAAGAGGAGAAGATGCTGAAGTTCGAGACGAGGACGATTACGGAGGGATCCAATGATTGAATATGATTGACGACAATAAGGTGATAAACAACTTATTTATCTCTTAATCGAACAATTAACTCAAAGACAATTAAAGACATTCTTGTTCTATTTAAAAGTAAGAGCCAATGTTTATTGTAAATTAGAATTAAAATCATAGATGTTATTGAAGTAAGATTAACGTAAACAAGAGCTCAAATTAGTATTGAAATGAAAAGAATACAAAGCATTTAAGTAAAAATTAGCGTTTGGTCTAAATCAGTACTGAGAAACAAAAGATAAATTCAGTAAGTATTGATATTTTTGAGTTACATTACAATATATAAGAAGATGTTTAAATATTGATATTTTGAAACACACTAATTGACTGAGTAGTCTGGATATGAGATTTTTCTTTAATACAATAATTAGTAGAATAGAATATTTAGTCAGTAAGGATGTATATAGCATAAGCCTTACGGCATAATAACAAAATAATAACGAATGTTTTAAGTCGAAGTAAGTGCCATGTGCACAATTTTATTAATATCAAATAAATTTGAAATACCATTACAAGTTACATAGAGTTCTTATTGCAGATACACCTGAAACCCAAATTAACTTATATTTATTGTTACATAAATTGTCGCTTCCAACGTGGAGCATCACAAATTTAAAGTATATTATATTTGTAATGTTACATCGTTACATTTATTTGTTGCTCCAAGATCGTGGGGCTATTCAAATTAAATTACATGTAAATTTATACACATACAACATAAATTATACACCTTACGTACAGAGTTATATTGTTACATGAACGTATTTGTCGTCCATGAACGTATGGCCCGATCCCCACCATTTAACTATTACAATTTTTTTATATAGCTAAATGGTTGCTCTAAAATATAAGAGTGTGTTAAATGAAAAATGTATTATATGTAATAATTATTTATATTAAAAAGTAACTGAATGTAATGTTAATTGTTGTGTAATAACACAGCTGGCGCCCACAAATAATATTGTTTGTCTATGTAACAGGTGTAACTGTAATGAGTATTAATAATAACTATTAATAAAAATAAAGAAATAAATAAATAAGTAGGGAACGGTTATCAATAATAATTGTTAAAGAATTACTACTAAATAAATATTTTAATAATAATTCACCATGGCAATATCAGGAAGTTTAAGTATGGGAGAAGCACTTCAAGCTATGATGCAAACCGTATTTGGTGAAGTAGAGAACAAACAAACAGAAAAAGTAAAAGAAAATAATATTAGAACGCAAATAGAAGAGTTAACAGAATTTTTTACAAAACAGACCGAAAAATTAAGAGAAGAAAGGAAAGCAAAAGAGGAATTAGTAGAAAGAATTGACGATTCTAATACGCACATTGCGGCAGTAGAATATAACTTTGACTCTTCCTGAACCACCTTCTTTATCTGTGAGAGCTTACAGCGTCCCCTGGGTACTCTAGTCTCTGCCTACCTCTGCGGTACTTCCCACTCACTGGGCACCCATCAGCAAAGTCATTACTGGGTCTCAACCAATAGTGACCCACCACACTGTCTCATCTTCACAAACCTCTCCATTCACCCATTGTGTCCAGAACCTGTTAATTTTTGTTTTCTAATTACTTTGTCCATCCAGTATATATGTTTAATATTCTACTACAGCAGCAGTTTTCAAATGCTGTGGTTGTATCTTTCACTTTTCCCTATTGTCTAGGTTTCACATGCAGCTTCTATAATAGCATGATGCAAACATTTAATTTGAGGAATTTCTTCTTAATTTAGAATCCAGTATTTGACAGTAACAAATTTGTTTCTCCATTGGCCTGTGCTCTGACACTGATTCCTCTCAGTTATCTTTACCAGTTTTAATATTTACCTATTTTTGTTCCTGATTCTCCTCTTCCCTCTAATAATTTTTTATAATATTCAATAGTGTTCTCGATTTACCTTGTTTTCTGTGAGTAGAAACCATACCATCAGTAACTCAACTCTTAACATCAGTAACTCTTAACTCTTATACTCTCCATGAAATGTTATTACAGTCTTGAACATCTTTATGGTTTCCTTTACAGCCTCTTATAAAGCATTCTCGTATAATGGTAATGAATTTGTATAAAAGTTAATTTTAATTCCTTGTTATCTGTAGGATGTTTCAATGGTCAGTGTAAAGAAAGAAGCAGATTCAGAAGAGGCTGAGACTGAACAGGTAATGTGCATAACCATTATTTAGCCCATAGCTAATGTGTTAGGTTGTTCCGTGTCATGTACCACTAGAGATTTTGTAGCGGGTCATTTTTGGGTATTTTTTATTTTAACCGTATGGGGCCTTTATATATTTTTACTTATTTCATTTTCGGGCGGGCTTGTATAAAATATTGTAAAACCGTATTATTGTGCAACGTATTTGTCCGTATAACAGAACAGTGTTAAGCAACAATTTGAAACAAAAGCATAGACGCAGTTCGTTGTTGAGCAATGCGGCTGAAGAATTTGCCCCCTTCAAAATTCGCAGAACTTTGCAGGTGTGTCGACACACAGGCGCGAATACCCACGCAAACGCGCTCAAAAGGACGCTCTGACTAAAAACTCAAGATGGCCAGAGTGTAAAAAATATTCATCATCTTCTCCAAGATTAACAGGAAGTACGGCCCAGAGACCGCCTACTATCAATGACGTCAGCAGAGCCAAAGCCAATATCGTACTTTGGTACACTGAATATACCTCAATATTCCATATATAAAATGGTTACCTAACAGCAAATGAGCAATGAGCGACGAAAACTTAGTGGCAGTGAACAACAATTCCCGCCAGAGAAAGGAAGATGTACCCGTTACGTTCTCGGT
Organism: Magicicada septendecula; assembly: GCA_034769895.1. Classification (NCBI taxonomy): domain Eukaryota; kingdom Metazoa; phylum Arthropoda; class Insecta; order Hemiptera; family Cicadidae; genus Magicicada; species Magicicada septendecula. Next base: position 64,644,560 of record CM068373.1, on the reverse strand, counting down.
GACAGCGGCAGTCGACTAACAACCTACGCCATGCGTGGCTGCTATCAGTTTTGTGCCCGGGCAAAGTTTCATATTTTTTTCCATAAGTCGGCCGACGAAATAATTATGTGAGTCTCCAAAACACAGATTACAGTGCATCTAGTGACAATGAATAATTAGTGAACTTGATTCAATACTACCAGCTTATAAAAATCCGGAGTATGAAAGACTGTAGTAAACGCAACACGTGGTCGGGGAGTACGACGCCACATACGTAATGTTACCTAACAAAGACTTATCGTGTAATTTCCATATAAATGGGTTTTTGTATTAATACGGGGTGTTAAGAATGTGAGTAGTGAATGAGCAGGCTGGGCTATTTTAAAGTAAGTAAGTAGTAGAAGTTAAGCATAGTACGTAAGCTGTAGGAGTTACACAATTTTTAAAACATGTAAACCTATAAATATGAAATTGGAAATTTTATAAATGGAGAACTGATAGATTCAATATTTCTGATTAATAAACGAAAATGATTTCTCTTCCAGTAAATTGAGAGTTAGTTTCTTTCAAAACCTTAGTTCGTTTTATGTGCTGTCATAGTTCGTCGAACGAAATGGGTTTACCTCCACTACACGATCCGGCCAGATCCAAGTCGTAAGGGAAGTGGGAGTTTTGAATTTGAATAAAATATAAAAATATACCGGAAAATAAAAGTTACAATGGTACCGCGTGACCAGGATGTAATATAACAAAAAAGTTATTGCACCGGCCTACATTTGACAGTACATTGAACGGAGTACGGTTGCGAAAGCAAAATTGTAGTGATGTAAACTTACGTAATTATGATAAAAGGGTGATTTTAGGTATGTTGTAATATCAGTTTTGAAAAAAGATTAATCATTGGTAGTTGTTACGTAAGACAAAATAGATTAAATAAAAATGTCCGAGAATACAGAAAAAAGTAGTATAAGAAATTCAATTATGAGTGAAAGTGGCCTTGAGTCGCAATCGCTGGATGAAAGTGGTATGTTGAGGGGGAGACGGGTGCTGTTACAGAAACAGCTGGCGGCAGTAAAGTAATAGTCCATTCAACCCCGATTGCTTCTCAACCACAAGTAAACGAAACAGATGTTGACTCTGGGATTCAGTTGACCCCAGTTTCAACTAAACAGAATAAACAATCAGAGGAAACTGATATAATGAGTTTCTTACGAAATAAATTTGACATGTTAAATAGTCGTTTTGAAGGATTAAATAAACGTTTTGATAACAATGAAATAATTTTAAAGAAGATGAAAAGTGATTTTAACTATAAATTAGACCAATTAACGAATGATTTTAATGAACAGAAAATAAAATGCGAACAGCAGAATATCCAAAACGAGATTAATTTTAAAGCAATTAAAGACCAGAATATGCAGTTACAGCAGAATATAAATGTGAAATTTGTTGAGTTGATAAATAATATACAAGACAAGAATGTATGTCTTGAAAATGCCAATGAAATGACTAGAAACAGTGTGAATAAAGTAGAATCAAGTACGAGTAATACAAACGAAAGTTGTAATGACAATGTTGTATTGAGTAAAGAATTAATAAATAATAATGATGTTGTTGAAAATAATGAGAGTAATAAGGTAATATCTGAGAGTACTGAGGAGTTTGTAGAATGTGATTATGAGATGTTAATGTGTGTTAATGAGTTGGAGAGAGAGTGGAAAGAGAGCTATATTACAGGTATGGAACAGGGGGTAAATTGTTTACGAGGTAGAATGGGGGGTGAAGGAAGACCTTCACGTATATATTGTGTAGACAAGTGTGCTACAAATAATTGTTTTTTGAAGTTTTTTGTTTTTCCTGGAGAAGTCAGGAAAGATTTAATTGAATTTATACCCTCTGTCTGTAATATTTTTGAGAGTGTGATTTGGGGTCATGAGGAGAGAGATGTAAACAGAGAATTGTATGTTAGTAAAGAAACAGAATTATATAACTTAAATAGAAAGTATGATGAATGGAAGGAAAGTTTAGAAGTATGTGTGAATGATAACGACTACAATGATTTAATAAAAATGATTAACCCAATAGTTAATGAAGTTAATGATGGAGACTTGACAAAAATACCTGACGTAGACTGGTTTAACGAGTATTTGAATAAGTTGATTGAAGTTAGTTTTTCTGGTTACAACACACAAAACAGTCATTTGTGTGCTGATAAAATTGAACAATGTTATGTAGAACCAAGGTTGATTTGGAACGATGGAGGCTAAACTATAAACAATCAATGGACAATTTTAAATATATTGTTTTATGGTTTTTTGACCTCGCAACCTTGAACATTGAAGTGTGATATGACTAAATAAATAAGGATGCAGATTTGTAAATAAATGTTTAGTAAGTTTATTTGTGTGTATTGTAGAATGTTAAGTAAACAATGTGTGTGTAGATGATTGTTGTGATGATAATAATAATATTAATATTTTGCAGCTTAAACAAATAACAAAAATAATTTGGAAGAAGATAACTATTGTACTTGGTGAAAGTAATTAAAAATGTACTCAATAGTTGATTTGATTAAAATAATTTGAAATGTTTTAAATATTTTGATTAATTCAAAGATTATATAATTGAATTTTTTGATGAATTTAAATGGTTTAACGAGAAGTGAAGTTGGTAATTAAATGATGAATTGTTGATTTGAAATAACTTTTTGTTAAATGTTTCAGAGGTTACTTGGAGTAGTGGTGTATGGTGTATATAGTTGTGTATGTCAATATATGAATTATGGACTGTAAGTATAAAATTTTTATGATACAAGTCAAGTATAATAAAATGTACACAAATGTTTAACTTAATGGAACGAATTTTAACTTCAATAATGAAAATAACTTGAGATAATGATTTAAAGGGTAATAATAACTGAGATATGATGAAAAATAAATATTAATAATGAATTTGAAAATTTTAAGTAATCTAATTGTAGAAAGTTATGAAGGATGATTAATGATTGATGATGGATGAAGATGTCACATTAGAATGTTGTATATAAAAATTCTATTAATTAGCTAGTAAGTGGCTATTGAGGGGGTGGCCTGTGCTCTCTTAGATAGCGAAATGGGTTGGGGGTATCAGTGAGTGTTACCTCCATCGGAGGCCAAAATGGCGATAAATGTGCGGCACACCTTATCCATGTAAAGTAAAAATTTTACACACATTACTAAATGACCGTGTCGCACATAATAGTATTGATGTATAACAGGCAGTGAAATGAAAGTTTAGATTTCCTCGACTTTTCGGGCGGTTACTGTCTTACCAGCACTAACCGTGGTTTTGGCTAGCGGTCAGCTATGGTCATATCAAGTCCCTTGACCATAGCTGACTTGAAATTGGTACAGATTTGAAATTCATTGGGGGGTGACAATTAGAGGAAATCTTCCCGGAACTATGGAACAGCGGCTGCCACTCTGCCCGCCTTGGGGTAGCAAGACAGGTGGTAGAACCGTCTTAAGGGTGTATGATTATAGAACGAGAACATGATGATGTTCACTATGTTTAAAACTTAATAGCGGAAGCAGAGACACGGAGAGGTAAAACCCTGCTCCAAAATATACAGTCTCTGTGGAAGCGAAAAGGCGCCACAGTCTTACATAATTTGAAATAGTGTGTGTGGCTGGGAGTTGACTCAAACGAATGACGAACTTAAATTGTATATCATAAAGAAATTTTTGCTCATTCAAAGTTTGATCAAATAAAAAATATTTGCACTCTGCTCAAATAACTAGATGCTCATATTGTCAATACAAGTTGTCCATACTATAATTTTAATTGTATTATTTTATTGTTGTCTGTTAGATAAGCATTGATGAGAATATGTATTTTCATTATGTGTGTATTTAGCTAATAATTAAATCGTCTGGCAGGCTAACATAAATAACCAGAATCAGAGAAATGGGAAACAATGAGGTGAGAAGTGAGAATAAATAAAAATAAATATGTATATTCCATGTAATTGTTCAATTTTGAGATGTGTTTTAATTATGTTAGGGTATCAGCTGATCAGCAATACCATGTCACTGGTATATGGGTTTATAAATGTGTTAAGTAATTGATGTTCAAGGTAATGTTGTAATGCATTACAGATATTTTAAAGTAACGACTTGTGAAATTTAACAAAAGATAGTTTTTTTTTTTGGTGATGCATAATTTTATGGGACACATATATCTGTCCAAGTTAAAATCAAAGTTGAAGTTGACATAGTAGAGATGAATATGATGTAATGTTGTTTTTGAAGTAATGCATGTTATAGAGGTTTGAGAAGTATTGATGTTGACATAGTGGTTGTGGAGAATTGTAGAGTTTTGAATGATATATTGGTGTTTATAATTAATGATGTTATTTTGTTGTATTTGTAGTGAGGTAATGAGATTGAGATTTTTGGGGATGACAATTTTGTATTAGAGGGTAGTGTAATGTAGGAGTCCGCAACAAAATATGTTGGGACGGGAATTGGTATCGATTTTAGTGAGGAGGGGCCGCCTTAGGTAGAATCCAGGCCGCCAAATAAGGGAATTGAGTTTTTGAGTAGGGGAAACACGTATCCTATGTACAAAGGGTTGGAGAGTATTTTTTTTATATAAGGGAGAAGGTGACGATTTTTGAGTTCAATGATAAGTTGGGGTTTAGAGTGTTTTGGGATAGATATTTTGGTAGAGTTGGGTGTCATGATAATTTGAAGTTGATTAATATTAGAGTCAGAGAGTAAAGTTTATATATGTACACAGATCTAATACAGTTAATGAGAATAAATAATTTAAATCACCCACAGTAGAATAAAGCAAGATTGTTGAATAAAGAGAGAGATTGATAATAAAGATATAAGAGCTTTTATTTTAAACCAGTGACAGAATTTTGATAAAAGGTGGAAAACAAGATAAAGTCAAGAATTGTTTATTTTAAATAATTTAAATGGCAATTTGTTTATTGTTTATATTAATATTTTGTTCATTTTAAACATTTTATTTTATTATATTTTGTGCTTTGAGTTAGATTGTTACAGATGTTTAATGTAGGTGCAGAAAGTATACATAACATATGTAGGTCAAGGGTTTTGGACTTGACCTAGTTTCGATCAGCTGATGAGGTCATACACCTACTGAGCTTGTATAGTAGGAAGTCAATTTTGATTTGTTTAGTTAATTGATTCAAACCAATTTAAATAATTTTGCATATGAAGGAAACATTTGAACAAATTTAAATTTTTTTGAATTTCAAAATTTTTGAAAACTTTAATTTTTTGAAAAAAAAAAAAAAACTTGATTTTCGCCTGCCAGCGAATGCAAATTTTTAGATAATGATTCTTTTATTATGTGTGCATTAACCATGTTTATTTTATTGTATTGCATTGTATTGGTAGACTATAAGTGGTTCTCATGTTAGAGTAAGGATGTGTTTATATTATTAGAAATGTCTAGGTTAAGTCATTTGAAACAAAAATTAGGAAAACCAGGAAGAGAATTTTTTGAGAAAAGATTTTTTTGAATTTTGAATTTTTTTTAAATTTATAATAAATTTTAAAAGAAATTTTCTATTTTTAGTGTGTTATGGCAATATGTAATGTTAGTGTGTGTGAGCCCAGTATTTGCTAAAGGCAGCCCAGCTTGCAAAAAGGGGAACCACATCGGCGGAGGAGCTGGAATAATTTTAGCCAGGGATTGAGGATTTTTGGGGGTAGCATGTTAGAAGGCGAGGTGCGCTGTGGTGCGAGTCTGCTTGACATCTCGGTGTTGGGATCTCTTACGGAGAAGTCCAGTGATCTCGTTCAGATGAGTCCATGGTCGCTAAGCCAGGGGTGTCGTGTACCCATAAGTAGTAAGAACCAGGGGGTTGTTGGCACCAGTTCCTCACCGGTCCTCTTCGGGGTTTATCGATGAGATTTCTTCTGTCGTGGACAGCAGAATTCTCATCGAGGGGGTATTGTAGCGGGTCATTTTTGGGTATTTTTTATTTTAACCGTATGGGGCCTTTATATATTTTTACTTATTACATTTTCGGGCGGGCTTGTATAAAATATTGTAAAACCGTATTATTGTGCAACGTATTTGTCCGTATAACAGAACAGTGTTAAGCAACAATTTGAAACAAAAGCATAGACGCAGTTCGTTGTTGAGCAATGCGGCTGAAGAATTTTCCCCCTTCAAAATTCGCAGAACTTTGCAGGTGTGTCGACGCACAGGCGCGAATACCCACGCAAACGCGCTCAAAAGGACGCTCTGACTAAAAACTCAAGATGGCCAGAGTGTAAAAAATATTCATCATCTCCAAGATTAACAGGAAGTACGGCCCAGAGACCGCCTACTATCAATGACGTCAGCAGAGCCAAAGCCAATATCGTACTTTGGTACACTGAATATACCTCAATATTCCATATATAAAATGGTTACCTAACAGCAAATGAGCAATGAGCGACGAAAACTTAGTGGCAGTGAACAACAATTCCCGCCAGAGAAAGGAAGATGTACCCATTACGTTCTCGGTGACAGCGGCAGTCGACTAACAACCTACGCCACGTGTGGCTGCTATCAGTTTTGTGCCCGGGCAAAGTTTCATATTTTTTTCCATAAGTCGGCCGACGAAATAATTATGTGAGTCTCCAAAACACAGATTACAGTGCATCTAGTGACAATGAATAATTAGTGAACTTGATTCAATACTACCAGCTTATAAAAATCCGGAGTATGAAAGACTGTAGTAAACGCAACACGTGGTCGGGGAGTACGACGCCACATACGTAATGTTACCTAACAAAGACTTATCGTGTAATTTCCATATAAATGGGTTTTTGTATTAATACGGGGTGTTAAGAATGTGAGTAGTGAATGAGCAGGCTGGGCTATTTTAAAGTAAGTAAGTAGTAGAAGTTAAGCATAGTACGTAAGCTGTAGGAGTTACACAATTTTTAAAACATGTAAACCTATAAATATGAAATTGGAAATTTTATAAATGGAGAACTGATAGATTCAATATTTCTGATTAATAAACGAAAATGATTTCTCTTCCAGTAAATTGAGAGTTAGTTTCTTTCAAAACCTTAGTTCGTTTTATGTGCTGTCATAGTTCGTCGAACGAAATGGGTTTACCTCCACTACACGATCCGGCCAGATCCAAGTCGTAAGGGAAGTGGGAGTTTTGAATTTGAATAAAATATAAAAATATACCGGAAAATAAAAGTTACAATTTGGATCACATTCGTATGTAGATATGTAATTAAAAATCAACAGAAATCATAAACTGTATCATAGTGTTGTATACATATAAACTACTTGAAATTAAGTAAGTAAAATCACACATTCGTGCAAGCGCGTGCACGCACACACACCATGTAGGTACATAGTATTGATATTTATTGCAAAAATTGTTAGGTGATTCTATGTACTTCATATTTAGTACTGATCACCTCTTTATATAGTACTCTATATATCACTGAGAAGACAAAGTAAATTTTATAATTGTTCAATTTACAGGTTGTATTCCCAGTTATAAATTCTGTCGTAAAAGGAGAACTGCATGTAAAAGAAGAAATCATCAAAGAAGAGAATGAACAGTTTGTTGATCAGGTATTATACATAGTTATAAATTTGTTTATAGTAACAAGCATTTATTGTTATAATGAATAGCATTGTTGTATCATGGCACATCCATGATAATCTCTTGTACTAGTACTTACCTTCTTATAAAAGAATAAATAGATTTTATTTATTTATTATGCATCTGTAGGCCCTTGTTGCCGCCGTGTTGTTATCTACCAACTTAAAAGTTTACTCGTCAGGGTTCGAATCAGCGAACGGGAAAATAGAACTGGTTATTTGAATAATAACGATCATTTCTTAGTTTACTAAGCAATTATAATTTTATTGATCATTTCTTGTTTTTATATCCCTTTCAATTCCAATAATTCTTAACAATTTTTTACATATCAAAATGAAAATTATTCAGACAACAACTTAATTTTTCTTATATATAACTTTATATGTAAAATAACATCTTTAAAACTACCATCAAAATTTAATTAACTCAAACCAGCGCTTCTTATTTTATCATTTTTATTATTTTTATTCACGCTCGAATTCATACATATGCCCCCTGCCCATTTGAGATCTCAATTTCTTTATTCAATGGTAAATAGAGTACTCTAAAAGAACATAATTTTGAATTTGATATACCACGCTGGTTACTGATCTGGCTTACGAAAGAGTCCAATGTTCCGTAGTACCTTCCATCACTCCGCACATATTCGTCGCACCATCTTTTATCGAAACTTACTTTAAATAATTATTCACTGTATAATCATGTTCCGTTTAAATTCGGAACATGTTCGTTTAATGTTCGTTTGTGATTCGGTTTTAAAATCACATTTTGTTTGAGTTGCGGGCCTGGATTTTTGTTCCGGAACTTTTTTCACCACCGGCCGGTTTTAAGCTGTATATGCGACTGGGCGGATTGTACTGCGTTGAGTTCTTTGTTTCCATCACATGTTTGGCTCTGGAATGTTTTGTACGTGTCTCACGCTGTTCACAGCGTCACACCCATGCACGCGTATGCGTGAATACGCCCCCTCGCTGATAACTTTTACATTCCCATACTCTTTAATTGCTTCTGTGCGACATGTACGTACGGCTTGGTCCCGCACTGACTGCAAGGTGTTAAAAAAATGTCAAGCGTTTGTGATCAAAATGTTGTTCAGCTTGAGTGGCTACTATATTCCACAATTATTCAAGAATAAACCAAACCCCAATAGTTTGTCCCCGTTACAATACCCCCTCAATGAGAGGTTTTATGCCGAAGCATAAAAACTCTCATTGACACTCATACTAAAGGGCTCATCCAGGATATGTCGCCACAACCCCCTTTACGTTTTATTAAAAAATCATGGTTAACTTACCCCTGGTCCAATGACTGTGACCGCACCTGAATGACCTTACTGGACTTCTCTCTCGAGATCCCAACACCCCAAGGCCAGTCAGGCACTTGACACTCCTGCTCTGACGCGCTGGCCAGCTCAGGGCCGCCACCACAGCATCACCAGACACTGAAACATCAAATCAAAAAATCAAGTAGTGGCCTTGTATAATACCATATCCCTAACTGATCTGGTTCCCCTTAGCTTTGCGCTGGTTTGCGTTAAGAAGCACCAGTTTTCTTGACCTAGTAATATATTATCTTATATCTACTGCATATACTTTCATCCCCTTACTTCGTTCCTTTTGTCATCAATTTTTGTTTTTCGATTCCAATTGACAATAATTAAGCCTTTCCCATTTATATCTAAAACAATTCAAAATCATTTAACACAATATATAATATTATTATTAACAGAAATTCTATTTATCAGGTGCTGTTAGTAATAAGCATCCCCTTTTCTCCTCCACACACACTATTGCCCCCCCTGGACTGTTGCGTCCAGTTGCCTCCACAAGGACTGAGGCGGAAGGAGTGAGCACTTTTTCTTTTCTCTTACTCCCATCCTTGCTTCAGCGTTACAAGAAACTTCAGGGTAAGTACCCCTACTCATTATCTTACTAAGTGCCCGTAAGGTCTACCACCTCTATTTGGGTGAAAATAGCCCGTGTTCAAAAATAAACTTAGATTCCCTGATTAAACCCCATTAAATTTCCAATTTAAACCAATTTCACAGGCAACCAACTATGGTCAGTTTTACAATAATTCTGCCCACAGCTGATTGTCATCCAAAACCACGATCTGGGTTGGTAAGGCCGAGATCGCCCGAAAGTGGGGAATCTAATTAAAACATACTATACATGTTACGATTCTTACACACTAACATACTAAACATAATACACTCATAATTAACATTGTTGTTATTACATTAAAGCAAACAATTCACATTTAATTTTGATAAAAAATTACACCTTACAGCTTTACTTTAGTTTCAAATTCTATTAAATCTTTCACTTGTTTCATTTATTATTACATTTCAACTATGATTTTCTGTGTAACATTTTCATCATTAATTGGTTTGGGTGATTCTCAGTCCTTCATATTGATTTGATTTATTGACTGGGCATTTATACACATAACCTTACTCACCTTTCTTCCTTCAAACAACCGCTAACAGATTTGCATAGGGTGACGCCAATCTCTCAGTAATAACCCCCTTCAACACTAATTCCACTTAAATCATTTTCCTCTTAAAATAAAATACGTAATACCCTCTTTGTAACTAGGATGTGCGTTCCCTAACCGGCAATTCCATTCATACCCTCTTGCCCTCCACCAAATATCGACAAGCACTCTTCGACCCTTCACAATTACCTGCCCCAACGACGCACGTTGTTCACTCCTTACACCACTACCCTCACTACAAAATTTCACCATCACCTATTTACTCTCTAATTACATTACTCTCGCTTTCTCTACATATATGCACTCCCGCTACTGTGTCCCTACTACTACCCTGTTTCTGCATTACTTTTATTCCAAAATTCTTATTTAGTCTAACTCCCATTAAAATTAACTCCAACTAACTCAAATGCCTTATTGAAATAATTATCACCCAAACCCCATCTTTTACCACCTTTTACATTAATATGATCATTGAAAATTACATTAGAAAATTCATAACTACCTCAAATTAATTTCATCATTTAATTTAAAACCTTTTAAACACATTTAAAATTTATTATTCAAACATTAAACATTTTACTTGATTTAAATTGCATTATAAACTTCATACTTACATTACATCACTCAATTGAACAAACACATGATTCCTGTCATAGACACACAATTATAAACATTCATTACCACAAGTTTCACGTACAACCATATGTACCTTCTGAAACATAACAATCATATGACTCCACAACTTAACACATTTTACATTTATTCATTTACTATTTATCATTAAGTTCAAATCTCAGAAACATTTAAATTCATTATCAAAATTTATCTCTACAACATTTATTTATTTATTAATCTCAAATTCTTTAATTCAATCCATTATGTAAAACACAAGTTATTTTAATTACCTTACTCCAAAACAATTACAGTTCATTTATTACAAACTCATTATTTATTTAGTCTAATAAAGTATTATTATTAAAATCACTTTCTACTATGTACACACATTGTTTACATAAAATACCTTTTACAACACAAACGCAATTAATTTAACTATAAATTTATTTACAATTCTTTGTCATTAATTTTCTGTTTACCACACCTCATTTCATAATCTAGCCAGGTCATCACCATAAACTAAAATATTTAAAATGTCCATTCACTGATTTTTTATTTACCCCCCATCATCATATAATAATCTGATCTTATGACTACACCATTCATTTACAATTAAATACATATTGCTATTATAATTATAATAGTCATCATTATTACTCTTTTCCATTGTATCAATACTATTGATAATACAAATATTATTGCATACTATCAATTCAAAATTCCTGTCGACATCGGGTATGGTAATTACTCCTTTAGTATTTTCTGTTAAAGTAAGGTAAGTTACATTATCATCAACTACTGCTGCTACATCAGTTTCAATACCAGGTAAGTACTCACTATAATTACCAACTCTCTCTCTTTTCACTCTCTCTCTTAATTCTGTATAACTCCTCCCAGCGTCAAACAACTCTGTCTTCCTATCACCATACCTCTCTCTCTCTCTCTCTCTCTCTCTCTCTCTCTCTCTCTCTCTCTCTCTCTCTCTCTCTCCCTCTCCCTCTCCCTCTCCCTCTCCCTCTCCCTCTCCCTCTCTCCCTCTCCCTCTCCCTCTCCCTCTCCCTCTCCCTCTCTCTCTCTCTCTCTCTCCAGGGGGCACTAAATCATAAAAACACCTCCCGGTCCTTCCAGGAACACCAAAATTCAAAGGACAATTATTTGTAGATCTTTCATCTACCAAATATACTCGTGAAGACCCTTCTTCACCCCCAACAACATCACGGGAAAAATTTACCCTCTGCACCCCTCTATCTGTAAACTCTCTTTCCACTCTTTATCTAATTCATCAATGCTAATTACTACTCCGTCAGTCACTTCTAATAAATTTACTCTCATCATCATCGCTGTTACCCACCGTGTCACCTTTAAATATCCTGTTTTCAACTATCTTATCACCACTACTTATTAATTCCTCTTTATAACTATCACTTACCTTGTTAATTATTTCTTCACTATTTTTCGTCATATTATCATTACAAACACTTACATGTTTTAATCCAACTTCTGTATTCTCTTTTAATTTATCTGTCTTTAGTTTCCACTTTTAATTTCGTTCTTTCATATCATTATTTAATCCCTTGATATCATTTCCTAGTTCCTTAATATTACTAGATATTGTTCGTAATATATCCATTATATCATCCTTATTATTAGGCCTATTCACTGCCTTATTCTCTACCCCTATCACTTCAACTATTTTACCTTTAGCCTCACTATGTTTTATAATTTCGGCGAATATTCCCTCTTCTTGTTCTTCCATCCATGTCAAATTATCATCCCAATTACCCCACTCCTCGTCCGTCATTCTATTCGTAATACTTCTAAATTCGTACTCCCATTCGTCCCACGCGAAATCTATATCGTTTATTTGTTCCTTAGCCATGTTCAAAAGAATTATTTATATAATACCCCTTTATTTTACTTAATAATTACACATACTAATTCACAAACACTCGCTACAAAACATAACCCCATATCTACGTCTATTTTACGTACCTTATTTATACATTATTTTGTTATTTCAAATAGCCATTCTGTTCTCCCAAGTAGGCTTATATTTATATAAAATTTATTTATATAAACGTCCCTGTTCGAGCGCCATTTGTACTAGTACTTACCTTTTTATAAATTAATAAATAGATTTTATTTGTTTATTATGCATCTGTAGGCCCTTGTAGCCACCGTGTTGTTATCTACCAACTTAAAAGTTTACTCGCCAGGGTTCGAATCGGTGAACGGGAAAATCAGAACTGGCTATTTGAATAATAACGATCATTTCTTAGTTTACTAAGCAATTAAAATTTTATTGATAATTTCTTGTTTTTATATCCCTTTCAATTCCAATAATTCTTAACAATTTTTTACATATCAAAATGAAAATTATTCAGACAACAACTTAATTTTTCTTATATATAACTTTATATGTAAAATAACAACATCTTTAAAACTACCATCAAAATTTAATTAACCCAAACCAGCGCTTCTTATTTTATCATTTTTATTATTTTTATTCATGCTCGCATTCATACATATGCCCCCTGCCCATTTGAGATCTCAATTTCTTTATTCAATGGTAAATAGAGTACTCTAAAAGAACATAATTTTGAATTTGATATACCACGCTGGTTACTGATCTGGCTTACGAAAGAGTCCAATGTTCCGTAGTACCTTCCATCACTCCGCACATATTCGTCGCACCATCTTTTATCGAAACTGTTACTTTAAATATTTAATTATTCACTGTATAATCATGTTCCGTTTAAATTATACATTCGGTTTTAAAATCACATTTTGTTTGAGTTGCGGGCCCGCATTTTCGTTCCTTGAACTTTTTTCACCACCGGCTGGTTTTAAGCTGTATATGCGACTGGGCGGATTGTACTGCGTTGAGTTCTTTGTTTCCATCACATGTTCGGCTCTGGAATGTTTCGTACGTGACTCTCACGCTGTTCACAGCGTCACACCCATGTGCGCGTATGCGTGAATACGCCCCCTCGCTGATAACTTTTACATTACCATACTCTTTAATTGCTTCTGTGCGACATGTACGTACGGCTTGGTCCCGCACTGACTGCAAGGTGTTAAAAAAATGTCAAGCGTTTGTGATCAAAATGCTGTTCAGCTTGAGTGGCTACTATATTCCACAATTATTCAAGAATAAACCAAACCCCAATAGTTTGTCCCATTACACTCTTAACAACATTCTCTTAGCCACTCAGAAAATCAAGTTATACCTTTCCAACAGACACAATTGACTTTCCTTTTTTTTTGTTTACATGACTTTAATTAACAATACTGCAGACCAACATGTTGCTTTACAGCTGTTCATGAGCTTACAGCATCCCACAACCGAACAGTCAACCTGGGTACTCTCTCTGCCTTCCTCTGCAGTACTTCCCACTCACTGGGCGCCCATCAGCAAAGTCATTACTGGGTCTCAACAACCAATAGTGACCCACCACACTGTGTCATCTTCACAAACCTCTCCATTCACCCATTGTTTCCAGAACCTTTTCATTTTTGTTTTCTAATTACTTTGTCCATCCTGTATATTTTTAATATTCTCCTACAGCAGCAGTTTTCAAATGTTGTGGTTGTGTCTTTCACTTTTCCCTATTGTCTAGGTTTCACATGCAGCTTCTATAATAGCATGCTGCAAACATATAATTTGAGTAATTTCTTCTTAATTTAGAATCCAGTATTTGACGGTAGCAAATTTGTTTCTCCATTTGGCCTGTGCTCTGACACTGATTCCTCTCAGTTATCTTTACCAGTTTTAATATTTACCTATTTTTGTTCCTGATTCTCCTCTTCCCCCTAATAATTTTTTATAATATTCAGTAGTGTTCTCAATTTACCTTGTTTTCTGTGAGTAGAAACCATACCATCAGTAACTCTTAACTCCTAACATCAGTAACTCTTAACTCTTATACTCTCCATGAAATGTTATTACGGTCTTGAACATCTTTATGGTTTCCTTTACAGCCTCTTATAAAGCATTCTTGTATAACGGTAATGAATTTGTATAAAAGTAAATTTTAATTCGTTGTTATTTGTAGGATGTTTTAACGGTCAGTGTAAAGAAAGAAGCAGATCCAAAAGAGGCTGAGACTGAACAGGTAATGTGCATAACCATTATTTAGCCCATAGCTAATGTGTTAGGTTGATTCGTGTCATGTACCACTAGAGATTTGGATCACATTCGTTTGTAGATATGTAATTAAAAATCAACAGAAATCACAAACTGTATCATAGTGTTGTATACATATAAACTACTTGAGATTAAGTAAGTTAAATCACACACTCGTGCGAGCGCATGCGTACACACACACACACACACACACACACACACACACACACACCATGTAGGTACAGAGTATGGATATTTATTGGAAAAATTGATAGGTGATTCTATATACTTCATATTTAGTACTGATCACCTCTTTATATAGTACTCTATAATCACTGAGAAGACAAAGTAAATTTTTTAATTGTTCAATTTGCAGGATGTATTCCCAGTTATAAATTCTGTCATAAAAGGAGAACTGCATGTTAAAGAAGAGAATGAACAGTTCGTTGATCAGGTATTATACATAGTTATAAATTTGTTTATAGTAACAAGCATTTATTGTTATAATAATAATACAGTAAAACCCCGGTTAACCGAACTAAAGGGGGGAAGCCGTTTCGGATAACAATTTTTTCGGTTAAGCCATGAACATCTAATACTACAGTATTTTGTATTGTAATTACAGTACGTATTTTTTAAAGGTTTTGAAGGTCAAACGAATTCAAAAATCTCTTTGTAGGCTACACTTATGTTCTTTATTAAAGTTAAAATTACATTTTTAGGATTACAGTACATCAATATACAGTATACAGTCATCCTCCGAGATACATAATTAATGCGGGCCGTAGACTTTTGCGTAACTAATTTTACGTAAGTCGAATTTGAACATTGCTTAAGTGTACCTACGTACTTATTATTATACAGACATATGTATGGGTATATACGTACATGAGTACGAACAAATCACTCGCGGCAAGCTACACTAATGACGTGAAACAATACATCTAGAAAAATGAGCGATAAACATGTGCTCGGTTCCGCTGCTCAACCTTCACTGAGTAGAAGTTTCCGAGAAAGAGTGCCTGGTACGCTTGCGTTCGTGCTTAGACCGAAAAGTAAAGGATTAGCAGAGCAATAAAGTAAGAGAGAGTGTGTGTGTGTTTGTTTACAAAGAGAGAGTGAGAGTGAATAGTGTATTGACGCAGTCGCTACAAGGTACAGTATTGCATGCTTTAAATAGAATACAGTACAGTAATTCTTTGTAAAATTGTGTGTTACTCTACTCAAAAATTTTTCCATTTTTTGAAATTTTCATTTTACGTAACTGCGAATTTACGTAAGTCGCGTGTTACGTATCTCGGGGGATGACTGTACTGTACTTAATAGTTTGGAGCATATGAATTTCTACTCATTTAAAAAACTCAGTAATTTTTGTTTGTTTCTTGCGTCCCTCCCAACGTTTTCGAGCAGCGATGTCCCGCCATCTTTTCATTAGAAGGACGTCAGCCGGCGTTGACTCACTGCATTGTTCAACAAATCTTAGGGCAACCTAACAACAACACATGTACTGTACTGCAATTTTTGTGTTATACTATACCCAGTAGGTTTTTGAAAGATAACAAATTCTTAATTTAGGCTTACCTCTAGTGCTCGAAAACCATCATCAGCTGTCACTCCGTCATCCACGTCATCTACTTCGGTCTCTTCAATTGCGTCAGCATTTGACTGCAACACTGTTTCTACAATTTCTTGGTCCGTGATTTCATGCGAATCGTCCACGACAACCCATTCATCCACCTCCTTCGCATCCGGGAATTCTTTTTACCATTTCTGTCAAGTTTTCAAAATTTTCTGAGTCGTCTCCTTCAAGCCCATCATACAGTTTGCTCCAGCACCTTTGAAGAGTTTCTGCTATCACATTATCCCGAGCTTGCGCACACCAATAAATTACATGTTTCATATTTACTGCCTTCAGCGCTTCATTCATGTTTTTGTTTTGCATGTCACTATCTTGCAGGATGGTTCTCAAAAATAGCCCACGGTAGTGCCGTTTAAATGTCACTATTACGCCCTGATCCAGTGGCTGAATTAGACTGGTAACATTTGGGGGAAGGAAACGCACAACAATATCGCCACTTTTTAACTCGCAAGGATGCGTAGGTGCATTGTCAATTAATAAAGATCGCTTTTTGAGGCAGACCTTTTTCAGTTAAAAACTTTTCAACTTTCGGTACAAACTGATCACTAAACCATTCAGCAAAGAGTTCACAAGACATCCAAGAACTTTTTTGGGCTCTATAAAAAACTGGTAGCGCATTTCGGACAACATCCTTCAAGGCCCGAGGTTTTTTTGACTTCCCGATACACATTGGGGGCAGTCTATGTGTGCCAGAAGCGTTTGATGCCAAAAGAACAGTTATCCGTTCTTTTTGCATTTTGTGTCCTGGGGCAGACGTTTCTTTTGAGGAAGCTAAGGATTTTGTAGGCAACATCTTGAAATTAACACCCGTTTCATCGGCATTGTAAATTTGGTCCTTAGTGTAGCCTTGGGTGTAATCTTCAAACTCTGTTTTGAAAACAGCAACCGCGTCTGGTTCTGCAGATAACTTTTCTCCACATACATTCAATTGCTGAATGTCGTATCTGTTTTTAAATCTGTCTAACCACCCAGAGCTTGCACAAAAATCTTTTCCTTCCTCACCTAACAACTCAGCTAACATTTTAGCTTTTTCTTGCAGTATCGGGCCAGTCAAAGGCATGCCTTTTTCACGTTGTTGGGTGAACCAAAGATAAAGAGCTTCGCCTACTTTTTCAAAGTCGGATGTTTTCAGTGTTTTTCTGTGAGGATTTTTCACAGCTTGCTCTAGAAATTTAGATTTAGACTTCACCCATTCTGAAACGGTAGAAACACCAACTCCGTAATTAGCTGCAACAGTTTTCAATAAACTTCCTTTTTCAACTTCTTTGATAGCAGCTAATTTATCAGCGAAAGTAATCACAACACGCTTCCGCTTAGTCGCCATAGCACAAAAATACACACGCAATGGAAATAAACAACCACTTGAAGGCACTATTGTATCGCAGATCCGCACTTGTGTGTTGACAGCTAGTGACTGATGCGGGCGTCATGGTCTTGGGAGGGGTTGGAGAGTTGGCAGTGTAGCTATATTTAGACTGGTGAGCCGGTGGCTGGGGAAGCAACTCAAGGTCGGGCGTTCACCTCTCCCCGCTAGCCATAGCCCAGCACACTCTCGCCCTCGAATTATTTCCATGCAGTACAGTACTGTATTATTTTTTGGATTTGCGATTTTCAGAGGCATTTTGGATAACCCAGGTTTCGGTTGGCCCGAGTTCGGTTAACCGGGGCTTTACTGTACCTATTGTAGATTCTGATTAGCTGCCTTTTCTATTCATGGGTTATTTCGCTATTACTGTTGGCCTGGAATGTCTGAATGTCCTCTAGCTTTTGGTTCCATATGTCGTCTTCGGTGTAGGCTGATTCTTCATCTGGTGTCATTAATTCCTCCCTATAAATCCGTAGTAAGGTAAATGAATGTCAATAGTGAGGGGCACACTTGCAGCCTATTATCTCACTTGACCATTTACCGTGTTCATTGTACAGTGTTATTTTGCCACTGCACATATTGATGACTTCTGAGTGTCGCCGTAGCATATCACACTGAATCATAACTTTAAATGGTAGACCCTGAGCTACCAAGAACACCATTGGAATTGTATTGGCCTGACTGGATACCTCTAACATAGCTTGCTGTCGGATTGTCTTATTTGGCCTACCAGTAGCTCCCACTATCACCATATTACTCACTGGCAGTGTTGATATATCTTCATTACACAAATCTTTTATTCTATTAAATTCTCCTTTGTCTATTAAGGATACACTCGCACCTGTATCTATCATTATCTCAGCTGATACCCCTTGGAGTAAAGCAGTTGTGAAAATGATTTCACTATTTTGATTGCACTCTGCTGTTGATTCTTCTTCAACGAGTTCGTTACGTATATTTTTAAGATAATTGTTTTCGATTATGTTGGTATCTTCGTGATGATCAACATCGTTGTTAGTTATCTGCCCGTGCAATTCCTGCAGTGATGGGCTGCTTGGTATTCTCACTGCCGACACTCGTTTCCCACTCTCTCCTGTTGCAGTGCAGGTTGTGCGGTTCCTTCTTGAGTTCGGTTATCTGGTCTAAACTCTCTCCTCTCTTCCTGATTTCTTGGTGTCCTATCTTCATTGCTGCGGCTTCTGGGTGGACTTCCCTCTCTTCATTAAATCTATTGTGATTTCTGAAGTCTCTTCCATTATCAAAGCTGGGTCTTCGGGATTTAAATCTATTATTATTATTATTATTATTATTATGAGTATTATTATTATTATTAGGACGAACATGATTTACTCTCTGTCACTGATTTCTGTTTTGGTCTTCTCTATTGGCATTCAGTCTCTCGTACTGTCTTCTGGATCTCCGGTAATAGTCGTCCTGCTCATAGCTTTCTTGCAGTGCCTCCATGGCTCCTATGGTTTTCACTTGTCCACAGAGTATGGCTTGGACTATTCCCTCCTCAAAGTGATAAGACAGCTTGGTTACCAAACATTCCTCTGGTATATGTGGTTCTAAATTTCAAGCCAGACATACCTTTCCAAAGGAATATGCCGTTGGTGATTGACCTCTGGTTGCATCAAATTTCCCATTGCATAAATTGTCTCTGTTTATATTTTGGATTGATTCAGACCAGTATTTTGTCCTAAACATTTGTTTAAACTCCTCATAGCTGTTGGTCTCGTTTCAGATGGCTGTCCACCAGTTATTATCAGTGATACTTTTGAAACAGTCATTGAGTATATTTTTTATGATGCTCCACCTATTCTCTTTTGTCCGGTTAAGCCATTCATAGACTCTTTCTAGGAATTCGAAAGGGTTTCTTTTATAGTCCCCAAAGTTTATTGTGTTCCTACTGTCTGGTATTGTATTTTGAGTGTAACACATCGGTCGGTTGTGCAGTATTTCTAGCTCGTCTCTTCTATTTATTAACTCTATACGCTGTATATGGTCGATTCTCTCATTGTTATGTTTTTCTTGGCTCCTTACTTGACCTATATTAATATTAAGATGCTCCATCTGTTCGGATATGCTTTCTTGTAGTTTGTCCAGCTTTTCTTGAGTTTCTCGCTGCACAACTTCTATTCTGATTCTATTATTGTCTTCCACGTTGTTTATCTGAGTAATGATGTCTTCTCTAAATTGTAGAAGCGCTTCGTTGGTTCGGTTTAGACGTTCATTGGTCTCTGCAGTTTGCTGCTTCACAGCTTCGTTGAGCCTATCAACTTTTCGGCTAATTGTTTCATTGGAGTGTTCTATTTTGTCATTTGTACTTTTGATTTTATTTTCAATTTTGTTGTTGTTTGTCTTAAATTTTCATTAGTATTTTCTATTTTTTCATTAATTGTTTGGCTTAAATTTTCATTTTGTTTCCTTAAATTTTTATTAGTATTTTCTATTTTTCATTTATACTTTCGATTTTATTTTCAATTTTTTCATTAATTTGTCTTAACATCTGTCTATTTTGCTTGGCCATGAATTTCATTACGTGCTGTTAATTCATACCTCCTCTTGCTTCTTCGTTGTCACCAGCCTGTTGTTCCATGTTGTTATCATTGACCGGTTCTATCTCGTGTTCGTGCATATCACCTTCTGTTTCTGTGTTTTTTGTACTTTTTTGCGATGTGGCTAGTCGTGGCATTTCGAATAACTTATAACAGTCGCCGCTAAAGTTAGGTTAATTATAGTATTATTTATTACAATTGGGTTGTTAATTTTTTCTAATTTCAGCCTCACTGGTTGGACGCCAATTTTATAACGCTTAATTTTATTTTGTTTATATTATTTCTTTAATATGCGAATGAAGTTAAGTTATTTTAACTTTTATTTATTATTTATTAATGTGGATTACTGTTTGTTTGGGTACGGTTGTTGGGTATCGTTTTGAGTTGTCAAGATTGAGGTTACCAGACTCACTTACCGTACGTTATTACACTTGACGGAATTACTTACGTCGTCATGGTCGGGTTCTATCTTCTTATTCTGAAATAGAATTATTTATTTCTATTTTAGTTTTTAATAAAAGACAACTCGCATCAATTAGGGAAAAATATCATTATTTATTTTCATAAGTTACTGCCTTCGTTGTTCTAATGTTTATTTGCTACAATTCACAAGTCGATTCTTAATCTCAGTTCAATTCAGAGTTACACTTTCGATAGTTATATAAACTCCTGGATTCTTTTGACTTATTAAAAAGTAGGAAATGCAACTAAGAAGTACAACATATTACAATTAAAATAATTCTTACTAATAACAATAAAATTAAAATCAAGAAAATACAATGAAATAGTTGTTTGGTCTGATGTGCGAGCACAATAGTTAGTGTCGATGCAGTGTTGATTTCAGTTGGCAGTGCCAAGATGGCGGACTGACGCTAAGCGACTACAGAGTTAATTTACCTCCCGACTATTTAAAACAAGTTTTTAAAATAAAATAAGTCAATAAATTGTTCACTGGTGTTGAATTGGTCTTTTCACTTTGCATCTGATGAATAAGTGTTATGTGATTTAGTTCTGGTGTTGTATAATTATTACTAGTGCTAGTATATAATGTTCGGTCTCACCACTTTTGTTTGTTTTTTTAGAGATATTATTTTCTTCTTTCTTCTTGTGTTATTATTATATTATTATTAATTCTTGGTTCTAGTTTGACAGTGTTAATTATTTTACTTTCACTCTTCTTCTGACTTGGACTTGACTCTATCATATACTTTTTACACAGAGCAGCATAGATTAGTTTGTTATACTTTCGAGTCTAACAATCAAGTGAAGAAATTTCCTTATACCTTCAACGGGCTTGACCAAAATTTCTCATTGGTCAAATTCATCGGATTAGGAGGTCACATGACCTTAATTATTTAAGATACAAAATTTTACATATTTCAGCTACAATTACTCCCTGTCTATTACATAATAAATGCCAAATTAGTTTACAGTACAATATTCCTTATAACAGGACAAAAATTTAGACATCTCACATGGCATAGGTCCTAATAGTTAATTTAACATTTTATAAAATTTCATCTCATAAGCCATTCCATGTAGCTTTTGACGTTTCAGATCACATTAACATTCCATTACCGGTAATTAATTAAAATGTTGCTTCTGACACTTAAATAAAGCATATATTAGTATTTATACCGTCTTTGACTATTTATTACAGTGCTGTGATGGTTTAATAGTTGGATTTGTATTATTTCTGTATAGCACAAAGTTTCAATTTGAAATTACTGTATGACCTTGTGGATTGATACACTATTATTATTTCATGCATTGAATTATCCATTATGTTATTATTATCCATTGAATTGATTCTGATAAAGTGAAGAACAAGATTGACATAAAACAAACATATTACTGTAATGTTAGGCCATTATGGTCAAACTCAAACCAACTTTAAACAATAAAACTTTCTTTTAATAACTTCTTAATATCTTATGGTATAGTTGGTCAATTTATTATGACCTATTATTAAGTATTATTAACACCTGGTCAATTTAAACAATCTAACTCTTATTACTATAAATTAAGGTTTAACACTTTAATTTAAACAACACAAATGATTGTATTATTCCCATCAGTTAACATTAAAAATAAAATAGGGAACTATTTTATACACTCAAGGTTAACATTAAAATAAATGAAATTAACAACCTAAATCGCCTTTTGGTCCTTTATAGATTGAAGTCTTATGGCAAATTGGTAATACACAGGTATATTTAATATCAGATATTTCACACATAAAATATTATTATATTTATTTTTTTATAAATAAATATATATTTATTTATTTATTTATTATATTTATGATCACACATTGTCTTTAGTTGTGATTATAAATTTCATTCACAATAAGTTTCCACTATTATTAACAGTCCTGTCTGTATAGTTAGTAACCAATATCTTACATTTACATTTTACACTCAGTCACTTATTGTTCTTGTTGTGATTACATTTTCTTTTTACAATTAGCTATTATTGCTATGAACAGTCACTTTTAATGGTTTAGAGTACATATTTGTTCTACATTAGCTTAGATTGTACTTCTTTTTGCTTATTTTGGGTTTTAACCTTTCTCATTGGTTTAGCAAGGTTAGGTATGTTGTTTAGTTTATGTCATATTGTATGGGGGTTTATACACTTATTGGGTTATGCTCATTATGTCGCCTTACATATTACCTCTCCACCAAAACATGATTATATTATTTAAACCAAGTTTGGGAGAAATAATCTGTTATTTATTTTTTCACTCTAAATATTTTCTCATTTCAGTTTCATTGTAGGTACCTTTGATTCGGTTAGTACTTGAGTATACTATTACATAAATATTATTACAATTGTCTTTATTTATCACATATAGTCCGGTGTGTAACAATAACAATTTTTTGGCTATACCTTCGATACTGCTGGGTTGTTGTTGATTTCTGATGAGTACCTTTTCTCCAACATTATACTTAATTGGGTGAACTCCCGTTTTACTTTGTCTTTTCTTCCTCAGTTCTGTTTTATGGAGTATCCTGTTATATATTCTCGTGATATCAATTTCTTCATCGGGTTCTTCAGGGAATTGGATTATTTTGGTAATATCCCTGGGTGGTGGTTTTAAAAACATCATCTGGTATGGGCAAACTCCCAGTGTGTTGTGGTGTGATAAGTTGAGAAATGTTTCGGTATCTGAAATATATTCACTCCATTGTTTATGGTCATCTTGACAATATGTGCGGAGAATTCGTCCTACTTCTCTCAGTACTCTCTTGGCTGGATTGCTGCTGGGATAGTATATAGAGGTTTTGTAAGTTCGGATGCCTTTGTTTATCATTTGTTTATCTTCCCTCATCTTCTGGCTTTGAATTGGGTTCCATGGTCGGTCACAATTGATTCTGGGACTCCAATATCGATCATGTATTTTTCAATAATGAGTTTAATGATTACCTTGGTGGATGCCTTACTAATAGGGTACAGTTTAGTATATTTGGTAAAATGATCCCAAATAAAGACTACGTATTTGTACCTGTATCTCTCTCCACTTCGGGAAAAGGTCCACAAATGTCAAGGAACACTTTCTCTAATCTTCTACTGGATGTTATGTTTATAATTGCTCTTTCTCTCTTCTCATTGTTTACTTTCACCATTTGGCTTATACTACACTTCTTCACTGTTTGTCTCACTTTCTTTTTTATACCTTTTATGTACACATGTTCTTCTAATACTTTTATAACTTTCTCAGGTCCCATGTGTCCGTAGAGTTGATGATAGATAATAATTATAGATAATCGTCTCCATTTGTGACGGTACAAAAGTCCGTCTTCTGATTTAAGGTACATGAAACATCTTTTTTATTGTATTTTACTATATGTAACATAGTTAGGTCAATCCCCCCCCATGTATAAGAAAACAGCGCAGTTTCATCAGTACCACTCGACTCCAAGGTCATGGCGTACGTGAGATTATACACGCATATTTGTATCAAGCCAGTTAAAAAAGCACTGTTGGACATCATCAATCATGTCATACGTAACAATAGTGACGCAAAACAAGGGCGTCGGCCACTTAAGACAATAGAACAGTGACGAGGTTAATCCCCTCCACCTATGAAAATTACGCCAGTATGGCTGCCCAGTCTGCAGAACTTCGTCATGGTGGCGACACGCTAAAATTTTGCTGGAGTAACTTTACCAGCCAAAATGTTTTTTGAACTAACAAAATGTAACTACAAGTAAATAGTGTCATCAAAATAATAATTAACATCATGTAAATTCAGTGCAAAGGACAGACAAAAAGCTAGAGAGTACAACAACCAGCTAAGTACGCCAAACACCGGCCCTACCATGGAGAACGTCTGAGCCGCAACATTCACAACATTTCAGGAAAGTCAGAATTTATATTAATATCCTATTATAAAAAATTGAGCTCGAAATTATAACAAACAAAATTAAATGTACCAACAATAAAATATGTAGTGAGAGAGTGTGAGAGAGAGAGTGAAAGAGAATGCCGGCAGTAATCAAACCGAGGCATTGGTTTATGTTTTATTAAAAAATTTGCATATGAAACTAAGTGAGTAATCAAACTCACAACTGCAGTATAAAATGTTTTTTATGTTCAACTACATATCGTGGAGAAGCAATGAAAGTAATGAACTAATATTTCTTTTATGAATTTGCTAACTGCTATAATTTTTTATTGTTCGACTAAGCTTAAACCTGAAGATGTCAGTAATGACGAAAAGCTTAGTCGAACAATAAAAAATTATAGCGGTTAGCAAATTCATAAAAGAAATAGTAAGGATGGCTGCTAATTTAAACAATACGAAGAATGAACTAATAGCGGAACTGCAAAACCGCCATCTTGTTAAGTATGACTCCTTTTTGATTTGAGCCTTTTGTAACGTTGTTCAAAATATACAGAGAAATATTAAAATTAGACTTCTATCGAATACACATGTGTACGAATCTTTATTTCAATAACCCCAACTGTTTCTGCCTCTCGTTCAACGATACTTTGGACCCAGGTAAAATAACTAATGTTGGCGATAGAGCCATGTGGTGAACCGGAAGCAGCTTGTGAACCGCATGTTACAATTAACATCATTAAAATAATTTATTGTTTAAAGGTAGGTAGAAGTTAACATCTATTTGGGGATGTATAGTTTCCATTTGTTTTCTTTAGTGGTTGGTTTTGTGAAGATCAAATTATTATGGATGTGGTAGAATGGCAATATCTTCAAATCATTGTTATTGATTCGTGTGGTAATGTTAGCAAGTTTTTCATCACTTCTTTGTTCTGCTTGGATTTGATTTAGTAGGTCTGCCAGTCCTTCCCTTCTCAACAGTACGTTGTATATTTTTCCTATATCTTCTCTATCAATTTCAAATGTACCTTTATCCATGTTTACTCTTGATAGAGCATCTGCAACAGTATTGTGTCTTCCTGGCACGTACTCCCACGTTATGTTGTATTCTTGCAAGGCCAGAATCCACCTAGTTAATCTTCCATGGCTTAATTTGCATTTCTGTAGGAATGATATTGACTTGTGGTCTGATCTCACTGTTAATGGGTAACCTAAGATATACATCCAGAACTTGTTACAGGCGAACACCACACTTAATAATTCTTTTTCTTTGATGTTATAATTTCGTTCATTGCTGTTTAGTACATGACTAGCAAAACTAATTATTAAATGATTCCCTTCATCGTCTTCTTGGTAGAGTTCTGCTCCAAGCCTTACGTTACTTGCATCACAATTTATATAGAATCTTTTGCCAAAGTCTGGATGATGAAGAATAATGCTGTCAAGGAATTTATTTTTAATTAAGTTAAACGTTAGGTCATCATCTTCACCCCATTTCCATTTCCATTTTGAAGATAATAGGTGTTTAAATCTTGCAGTTAATTTCGTATAATCCTTCTGAAACTTCCTGTAATTGTTACACACAACAAGGAATGATTGAAGTTGTCAAATATTTTTGGGTTTGGGGGAATTTTGTATGATTTCCACTTTCTCTGGAGATGTAGTGATTCCTGTCTCCGATAAAATAAATCCTAGGGATTGCAGTCTATTAGTTATTAGCTTAGATTTATGTAATTTGAGTGTTATATTATTTTCAGCTAACCTTCTTAACACCATTTGTATATGCTGGCAGTGCTCCTCCCATGTTGTAGAAGTTATTAGAATTTCATCTATGTAGACTGTTGTGAATTCTAACACTTCTCTTCCCAGATTTGGTCCATACACTTCACAAAAATGGCGACGGAGTTTCCAAGTCCAAAAGGAAGTCATTTGAACTGGTAATTTCTGCCTTCAAAAATGAATGCTACATGTTTTCTACTATTGGGGTGCAGTTCTACTTGCCAATAGCCACACACAGCATCCCATATGCTCATGAATTTACATCCCTTAAATTTCTTCATGATTTCTTTGATTTCTCCGGGTGAAGTTCTATCGTTAATAATATTTTTATTTATTTCCCGGGCATCGAGACATACACGTACTGCTCCATCTTTCTTCTGTATTGCAACGATTGGACTGGTGTAGGAAGGTGAACTATATTCAATAATATCTTGATCCGTCATGCATTGCATTTCTCTCTTTACTGCTTGTTTTAGCGATTGTGCTATTGGGTACGATTTTTTATTGAAATTACAGGGCTATTAAATGATAATTGACAAATGAATTTCTTTGCCTTCCCTGGCAAATCAGAAAACACTCTCCTATACCTATTGTAGATACTGATTAGCTGCCTTTTCTGTTCATGGGTTATTTCGCTATTACTGTTGGCCTGGAATGACTGAATGTCCTCTAGTTTTTGGTTCCATATGTCGTCTTCGGTGTAGGCTGATTCTTCATCTGGTGTCATTAATTCCTCCCTATAATTCCGTAGTAAGGTATATGAATGTCGATACTGAGGGGCACACTTGCGGCATATTACCTCACTTAACCATTCACCCTGTTCATTGTACAGTGTTATTTTGCCACTGCACATATTAATGACTGCTGAGTGTCGCTGTAGCATATTAGACCCAATCATAACTTTAAATGGTAGACCCTGAGCTACCAAGAACACTATTGGAATCGTATTGCCCTGACTGGATACCTTTAACATAGCTTGCTGTCGGATTGTCTTATTTGGCCTACCAGTAGCTCCCACTATCACCATATTACTCACTGGCAGTGTTGGTATATCTTCGTTACACAAATATTTTATTATATTAAATTCTCCTTTGTCTATTAAGGATACATTCGCACCTCTATCTATCATTATCTCAGGTGATACCCCTTGCAGTAAAGCAGTTGTGAAAATGATTTCAATATTTTGATTGCACTCTGCTGTTGATTCTTCTTCAACGAGTTTGTTACGTATATTTTTAAGATAATTGTTATCGATTATGTTGGTATCTTCCTGAAGATCAACATCGTTGTTAGTTATCTGCCCATCCAATTCCTGCAGTGTTGGGCTGCTTGGTATTCTCACTGCCGACACTCGTTTGCCACTCTCTCCTGTTGCAGTGCAGGTTGTGCGGTTCCTTCTTGAGTTCGGTTATCTGGTGTAAACTCTCTCCTCTCTTCCTGATTTCTTGGTGTGCATTGCTGCGGCTTCTGGGTGGACTTCTTCTCTCTTCAATAACTCTATTGTGATTTCTGAAGTCTCTTCCATTATCAAAGTTGGGTCTTCAGGATGTAAATCTATTATTATTATTAATATTATTAGCA
The DNA here is from genome assembly GCA_034769895.1 of Magicicada septendecula. Taxonomy (NCBI): domain Eukaryota; kingdom Metazoa; phylum Arthropoda; class Insecta; order Hemiptera; family Cicadidae; genus Magicicada; species Magicicada septendecula. The sequence goes on along the minus strand of CM068373.1, from coordinate 64,616,431 downwards.
CGAACATGATTTACTCTCTGTCACTGATTTCTGTTTTGGTCTTCTCTATTGGCATTCAGTCTCTTGTACTGTCTTCTGGATCTCCGGTAATAGTCGTCCTGCTCATAGCTTTCTTGCAATGCCTCCATGGCTCCTATGGTTTTGACTTGTCCACAGAGTCTGGCTCGGACTACTCCCTCCTCAAAGTGATAAGACAGCTTGGTTACCAAACATTCCTCTGGTATATGTGGTTCTAAATTTCTAGCCAGGCATACCTTTCCAAGGAAATACGCCGTCGGTGATTGACCTCTGGTTGCATCAAATTTCCCACTGCATAAATTGTCTCTGATTATATTTTGGATTAATTCGGACCAGTATTTTGTCCTAAACATTTGTTTAAGCTCCTCATAGCTGTTGGTCTCGTTTCAGATGGCTGTCCACCAATTATTATCAGTGATACTTTTGAAACAGTCATTGAGTATATTTTTTATAATGCTCCACCTATTCTCTTTTGTTCGGTTAAGCCATTTATTGACTCTTTCTAGAAATTCGAAAGGGTTTCTTTTATAGTCCCCAAAGTTTATTGTGTCCCTACTATCTGGTATTGTTTTTTGAGTGTAACACATTGGTCAGTTGCGCAGGATTTCTAGCTCGTCTCTTATATTTATTAACTCTCTACGCTGTATATGGTCGATTCTCTCATTGTTATGGTTTACTTGGCTCCTTACTTGACCTATATTATTATCAAGATGCTCCATCTGTTCGGATGTGCTTTCTTGTAGTTTGTCCAGCTTTTCTTGAGTTTCTTGCTGCACAACTTCTATTCTGATTCTATTATTGTCTTCTACGTTGTTGATCTGAGTAATAATGTCTTCTCTAAATTGTAGAAGGGCTTCATTGGTTCGGTCTAGACGTTCATTGGTCTCTGCAGTTTGCTGCTTCACAGCTTCGTTGAGCCTATCAACTTTTCGGCTAATTGTTTCATTGGAATGTTCTATTTTTTCATTTATTCTTTCGATTTTATTTTCAATTTTTTCGTTGTTTGTCTTAAATTTTCATTAGTATTTTCTATTTGTTCATTAATTGTTTGGCTTAAATTTTCATTTTATTTCCTTAAATTTTTATTAGTATTTTCTATTTTTTCATTTATAATTTCAATTTATTTTCAATTTTTTCGCTAATTTGTCTTAACTTCTGTCTATTTTGCTCGGCCATGAAGTCCATTACATGCTGTAAATTCATACCTCCTCTTGCTTCTTCGTTGTCACCAGCCTGTTGTTCCATGTTGTTATCATTGACCGGTTCTATCTCGTGTTCATGCATATCACCTGTTTCTGTGTTTTTTTTGTCCTTTTCTGCGATGTTGCTAGTTGTGGCATTTCGAATAACTTATAACAGTCGCCGCTAAAGTTAGGTTAATTATAGTATTATTTATTACAATCAGGTTATTAATTTTTTCTAACTTCAGCCTCACTGGTTGAACGTCAATTTTATAACGCTATATTCTTTTTTGTTTATATTATTTCTTTAATATGCGAGTGAAGTTAAGTTATTTTAACTTTTAATTATTATTTATTAATGTGGATTACTGTTTGTTTGGGGACGGATGTTGGGTTACTTTTTGAGTTGTCAAGATTGAGGTTACCAGACTCACTTACCTACCCCTAAAGCAAGTATCCTTGTCCAAATACCTCGGAATCAACCTTGACACCAAACTATCCTGGGGTGCCCACATCATGGAGGTAGCCGAGAAAAGTCAAAATCGCATCAACCTCTTGAAGAGACTATCTGCAACCAAGTGGGGAGCTACGCAGGATGTGTTATCCACAGCATACAAAACATATGTCCATCCCGTCTTGGAGTATGGAGGCGAGGTAACCTCCCTAGCAAGCAAAGCAAGCCTAGCTAATTACGACGTCGTGCAAAACAATGCCCTTAGACTGATTACCGGAGGAGCCAAATCGACTCCAATCCCAGCTATGCTCCTGCAAACTGGCATCGAGCCCCTCTACAGTCGGAGAGAAAAATCTACATTGAAATTCTGGGAAAGGGCCAAGAGAGTGGATAAAAATTACTGGAATGGGTACAACCATGCTTACCAACGACTCAAAACCCAAACTTCACCCTTGACGTATGCCGAGTCCCTAATTACCAAATATAATCTGGCAATGGACAACCCAGCTCCTCTAAGACACTTCACCTCTATAGTGCCTGCACTACCTTCCAAGCGGCTTGATCTCATAAGCCTAACTACAAACAAAGCCGAAGCCACCCCTCTCGAACTCAAAGCTTGCGCTCTCGAAACCATTAATTTAAGATATCCGTCGACCGAGTGGATTCACATCTATACCGATGGCTCATATCTTTCTGACACAAAAGGGGCCGGCGCAGGATGGTTCTGCAGCATGTTTGAAGACTCCATGGCTGTAGGGAAAAATGCTAGCAACTATGACGGGGAGGTCTGCGCGGTGCTTGAAGCCTCCAACCAATTAAGCACACATGGCCTAACTCCTTCCAAAGCAGTCTTCCTCATTGACTCACAGGCCGCAGTATCAGCTCTGAGTAGCAACGCTTCAACTGACTGCCTCCGTACCATCCAGTGCCGCGAGAAACTGGCCGAACTCATCAAGAATGGCTGGGTTGTAGCTCTTCAATGGGTTCCAAGCCATGTTGGAATACCAGGCAATGAAAGGGCGGACATCATGGCAAAACGCGGCGCAGAGACTGACCAGCCTGAGATACCTTTCACACTCAATAGAGCAAACAACCTCATAACCAACACCATCAACAACGCCATGCTCAAAACTCTGAAGGACCTTAGCATTGGCAAAAAGTGGGAAAGCCTTGCCACAGCGGGAACGATTCCAAAGCATCTTGAGAGAGCTGAGGCAGTAGCATGATTTCGTCTTGCTACTGGACATGACTACCTCCAAGCGCATCTCTACCGTATCGGTCTTGCTGCTGATGAAACATGCCCTCTCTGTGGTCTTGGCAGGATGGACGGCGACCACCTGCAGACGTGCCAATCGCTGACTTACCCGAATGATGACACAATCAATCGCTACTGGGAGGCTCGACGTCGAATGGTGGAAGCACCAAGGACGGGCGTTGGATAAAGTAAAAGTAAGTAAAGTAGACTCACTTACCGTAGGTTATTACGCTTGACGGAATTACTCACGTCGTCGTGGTCGGGTTCTATTTTCTTATTCTGAAATAGAATTCTTTATTTCTATTTTATTTTTTAATAAAAGACAACTCGCATCAATTAGGGAAAAATATCATTATTTATTTTCATAAGTACTGCCTTCGTTGTTCTAATGTTTATTTGGTAAAATTCACAAGTCGATTCTTAATCTCAGTTCGATTCAGAGTTACACTTTCGATAGTTATATAAACTCCTGGATTCTTTTGACTTATTAAAAAGTACGAAATGCAACTAAGAACTACAGCGTATTACAATTAAAATAATTCTTACTTACTAATAATAAAATTAAAATCAAGAAAATACAATGAAATAGTTGTTTAGTCTGATGTGCGTGCACAATAGTTAGTGTGGACGCAGTGTTGACTTCGGTTGGCAGTGGCAAGATGGCGGACTGACGCTAAGCGACTACAGAGTTAATTTACCTCCCGACTATTTAAAACAAGTTTTTAAAATAAAATAAGTCAGTAAATTGTTCACTGGTGTTGAATTGGTCTTTTCACTTTGGATCTGATGAATAGTGTTATGTGATTTAGTTGTGATGTTGTATAATTATTACTAGTGTTAGTATATAATGTTCGGTCTCACCACTTTTGGTATATCAATTTTATTTGTTTTTTTAGAGATATTATTTTCTTCTTTCTTCTTGTTTTATTATTATATTATTATTATTTCTTGGTTCTAGTTTGACACTGTTAATTATTTTACTTTCACTCTTCTTCTGACTTGGACTTGACTCTATCATATACTTTTTACACAGAGCAGCATAGATTAGTTCTTTACACTTTCGAGTCTAACAATCAAGTGAAGAAATTTCCTCATATCTTCAACGGGCTTGACCAAAATTTCTCATTGGTGAAAATCGTCGGGTTAGGAGGTCACATGACCTTAATTATTTAAGATACAAAATTTTACATATTTCAGCTACAATTACTCCCTGTCTATTGCATAATAAATGTCAAATTAGTTTACACTACAATATTCCTTATAACAAGACAAAAATTTAGACACCTCACATGGCATAGGTGTGGTCCTAATAATTAATTTAACATTGTCATTCCATGTAGCTTTTGACATTTCAAATCACATTAACATCCATTAATTAATTAAAATGTTGCTTCTGACACTTAAATAAAGCGTATATTAGTATTTATACCATCTTTGACTATTTATTACAGTGATGTGATGGTTTAATAGTTGGCTTTACAATAATTTCTATTTTGATATTGGCCAGTTAATTGGTATTTCTCTATAGCACAAAGTTCAATTTAAAATTACTGTATGACCTTGTGGCTTGGTACACTATTATTATTACTTGCATTGAATTATCCATTATGTTATTATTATCCATTGAATTGATTATGATATGATAAAGTGAAGAACAAGATTGAATAAAACAAACATTACTGTAATGTTAGGCCATTATGGTCAAACTCAAACCAACTTTAAATAATAAAACTTTCTTTTAATAACTTCTTAATATCTAGTGGTATAGTTGGTCAATTTATTATGACCTATTATTGACACCTGGTCAATTTAAACAATCTAACTCTTATTACCCTGAATTAAGGTTTAACACTTTAATTTAAACAACACAAATGATTGTATTATTCCCATTAGTTAACATTAATAATAAAATAGGGAACTGTTTTATACAATCAAGGTTATTCAGTTAACATTAAAATAAATTAAATTAATCAACCTAAATCGCCTTTTGGTCCTTTATAGGTTGAAGTCTTATGGCAAATTGGTAATATACAGGTATATTGAATATCAGATATTTCACACATTAAATATTTTTATATGATCACACATTGTCTTTAGTTGTGATTATAAATTTCATTCACAATAAGTTACCACTATTATTAACAGTCCTGTCTGTATAGTTAGTAACCAATATCTTACATTTACATTTTACACTCAATCACTTATTGTTCTTGTTGTGATTACATTTTCTTTTTACAATTAGCAATTATTGCTATGAACAGTCACTTTTAATGGTTTAGAGTACATATTTGTCTACATTAGATTAGATTGTACTTCTTTTTGCTTATTTTGGGTTTTAACCTTTCTCATTGGTTTAGCAAGGTAAGGTATATTGTTTAGTTTATGTCATATTATATGGGGGTTTATACACTTATTGGGTTATGCTCATTATGTCGCATTACATATTACCTCCCCACCAAAACATGATTATTTTGTTTAAACCAAGTTTGGGAGAAATAATCTGTTATTTATTTTTTCACTCATAATATTTTCTCATTTTGGTTTGATTGTAGGTACCTTTCATTCGGTTAGTACTTGGGTATACTATTACATAAGTATTATTACCATTGTCTTTATTTATCACATATAGTCCAGTGTATAACAGTAACAATTTTTTGGCTATATCTTCGATACTGCTGGGTTGTTTTCTCCAACATTATACTTAATTGGGTGAACTCCCGTTTTACTTTGTCTTTTCTTCCTCAATTCTGTTTTATGGAGTATCCTGTTATATATTCTGACTCCCAATGTGTCGTGGTATGATAAGTTGAGAAATGTTTCAGTATCTGAAATATATTCATTCCATTTTTCATGGTCATCATGACAATAAATGCGGAGAATTCGTCCTACTTCTCTCAGTACTCTCTCGGCTGGATTGCTGCTGGGATGGTATATAGAGGTTTTGTAAGTTTGGATGCCTTTGTTTATCATTTCTTCCCTCCATCTTCTGCCTTTGAATTGGGTTCCGTGGTCGGTTACAGTTGAGTCTGGGACTCCAATATCGATCATGTATTTTTCAACAATGAGTTTAATGATTACCTTGGTGGATGCCTTACTAATAGGGTACAGTTTAGTATATTTGGTAAAATGGTCCCAAATAATGACTATGTATTTGTACCTGTGTCTCCCTCCACTGTGCGGGGAAAAGGTCCACAAATATCAAGGAACACTTTCTCTAATCTTGTACTGGATATTATGGTTATAATTGCCTTCTCTCTTCTCATTGTTTACTTTCACCATTTGGCATATACTACACTTCGCTGTTTGTCTCACTTTATTAATTACACCTTTTACATACACATGTTCTTCTAACGCTTTTATAACTTTTTCAGGTCCCATGTTTCCGTAGAGTTGATGATAGATAATAATTATAGACAATCGTCTCCATCGATTTGGTGATGTATAGTTTCCATTTGTTTTCTTTAGTGGTTTGTTTTGTGAAGATCAAATTATTATGGATGTGGTAGAATGGCAATATCTTCAAATCATTGTTATTGATTCGTGTGGTAATGTTAGCAAGTTTTTCACCACTTCTTTGTTCTGCTTGGATTTGATTTAGTAGGTCTGCTAGTGCTAGTCCTTCCCTTCTCAACAATACGTTGTATATTTTTCCTATATCTTCTCTACCAATTTCAAATGTACCTTTATCCATGTTTACTCTCGATAGGGCATCTGCAACAGTATTTTGTCTTCCTGGCATGTACTCCCACGTTGTGTTATATTCTTGCAAGGCCAGAATCCACGTACGTAATCTTCCATGGCTTAATTTGCTTTTCTGTAGGAATGATATTGAATAATGAAAACCGAGTGAGCAGCGAAATAGTAAATAGAATCATAACCGGCAATAGAGCCTACTATGCAAACCAATCATTACTGAAATCAAAGCTTCTAACTCCAAGAACCAAATTGATGTTATATAAAACACTGATCAGACCTGTTGTTACTTATGCATCCGAGACATGGACTCTCGTAAATAAGGATATAAGTGCACTAAGAATTTTTGAAAGAAGAATTTTGAGACAGATATTTGGACCGGTGAAGGAAGGGAATATGTATAGGATCCGAAATAACGGTGAAATAAATGAGTTGATTGGTGGACAAGACCTGGTGAGACACATAAAATCAGCTAGAATTAGATGGCTGGGACACGTATTCCGTATGAATGTTACGAGGATGCCCAAAACTATATTAAGTGGAACGATACTGGGCAAAAGAAGAAGAGGAAGGCCTCGAAGAAGATGGCAGCAGGATGTGGAAGAAGATCTAAGAAAGATGGGCATTAGGAACTGGAGACTGAAGGCAGTGGACAGAGATGAGTGGAGACGGGTCGTAGCGGAGGCCAAGGCTCACCATGGGCTGTAGTGCTGGAGAGTAGTAGTAGTAGGAATGATATTGACTTGTGGTCTGATCTCACTGTTAATGGGTAACCTAAGATATACATCCGGAACTTGTTACAGGCGAACACCACACTGTGATGCGAATTCTTTTTCTGTGATGTTATAATTTTGTTCACTGCTGTGTAGTACATGACTAGCAAAACTAATTACTAAATGATTCCCTTCATCGCCTTCTTGGTAGAGTTCTGCTCCAAGCCTTACGTTACTTGCATCACAATTTATATAGAATCTTTTGCCAAAGTCTGGATGATGAAGAATAATGCTGTCAAGGAATTTATTTTTAATTAAGTTAAACATTTGGTCACCATCTTCGCCCCATTTCCATTTCCATTTTGAAGATAATAGGTGTTTAAATCTTGCAGTTAATTTCGAATAATCCTTCTGAAACTTCCTGTAATTGTTACCCACTCCAATGAATGTTTGAAGTTGTCAAATATTTTTGGGTTTGGGGAAATTTTGTATGACTGCCACTTTCTCTGGAGATGTAGTGATTCCTGTCTCCGATAAAATAAATCCTAGGAATTGCAGTATATTAGATATTAGCTTAGATTTATGTAATTTGAGTGATATATATTATTTTAAGCTAACCTTCTTAACATTTCTATATGCTGGCAGTGCTCCTCATTATTTTCAGCTAACCTTCTTAACACCATTTCTATATGCTGGCAGTGCTCCTCCCATGTTGTAGACGTTATTAGAATTTCATCTATGTAGACTGTTGTGAATTCTAACACTTCTCTTCCCAGATTTGGTCCATACACTTAACAAAAATGGCGACGGAGTTTACAAGTCCAAAAGGAAGTCATTTGAACTGGTAATTCCTGCCTTCAAAAATGAATGCTACATGTTTTCTACTATTGGGGTGCAGTTCTACTTGCCAATAGCCACACACAGCATCCCATATGCTCATGAATTTACATCCCTTAAATTTCTTCATGATTTCTTCGATTTCTCCGGGTGAAGTTCTATCGTTAATAATATTTTTATTTATTTCCCGGGCATCGAGACATACACGTACTGCTCCATCTTTCTTCTGTATTGCAACGATTGGACTGGTGTAGGAAGATGAAATATATTCAATAATATCTTGATTCGTCATGCATTGAATTTCTCTCTTTACTGCTTGTTTTAGCGATTGTGCTATTGGGTATGATTTTTTTATTAAAATTAACAGGGCTATTAAATGATAATTGACAAATGAATTTCTTTGCCTTCCCTGGCAAATCAGAAAACACTCTCCTATACCTATTGTAGATACTGATTAGCTGCCTTTTCTGTTCATGGGTTATTTCGCTATTACTGTTGGCCTGGAATGACTGAATGTCCTCTAGTTTTGGTTCCATATGTCGTCTTCGGTGTAGGCTGATTCTTCATCTGGTGTCATTAATTCCTCCCTATAATTCCGTAGTAAGGTATATGAATGTCGATACTGAGGGGCACACTTGCGGCATATTACCTCACTTAACCATTCACCCTGTTCATTGTACAGTGTTATTTTGCCACTGCACATATTAATGACTGCTGAGTGTCGCTGTAGCATATTAGACCCAATCATAACTTTAAATGGTAGACCCTGAGCTACCAAGAACACTATTGGAATCGTATTGCCCTGACTGGATACCTTTAACATAGCTTGCTGTCGGATTGTCTTATTTGGCCTACCAGTAGCTCCCACTATCACCATATTACTCACTGGCAGTGTTGGTATATCTTCATTACACAAATATTTTATTATATTAAATTCTCCTTTGTCTATTAAGGATACATTCGCACCTCTATCTATCATTATCTCAGGTGATACCCCTTGCAGTAAAGCAGTTATGAAAATGATTTCAATATTTTGATTGCACTCTGCTGTTGATTCTTCTTCAACGAGTTTGTTACGTATATTTATAAGATAATTGTTATCGATTATGTAGGTATCTTCCTGAAGATCAACATCGTTGTTAGTTATCTGCCCATCCAATTCCTGCAGTGTTGGGCTGCTTGGTATTCTCACTGCCGACACTCGTTTGCCACTCTCTCCTGTTGCAGTGCAGGTTGTGTGGTTCCTTCTTGAGTTCGGTTATCTGGTCTAAACTCTCTCCTCTCTTCCTGATTTCTTGGTGTCCTATCTTCATTGCTGCGGCTTCTGGGTGGACTTCTCTCTTCAATAACTCTATTGTGATTTCTGAAGTATCTTCCATTATCAAAGCTTGGTCTTCAGGATGTAAATATATTATTGTTATTATTATTATTAGTACGAACATGATTTACTCTGTCACTGATTTCTGTTTTGGTCTTCTCTATTGGCATTCAGTCTCTTGTACTGTCTTCTGGATCTCCGGTAATAGTCGTCCTGCTCATAGCTTTCTTGCAATGCCTCCATGGCTCCTATGGTTTTGACTTGTCCACAGAGTCTGGCTCGGACTATTCCCTCCTCAAAGTGATAAGACAGCTTGGTTACCAAACATTCCTCTGGTATATGTGGTTCTAAATTTCTAGCCAGGCATACCTTTCCAAGGAAATACGCCGTCTGTGGTTGACCTCTGGTTGCATCAAATTTCCCATTGCATAAATTGTCTCTGATTATATTTTGGATTGATTCAGACCAGTATTTTGTCCTAAACATTTGTTTAAGCTCCTCATAGCTGTTGGTCTCGTTTCAGATGGCTGTCCACCAATTATTATCAGTGATACTTTTGAAACAGTCATTGAGTATATTTTTTATGATGCTCCACCTATTCTCTTTTGTTCGGTTAAGCCATTTATTGACTCTTTCTAGGAATTCGAAAGGGTTTCTTTTATAGTCCCCAAAGTTTATTGTGTCCCTACTATCTGGTATTGTATTTTGAGTGTAACACATCGGTCAGTTGCGCAGGATTTCTAGCTCGTCTCATATTTATTAACTCTCTACGCTGTATATGGTCGATTCTCTCATTGTTATGGTTTACTTGGCTCCTTACTTGACCTATATTATTATCAAGATGCTCCATCTGTTCGGATATGCTTTCTTGTAGTTTGTCCAGCTTTTCTTGAGTTTCTTGCTGCACAACTTCTATTCTGATTCTATTATTGTCTTCTACGTTGTTGATCTGAGTAATAATGTCTTCTCTAAATTGTAGAAGGGCTTCGTTGGTTCGGTCTAGACGTTCATTGGTCTTTGCAGTTTGCTGCTTCACAGCTTCGTTGAGCCTATCAACTTTTCGGCTAATTGTTTCATTGGAATGTTCTATTTTTTCATTTATTCTTTCGATTTTATTTTCAATTTTTTCGTTGTTTGTCTTAAATTTTCATTAGTATTTTCTATTTGTTCATTAATTGTTTGCCTTAAATTTTCATTTTATTTCCTTAAATTTTTATTAGTATTTTCTATTTTTTCATTTATAATTTCAATTTATTTTCAATTTTTTCGCTAATTTGTCGTAACTTCTATTTTGCTCGGCCATGAAGTCCATTACGTGCTGTAAATTCATACCCCCTCTTGCTTCTTCGTTGTCACCAGCCTGTTGTTCCATGTTGTTATCATTGACCGGTTCTATCTCGTGTTCATGCATATCACCTTCTGTTTCTGTGTTTTTTGTCCTTTTCTGCGATGTTGCTAGTTGTGGCATTTCGAATAACTTATAACAGTCGCCGCTAAAGTTAGGTTAATTATAGTATTATTTATTACAATCAGGTTATTAATTTTTTCTAACTTCAGCCTCACTGGTTGAACGTCAATTTTATAACGCTATATTTTATTTTGTTTATATTATTTCTTTAATATGCGAGTGAAGTTAAGTTATTTTAACTTTTAATTATTATTTATTAATGTGGATTACTGTTTGTTTGGGGACGGATGTTGGGTTACGTTTTGAGTTGTCAAGATTGAGGTTACCAGACTCATTTACCGTAGGTTATTACGCTTGGCTTGACGGAATTACTTACGTCGTCGTGGTCGGGTTCTATCTTCTTATTCTGAAATAGAATTCTTTATTTCTATTTTATTTTTTAATAAAAGACAACTCGCATCAATTAGTGAAAAATATCATTATTTATTTTCATAAGTACTGCCTTCGTTGTTCTAATGTTTATTTGGTAAAATTCACAAGTCGATTCTTAATCTCAGTTCAATTCAGAGTTACACTTTCGATAGTTATATAAACTCCTGGATTCTTTTGACTGTTATTAAAAAGTACGAAATGCAACTAAGAACTACAGCGTATTACAATTAAAATAATTCTTACTTACTAATAATAAAATTAAAATCAAGAAAATACAATGAAATAGTTGTTTAGTCTGATGTGCGAGCACAATAGTTTGTGTGGACGCAGTGTTGATTTCGGTTGGTAGTGCCAAGATGCCGAACTGACGCTAAGCGACTACAGAGTTAATTTACCTCCCGACTATTTATAACAAGTTTTTAAAATAAAATAAGTCAGTAAATTGTTCACTGGTGTTGAATTGGTCTTTTCACTTTGGATCTGATGAATAGTGTTATGTGATTTAGTTCTGATGTTGTATAATTATTACAATATCCTGTGTCACATTTACGTGCTTTGTAGGAAGACGCTATATAATGTAACGGCCACTTAGGCCATTACACAAAATTTATAAACTATGCTACTTAACCTAGAGGAAGCGAAAAGTGTGCTGTAGCCCAAACAGAGTGACAGGATTTGCAATCAACACTCTTGTAACCAGTAACAATATTTATTAGTGCTAACATATGACACACTGTTATTATCATGAACCATTTTCATTAATTTATTGTTGTATTGGAGTGTTAGTGGTCTCAAATATTTCTACTAGTAATTTTGTACAAACCACTGTGTTGTCTTTGGTATTGACGAGCGCTTTCGGCAGTCAATACCAAAGACAACATAGTGGTTTGTACAAAATTACTAGTAGAAACATTTTCTTTAAGAACATTAATTTGAGTTATTACAAAATATTCAGTTATAAGTTTTTCAAACAGCTGGATTCTCGTATCATTTTCTTTAAGAACATTAATTTAAGTTATTACAAACTATTCAGTTATAAGTTTTTTGAACAGCTGTATTCTCGTATCATTTTCTTTAAGAACATTAATTTAAGTTATTACAAAATATTCAGTTACTAGTTTTTTAAACACCTGGAGTTCTTGATCTAAGTTATTATGAGTTCTCAACAAGATGTATAACGTGAACACCAGGGGGCCAGTCTATTGAGTAGATGTTGACTGAAGTGTAATAATTAGAATGGTCCCACCTGTACTTTTGTTGAAGAACTCAACCGGTACCATGCTGACCAGTGTGCCATGAGTACTGCAGACTGTCCTTAGAGTGTGTTGAATCTCCAGCGAGTCTCATTCCAGGCAGATGTGGGTCCTTCGGTGTTCTGCTGGATGAGTATTCCTGGGCCTGATGGCTTCGGGGAGCATCCTGGTGCACTACTCTGTGGATAGTGACAGGTGTTGATGTTACTACCTCTGCTTCCCATTTCTCCTGGCTGGTGCGGGGACCCTATAACATTTTTATTTGGAGATTAGCTGTCAGTCAATACACCCACCCATACACTCGCCTCAGAACACAGACGCCACACTCACTGTCACAATTTTTATCAACATTTTATTTGCTTATTTTATCCAGTTATAGTCATTACTTTTAACTTTATCAAAAGACAATTACATGCAATGTCACCACGTGTTTCGAGACTGGAAGTAACGTTTAAGTCAATTTTACAATATAAAGGTTATAATGAAATAGACTTTACAGATGTCGAAGCCACACACACACATACACAAACATAACACATAATCCATCATTAAATAACATAGAATAATTGTGTCTGACCTGAAAGCCCTTTACTGGATTACGAACTCATGTGGAAAGATTTACTTAACCCTGAGCCGTCAGACCGTTGAAACACTCTCCCTGAAGGTTGGCAAGGAATGAGAATGAGACCTGGATTAGTCGGTCTCACTATCCGGCATAAAAGCGACCTGTTCCGATTTACTGATCATAACCTTTGGTAACCTGCTTACTACAGCGAGCAGCTGATACGTATGACTAGACCTGCTAGATTGCATCGCCGAAGCGTAGACACAGCCTTGGCGATCACATGTTAATGATCGAGTTAGCTGTGGCGAGCACAGCCGCCAAGCACTTGGCAGCACTGATCGCATTCAAAGTGGGCCAGGAAAATTCAAACCCCGGCACAATAACAATGATTTTTATACCTTTCTTTTCATGGTGCTATTTCTACCTGTTTCTCTAATAATTTGCTGTTTATTCTGAGACCCGTACTGTGTTTACCTTCTCTCTCTCTCTCTCTCTCTCTCTCTCTCTCTCTCTCTCTCTCTCTCTCTCTCTCTCTCTCTCTCTCGGAAATAATTTCTCTTTGCCTTTTCTCACTTCGTTGTTCATATCGTTTTGCTCTTCTCCAACCTTGCTTGAATTTCTCTCTTCATAGCAATTCCTTCTCTTTCTGCCCAAAGTTTTCTCTTACACTCTCCTGTCTTCTTTCTTGCAGTTCCTTTTGGTTGCCATCACATATCACCTCTAGAGAATTGCTTTTATTTTTGTAATCTGTGTGAGCAAATTTAGTAATCCTTCAATGGTTTTAATTCCTTGTATGTATGTATATTTATATATATATTGTAATGGTACATATCTTCAACAAACAATAATGAAGAAACATGATAAGAATAAATTATTAAATACTTAACACTATGATAAAAAGGGATGAGTCAGAGATGAAAGAATGGGTAATTAAAATAATAATATGATCAATCATATGAAAGTAATCATAAAAGTACCCTCTGATAAGAAAAAAAGTAACAAGCAAAGGACAGAAACGTTGAAAACAATGATACATGGCGATTTAACAATAATAACTCAATAGATGGTAAGTGAGAAAGTAGAACCAGCCCCAACACTAAAAGAAAGGATATATAAATAATAACAAATGAAGATGGAAGTAAAAACAGCCACAACATTAAAATAAGGATGTATGAATTGTAACAAGATAAATGGATAACTAGAACCAGCCCTAACACCTATGAAAGGATATATGGATCATCACCAAATGAAGTAAAAGCAGTAAAAGTGCACAACACCAGTGATAGACCAAGTGAAAAGAGACCAATCAATAATAATTATAAATAATGAGGATAAATGTAAACCCAGACAAACAATGTAAAATGAGAAGTGTTAAATCTCAATAACTTAAATTTTAGAAGGGTACACTAACCCAAATGAATAGAGATAACTATGACAAATCAATCTGATACTACATAAACTTGTTAAAGGTATAATTGAACCTAGTAAAGTGAGAGGTAGTGAATTAGAGTAATAATGAACATTTTGTAAAAATGAGAAAGAGAATTTAAGTAAGCAGTACCCACCAGTAACACTTAAATCAAATATAGAGTGCAAGGTGATAGCTAAAATACCCAATTTAAATAGAACCCCATTGATAGTGATAAACACTAATAAATCAGTGGAAAAGATTTAAGAGTGAATAGTGAAAGTGAGTGAAAGCTAATAATTGCTAAACACAGAAAGGACTGTGGCAATTAAAAGCAATTATCAGTGAACACCAGTGTACACGACAAACTGAACCAAAGTGTAGTAGGTTAAGTAATTAATAGAGTTCAGGTAGTAGTAGTATTGACTACTTATCATATTTTAATTTAAAGGCAGTAGTATTCTAAGTTGGCAAATAATATTATTACCAATGTATTTCAGAAAAAATGACTATTAGTGTGATAATACACAGTATAGATGATTGCTGAGGTACAGAGGTAAAACCAAATACTATTAATATAAAATGATAGGTGAAGGATTTAAATATAATATGGTAAAAATGTTATTAAAGTTCCATGTTAATGACCTTAATGTCATTTGAATTTAGTTATAAGGAAATATCATTGTGTTCAAAAATTTAATTAATGTTTGTTTTTATCTGTTATAATATGTGATAATGATAACTCACCAAAGAGTATGAAGAGAATGAACATTGTGAGTAATGACATGCAAATAATGATGTTTAATGAATAGAAATATGTCTGTGGGAGTTATGTAGACCATAAGACTAAATGTTATAATTTTTAATAATAGAGAATAAGAAATAATAAGTCAATTACAAACAAAAATAGTAATAAGAAGCAAAATAAAATCAGACAAATCCAATGGTACTGAAAAAGCAGTTATAACAATAGACAAGCCAGAATATGGAACTAATAAAAGCATATACAATTACAATAGAACAGACATAAAACCATTCAACAAATGAACACATCATGTATAAAACAAATCAGAACCTATACAAAGGGAAAATAAGATGTAATCAGTGTAATTTAAGAAAAATAGCTAATTGCTGTTTAGGCCTAGGCAAACGCCTAACTGTAAAACAACAAAAACTACAATTTTTAAGAATTAAACTATAACATTAGCAAAACTAATGCAGGTAAAAAATAAAAGACGATTAGGCAATCATATTAAGAAAGAAATGTTAAAGTAATCATGTAAATTAAGAAAACAGTGTAATTAAACAATATCAACATAACTGTCAAAATGTTAATACACCAGTAAACTCAACCTTATTGGATGTTAAATTAATCCTTGAAACAAAATACGAACAGTGGTGATGATATTTAATAATTAAAATTGAATACCGAAGATTAATTGCATTCAGAAGATCTGTAACCATTTTAAATAAAAATTCAAATCTCCTAACAATGGTCTTAAGCCAAATTTAACCAATCAGAATCTTTGAGTTACCATGACAACAGCAGAATATTGACGATTTTCAGTTAGGAACGTTAGAATCTATAGTGACGCTTACGAGGAGAGACGCCACGCCATGAAGGGCCCAAAATTTTATTATAAAACAGTAAAAGTGACCCTTTTTTATGAAGAGTGGAACCAAACTAACTGACAAGGATGACACATGCAGCCCAGACCAAGGACAGGCTTAATTAAATCCAGATGTATTGAAAATAAGTAAATTAACAAGAAGAAGACACAAGGCGTATACCTGAAGCCCAAGATTTTGAAGAACGAAGAATCGACATCGATGAACCCAACCTATTTGACTATTTGACACTACACGTCCAAGCAACTGACGATAAGTATTGCTGAATTAATTAAAGATCTGAAATAAATTCTCTTTCAAATTTCTCACTAAACTGTGAGCTCTCACTATCACTGAGGGTATTATTTTTCAAGGATTGATAAATAATACATAATTTATGAATACTAACTAACTGTTATAACCTAAGTATTACACAAATGACACAGTCACACACTTTGACACCACAACATTGAATCTATTGTAAACCTTGTTCAATTTTAATTATCACGATTATAAAGTGATATATTGTATTTAATTCTCTTGTTTTAAAACTTCTTTGTCGTACTTAAAAGGACTCAATTGGTAAATTTATTGTGTATAAATAATCAACACCGTATCGTGGCGACAGAAAAACATTGTATTACCAACCCAGCCTTCCGCTGAGTGAACGATTATTATTTGCCGAGGCTAAAAATATTATATTAATCACAATTTTGTATAAGCGTTAATGGAGAATAACAAGATCTGAGCCAAATAAAAAGGTGTGAATCATTAATAACTGTCTAGTAATTATTTAAAAAAATATTATGTATGTTTTGTTTCGTAGCAGCGAGTAAAACTAACCAATAATATTTTATGTTAGTAACACGTTTTCCCCCACTCAAGCGAGATTCGAGTTCCAGCCAGTTGGCGAACAATTCGAATCAACTCTACCATACTGTAAAACAACCCAGATAAAAACTTTTTAATTGTTCTCTAGCAAAACAATTTGGCGCCTATCGGGAAGAAGTAAAGAGTGAAAAGGGACAGGTAAGGACACACCGGCTACACGACGCTTTTATCACACAGAACGAGACTTCATAACGTTCGCAATTTTAAAAAACAGTACTCAAATTATAAACTACAAAATTTATAATACAAAGGACAGCCGTTTACTAACAAAGTGGCGCACCAACTAGTGAGGCTAGATTTACACGAAAATTAATATCTAGCGGCAAGTACGAAAGAAGACGAACAAGATGAAGAGGGGATCATCACTGAGGCGGACGAAGTATAACGTACCTACGTTATAATACCGGGAACCTGTGCTTCATTGGCTCTGGTCAATTACACAGGCTGCCATAGACTTAACCAACTTCTAATTAAACACATATAATTTTGAGATATCTCTATAATTGAAGGAAAATGGACATGGGTTCCTGTTGATGTATTCACTCAGTTTTGTATGTTATATAATGACATCTCTTTATTATTCTATAACCCTAAAATCTCTACATAAGGTTTTCAACATAGCTGATTCTTAATTTACAGATTACAGTTTACAACATATATTTCAGAAGGGCCCTTTAAATAAGGAAGTTTATGTGTTTGAATTCTCCACGGATCCGGGATTTAAAACTTGTTTGTTAATAATGCTCATTTACTCATATACTATCTTTCAACTTAAGCCATTTGAAGAATGGACTTTATTTAGCTTTTGCCATTTGAAAAAAGGACTTTATTTAAACTTTAGAAACAGAGACGCTCTATAATTTAAGCGTTACTTTCTACTACACATATTTTTAAGCATATTACATACTACTGGTTACAATTAGTGACTACTCTTAAAAGTCTTGAAGTGTTATTTAAATTGTCTTTGGTACATTTTTATTTGAATATTACTTAATCACGGAAGACTGGCTTCCGCGTTACCTTATGGTATCCTGATGTTGATTCAGATTAGGCTCCTCGGTCCTTGGGCTGTCTACTGATGGTCTGTCGTTATTGTAGTTTCCGTTGACGAAGTTCCTGAAGTGAGTTCGGTGATTCTGAGGCTGGTACTCTCTTCTCGGATGTCTGGTAGAAAACCTCGTTAGTAGTATAACTCATGTTAATGTCTGTTCCACAGATATGCACTTTACATAATTATTGATAAGGGGTTTTCACCTTAGATACCTAGTACCTATTTTATTTTAAATACATTGTTCTTTACAAATTAGTATGTAGAGATGTCATCGCGCACACTTATTCATTCTTTTTTCTTTTATATTACATGATTATATAGGACTCACTATTTACTGCTACATTACATTGCACACTGT
Source organism: Magicicada septendecula (assembly GCA_034769895.1). NCBI lineage: Eukaryota > Metazoa > Arthropoda > Insecta > Hemiptera > Cicadidae > Magicicada > Magicicada septendecula. Next base: position 64,597,988 of record CM068373.1, on the reverse strand, counting down.
TCTTAGTTGAACTTAAAAGAAACAAAATATTGTTTTGTTTTGTGGCATCGTTCGGATGCGACCAGTTTACAGCGTGAGCGCTCCATCACTAGTACGGTACGTTTATTGGGAGAGGTAAAGTAACTTCTCAGAGTTTACGCTTTACCAGAAAAATAGTTCCGCCTTTTAATCGATATTTACCGTTTTAATCTTTGACACATTTATTATCCAAAGATATCCTTTACTTCAGAAATGATTATTGTATACAACTGTTTTTCCTTGTTATTTTTATTGAGTTGCACTTTACTCATATTATTAGTTTTGTTTATGGGTTAATATGCGTGTTGATGCCGGTTACCGCCTGTCAGTGAATGGTTAATTATTTAGGGTGTTTCCTTACTTTTATACTCGCATTCCTTTCAGTTTTTTAAATCTTTTTATTAAATCTTATTTCTGATTTATGTTAGGGATTTAAAGTTGGTTTAAATGTGCAATTCTATTTAAATCTAAATTTTCTCCTCTTCTTATTTATTTTATTTTTTATTATATTTTTATTATTAATGAAATTGTCACAGAAGGAGGCCGAAAAAGAAGTTAGAGCGAGCGACAAGGAAGTTACTTCGGTCGAGGACGTCAAACAAATGTTACCTCCCATGGAACCAGTCAAACCCGTGCAGCCAGAGAATCAACCGGAGAAACCCACACAACCAGAGGACGGAAGTTTACTGGAAATAATGAGGGCGATAACGTCGTTATAAGAAGATCTCAAGGAAGAATTTAAGAAAAATAAGGGGGAAATTAACGAAAAAAATAGACAAGAACAGTAAGACCATGGAAGAAAAATGGATGAACTGGAGCAAGACAGCCAGAGAAATATGGAGGTATTGAACCAGAAGATGGCTGAGAACAACGAAAAGTGAATAAGAAAATCGAGGAGGAGATGATGAATATACGACAGGAGATTTCCGAAATACACGGAAAATGAGAAAATACGAGCCATGAACTACAACAAACTAAGGAAGACTTCGGCGAACGAATAACTAACATGGAAGAAGACAGCCAGATCCGAATAGAATCTATAAGAACCGCAACCGAACAAAATATAACAGGTGCGGACAGATTTTAGAGAGAAATGCCGGGAGATCGACACCCCGTAAGCGAAGTTTGCGTACACGGTCAACAAAATAAAAACAAAATAGAAGAAATCCAGAGACGATAGATTGCCAAGATCAGAGAGGAGCTGGAGGTCATTAACAACAGACCGCCGATAATGTCACAATACCAGCACATGGACAACCGGGAAGTCATTAACTTCAAACAGTACAGTTGAAACCCGATGGAGTTCTTAGAGAGAGTGGATGAACAACTGGCCAAGACTCGGGAGAACAGATGGACCATTATCCGAGGGTACCTGGACAAGTACTTCCGTGACAAACGACAATTGGTGGATGGCTACGAGACACAACCTCATGAACTACGAGGAGTTTAAGGATGTATTCAAAAGGAAATACTGGTCGGAGGCAATGCAAAACATCATGCGAGACAGTATATGCTTTGGCAGGTATAATGCCACCAGAGGGACGACTTTTACGGCATATTTCCTGGGAAAGGTATGTCTAGCAAGGAATCTGGAGCCGAAAATTCCGGAAGAAAGCTTAGTGATGAAACTCTCCTTTCACTACGAAGAGGGTGTCTCCAGAGCGTGGCTGGGTTGTCAAATTAAGACCATACAATCCATGTCAGCACTATTAGAAGACTGCGAAAGGGAGCGATATTTCCGTAGGAGCCGACAGCGGGACGACAGGTGCGATACCAAAAATTTTCAGAACGGCTACCAATATAACAACAATAATTACCGACCAAATTATAACAGCCGTAATAATGCGAATAACCCACCCAACGAGTCACATAATAGACCAAATAATAATCCGGCCAGCCAACCAAACAACGGCTATAATAATAACAACAGGCCAAACAATCAAAGTAATCACTACAACCGGGCAAATAATACACAACCTCAACCCTATAGGCCAAATAACACAAACTACAACCGGCCAAATTTCAACAGCAACAACAATGACAATAGAAATCATAACACAGATCGTAGCTATCGTCAAGTACATTATGTGAGGGCTGAAAGTGATGGGAGAAATAGGTTGTATTATCAGGGATGACGAAGTGCCGACCGAAATGCCTACGGACACCGGTACAGTAATAGTAACTACGGACGTGATAATACATCCAACACGGGCCGAAGTCGTAGCCAAGAGGTATACAGGCGTGACCAATTCGAAGAGGATCATAACCAGCCTGAACCCCGACTCTCAACGAGCGGAAATCAGCCAACAAGTCAACAAGATGGGCGTAACGAACAGTCCGAGATGACGTTAAACTAGGAGCGGCAGTGAAAAAGCTACTTGTACCTTCACTGATTTAATTGGGTTAAATCGCGATGTTGCACAAACCAACAACGAACGCACAATTACGATAGTACGAAACAACTATTTAAAAAATATTGTAGAAGATTTGCTCGAGGAAAGTAATAACCAATCTGATAATCAACACAGCGAAATTGTTTATATATCAACAAAAGTTAACGGAGTACCGACACAAATCATGATAGACACGGGATCAAATATTTCGTTAATCGACAGTATTGATCTTCAAAAGATCCAAAAAACGAGTAAGACAATTATACTTACGCTACCCATCAGCAACATTGTCCTTGTAGGAGCGACCGGACGACAAAATAGAACCATCCGAAAACAAGTACAACTCGAACTGACAAGTGACGGACAAACAGTAACAATGACGTTTTTAGTAGCCAGCGGATTACCATTCCAGATGCTAATTGGTTGCAATATGCTGCGCCAGTACTCAGCCATAATTGACTTAAGCAAATACAAGCTAATTTTGAGGAAGGGTGATATAAAATGGATAACCGAATTGACCAATAGTGACGAAATACAGCCAAATAAAACAATGTATCACATCCAGAAATGCCGAAATACTGGGGAACAGACACCGACTAATGGAATTGGTGATGAAACAGACAATGAAGAACTATGGCAAGAAAAAATCGAAGAAATCCGAACTTTCCAGAGAGAGAAAACGAACGCACAATTAACAGTATAACAATCTGAACAACTGATAGAAGTGTATAATCGCTACAAGCACGTATTTTCAGATACACCTGGGAAGGTCAGAGATTATCAGTGCGAAATTCAATTCCGAGAGCCTGTCAACTTAATAAAAGCATCTTACCCGATTGCATTTTCATTGAAGGAAGTGGTGAGAACAGAGATCAATTGGTTAATAGCAGAAGACATAATTGAACCAAGCTACTCATCCTACACCAGCCCTATCCTTGCAGTTCCAAAGAAACACGGGAAGGTGAGAATATGTCTAGACGCCCGTGAGATCAATAAGCACATAGTAAATGATCGTACGTTCCCAGGAGAAATAGAAGAGATCCTGAAAAAGTTCTATGGTACCAAATACATCAGTATATGGGATACTGTCTGCGGCTATTGGCAGGTCGAGTACACCCATCCAGTAGTACATGGCATTTATATTTGAAGGACGGAACTTCCAATTCAAAAGATTACCCTTCGGATTGGTGAATTCGGTAGCAGTATTTGTAAAAATTATGGACCAGATACTTGGGCCAGATGCATTACAGTTTACAACAGTATGTAGACGATTTATTAATAACTTCAGATGTGTGGGACAAACATTGTCACCGAGTAGAGTACGTGCTGGAAAAACTATCAAATAACCATATAACCCTCAAACTGGAAAAATCTAAATTTTTGGCTGACGAAGTGCAATTTTTAGGGTTCAACTTGTCTGGAAATGGGGTAACACCATCACAAGAAAAGGTTGAATGCATATAGAAGTTTCCAACACCTAAAAATAAGAAACAACTCCAATCATTTCTCGGTGTGTGCAATTATTACCGAAAGTTCCAAAAGAATTATTCTGAAATGACAGTCAAATTTTCACACCAATTGTCATCCAAGAACAAATGGACGTGGGGAGTCGAACAAGACATAACACTCCAACTGATTAAAAACACATTCATTGAGTCAGTAATGTTACATCATCCTAATTTCACCAAACCATTCGATTTTAATTGCGACGCCAGTGACGTTAGCCTTGGACCCGTTTTGTACCAGGAGAATGAAGAGGGGAATCATTGTGTGATCAGTTTCGCAAGTAGGGTGCTAGACAGCAGTGAGAGAAATTATAATGTCATGGAGAAGGAATTGCTGAACATTGTATTGTCATGTGGAAAATTTAGAACCTACATATTGGGGTACCCGATTACAGTAAGTACTGACCACAAGTCCATATCATTCCTCAGAAATTGTAATTTAAGTCATGGAAGATTGACTAGATGGAGTTTGGTATTACAGGAATACAATTTGAATTGGGAATACATCCCGGGCAAGAAGAATGTTGTAGCAGATACCCTGTCCAGAGTAAACATTAAAGACCAGATGTACGAAGGAGAAAAGGAAACCATTATCAAAATATACCACATTATTAAGAGCAGAACTGACTTGGCCAACATCATGAAAGAAATGGAACGACAACAAGAACAAGATCCCAAACTAAGCAAAATTCTACAACGCTTAACAGACAAAGACGACCACGTATCCCAATTGTACTGTAAACACCAAGGAATACTTTTCATTAAAACACCATATAAATTCAACACCTGGAAAATAGCAATACTTCAAGCCACAGAGAAAGACCTAATTCTCGATTATCATGAGAGATATGGGCGCATTAAAAGTGGTAAAGGCCTTACAAGAGCATGTATACATGAAAGATGCTAACAGAAAGGTACGGAAATGCATAAAACAATGTCACATCTGCCAACTAGTGAAGGTCAACAATGACAGAAAGCAGGGCACCATGATACCGATAACCACCTCTTGTAAATTGGAGAAAGTCTTCATTGACATATGAGGACCATTTCCGCGTAGTGGAGGAAAGCATCAATACAAATACCTCATTATTGTGTTCGACCACTACACAAGGTTCACAAAGCTTTACCCCATCAATTGTGCCACTACCCAGAAAATTTTAAAATTAATACTAGAACCATACGTTAGTGAAGTTGGAACACCCAATTGCATCATCACCGATCATGGAACGCAATTCAAGGGAAATAAATGGAAGAACACTTTACTAAATCATGGAATAAAAACGTACAAGACATCAGTGTACCATCCAAGCAGCAACCCTGCACAGCGAGTCTTGAGAGAAGTGGGGAGAATTCTCCGTACATATTGTTACGATCAGCATAGCGAGTGGTCTAAATACATACCAGCAGCCGAAAACTTTATAAATTTATCGCACCACCAATTTATTGAAACAACACCATATACAGCAATGTTCCAAAGATCACCACCAAGAGAAATTACTTCTCTAATTCAATTTCCAAATGGAGAAGAATATCAGTTCGATGACGTGCAATTTCCCCATAAGATACTAGAGAAGATGGACAAGATCAGACAAAAATATAAACAAATGCAACCGAAACCCATACAATATCAGATTGGAGTGCAAATATTACTTAGAAACAGAGGATTACCCAGCACCATGGAAGGGATAGCCAAGAAGCTATTACTAATTTACACAGGACCCTATATAGTAAGTAAAGACAATCAATATAACACATATGAGATCGTAGACGCAAAGAAGAAAGTGGACATATAACCAATCCTCTATGAAAAAGTATTATTAAACACAAGAAAAAACATCATGAAACCAATTAATAAATAGCTAGTGTTAAAAAAGGAAGAAAAATAAACAAAACAAATAATAAAAAGATCATGTGTATCATACCCACTAATAATATCGCATCACTAAGAGCTAAAGAGTGTGAATAAAAGAAAAAGATTATAATTTGAATTAATGTATTGTATAAACTAAATGATAGTAATGTGGAGAATCCTACAAATTATATTTAAATTATAGTCGCACTAAGACTACTTATATAATTTTATTAATGATTGACTGTAGATAAGTCCAGCAATCAAATGTATAATTGACGGCGGAGCAATGGAGTCAAAAGTACCCCTCCGATCCGATTCAATATAATGTTAGGGAAAAAATGTTAGGGAATTAGATGTCAAAGGGATAAGAACATTAAACAAAAATATAATACAAAACTCAAGAAGAATACTGACACTCAAAAATAGTAAGAATCGATAGCTCAAAACTAACCAGTGATTAAGAAAATAAATTGAAGTAATGATTGATAATTTCAATCAAAAACCTGAACAATATTTGCTGAAATAATCAATTTTAGTGGCAGGGCAATATGTAATGGTACATATCTTCAACAAACAATAATGAAGAAACATGATAAGAATAAATTATTAAATACTTAACACTATGATAAAAAGGGATGAGTCAGAGATAAAAGAATGGGTAATTAAAATAATAATATGATCAAGCATATGAAAGTAATCAAAAGTAACCTCTGATAAGAAAAAAAGTAACAAGCAATGGAGAGAAACGTTGAAAACAATGATACATGGCGATTTAATCGTAATAACCCAATAGATGGTAAGTGAGAAGGTAGAACCAGCCCCAACACCAAGGAAAGGATATATAAATAATGAACATTTGTAAGTGAGAAAGTAGAACCAGCCCCAACACTAAAAGAAAGGATATATAAATGATAACAAATGAAGATGGAAGTAAAAACAGCCACAACATTAACATAAGGATGTATGAATTGTAACAGGATAAATGGATAACTAGAACCAGCCCTAACACCTATGAAAGGACATATGGATCATCACCAAATGAAGTAAAAGCAGTAAAAGTGCACAACACCAGTGATAGACCAAGTGAAAAGAGACCAATCAATAATAATTGTAAATAATGAGGATAAATGTAAACCCAGACAAACAATGTAAAATGAGAAGTGTTAAATCTCAATAACTTAAATTTTAGAAGGGTACACTAACCCAAATGAATAGAGATAACTATGACAAATCAGTCTGATACTACATAAACTTGTTAACGGTATAATTGAATCTAGTAAAGTGAGAGGTAGTGAATTAGAGTAATAATGAACATTTTGTAAAAATGAGAAAGAGAATTTAAGTAAGCAGTACCCACCAGTAACACTTAAATCAAATATAGAGTGCAAGGTGATAGCTAAAATACCCAATTTAAATAGAACCCCATTGATAGTGATAAACACTAATAAATCAGTGGAAAAGATTTAAGAGTGAATAGTGAAAGTGAGTGAAAGCTAATAATTGCTAAACACAGAAAAGCTGTGGCAATTAAAAGCAATTATCAGTGAACACCAGTGTACACGACAAACTAAACCAAAGCGTAGTAGGTTAAGTAATTAATAGAGTTCAGGTAGTAGTAGTATTGACTACTTATCATATTTTAATTTAAAGGCAGTAGTATTCTAAGTTGGCAAATAATATTATTACCAATGTATTTCAGAAAAAATGACTATTAGTGTGATAATACACAGTATAGATGATTGCTGAGGTACAGAGGTAAAACCAAATACTATTAATATAAAATGATAGGTGAAGGATTTAAATATAATATGGTAAAAATGTTATTAAAGTTCCATGTTAATGACCTTAATGTCATTTGAATTTAGTTATAAGGAAATATCATTGTGTTCAAAAATTTAATTAATGTTTGTTTTTATCTGTTATAATATGTAATAATGATAACTCACCAAAGAGTATGAAGAGAATGAACATTGTGAGTAATGACATGCAAATAATGATGTTTAATGAATAGAAATATGTCTGTGGGAGTTATGTAGACCATAAGACTAAATGTTATAATTTTTAATAATAGAGAATAAGAAATAATAAGTCAATTACAAACAAAAATAGTAATAAGAAGCAAAATAAAATCAGACAAATCCAATGGTACTGAAAAAGCAGTTATAACAATAGACAAGCCAGAATATGGAACTAATAAAAGCATATACAATTACAATAGAACAGACATAAAACCATTCAACAAATGAACACATCATGTATAAAACAAATCAGAACCTATACAAAGGGAAAATAAGATGTAATCAGTGTAATTTAAGAAAAATAGCTAATTGCTGTTTAGGCCTAGGCAAACGCCTAACTGTAAAACAACAAAAACTACAATTTTTAAGAATTAAACTATAACATTAGCAAAACTAATGCAGGTAAAAAATAAAAGATGATTAGGCAATCATATTAAGAAAGAAATGTTAAAGTAATCATGTAAATTAAGAAAACAGTGTAATTAAACAATATCAACATAACTGTCAAAATGTTAATACACCAGTAAACTCAACCTTATTGGATGTTAAATTAATCCTTGAAACAAAATACGAACAGTGGTGATGATATTTAATAATTAAAATTGAATACCGAAGATTAATTGCATTCAGAAGATCTGTAACCATTTTAAATAAAAATTCAAATCTCCTAACAATGGTCTTAAGCCAAATTTAACCAATCAGAATCTTTGAGTTACCATGACAACAGCAGAATATTGACGATTTTCAGTTAGGAACGTTAGAATCTATAGTGACGCTTACGAGGAGAGACGCCACGCCATGAAGGGCCCAAAATTTTATTATAAAACAGTAAAAGTGACCCTTTTTTATGAAGAGTGGAACCAAACTAACTGACAAGGATGACACATGCAGCCCAGACCAAGGACAGGCTTAATTAAATCCAGATGTATTGAAAATAAGTAAATTAACAAGAAGAAGACACAAGGCGTATACCTGAAGCCCAAGATTTTGAAGAACGAAGAATCGACATCGATGAACCCAACCTATTTGACTATTTGACACTACACGTCCAAGCAACTGACGATAAGTATTGCTGAATTAATTAAAGATCTGAAATAAATTCTCTTTCAAATTTCTCACTAAACTGTGAACTCTCACTATCACTGAGGGTATTATTTTTCAAGGATTGATAAATAATACATAATTTAGGAATACTAACTAACTGTTATAACCTAAGTATTACACAAATGACACAGTCACACACTTTGACACCACAACATTGAATCTATTGTAAACCTTGTTCAATTTTAATTATCACGATTATAAAGTGATATATTGTATTTAATTCTCTTGTTTTAAAACTTCTTTGTCGTACTTAAAAGGACTCAATTGGTAAATTTATTGTGTATAAATAATCAACACCGTATCGTGGCGACAGAAAAACATTGTATTACCAACCCAGCCTTCCGCTGAGTGAACGATTATTATTTGCCGAGGCTAAAAATATTATATTAATCACAATTTTGTATAAGCGTTAATGGAGAATAACAAGATCTGAGCCAAATAAAAAGGTGTGAATCATTAATAACTGTCTAGTAATTATTTAAAAAAATATTATGTATGTTTTGTTTCGTAGCAGCGAGTAAAACTAACCAATAATATTTTATGTTAGTAACACGTTTTCCCCCACTCAAGCGAGATTCGAGTTCCAGCCAGTTGGCGAACAATTCGAATCAACTCTACCATACTGTAAAACAACCCAGATAAAAACTTTTTAATTTTTCTCTAGCAAAACAATTTGGCGCCTATCGGGAAGAAGTAAAGAGTGAAAAGGGACAGGTAAGGACACACCGGCTACACGACGCTTTTATCACACAGAACGAGACTTCATAACGTTCGCAATTTTAAAAAACAGTACTCAAATTATAAACTACAAAATTTATAATACAAAGGACAGCCGTTTACTAACAAAGTGGCGCACCAACTAGTGAGGCTAGATTTACACGAAAATTAATATCTAGCGGCAAGTACGAAAGAAGACGAACAAGATGAAGAGGGGATCATCACTGAGGCGGACGAAGTATAACGTACCTACGTTATAATACCGGGAACCTGTGCTTCATTGGCTCTGGTCAATTACACAGGCTGCCATAGACTTAACCAACTTCTAATTAAACACATATAATTTTGAGATATCTCTATAATTGAAGGAAAATGGACATGGGTTCCTGTTGATGTATTCACTCAGTTTTGTATGTTATATAATGACATCTCTTTATTATTCTATAACCCTAAAATCTCTACATAAGGTTTTCAACATAGCTGATTCTTAATTTACAGATTACAGTTTACAACATATATTTCAGAAGGGCCCTTTAAATAAGGAAGTTTATGTGTTTGAATTCTCCACGGATCCGGGATTTAAAACTTGTTTGTTAATAATGCTCATTTACTCATATACTATCTTTCAACTTAAGCCATTTGAAGAATGGACTTTATTTAGCTTTTGCCATTTGAAAAAAGGACTTTATTTAAACTTTAGAAACAGAGACGCTCTATAATTTAAGCGTTACTTTCTACTACACATATTTTTAAGCATATTACATACTACTGGTTACAATTAGTGACTACTCTTAAAAGTCTTGAAGTGTTATTTAAATTGTCTTTGGTACATTTTTATTTGAATATTACTTAATCACGGAAGACTGGCTTCCGCGTTACCTTATGGTATCCTGATGTTGATTCAGATTAGGCTCCTCGGTCCTTGGGCTGTCTACTGATGGTCTGTCGTTATTGTAGTTTCCGTTGACGAAGTTCCTGAAGTGAGTTCGGTGATTCTGAGGCTGGTACTCTCTTCTCGGATGTCTGGTAGAAAACCTCGTTAGTAGTATAACTCATGTTAATGTCTGTTCCACAGATATGCACTTTACATAATTATTGATAAGGGGTTTTCACCTTAGATACCTAGTACCTATTTTATTTTAAATACATTGTTCTTTACAAATTAGTATGTAGAGATGTCATCGCGCACACTTATTCATTCTTTTTTCTTTTATATTACATGATTATATAGGACTCACTATTTACTGCTACATTACATTGCACACTGTTCTTAGTTGAACTTAAAAGAAACAAAATATTGTTTTGTTTTGTGGCATCGTTCGGATGCGACCAGTTTACAGCGTGAGCGCTCCATCACTAGTACGGTACGTTTATTGGGAGAGGTAAAGTAACTTCTCAGAGTTTACGCTTTACCAGAAAAATAGTTCCGCCTTTTAATCGATATTTACCGTTTTAATCTTTGACACATTTATTATCCAAAGATATCCTTTACTTCAGAAATGATTATTGTATACAACTGTTTTTCCTTGTTATTTTTATTGAGTTGCACTTTACTCATATTATTAGTTTTGTTTATGGGTTAATATGCGTGTTGATGCCGGTTACCGCCTGTCAGTGAATGGTTAATTATTTAGGGTGTTTCCTTACTTTTATACTCGCATTCCTTTCAGTTTTTTAAATCTTTTTATTAAATCTTATTTCTGATTTATGTTAGGGATTTAAAGTTGGTTTAAATGTGCAATTCTATTTAAATCTAAATTTTCTCCTCTTCTTATTTATTTTATTTTTTATTATATTTTTATTATTAATGAAATTGTCACAGAAGGAGGCCGAAAAAGAAGTTAGAGCGAGCGACAAGGAAGTTACTTCGGTCGAGGACGTCAAACAAATGTTACCTCCCATGGAACCAGTCAAACCCGTGCAGCCAGAGAATCAACCGGAGAAACCCACACAACCAGATGACGGAAGTTTACTGGAAATAATGAGGGCGATAACGTCATTATAAGAAGATCTCAAGGAAGAATTTAAGAAAAATAAGGGGGAATTTAACGAAAAAAATAGACAAGAACAGTAAGACCATGGAAGAAAAATGGATGAACTGGAGCAAGACAGCCAGAGAAATATGGAGGTATTGAACCAGAAGATGGCTGAGAACAACGAAAAGTGAATAAGAAAATCGAGGAGGAGATGATGAATATACGACAGGAGATTTCCGAAATACACGGAAAATGAGAAAATACGAGCCATGAACTACAACAAACTAAGGAAGACTTCGGCGAACGAATAACTAACATGGAAGAAGACAGCCAGATCCGAATAGAATCTATAAGAACCGCAACCGAACAAAATATAACAGGTGCGGACAGATTTTAGAGAGAAATGCCGGGAGATCGACACCCCGTAAGCGAAGTTTGCGTACACGGTCAACAAAATAAAAACAAAATAGAAGAAATCCAGAGACGATAGATTGCCAAGATCAGAGAGGAGCTGGAGGTCATTAACAACAGACCGCCGATAATGTCACAATACCAGCACATGGACAACCGGGAAGTCATTAACTTCAAACAGTACAGTTGAAACCCGATGGAGTTCTTAGAGAGAGTGGACGAACAACTGGCCAAGACTCGGGAGAACAGATGGACCATTATCCGAGGGTACCTGGACAAGTACTTCCGTGACAAACGACAATTGGTGGACGGCTACGAGACACAACCTCATGAACTACGAGGAGTTTAAGGATGTATTCAAAAGGAAATACTGGTCGGAGGCAATGCAAAACATCATGCGAGATAGTATATGCTTTGGCAGGTATAACGCCACCAGAGGGACGACTTTTACGGCATATTTCCTGGGAAAGGTATGTCTAGCAAGGAATCTGGAGCCGAAAATTCCGGAAGAAAGCTTAGTGATGAAACTCTCCTTTCACTACGAAGAGGGTGTCTCCAGAGCGTGGCTGGGTTGTCAAATTAAGACCATACAATCCATGTCAGCACTATTAGAAGACTGCGAAAGGGAGCGATATTTCCGTAGGAGCCGACAGCGGGACGACAGGTGCGATACCAAAAATTTTCAGAACGGCTACCAATATAACAACAATAATTACCGACCGAATTATAACAGCCGTAATAATGCGAATAACCCACCCAACGAGTCACATAATAGACCAAATAATAATCCGGCCAGCCAACCAAACAACGGCTATAATAATAACAACAGGCCAAACAATCAAAGTAATCACTACAACCGGGCAAATAATACACAACCTCAACCCTATAGGCCAAATAACACAAACTACAACAAGCCAAATTTCAACAGCAACAACAATGACAATAGAAATCATAACACAGATCGTAGCTATCGTCAAGTACATTATGTGAGGGCTGAAAGTGATGGGAGAAATAGGTTGTATTATCAGGGATGACGAAGTGCCGACCGAAATGCCTACGGACACCGGTACAGTAATAGTATCTACGGACGTGATAGTACATCCAACACGGGCCGAAGTCGTAGCCAAGAGGTATACAGGCGTGACCAATTCGAAGAGGATCATAACCAGCCTGAACCCCGACTCTCAACGAGCGGAAATCAGCCAACAAGTCAACAAGATGGGCGTAACGAACAGTCCGAGATGACGTTAAACTAGGAGCGGCAGTGAAAAAGCTACTTGTACCTTCACTGATTTAATTGGGTTAAATCGCGATGTTGCACAAACCAACAACGAACGCACAATTACGATAGTACGAAACAACTATTTAAAAAATATTGTAGAAGATTTGCTCGAGGAAAGTAATAACCAATCTGATAATCAACACAGCGAAATTGTTTATATATCAACAAAAGTTAACGGAGTACCGACACAAATCATGATAGACACGGGATCAAATATTTCGTTAATCGACAGTATTGATCTTCAAAAGATCCAAAAAACGAGTAAGACAATTATACTTACGCTACCCATCAGCAACATTGTCCTTGTAGGAGCGACCGGACGACAAAATAGAACCATCCGAAAACAAGTACAACTCGAACTGACAAGTGACGGACAAACAGTAACAATGACGTTTTTAGTAGCCAGCGGATTACCATTCCAGATGCTAATTGGTTGCAATATGCTGCGCCAGTACTCAGCCATAATTGACTTAAGCAAATACAAGCTAATTTTGAGGAAGGGTGATATAAAATGGATAACCGAATTGACCAATAGTGACGAAATACAGCCAAATAAAACAATGTATCACATCCAGAAATGCCGAAATACTGGGGAACAGACACCGACTAATGGAATTGGTGATGAAACAGACAATGAAGAACTATGGCAAGAAAAAATCTAAGAAATCCGAACTTTCCAGAGAGAGAAAACGAACGCACAATTAACAGTATAACAATCTGAACAACTGATAGAAGTGTATAATCGCTACAAGCACGTATTTTCAGATACACCTGGGAAGGTCAGAGATTATCAGTGCGAAATTCAATTCCGAGAGCCTGTCAACTTAATAAAAACATCTTACCCGATTGCATTTTCATTGAAGGAAGTGGTGAGAACAGAGATCAATTGGTTAATAGCAGAAGACATAATTGAACCAAGCTACTCATCCTACACCAGCCCTATCCTTGCAGTTCCAAAGAAACACGGGAAGGTGAGAATATGTCTAGACGCCCGTGAGATCAATAAGCACATAGTAAATGATCGTACGTCCCCAGGAGAAATAGAAGAGATCCTGAAAAAGTTCTATGGTACCAAATTCATCAGTATATGGGATACTGTCTGCGGCTATTGGCAGGTCGAGTTACACCCATCCAGTAGTACATGGCATTTATATTTGAAGGACGGAACTTCCAATTCAAAAGATTACCCTTCGGATTGGTGAATTCGGTAGCAGTATTTGTAAAAATTATGGACCAGATACTTGGGCCAGATGCATTACAGTTTACAACAGTATGTAGACGATTTATTAATAACTTCAGATGTGTGGGACAAACATTGTCACCGAGTAGAGTACGTGCTGGAAAAACTATCAAATAACCATATAACCCTCAAACTGGAAAAATCTAAATTTTTGGCTGACGAAGTGCAATTTTTAGGGTTCAACTTGTCTGGAAATGGGGTAACACCATCACAAGAAAAGGTTGAATGCATATAGAAGTTTCCAACACCTAAAAATAAGAAACAACTCCAATCATTTCTCGGTGTGTGCAATTATTACCGAAAGTTCCAAAAGAATTATTCTGAAATGACAGTCAAATTTTCACACCAATTGTCATCCAAGAACAAATGGACGTGGGGAGTCGAACAAGACATAACACTCCAACTGATTAAAAACACATTCATTGAGTCAGTAATGTTACATCATCCTAATTTCACCAAACCATTCGATTTTAATTGCGACGCCAGTGACGTTAGCCTTGGACCCGTTTTGTACCAGGAGAATGAAGAGGGGAATCATTGTGTGATCAGTTTCGCAAGTAGGGTGCTAGACAGCAGTGAGAGAAATTATAATGTCATGGAGAAGGAATTGCTGAACGTTGTATTGTCATGTGGAAAATTTAGAACCTACATATTGTGGTACCCGATTACAGTAAGTACTGACCACAAGTCCATATCATTCCTCAGAAATTGTAATTTAAGTCATGGAAGATTGACTAGATGGAGTTTGGTATTACAGGAATACAATTTGAATTGGGAATACATCCCGGGCAAGAAGAATGTTGTAGCAGATACCCTGTCCAGAGTAAACATTAAAGACCAGATGTACGAAGGAGAAAAGGAAACCATTATCAAAATATACCACATTATTAAGAGCAGAACTGACTTGGCCAACATCATGAAAGAAATGGAACGACAACAAGAACAAGATCCCAAACTAAGCAAAATTCTACAACGCTTAACAGACAAAGACGACCACGTATCCCAATTGTACTGTAAACACCAAGGAATACTTTTCATTAAAACACCATATAAATTCAACACCTGGAAAATAGCAATACTTCAAGCCACAGAGAAAGACCTAATTCTCGATTATCATGAGAGATATGGGCGCATTAAAAGTGGTAAAGGCCTTACAAGAGCATGTATACATGAAAGATGCTAACAGAAAGGTAGGGAAATGCATAAAACAATGTCACATCTGCCAACTAGTGAAGGTCAACAATGACAGAAAGGAGGGCACCATGATACCGATAACCACCTCTTGTAAATTGGAGAAAGTCTTCATTGACATATGAGGACCATTTCTGGGTAGTGGAGGAAAGCATCAATACAAATACCTCATTATTGTGTTCGACCACTACACAAGGTTCACAAAGCTTTACCCCATCAATTGTGCCACTACCCAGAAAATTTTAAAATTAATACTAGAACCATACGTTAGTGAAGTTGGAACACCCAATCGCATCATCACCGATCATGGAACGCAATTCAAGGGAAATAAATGGAAGAACACTTTACTAAATCATGGAATAAAAACGTACAAGACATCAGTGTACCATCCAAGCAGCAACCCTGCACAGCGAGTCTTGAGAGAAGTGGGGAGAATTCTCCGTACATATTGTTACGATCAGCATAGCTAGTGATCTAAATACATACCAGCAGCCGAAAACTTTATAAATTTATCGCACCACCAATTTATTGAAACAACACCATATACAGCAATGTTCCAAAGATCACCACCAAGAGAAATTACTTCTCTAATTCAATTTCCAAATGGAGAAGAATATCAGTTCGATGACGTGCAATTTCCCCATAAGATACTAGAGAAGATGGACAAGATCAGACAAAAATATAAACAAATGCAACCGAAACCCATACAATATCAGATTGGAGTGCAAATATTACTTAGAAACAGAGGATTACCCAGCACCATGGAAGGGATAGCCAAGAAGCTATTACTAATTTACACAGGACCCTATATAGTAAGTAAAGACAATCAAAATAACACATATGAGATCGTAGACGCAAAGAAGAAAGAGGACATATAACCAATCCTCTATGAAAAAGTATTATTAAACACAAGAAAAAACATCATGAAACCAATTAATAAATAGCTAGTGTTAAAAAAGGAAGAAAAATAAACAAAACAAATAATAAAAAGATCATGTGTATCATACCCACTAATAATATCGCATCACTAAGAGCTAAAGAGTGTGAATAAAAGAAAAAGATTATAATTTGAATTAATGTATTGTATAAACTAAATGATAGTAATGTGGAGAATCCTACAAATGATATTTATTTTATAGTCGCACTAAGACTACTTATATAATTTTATTAATGATTGACTGTAGATAAGTCCAGCAATCAAATGTATAATTGACGGCGGAGCAATGGAGTCAAAAGTACCCCTCCGATCCGATTCAATATAATGTTAGGGAAAAAATGTTAGGGAATTAGATGTCAAAGGGATAAGAACATTAAACAAAAATATAATACAAAACTCAAGAAGAATACTGACACTCAAAAATAGTAAGAATCGATAGCTCAAAACTAACCAGTGATTAAGAAAATAAATTGAAGTAATGATTGATAATTTCAATCAAAAACCTGAACAATATTTGCTGAAATAATCAATTTTAGTGGCAGGGCAATATGTAATGGTACATATCTTCAACAAACAATAATGAAGAAACATGATAAGAATAAATTATTAAATACTTAACACTATGATAAAAAGGGATGAGTCAGAGATAAAAGAATGGGTAATTAAAATAATAATATGATCAAGCATATGAAAGTAATCAAAAGTAACCTCTGATAAGAAAAAAAGTAACAAGCAATGGAGAGAAACGTTGAAAACAATGATACATGGCGATTTAATCATAATAACCCAATAGATGGTAAGTGAGAAGGTAGAACCAGCCCCAACACCAAGGAAAGGATATATAAATAATGAACATTTGTAAGTGAGAAAGTAGAACCAGCCCCAACACTAAAAGAAAGGATATATAAATGATAACAAATGAAGATGGAAGTAAAAACAGCCACAACATTAACATAAGGATGTATGAATTGTAACAGGATAAATGGATAACTAGAACCAGCCCTAACACCTATGAAAGGATATATGGATCATCACCAAATGAAGTAAAAGCAGTAAAAGTGCACAACACCAGTGATAGACCAAGTGAAAAGAGACCAATCAATAATAATTGTAAATAATGAGGATAAATGTAAACCCAGACAAACAATGTAAAATGAGAAGTGTTAAATCTCAATAACTTAAATTTTAGAAGGGTACACTAACCCAAATGAATAGAGATAACTATGACAAATCAGTCTGATACTACATAAACTTGTTAACGGTATAATTGAATCTAGTAAAGTGAGAGGTAGTGAATTAGAGTAATAATGAACATTTTGTAAAAATGAGAAACAGAATTTAAGTAAGCAGTACCCACCAGTAACACTTAAATCAAATATAGAGTGCAAGGTGATAGCTAAAATACCCAATTTAAATAGAACCCCATTGATAGTGATAAACACTAATAAATCAGTGGAAAAGATTTAAGAGTGAATAGTGAAAGTGAGTGAAAGCTAATAATTGCTAAACACAGAAAGGCTGTGGCAATTAAAAGCAATTATCAGTGAACACCAGTGTACACGACAAACTAAACCAAAGCGTAGTAGGTTAAGTAATTAATAGAGTTCAGGTAGTAGTAGTATTGACTACTTATCATATTTTAATTTAAAGGCAGTAGTATTCTAAGTTGGCAAATAATATTATTACCAATGTATTTCAGAAAAAATGACTATTAGTGTGATAATACACAGTATAGATGATTGCTGAGGTACAGAGGTAAAACCAAATACTATTAATATAAAATGATAGGTGAAGGATTTAAATATAATATGGTAAAAATGTTATTAAAGTTCCATGTTAATGACCTTAATGTCATTTGAATTTAGTTATAAGGAAATATCATTGTGTTCAAAAATTTAATTAATGTTTGTTTTTATCTGTTATAATATGTAATAATGATAACTCACCAAAGAGTATGAAGAGAATGAACATTGTGAGTAATGACATGCAAATAATGATGTTTAATGAATAGAAATATGTCTGTGGGAGTTATGTAGACCATAAGACTAAATGTTATAATTTTTAATAATAGAGAATAAGAAATAATAAGTCAATTACAAACAAAAATAGTAATAAGAAGCAAAATAAAATCAGACAAATCCAATGGTACTGAAAAAGCAGTTATAACAATAGACATGCCAGAATATGGAACTAATAAAAGCATATACAATTACAATAGAACAGACATAAAACCATTCAACAAATGAACACATCATGTATAAAACAAATCAGAACCTATACAAAGGGAAAATAAGATGTAATCAGTGTAATTTAAGAAAAATAGCTAATTGCTGTTTAGGCCTAGGCAAACGCCTAACTGTAAAACAACAAAAACTACAATTTTTAAGAATTAAACTATAACATTAGCAAAACTAATGCAGGTAAAAAATAAAAGACGATTAGGCAATCATATTAAGAAAGAAATGTTAAAGTAATCATGTAAATTAAGAAAACAGTGTAATTAAACAATATCAACATAACTGTCAAAATGTTAATACACCAGTAAACTCAACCTTATTGGATGTTAAATTAATCCTTGAAACAAAATACGAACAGTGGTGATGATATTTAATAATTAAAATTGAATACCGAAGATTAATTGCATTCAGAAGATCTGTAACCATTTTAAATAAAAATTCAAATCTCCTAACAATGGTCTTAAGCCAAATTTAACCAATCAGAATCTTTGAGTTACCATGACAACAGCAGAATATTGACGATTTTCAGTTAGGAACGTTAGAATCTATAGTGACGCTTACGAGGAGAGACGCCACGCCATGAAGGGCCCAAAATTTTATTATAAAACAGTAAAAGTGACCCTTTTTTATGAAGAGTGGAACCAAACTAACTGACAAGGATGACACATGCAGCCCAGACCAAGGACAGGCTTAATTAAATCCAGATGTATTGAAAATAAGTAAATTAACAAGAAGAAGACACAAGGCGTATACCTGAAGCCCAAGATTTTGAAGAACGAAGAATCGACATCGATGAACCCAACCTATTTGACTATTTGACACTACACGTCCAAGCAACTGACGATAAGTATTGCTGAATTAATTAAAGATCTGAAATAAATTCTCTTTCAAATTTCTCACTAAACTGTGAACTCTCACTATCACTGAGGGTATTATTTTCAAGGATTGATAAATAATACATAATTTAGGAATACTAACTAACTGTTATAACCTAAGTATTACACAAATGACACAGTCACACACTTTGACACCACAACATTGAATCTATTGTAAACCTTGTTCAATTTTAATTATCACGATTATAAAGTGATATATTGTATTTAATTCTCTTGTTTTAAAACTTCTTTGTCGTACTTAAAAGGACTCAATTGGTAAATTTATTGTGTATAAATAATCAACACCGTATCGTGGCGACAGAAAAACATTGTATTACCAACCCAGCCTTCCGCTGAGTGAACGATTATTATTTGCCGAGGCTAAAAATATTATATTAATCACAATTTTGTATAAGCGTTAATGAAGAATAACAAGATCTGAGCCAAATAAAAAGGTGTGAATCATTAATAACTGTCTAGTAATTATTAAAAAAAATATTATGTATGTTTGTTTCGTAGCAGCGAGTAAAACTAACCAATAATATTTTATGTTAGTAACACGTTTTCCCCCACTCAAGCGAGATTCGAGTTCCAGCCAGTTGGCGAACAATTCGAATCAACTCTACCATACTGTAAAACAACCCAGATAAAAACTTTTAATTGTTCTCTAGCAAAACAATTTGCGCCTATCGGGAAGAAGTAAAGAGTGAAAAGGGACAGGTAAGGACACACCGGCTACACGACGCTTTTATCACACAGAACGAGACTTCATAACGTTCGCAATTTTAAAAAACAGTACTCAAATTATAAACTACAAAATTTATAATACAAAGGACAGCCGTTTACTAACAAAGTGGCGCACCAACCAGTGAGGCTAGATTTACATGAAAATTAATATCTAGCGGCAAGTACGAAAGAAGACAAGATGAAGAGGGGATCATCACTGAGGCGGACGAAGTATAACGTACCTACGTTATAATACCGGGAACCTGTGCTTCATTGGCTCTGGTCAATTACACAGGCTGCCATAGACTTAACCAACTTCTAATTAAACACATATAATTTTGAGATATCTCTATAATTGAAGGAAAATGGACATGGGTTCCTGTTGATGTATTCACTCAGTTTTGTATGTTATATAATGACATCTCTTTATTATTCTATAACCCTAAAATCTCTACATAAGGTTTTCAACATAGCTGATTCTTAATTTACAGATTACAGTTTACAACATATATTTCAGAAGGGCCCTTTAAATAAGGAAGTTTATGTGTTTGAATTCTCCACGGATCCGGGATTTAAAACTTGTTTGTTAATAATGCTCATTTACTCATATACTATCTTTCAACTTAAGCCATTTGAAGAATGGACTTTATTTAGCTTTTGCCATTTGAAAAATGGACTTTATGTAAACTTTAGAAACAGAGACGCTCTATAATTTAAGCGTTACTTTCTACTACACATATTTTTAAGCATATTACATACTACTGGTTACAATTAGTGACTACTCTTAAAAGTCTTGAAGTGTTATTTAAATTGTCTTTGGTACATTTTTATTTGAATATTACTTAATCACGGAAGACTGGCTTCCGCGTCACCTTATGGTATCCTGATGTTGATTCAGATTAGGCTCCTCGGTCCTTGGGGTGTCTACTGATGGTCTGTCGTTATTGTAGTTTCCGTTGACGTTGAAGTTCCTGAAGTGAGTTCGGTGATTCTGAGGCTGGTACTCTCTTCTCGGATGTCTGGTAGAAAACCTCGTTAGTAGTATATCTCATGTTAATGTCTGTTCCACAGATATGCACTTTACATAATTATTGATAAGGGGTTTTCACCTTAGATACCTAGTACCTATTTTATTTTAAATACATTGTTCTCTTACAAATTAGTATGTAGAGATGTCATCGCGCACACTTATTCATTATTTTTTCTTTTATATTACATGATTATATAGGACTCACTATTTACTGCTACATTACGTTGCAAACTGTTCTTAGTTGAACTTAAAAGAAAATATTGTTTTGTTTTGTGGCATCGTTCGGATGCGACCAGTTTACAGCGTGAGCGCTCCATCACTAGTACGGTACGTTTATTGGGAGAGGTAAAGTAACTTCGCAGAGTTTACGCTTTACCAGAAAAATAGTTCCGCCTTTTAATCGATATTTACCGTTTTAATCTTTGACACATTTATTATCCAAAGATATCCTTTACTTCAGAAATGATTATTGTATACAACTGTTTTTTCCTTGTTATTTTTATTGAGTTGCACTTTACTCATATTATTAGTTTTGTTTATGGGTTAATATGCGTGTTGATGCCGGTTACCGCCTGTCAGTGCATGGTTAATTATTTAGGGTGTTTCCTTACTTTTATACTCGCATTCCTTTCTGTTTTTTAAATCTTTTTATTACATCTTATTTCTGCTTTATTTTAGGGATTTAAAGTTGGTTTAAATGTGCAATTCTATTTAAATCTAAATTTTCTCCTCTTCTTATTTATTTTTTTTTTATTATATTTTTATTATTAATGCAATCGTCACAGAAGGAGGCGGAAAAAGAAGTTAGACCTCAAACAAATGTTACCTCCCATGGAACCAGTCAAACCCGTGCAGCCAGAGAATCAACCGGAGAAACCCACACAACCAGAGGACGGGAGTTTACTGGAAATAATGAGGGCGATAACGTCGTTAAAAGAAGATCTCAAGGAAGAATTTAAGAAAAATAAGGAGGAAATTAACGAAAAAAATAGACAAGAACAGTAAGACCATGGAAGAAAAATGGATGAACTGAAGCAAGACAGCCAGAGAAATATGGAGGTATTGAACCAGAAGATGGCTGAGAACAACGAAAAGTCAATAAGAAAATCGAGGAGGAGATGACGAATATACGACAGGAGATTTCCGAAATACAAGGAAAATGGGAAAATACGAGCCATGAACTACAACAAACTAAGGAAGACTTCGGCGAATGAATAACTAACATGGAAGAACACAGCCAGATCCGAATAGAATCTATAAGAACCGCAACCGAACAAAATATAATAGGTGCGGACAGATTTTAGAGAGAAATGCCGGGAGATCGACACCACCGTAAGCGAAGTTCGCGGACACGGTCAACAAAATAAAAACAAAATAGAAGAAATCCAGAGACGAGAGATTGCCAAGATCAGAGAGGAGCTGGAGGTCATTAACAACAGCCCGCCGATAATGTCACAATACCAGCACATGGACGACCGGGAAGTCATTAACTTCAAACAGTACAGTTGAAACCCGATGGAGTTCTTAGAGAGAGTGGACGAACAACTGGCCAAGACTCGGGAGAACAGATGGACCATTATCCGAGGGTACCTGGACAAGTACTTCCGTGACAAACGACAATTGGTGGACGGCTACGAGACACAACCTCATGAACTACGAGGAGTTTAAGGATGTATTCAAAAGGAAATACTGGTCAGAGGCAATGCAAAACATCATGCTCGACAGTATATGCTTCGGCAGGTATGACGCCACCAGAGGGACGACTTTTATGGCATATTTCCTGGGAAAGGTATGTCTAGCAAGGAATCTGGAGCCGAAAATTCCGGAAGAAAGCTTAGTGATGAAACTCGCCTTTCACTACGAAGAGGGTGTCTCCAGAGCGTGGCTGGGCATACAATCCATGTCAGCACTATTAGAAGACTACGAAAGGGAGCGATATTACCGTAGGAGCCAACAGCGGGACGGCAGGTGCGATACCAAAAATTTTCAGAATGGCTACCAATATAACAACAATAATTACCGACCGAATTATAACAGCCTTAATAATGCGAATAACCCACCCAACGAGTCACATAATAGACTAAATAATAATCCGGCCAGCCAACCAAACAACGGCTATAATAATAACAACAGGCCAAACAATCAAAGTAATCAGAATGATCACAGTTGCACACCACTATGTAAAAATTATCCCAATTAGCGCTTTCAAGCTTCACAGCCCATCGTCAGATTGGAATAGACACAAAATAAGTGGAAACAACCCCTTCACCCCTCTCCCCCACCATGCTCACACACAACAAGCTATAATATAAATGACCCTTCCCCACCCCCTAAACCCTGTCCCACCATCTGTGGAGTTACATATTTTTTCTAGCAAATTCCTTGTGTTTCAGTGTTGTGTGTGTGTGTGTGTGTGTGTGTGTGTGTGTGTGTGTGTGTGTGTGTGTGCATCCTTTTAAACTACCCACTTCCTCTCCACACACGTGGGTCAGTCAACACCCTTATTTTAAAACATCCAAATAGTACTATGCAAAATAATTCTTAATATTATCTATCTGTCCTCTATCATTTACTTCTTAATCATGTTATAAAATATTTCTTCATTATCAAATTTAATTTTAATATTAATTAAATTGTCTAACCCTTTTTCTCTCTCTTTCAATATTTCTAACTCCTCTCTAAGCTTCCTTTCAACTGTGTTATTCACTACTTTTACAATTTCGTATTCTTCCAAAGGATTAACAAACTTATGGTTGTCTTCTATGAAATGTCTTGCATATAACGAATTGGTTGTTCTATTACCTTCTCCACGTTTGTGGTCAGACAACCTGCATACGAATTTCCGTCCTGTCTCTCCTAGGTACACCTTGTTGCAGTCTTTACATTTTAATTTATAAATTCCGCTTTTCTGTAATACTGGAATTTTTTCTATATTCTTATTCCTTATCTTATCAAATACCGTTTCACATTTTTTAATAGCTATATCTACTCCATATTTATTAAAACATTTTATAATTTTTCTAGTATGTGAACCTATGTATGTCAATGACCCTGCATAATTCTTTTGTTCTGGTTCTATTTTATCTTTTTGTATGTTAACCCTTTTCATAACTTTATCCACTATGTTGGTGTTATAATTATTATTCCTTACAATTCCCTTTATCGTTCTTAACTCCCTATCTTTTGACTCGGTCTCTTTTAAACACTTCTGAGCTCTGTAACAAAATGAATTGATTGCCGCCATTTTATATCTATATGGGTGGTAAGACTCTCTTGGTATAATTATATCAGAATACGACTCTTTCCTAAATATCCCAAACTGTAGTTTCTCATTATCTTTAATTTCTATGTTTAAATCTAAGTAATTTATTTTCTTACCTCCTATCTCTTCTTTGAATTGTAAGTTTTTATCCTTACTATTTACCTCATTTATAAACTCATGCACTTCTTCTATGCTTCCTTCCCAAATTACTAATACATCATCAACGTATCTAGACCATAATTTTATATTGTTTTTATACTTAGTGGAAGTTATTAATTGCTTTTCAAAATCATTCATGTATATTTCAGCAAGAATAGGGGATAATGAAGACCCCATAGGTAAACCTTTTTTCTGTATATAAAACTTGTTATTAAACCTAAAATAGTTCTGATTTACACATTCTTTAATTACTTTCATCAACTGCTTTTTATACCTGTATTCTCCCATATTATTATCGTTTATTAACTTAATAACTTTATTTACTGTGATATTGGTAAACATGTCCTTAACATCCAGTGATATCAATTTTGTATTTACATTAATCCTAATATTTTCTAATTTTTCTATCAATTTTACATTATTCTCTATGTTGTATTTTGTCCCAAATTCATATTTCTCTTTCAGTACTCTGCTAACTTCCTTTGATAATTTATAAACAGGTGCATTAATAAAAGAAACAATCGGTCTAATTGGTTTTCCTTCTTTATGTATCTTAACCTGACTTTTAAAAGTTGGTGCTGTTGGATTGCTTTCCAATAAATACTTTTTCTTATTTTCTTCTATAAATGTTATCTGTTTCATCATTTGTTTTATCCTTGACTGGTACTTACTTGTATAATCATACTTTATTTCCTCGTATGGTCCTTCCCTTATAAATTCTTCCGTTTTCTTTATGTATTCGTCCTTTCTCAGTAGTACCATTGTATTTCCTTTGTCCGCCTTCGTTACTATAATATCATTCTTCTTTATTTTATTCTTTAGTTTAGTTACAGTTGATTTGATTTTTTGTTCATTTTTTGAATTATACAAACTTCTCTTAAATATTTTATCTACTACATTCCCTACTTCCCACCTTATTCTTTTTTTATCATTTTCATTTCCTAGTTTTTGTATTATGCTTTCGCATTCAATAATCGTTTTTTCTTGATTTAATTCTGGTGGCGGTGCGTATTTTAAGCCTTTTGCTAACATTTCTTTTTCTTCTGTATTGAAATTTACCTCTGTAAGGTTTATTACTCTTTTTTCATAGTTATTCTTAGAGAGGTGTTCCTTTTTTACTTCGTTCTTTTTTATTAACTTATTTAACTTATCTACCATTTTTTTATTTTTATTTTCCAATTTCTTTTCTACGTACCCCAAACCAAAATTATATAATATTTCTTCTAACTCTACATACGAGTATATTCTTAACAATTCTATGTGTCTGTCATATAATTCCCTATTATATCTATTGATTAAGCCGTAGAGTGACCTTATTTCCAGTTTTATCCACAACTTCTCGCTTTGTTCTTTTACTTTTTTGGCTACACTGTTCTTATTTTTAATTTTAACTTGAGCGTACTTTGGGATGACATTATTATCCAGACATTGTTTATTAAACCATATTTTACTTAAAACCCTCTTCAATTTAACTTTTAACTTAAGATATTTAAATACTTTACTTACCTTATTGTTGTCGTTTATTACCTCATTGTTGTTGTCCATTACCTGTAGTCGATTGCACATCTTAACAGACGTTTAATGAAGAAATTTGTGTTAGTGGTTGAAATCACAATCAGAATGATCACAGTTGCACACCACTATGTAAAAATTATCCCAATTAGCGCTTTCAAGCTTCACAGCCCATCGTCAGATTGGAATAGACAAAAAATAAGTGGAAACAACCCCTTCACCCCTCTCCCCCACCATGCTCACACACAACAAGCTATAATATAAATGACCCTTCCCCACCCCCTAAACCCTGTCCCACCATCTGTGGAGTTACATATTTTTTCTAGCAAATTCCTTGTGTTTCAGTGTTGTGTGTGTGTGTGTGTGTGTGTGTGTGTGTGTGTGTGTGTGTGTGTGTGTGTGTGTGTGTGTGTGTGTGTGTGTGCATCCTTTTAAACTACCCACTTCCTCTCCACACACGTGGGTCAGTCAACACCCTTATTTTAAAACATCCAAATAGTACTATGCAAAATAATTCTTAATATTATCTATCTGTCCTCTATCATTTACTTCTTAATCATGTTATAAAATATTTCTTCATTATCAAATTTAATTTTAATATTAATTAAATTATCTAACCCTTTTTCTCTCTCTTTCAATATTTCTAACTCCTCTCTAAGCTTCCTTTCAACTGTGTTATTCACTACTTTTACAATTTCGTATTCTTCCAAAGGATTAACAAACTTATGGTTGTCTTCTATGAAATGTCTTGCATATAACGAATTGGTTGTTCTATTACCTTCTCCACGTTTGTGGTCAGACAACCTGCATACGAATTTCCGTCCTGTCTCTCCTAGGTACACCTTGTTGCAGTCTTTACATTTTAATTTATAAATTCCGCTTTTCTGTAATACTGGAATTTTTTCTATATTCTTATTCCTTATCTTATCAAATACCGTTTCACATTTTTTAATAGCTATATCTACTCCATATTTATTAAAACATTTTATAATTTTTCTAGTATGTGAACCTATGTATGTCAATGACCCTGCATAATTCTTTTGTTCTGGTTCTATTTTATCTTTTTGTATGTTAACCCTTTTCATAACTTTATCCACTATGTTGGTGTTATAATTATTATTCCTTACAATTCCCTTTATCGTTCTTAACTCCCTATCTTTTGACTCGGTCTCTTTTAAACACTTCTGAGCTCTGTAACAAAATGAATTGATTGCCGCCATTTTATATCTATATGGGTGGTAAGACTCTCTTGGTATAATTATATCAGAATACGACTCTTTCCTAAATATCCCAAACTGTAGTTTCTCATTATCTTTAATTTCTATGTTTAAATCTAAGTAATTTATTTTCTTACCTCCTATCTCTTCTTTGAATTGTAAGTTTTTATCCTTACTATTTACCTCATTTATAAACTCATGCACTTCTTCTATGCTTCCTTCCCAAATTACTAATACATCATCAACGTATCTAGACCATAATTTTATATTGTTTTTATACTTAGTGGAAGTTATTAATTGCTTTTCAAAATCATTCATGTATATTTCAGCAAGAATAGGGGATAATGAAGACCCCATAGGTAAACCTTTTTTCTGTATATAAAACTTGTTATTAAACCTAAAATAGTTCTGATTTACACATTCTTTAATTACTTTCATCAACTGCTTTTTATACCTGTATTCTCCCATATTATTATCGTTTATTAACTTAATAACTTTATTTACTGTGATATTGGTAAACATGTCCTTAACATCCAGTGATATCAATTTTGTATTTACATTAATCCTAATATTTTCTAATTTTTCTATCAATTTTACATTATTCTCTATGTTGTATTTTGTCCCAAATTCATATTTCTCTTTCAGTACTCTGCTAACTTCCTTTGATAATTTATAAACAGGTGCATTAATAAAAGAAACAATCGGTCTAATTGGTTTTCCTTCTTTATGTATCTTAACCTGACTTTTAAAAGTTGGTGCTGTTGGATTGCTTTCCAATAAATACTTTTTCTTATTTTCTTCTATAAATGTTATCTGTTTCATCATTTGTTTTATCCTTGACTGGTACTTACTTGTATAATCATACTTTATTTCCTCGTATGGTCCTTCCCTTATAAATTCTTCCGTTTTCTTTATGTATTCGTCCTTTCTCAGTAGTACCATTGTATTTCCTTTGTCCGCCTTCGTTACTATAATATCATTCTTCTTTATTTTATTCTTTAGTTTAGTTACAGTTGATTTCATTTTTTGTTCATTTTTTGAATTATACAAACTTCTCTTAAATATTTTATCTACTACATTCCCTACTTCCCACCTTATTCTTTTTTTATCATTTTCATTTCCTAGTTTTTGTATTATGCTTTCGCATTCAATAATCGTTTTTTCTTGATTTAATTCTGGTGGCGGTGCGTATTTTAAGCCTTTTGCTAACATTTCTTTTTCTTCTGTATTGAAATTTACCTCTGTAAGGTTTATTACTCTTTTTTCATAGTTATTCTTAGAGAGGTGTTCCTTTTTTACTTCGTTCTTTTTTATTAACTTATTTAACTTATCTACCATTTTTTTATTTTTATTTTCCAATTTCTTTTCTACGTACCCCAAACCAAAATTATATAATATTTCTTCTAACTCTACATACGAGTATATTCTTAACAATTCTATGTGTCTGTCATATAATTCCCTATTATATCTATTGATTAAGCCGTAGAGTGACCTTATTTCCAGTTTTATCCACAACTTCTCGCTTTGTTCTTTTACTTTTTTGGCTACACTGTTCTTATTTTTAATTTTAACTTGAGCGTACTTTGGGATGACATTATTATCCAGACATTGTTTATTAAACCATATTTTACTTAAAACCCTCTTCAATTTAACTTTTAACTTAAGATATTTAAATACTTTACTTACCTTATTGTTGTCGTTTATTACCTCATTGTTGTTGTCCATTACCTGTAGTCGATTGCACATCTTAACAGACGTTTAATGAAGAAATTTGTGTTAGTGGTTGAAATCACAATCAGAATGATCACAGTTGCACACCACTATGTAAAAATTATCCCAATTAGCGCTTTCAAGCTTCACAGCCCATCGTCAGATTGGAATAGACAAAAAATAAGTGGAAACAACCCCTTCACCCCTCTCCCCCACCATGCTCACACACAACAAGCTATAATATAAATGACCCTTCCCCACCCCCTAAACCCTGTCCCACCATCTGTGGAGTTACATATTTTTTCTAGCAAATTCCTTGTGTTTCAGTGTTGTGTGTGTGTGTGTGTGTGTGTGTGTGTGTGTGCATCCTTTTAAACTACCCACTTCCTCTCCACACACGTGGGTCAGTCAACACCCTTATTTTAAAACATCCAAATAGTACTATGCAAAATAATTCTTAATATTATCTATCTGTCCTCTATCATTTACTTCTTAATCATGTTATAAAATATTTCTTCATTATCAAATTTAATTTTAATATTAATTAAATTGTCTAACCCTTTTTCTCTCTCTTTCAATATTTCTAACTCCTCTCTAAGCTTCCTTTCAACTGTGTTATTCACTACTTTTACAATTTCGTATTCTTCCAAAGGATTAACAAACTTATGGTTGTCTTCTATGAAATGTCTTGCATATAACGAATTGGTTGTTCTATTACCTTCTCCACGTTTGTGGTCAGACAACCTGCATACGAATTTCCGTCCTGTCTCTCCTAGGTACACCTTGTTGCAGTCTTTACATTTTAATTTATAAATTCCGCTTTTCTGTAATACTGGAATTTTTTCTATATTCTTATTCCTTATCTTATCAAATACCGTTTCACATTTTTTAATAGCTATATCTACTCCATATTTATTAAAACATTTTATAATTTTTCTAGTATGTGAACCTATTTCTAGTATGTGAACCTATGTATGTCAATGACCCTGCATAATTCTTTTGTTCTGGTTCTATTTTATCTTTTTGTATGTTAACCCTTTTCATAACTTTATCCACTATGTTGGTGTTATAATTATTATTCCTTACAATTCCCTTTATCGTTCTTAACTCCCTATCTTTTGACTCGGTCTCTTTTAAACACTTCTGAGCTCTGTAACAAAATGAATTGATTGCCGCCATTTTATATCTATATGGGTGGTAAGACTCTCTTGGTATAATTATATCAGAATACGACTCTTTCCTAAATATCCCAAACTGTAGTTTCTCATTATCTTTAATTTCTATGTTTAAATCTAAGTAATTTATTTTCTTACCTCCTATCTCTTCTTTGAATTGTAAGTTTTTATCCTTACTATTTACCTCATTTATAAACTCATGCACTTCTTCTATGCTTCCTTCCCAAATTACTAATACATCATCAACGTATCTAGACCATAATTTTATATTGTTTTTATACTTAGTGGAAGTTATTAATTGCTTTTCAAAATCATTCATGTATATTTCAGCAAGAATAGGGGATAATGAAGACCCCATAGGTAAACCTTTTTTCTGTATATAAAACTTGTTATTAAACCTAAAATAGTTCTGATTTACACATTCTTTAATTACTTTCATCAACTGCTTTTTATACCTGTATTCTCCCATATTATTATCGTTTATTAACTTAATAACTTTATTTACTGTGATATTGGTAAACATGTCCTTAACATCCAGTGATATCAATTTTGTATTTACATTAATCCTAATATTTTCTAATTTTTCTATCAATTTTACATTATTCTCTATGTTGTATTTTGTCCCAAATTCATATTTCTCTTTCAGTACTCTGCTAACTTCCTTTGATAATTTATAAACAGGTGCATTAATAAAAGAAACAATCGGTCTAATTGGTTTTCCTTCTTTATGTATCTTAACCTGACTTTTAAAAGTTGGTGCAGTTGGATTGCTTTCCAATAAATACTTTTTCTTATTTTCTTCTATAAATGTTATCTGTTTCATCATTTGTTTTATCCTTGACTGGTACTTACTTGTATAATCATACTTTATTTCCTCGTATGGTCCTTCCCTTATAAATTCTTCCGTTTTCTTTATGTATTCGTCCTTTCTCAGTAGTACCATTGTATTTCCTTTGTCCGCCTTCGTTACTATAATATCATTCTTCTTTATTTTATTCTTTAGTTTAGTTACAGTTGATTTCATTTTTTGTTCATTTTTTGAATTATACAAACTTCTCTTAAATATTTTATCTACTACATTCCCTACTTCCCACCTTATTCTTTTTTTATCATTTTCATTTCCTAGTTTTTGTATTATGCTTTCGCATTCAATAATCGTTTTTTCTTGATTTAATTCTGGTGGCGGTGCGTATTTTAAGCCTTTTGCTAACATTTCTTTTTCTTCTGTATTGAAATTTACCTCTGTAAGGTTTATTACTCTTTTTTCATAGTTATTCTTAGAGAGGTGTTCCTTTTTTACTTCGTTCTTTTTTATTAACTTATTTAACTTATCTACCATTTTTTTATTTTTATTTTCCAATTTCTTTTCTACGTACCCCAAACCAAAATTATATAATATTTCTTCTAACTCTACATACGAGTATATTCTTAACAATTCTATGTGTCTGTCATATAATTCCCTATTATATCTATTGATTAAGCCGTAGAGTGACCTTATTTCCAGTTTTATCCACAACTTCTCGCTTTGTTCTTTTACTTTTTTGGCTACACTGTTCTTATTTTTAATTTTAACTTGAGCGTACTTTGGGATGACATTATTATCCAGACATTGTTTATTAAACCATATTTTACTTAAAACCCTCTTCAATTTAACTTTTAACTTAAGATATTTAAATACTTTACTTACCTTATTGTTGTCGTTTATTACCTCATTGTTGTTGTCCATTACCTGTAGTCGATTGCACATCTTAACAGACGTTTAATGAAGAAATTTGTGTTAGTGGTTGAAATCACAATCAGAATGATCACAGTTGCACACCACTATGTAAAAATTATCCCAATTAGCGCTTTCAAGCTTCACAGCCCATCGTCAGATTGGAATAGACAAAAAAAAAGTGGAAACAACCCCTTCACCCCTCTCCCCCACCATGCTCACACACAACAAGCTATAATATAAATGACCCTTCCCCACCCCCTAAACCCTGTCCCACCATCTGTGGAGTTACATATTTTTTCTAGCAAATTCCTTGTGTTTCAGTGTTGTGTGTGTGTGTGTGTGTGTGTGTGTGTGTGTGTGTGTGTGTGTGTGTTTGTGTGTGTGTGTGTGTGAATCCTTTTAAACTACCCACTTCCTCTCCACACACGTGGGTCAGTCAACACCCTTATTTTAAAACATCCAAATAGTACTATGCAAAATAATTCTTAATATTATCTATCTGTCCTCTATCATTTACTTCTTAATCATGTTATAAAATATTTCTTCATTATCAAATTTAATTTTAATATTAATTAAATTGTCTAACCCTTTTTCTCTCTCTTTCTATATTTCTAACTCCTCTCTAAGCTTCCTTTCAACTGTGTTATTCACTACTTTTACAATTTCGTATTCTTCCAAAGGATTAACAAACTTATGGTTGTCTTCTATGAAATGTCTTGCATATAACGAATTGGTTGTTCTATTACCTTCTCCACGTTTGTGGTCAGACAACCTGCATACGAATTTCCGTCCTGTCTCTCCTAGGTACACCTTGTTGCAGTCTTTACATTTTAATTTATAAATTCCGCTTTTCTGTAATACTGGAATTTTTTCTATATTCTTATTCCTTATCTTATCAAATACCGTTTCACATTTTTTAATAGCTATATCTACTCCATATTTATTAAAACATTTTATAATTTTTCTAGTATGTGAACCTATGTATGTCAATGACCCTGCATAATTCTTTTGTTCTGGTTCTATTTTATCTTTTTGTATGTTAACCCTTTTCATAACTTTATCCACTATGTTGGTGTTATAATTATTATTCCTTACAATTCCCTTTATCGTTCTTAACTCCCTATCTTTTGACTCGGTCTCTTTTAAACACTTCTGAGCTCTGTAACAAAATGAATTGATTGCCGCCATTTTATATCTATATGGGTGGTAAGACTCTCTTGGTATAATTATATCAGAATACGACTCTTTCCTAAATATCCCAAACTGTAGTTTCTCATTATCTTTAATTTCTATGTTTAAATCTAAGTAATTTATTTTCTTACCTCCTATCTCTTCTTTGAATTGTAAGTTTTTATCCTTACTATTTACCTCATTTATAAACTCATGCACTTCTTCTATGCTTCCTTCCCAAATTACTAATACATCATCAACGTATCTAGACCATAATTTTATATTGTTTTTATACTTAGTGGAAGTTATTAATTGCTTTTCAAAATCATTCATGTATATTTCAGCAAGAATAGGGGATAATGAAGACCCCATAGGTAAACCTTTTTTCTGTATATAAAACTTGTTATTAAACCTAAAATAGTTCTGATTTACACATTCTTTAATTACTTTCATCAACTGCTTTTTATACCTGTATTCTCCCATATTATTATCGTTTATTAACTTAATAACTTTATTTACTGTGATATTGGTAAACATGTCCTTAACATCCAGTGATATCAATTTTGTATTTACATTAATCCTAATATTTTCTAATTTTTCTATCAATTTTACATTATTCTCTATGTTGTATTTTGTCCCAAATTCATATTTCTCTTTCAGTACTCTGCTAACTTCCTTTGATAATTTATAAACAGGTGCATTAATAAAAGAAA
The DNA here is from genome assembly GCA_034769895.1 of Magicicada septendecula. Lineage (NCBI taxonomy): Eukaryota > Metazoa > Arthropoda > Insecta > Hemiptera > Cicadidae > Magicicada > Magicicada septendecula. Next base: position 64,563,841 of record CM068373.1, on the reverse strand, counting down.
CAATCGGTCTAATTGGTTTTCCTTCTTTATGTATCTTAACCTGACTTTTAAAAGTTGGTGCTGTTGGATTGCTTTCCAATAAATACTTTTTCTTATTTTCTTCTATAAATGTTATCTGTTTCATCATTTGTTTTATCCTTGACTGGTACTTACTTGTATAATCATACTTTATTTCCTCGTATGGTCCTTCCCTTATAAATTCTTCCGTTTTCTTTATGTATTCGTCCTTTCTCAGTAGTACCATTGTATTTCCTTTGTCCGCCTTCGTTACTATAATATCATTCTTCTTTATTTTATTCTTTAGTTTAGTTACAGTTGATTTCATTTTTTGTTCATTTTTTGAATTATACAAACTTCTCTTAAATATTTTATCTACTACATTCCCTACTTCCCACCTTATTCTTTTTTTATCATTTTCATTTCCTAGTTTTTGTATTATGCTTTCGCATTCAATAATCGTTTTTTCTTGATTTAATTCTGGTGGCGGTGCGTATTTTAAGCCTTTTGCTAACATTTCTTTTTCTTCTGTATTGAAATTTACCTCTGTAAGGTTTATTACTCTTTTTTCATAGTTATTCTTAGAGAGGTGTTCCTTTTTTACTTCGTTCTTTTTTATTAACTTATTTAACTTATCTACCATTTTTTTATTTTTATTTTCCAATTTCTTTTCTACGTACCCCAAACCAAAATTATATAATATTTCTTCTAACTCTACATACGAGTATATTCTTAACAATTCTATGTGTCTGTCATATAATTCCCTATTATATCTATTGATTAAGCCGTAGAGTGACCTTATTTCCAGTTTTATCCACAACTTCTCGCTTTGTTCTTTTACTTTTTTGGCTACACTGTTCTTATTTTTAATTTTAACTTGAGCGTACTTTGGGATGACATTATTATCCAGACATTGTTTATTAAACCATATTTTACTTAAAACCCTCTTCAATTTAACTTTTAACTTAAGATATTTAAATACTTTACTTACCTTATTGTTGTCGTTTATTACCTCATTGTTGTTGTCCATTACCTGTAGTCGATTGCACATCTTAACAGACGTTTAATGAAGAAATTTGTGTTAGTGGTTGAAATCACAATCAGAATGATCACAGTTGCACACCACTATGTAAAAATTATCCCAATTAGCGCTTTCAAGCTTCACAGCCCATCGTCAGATTGGAATAGACAAAAAATAAGTGGAAACAACCCCTTCACCCCTCTCCCCCACCATGCTCACACACAACAAGCTATAATATAAATGACCCTTCCCCACCCCCTAAACCCTGTCCCACCATCTGTGGAGTTACATATTTTTTCTAGCAAATTCCTTGTGTTTCAGTGTTGTGTGTGTGTGTGTGTGTGTGTGTGTGTGTGTGTGTGTGTGTGTGTGTGTGTGTGTGTGTGTGTGTGTGTGTGCATCCTTTTAAACTACCCACTTCCTCTCCACACACGTGGGTCAGTCAACACCCTTATTTTAAAACATCCAAATAGTACTATGCAAAATAATTCTTAATATTATCTATCTGTCCTCTATCATTTACTTCTTAATCATGTTATAAAATATTTCTTCATTATCAAATTTAATTTTAATATTAATTAAATTGTCTAACCCTTTTTCTCTCTCTTTCAATATTTCTAACTCCTCTCTAAGCTTCCTTTCAACTGTGTTATTCACTACTTTTACAATTTCGTATTCTTCCAAAGGATTAACAAACTTATGGTTGTCTTCTATGAAATGTCTTGCATATAACGAATTGGTTGTTCTATTACCTTCTCCACGTTTGTGGTCAGACAACCTGCATACGAATTTCCGTCCTGTCTCTCCTAGGTACACCTTGTTGCAGTCTTTACATTTTAATTTATAAATTCCGCTTTTCTGTAATACTGGAATTTTTTCTATATTCTTATTCCTTATCTTATCAAATACCGTTTCACATTTTTTAATAGCTATATCTACTCCATATTTATTAAAACATTTTATAATTTTTCTAGTATGTGAACCTATGTATGTCAATGACCCTGCATAATTCTTTTGTTCTGGTTCTATTTTATCTTTTTGTATGTTAACCCTTTTCATAACTTTATCCACTATGTTGGTGTTATAATTATTATTCCTTACAATTCCCTTTATCGTTCTTAACTCCCTATCTTTTGACTCGGTCTCTTTTAAACACTTCTGAGCTCTGTAACAAAATGAATTGATTGCCGCCATTTTATATCTATATGGGTGGTAAGACTCTCTTGGTATAATTATATCAGAATACGACTCTTTCCTAAATATCCCAAACTGTAGTTTCTCATTATCTTTAATTTCTATGTTTAAATCTAAGTAATTTATTTTCTTACCTCCTATCTCTTCTTTGAATTGTAAGTTTTTATCCTTACTATTTACCTCATTTATAAACTCATGCACTTCTTCTATGCTTCCTTCCCAAATTACTAATACATCATCAACGTATCTAGACCATAATTTTATATTGTTTTTATACTTAGTGGAAGTTATTAATTGCTTTTCAAAATCATTCATGTATATTTCAGCAAGAATAGGGGATAATGAAGACCCCATAGGTAAACCTTTTTTCTGTATATAAAACTTGTTATTAAACCTAAAATAGTTCTGATTTACACATTCTTTAATTACTTTCATCAACTGCTTTTTATACCTGTATTCTCCCATATTATTATCGTTTATTAACTTAATAACTTTATTTACTGTGATATTGGTAAACATGTCCTTAACATCCAGTGATATCAATTTTGTATTTACATTAATCCTAATATTTTCTAATTTTTCTATCAATTTTACATTATTCTCTATGTTGTATTTTGTCCCAAATTCATATTTCTCTTTCAGTACTCTGCTAACTTCCTTTGATAATTTATAAACAGGTGCATTAATAAAAGAAACAATCGGTCTAATTGGTTTTCCTTCTTTATGTATCTTAACCTGACTTTTAAAAGTTGGTGCTGTTGGATTGCTTTCCAATAAATACTTTTTCTTATTTTCTTCTATAAATGTTATCTGTTTCATCATTTGTTTTATCCTTGACTGGTACTTACTTGTATAATCATACTTTATTTCCTCGTATGGTCCTTCCCTTATAAATTCTTCCGTTTTCTTTATGTATTCGTCCTTTCTCAGTAGTACCATTGTATTTCCTTTGTCCGCCTTCGTTACTATAATATCATTCTTCTTTATTTTATTCTTTAGTTTAGTTACAGTTGATTTCATTTTTTGTTCATTTTTTGAATTATACAAACTTCTCTTAAATATTTTATCTACTACATTCCCTACTTCCCACCTTATTCTTTTTTTATCATTTTCATTTCCTAGTTTTTGTATTATGCTTTCGCATTCAATAATCGTTTTTTCTTGATTTAATTCTGGTGGCGGTGCGTATTTTAAGCCTTTTGCTAACATTTCTTTTTCTTCTGTATTGAAATTTACCTCTGTAAGGTTTATTACTCTTTTTTCATAGTTATTCTTAGAGAGGTGTTCCTTTTTTACTTCGTTCTTTTTTATTAACTTATTTAACTTATCTACCATTTTTTTATTTTTATTTTCCAATTTCTTTTCTACGTACCCCAAACCAAAATTATATAATATTTCTTCTAACTCTACATACGAGTATATTCTTAACAATTCTATGTGTCTGTCATATAATTCCCTATTATATCTATTGATTAAGCCGTAGAGTGACCTTATTTCCAGTTTTATCCACAACTTCTCGCTTTGTTCTTTTACTTTTTTGGCTACACTGTTCTTATTTTTAATTTTAACTTGAGCGTACTTTGGGATGACATTATTATCCAGACATTGTTTATTAAACCATATTTTACTTAAAACCCTCTTCAATTTAACTTTTAACTTAAGATATTTAAATACTTTACTTACCTTATTGTTGTCGTTTATTACCTCATTGTTGTCCATTACCTGTAGTCGATTGCACATCTTAACAGACGTTTAATGAAGAAATTTGTGTTAGTGGTTGAAATCACAATCAGAATGATCACAGTTGCACACCACTATGTAAAAATTATCCCAATTAGCGCTTTCAAGCTTCACAGCCCATCGTCAGATTGGAATAGACAAAAAAAAAGTGGAAACAACCCCTTCACCCCTCTCCCCCACCATGCTCACACACAACAAGCTATAATATAAATGACCCTTCCCCACCCCCTAAACCCTGTCCCACCATCTGTGGAGTTACATATTTTTTCTAGCAAATTCCTTGTGTTTCAGTGTTGTGTGTGTGTGTGTGTGTGTGTGTGTGTGTGTGTGTGTGTGTGTGTGTGTGTGTGTGTGTGTGTGTGTGTGTGTGTGTGTGTGTGAATCCTTTTAAACTACCCACTTCCTCTCCACACACGTGGGTCAGTCAACACCCTTATTTTAAAACATCCAAATAGTACTATGCAAAATAATTCTTAATATTATCTATCTGTCCTCTATCATTTACTTCTTAATCATGTTATAAAATATTTCTTCATTATCAAATTTAATTTTAATATTAATTAAATTGTCTAACCCTTTTTCTCTCTCTTTCAATATTTCTAACTCCTCTCTAAGCTTCCTTTCAACTGTGTTATTCACTACTTTTACAATTTCGTATTCTTCCAAAGGATTAACAAACTTATGGTTGTCTTCTATGAAATGTCTTGCATATAACGAATTGGTTGTTCTATTACCTTCTCCACGTTTGTGGTCAGACAACCTGCATACGAATTTCCGTCCTGTCTCTCCTAGGTACACCTTGTTGCAGTCTTTACATTTTAATTTATAAATTCCGCTTTTCTGTAATACTGGAATTTTTTCTATATTCTTATTCCTTATCTTATCAAATACCGTTTCACATTTTTTAATAGCTATATCTACTCCATATTTATTAAAACATTTTATAATTTTTCTAGTATGTGAACCTATGTATGTCAATGACCCTGCATAATTCTTTTGTTCTGGTTCTATTTTATCTTTTTGTATGTTAACCCTTTTCATAACTTTATCCACTATGTTGGTGTTATAATTATTATTCCTTACAATTCCCTTTATCGTTCTTAACTCCCTATCTTTTGACTCGGTCTCTTTTAAACACTTCTGAGCTCTGTAACAAAATGAATTGATTGCCGCCATTTTATATCTATATGGGTGGTAAGACTCTCTTGGTATAATTATATCAGAATACGACTCTTTCCTAAATATCCCAAACTGTAGTTTCTCATTATCTTTAATTTCTATGTTTAAATCTAAGTAATTTATTTTCTTACCTCCTATCTCTTCTTTGAATTGTAAGTTTTTATCCTTACTATTTACCTCATTTATAAACTCATGCACTTCTTCTATGCTTCCTTCCCAAATTACTAATACATCATCAACGTATCTAGACCATAATTTTATATTGTTTTTATACTTAGTGGAAGTTATTAATTGCTTTTCAAAATCATTCATGTATATTTCAGCAAGAATAGGGGATAATGAAGACCCCATAGGTAAACCTTTTTTCTGTATATAAAACTTGTTATTAAACCTAAAATAGTTCTGATTTACACATTCTTTAATTACTTTCATCAACTGCTTTTTATACCTGTATTCTCCCATATTATTATCGTTTATTAACTTAATAACTTTATTTACTGTGATATTGGTAAACATGTCCTTAACATCCAGTGATATCAATTTTGTATTTACATTAATCCTAATATTTTCTAATTTTTCTATCAATTTTACATTATTCTCTATGTTGTATTTTGTCCCAAATTCATATTTCTCTTTCAGTACTCTGCTAACTTCCTTTGATAATTTATAAACAGGTGCATTAATAAAAGAAACAATCGGTCTAATTGGTTTTCCTTCTTTATGTATCTTAACCTGACTTTTAAAAGTTGGTGCTGTTGGATTGCTTTCCAATAAATACTTTTTCTTATTTTCTTCTATAAATGTTATCTGTTTCATCATTTGTTTTATCCTTGACTGGTACTTACTTGTATAATCATACTTTATTTCCTCGTATGGTCCTTCCCTTATAAATTCTTCCGTTTTCTTTATGTATTCGTCCTTTCTCAGTAGTACCATTGTATTTCCTTTGTCCGCCTTCGTTACTATAATATCATTCTTCTTTATTTTATTCTTTAGTTTAGTTACAGTTGATTTGATTTTTTGTTCATTTTTTGAATTATACAAACTTCTCTTAAATATTTTATCTACTACATTCCCTACTTCCCACCTTATTCTTTTTTTATCATTTTCATTTCCTAGTTTTTGTATTATGCTTTCGCATTCAATAATCGTTTTTTCTTGATTTAATTCTGGTGGCGGTGCGTATTTTAAGCCTTTTGCTAACATTTCTTTTTCTTCTGTATTGAAATTTACCTCTGTAAGGTTTATTACTCTTTTTTCATAGTTATTCTTAGAGAGGTGTTCCTTTTTTACTTCGTTCTTTTTTATTAACTTATTTAACTTATCTACCATTTTTTTATTTTTCTTTTCCAATTTCTTTTCTACGTACCCCAAACCAAAATTATATAATATTTCTTCTAACTCTACATACGAGTATATTCTTAACAATTCTATGTGTCTGTCGTATAATTCCCTATTATATCTATTGATTAAGCCGTAGAGTGACCTTATTTCCAGTTTTATCCACAACTTCTCGCTTTGTTCTTTTACTTTTTTGGCTACACTGTTCTTATTTTTAATTTTAACTTGAGCGTACTTTGGGATGACATTATTATCCAGACATTGTTTATTAAACCATATTTTACTTAAAACCCTCTTCAATTTAACTTTTAACTTAAGATATTTAAATACTTTACTTACCTTATTGTTGTCGTTTATTACCTCATTGTTGTTGTCCATTACCTGTAGTCGATTGCACATCTTAACAGACGTTTAATGAAGAAATTTGTGTTAGTGGTTGAAATCACAATCAGAATGATCACAGTTGCACACCACTATGTAAAAATTATCCCAATTAGCGCTTTCAAGCTTCACAGCCCATCGTCAGATTGGAATAGACAAAAAATAAGTGGAAACAACCCCTTCACCCCTCTCCCCCACCATGCTCACACACAACAAGCTATAATATAAATGACCCTTCCCCACCCCCTAAACCCTGTCCCACCATCTGTGGAGTTACATATTTTTTCTAGCAAATTCCTTGTGTTTCAGTGTTGTGTGTGTGTGTGTGTGTGTGTGTGTGTGTGTGTGTGTGTGTGTGTGTGTGTGAATCCTTTTAAACTACCCACTTCCTCTCCACACACGTGGGTCAGTCAACACCCTTATTTTAAAACATCCAAATAGTACTATGCAAAATAATTCTTAATATTATCTATCTGTCCTCTATCATTTACTTCTTAATCATGTTATAAAATATTTCTTCATTATCAAATTTAATTTTAATATTAATTAAATTGTCTAACCCTTTTTCTCTCTCTTTCAATATTTCTAACTCCTCTCTAAGCTTCCTTTCAACTGTGTTATTCACTACTTTTACAATTTCGTATTCTTCCAAAGGATTAACAAACTTATGGTTGTCTTCTATGAAATGTCTTGCATATAACGAATTGGTTGTTCTATTACCTTCTCCACGTTTGTGGTCAGACAACCTGCATACGAATTTCCGTCCTGTCTCTCCTAGGTACACCTTGTTGCAGTCTTTACATTTTAATTTATAAATTCCGCTTTTCTGTAATACTGGAATTTTTTCTATATTCTTATTCCTTATCTTATCAAATACCGTTTCACATTTTTTAATAGCTATATCTACTCCATATTTATTAAAACATTTTATAATTTTTCTAGTATGTGAACCTATGTATGTCAATGACCCTGCATAATTCTTTTGTTCTGGTTCTATTTTATCTTTTTGTATGTTAACCCTTTTCATAACTTTATCCACTATGTTGGTGTTATAATTATTATTCCTTACAATTCCCTTTATCGTTCTTAACTCCCTATCTTTTGACTCGGTCTCTTTTAAACACTTCTGAGCTCTGTAACAAAATGAATTGATTGCCGCCATTTTATATCTATATGGGTGGTAAGACTCTCTTGGTATAATTATATCAGAATACGACTCTTTCCTAAATATCCCAAACTGTAGTTTCTCATTATCTTTAATTTCTATGTTTAAATCTAAGTAATTTATTTTCTTACCTCCTATCTCTTCTTTGAATTGTAAGTTTTTATCCTTACTATTTACCTCATTTATAAACTCGTGCACTTCTTCTATGCTTCCTTCCCAAATTACTAATACATCATCAACGTATCTAGACCATAATTTTATATTGTTTTTATACTTAGTGGAAGTTATTAATTGCTTTTCAAAATCATTCATGTATATTTCAGCAAGAATAGGGGATAATGAAGACCCCATAGGTAAACCTTTTTTCTGTATATAAAACTTGTTATTAAACCTAAAATAGTTCTGATTTACACATTCTTTAATTACTTTCATCAACTGCTTTTTATACCTGTATTCTCCCATATTATTATCGTTTATTAACTTAATAACTTTATTTACTGTGATATTGGTAAACATGTCCTTAACATCCAGTGATATCAATTTTGTATTTACATTAATCCTAATATTTTCTAATTTTTCTATCAATTTTACATTATTCTCTATGTTGTATTTTGTCCCAAATTCATATTTCTCTTTCAGTACTCTGCTAACTTCCTTTGATAATTTATAAACAGGTGCATTAATAAAAGAAACAATCGGTCTAATTGGTTTTCCTTCTTTATGTATCTTAACCTGACTTTTAAAAGTTGGTGCTGTTGGATTGCTTTCCAATAAATACTTTTTCTTATTTTCTTCTATAAATGTTATCTGTTTCATCATTTGTTTTATCCTTGACTGGTACTTACTTGTATAATCATACTTTATTTCCTCGTATGGTCCTTCCCTTATAAATTCTTCCGTTTTCTTTATGTATTCGTCCTTTCTCAGTAGTACCATTGTATTTCCTTTGTCCGCCTTCGTTACTATAATATCATTCTTCTTTATTTTATTCTTTAGTTTAGTTACAGTTGATTTGATTTTTTGTTCATTTTTTGAATTATACAAACTTCTCTTAAATATTTTATCTACTACATTCCCTACTTCCCACCTTATTCTTTTTTTATCATTTTCATTTCCTAGTTTTTGTATTATGCTTTCGCATTCAATAATCGTTTTTTCTTGATTTAATTCTGGTGGCGGTGCGTATTTTAAGCCTTTTGCTAACATTTCTTTTTCTTCTGTATTGAAATTTACCTCTGTAAGGTTTATTACTCTTTTTTCATAGTTATTCTTAGAGAGGTGTTCCTTTTTTACTTCGTTCTTTTTTATTAACTTATTTAACTTATCTACCATTTTTTTATTTTTCTTTTCCAATTTCTTTTCTACGTACCCCAAACCAAAATTATATAATATTTCTTCTAACTCTACATACGAGTATATTCTTAACAATTCTATGTGTCTGTCGTATAATTCCCTATTATATCTATTGATTAAGCCGTAGAGTGACCTTATTTCCAGTTTTATCCACAACTTCTCGCTTTGTTCTTTTACTTTTTTGGCTACACTGTTCTTATTTTTAATTTTAACTTGAGCGTACTTTGGGATGACATTATTATCCAGACATTGTTTATTAAACCATATTTTACTTAAAACCCTCTTCAATTTAACTTTTAACTTAAGATATTTAAATACTTTACTTACCTTATTGTTGTCGTTTATTACCTCATTGTTGTTGTCCATTACCTGTAGTCGATTGCACATCTTAACAGACGTTTAATGAAGAAATTTGTGTTAGTGGTTGAAATCACAATCAGAATGATCACAGTTGCACACCACTATGTAAAAATTATCCCAATTAGCGCTTTCAAGCTTCACAGCCCATCGTCAGATTGGAATAGACAAAAAATAAGTGGAAACAACCCCTTCACCCCTCTCCCCCACCATGCTCACACACAACAAGCTATAATATAAATGACCCTTCCCCACCCCCTAAACCCTGTCCCACCATCTGTGGAGTTACAAATTTTTTCTAGCAAATTCCTTGTGTTTCAGTGTTGTGTGTGTGTGTGTGTTTGTGCATGTACACACACACACACACAACACTGAAACACAAGGAATTTGCTAGAAAAAATATGTAACTCCACAGATGGTGGGACAGGGTTTAGGGGGTGGGGAAGGGTCATTTATATTATAGCTTGTTGTGTGTGAGCATGGTGGGGGAGAGGGGTGACGGGGTTGTTTCCACTTATTTTGTGTCTATTCCAATCTGACGATGGGCTGTGAAGCTTGAAAGCGCTAATTGGGATAATTTTTACATAGTGGTGTGCAACTGTGATCATTCTGATTGTGATTTCAACCACTAACACAAATTTCTTCATTAAACGTCTGTTAAGATGTGCAATCGACTACAGGTAATGGACAACAACAATGAGGTAATAAACGACAACAATAAGGTAAGTAAAGTATTTAAATATCTTAAGTTAAAAGTTAAATTGAAGAGGGTTTTAAGTAAAATATGGTTTAATAAACAATGTCTGGATAATAATGTCATCCCAAAGTACGCTCAAGTTAAAATTAAAAATAAGAACAGTGTAGCCAAAAAAGTAAAAGAACAAAGCGAGAAGTTGTGGATAAAACTGGAAATAAGGTCACTCTACGGCTTAATCAATAGATATAATAGGGAATTATATGACAGACACATAGAATTGTTAAGAATATACTCGTATGTAGAGTTAGAAGAAATATTATATAATTTTGGTTTGGGGTACGTAGAAAAGAAATTGGAAAATAAAAATAAAAAAATGGTAGATAAGTTAAATAAGTTAATAAAAAAGAACGAAGTAAAAAAGGAACACCTCTCTAAGAATAACTATGAAAAAAGAGTAATAAACCTTACAGAGGTAAATTTCAATACAGAAGAAAAAGAAATGTTAGCAAAAGGCTTAAAATACGCACCGCCACCAGAATTAAATCAAGAAAAAACGATTATTGAATGCGAAAGCATAATACAAAAACTAGGAAATGAAAATGATAAAAAAAGAATAAGGTGGGAAGTAGGGAATGTAGTAGATAAAATATTTAAGAGAAGTTTGTATAATTCAAAAAATGAACAAAAAATGAAATCAACTGTAACTAAACTAAAGAATAAAATAAAGAAGAATGATATTATAGTAACGAAGGCGGACAAAGGAAATACAATGGTACTACTGAGAAAGGACGAATACATAAAGAAAACGGAAGAATTTATAAGGGAAGGACCATACGAGGAAATAAAGTATGATTATACAAGTAAGTACCAGTCAAGGATAAAACAAATGATGAAACAGATAACATTTATAGAAGAAAATAAGAAAAAGTATTTATTGGAAAGCAATCCAACAGCACCAACTTTTAAAAGTCAGGTTAAGATACATAAAGAAGGAAAACCAATTAGACCGATTGTTTCTTTTATTAATGCACCTGTTTATAAATTATCAAAGGAAGTTAGCAGAGTACTGAAAGAGAAATATGAATTTGGGACAAAATACAACATAGAGAATAATGTAAAATTGATAGAAAAATTAGAAAATATTAGGATTAATGTAAATACAAAATTGATATCACTGGATGTTAAGGACATGTTTACCAATATCACAGTAAATAAAGTTATTAAGTTAATAAACGATAATAATATGGGAGAATACAGGTATAAAAAGCAGTTGATGAAAGTAATTAAAGAATGTGTAAATCAGAACTATTTTAGGTTTAATAACAAGTTTTATATACAGAAAAAAGGTTTACCTATGGGGTCTTCATTATCCCCTATTCTTGCTGAAATATACATGAATGATTTTGAAAAGCAATTAATAACTTCCACTAAGTATAAAAACAATATAAAATTATGGTCTAGATACGTTGATGATGTATTAGTAATTTGGGAAGGAAGCATAGAAGAAGTGCATGAGTTTATAAATGAGGTAAATAGTAAGGATAAAAACTTACAATTCAAAGAAGAGATAGGAGGTAAGAAAATAAATTACTTAGATTTAAACATAGAAATTAAAGATAATGAGAAACTACAGTTTGGGATATTTAGGAAAGAGTCGTATTCTGATATAATTATACCAAGAGAGTCTTACCACCCATATAGATATAAAATGGCGGCAATCAATTCATTTTGTTACAGAGCTCAGAAGTGTTTAAAAGAGACCGAGTCAAAAGATAGGGAGTTAAGAACGATAAAGGGAATTGTAAGGAATAATAATTATAACACCAACATAGTGGATAAAGTTATGAAAAGGGTTAACATACAAAAAGATAAAATAGAACCAGAACAAAAGAATTATGCAGGGTCATTGACATACATAGGTTCACATACTAGAAAAATTATAAAATGTTTTAATAAATATGGAGTAGATATAGCTATTAAAAAATGTGAAACGGTATTTGATAAGATAAGGAATAAGAATATAGAAAAAATTCCAGTATTACAGAAAAGCGGAATTTATAAATTAAAATGTAAAGACTGCAACAAGGTGTACCTAGGAGAGACAGGACGGAAATTCGTATGCAGGTTGTCTGACCACAAACGTGGAGAAGGTAATAGAACAACCAATTCGTTATATGCAAGACATTTCATAGAAGACAACCATAAGTTTGTTAATCCTTTGGAAGAATACGAAATTGTAAAAGTAGTGAATAACACAGTTGAAAGGAAGCTTAGAGAGGAGTTAGAAATATTGAAAGAGAGAGAAAAAGGGTTAGACAATTTAATTAATATTAAAATTAAATTTGATAATGAAGAAATATTTTATAACATGATTAAGAAGTAAATGATAGAGGACAGATAGATAATATTAAGAATTATTTTGCATAGTACTATTTGGATGTTTTAAAATAAGGGTGTTGACTGACCCACGTGTGTGGAGAGGAAGTGGGTAGTTTAAAAGGATGCACACACACACACACACACACACACACACACACACACACACACACACACACACACACACACACAACACTGAAACACAAGGAATTTGCTAGAAAAAATATGTAACTCCACAGATGGTGGGACAGGGTTTAGGGGGTGGGGAAGGGTCATTTATATTATAGCTTGTTGTGTGTGAGCATGGTGGGGGAGAGGGGTGAAGGGGTTGTTTCCACTTATTTTGTGTCTATTCCAATCTGACGATGGGCTGTGAAGCTTGAAAGCGCTAATTGGGATAATTTTTACATAGTGGTGTGCAACTGTGATCATTCTGATTGTGATTTCAACCACTAACACAAATTTCTTCATTAAATCAAAGTAATCACTACAACCGGGCAAATAATACACATCAACCCTATAGGCCAATAACACAAACTAACACCGGCCAAATTTCAACAGCAACAACAATGACAATAGAAATCATAACAACACAGATCGTAGCTATCGTCAAGTACATTATGTGAGGGCCGATAGTGATGGGAGAAATAGGTTGTATTATCAGGGATGACGAAGTGCCGACCGAAATGCCTACGGACACCGGTACAGTAATAGTAACTACGGACGTGATAATACATCCAACACGGGCCGAAGTCGTAGCCAAGAGGTATACAGGCATGACCAATTCGAAGAGGATCATAACCAGCCTGAACCCCGACCGTCAATGAGCGGAAATCAGCCAACAAGTCAACAAGATGGGCGTAACGAACAGTCCGAGATGACGTTAAACTAGGAGCGGCAGTGAAAAAGCTACTTGTACCCTCACTGATTTAATTGGGTTAAATCGCGATGTTGCACAAACCAACAACGAACGCACAATTATGATAGTACGAAACAACTATTTAAAAAATATTGTAGAAGATTTGCTCGAGGAAAGTAATAACCAATCTGATAATAAACACAGCGAAATTGCTTATATATCAACAAAAGTTAACGGAGTACCGACACAAATCAAGATAGACACTTGATCAAATATTTCGTTAATCGACAGTATCAATCTTCAAAAGATCCAAAAAACGAGTAAGACAATTATACTTACGCTACCCATCAGCAACATTGTCCTTGTAGGAGCGACCGGACGACAAAATAGAACCATCCGAAAACAAGTACAACTTGAACTGACAAGCGACGGACAAACAGTAACAATGACGTTTTTAGTAGCCAGCGGATTACCATTCCAGATGCTAATTGGTTGCGATATGCTGCGCCAGTACTCAGCCAAAATTGACTTAAGCAAATACAAGCTAATTTTGAAGAAGGGTGATATAAAATGGATAACCGAATTGACCAATAGTGACGAAATACATCCAAATAAAACAATGTATCACATCCAGAAATGCCGAAATACTGGGGAACAGACACCGACTAATGGAATTGGTGATGAAACAGACAATGAAGAACTATGGCAAGAAAAAATCGAAGAAATCCGAACTTTCCAGAGAGAGAAAACGAACGCACAATTAACAGTATAACAATCTGAACAACTGATAGAAGTGTATAATCGCTACAAGCACGTATTTTCAGATACACCTGGGAAGGTCAGAGATTATCAGTGCGAAATTCAATTCGAGAGCCTGTCAACTTAATAAAAACATCTTACCCGATCGCATTTTCATTGAAGGAAGCGGTGAGAACAGAGATCAATCGGTTAATAGCAGAAGACATAATTGAACCAAGCTACTCATCGTACACCAGCCCTATCCTTGCAGTTCCAAAGAAACACGGGAAGGTGAGAATATGTCTAGACGCCCGTGAGATCAATAAGCACATAGTAAATGATCGTACGTCCCCAGGAGAAATAGAAGAGATCCTGAAAAAGTTCTATGGTACCAAATTCATCAGTATATGGGATACTGTCTGCGGCTATTGGCAGGTCGAGTTACACCCATCCAGTAGTACATGGCATTTATATTTGAAGGACGGAACTTCCAATTCAAAAGATTACCCTTCGGATTGGTGAATTCGGTAGCAGTATTTGTAAAAATTATGGACCAGATACTTGGGCCAGATGCATTACAGTTTACAACAGTATGTAGACGATTTATTAATAACTTCAGATGTGTGGGACAGACATTGTCACCGAGTAGAGTACGTGCTGGAAAAACTATCAAATAACCATATAACCCTCAAACTGGAAAAATCTAAATTTTTGGCTGACGAAGTGCAATTTTTAGGGTTCAACTTGTCTGGAAATGGGGTAACACCATCACAAGAAAAGGTTGAATGCATATAGAAGTTTCCAACACCTAAAAATAAGAAACAACTCCAATCATTTTTCGGTCTGTGCAATTATTACCGAAAGTTCCAAAAGAATTATTCTGAAATGACAGTCAAATTTTCACACCAATTGTCATCCAAGAACAAATGGACGTGGGGAGTCGAACAAGACATAACACTCCAACTGATTAAAAACAAATTCATTGAGTCAGTAATGTTTCATCATCCTAATTTCACCAAACCATTCGATTTTAATTGCGACGCCAGTGACGTTAGCCTTGGACCCGTTTTGTACCAGGAGAATGAAGAGGGGAATCATTGTGTGATCAGTTTCGCAAGTAGGGTGCTAGACAGCAGTGAGAGAAATTATAATGTCATGGAGAAGGATTTGCTGAACGTTGTATTGTCATGTGGAAAATTTAGAACCTACATATTGGGGTACCCGATTACAGTAAGTACTGACCACAAGTCCATATCATTCCTCAGAAATTGTAATTTAAGTCATGGAAGATTGACTAGATGGAGTTTGGTATTACAGGAATACAATTTGAATTGGGAATACATCCCGGGCAAGAAGAATGTTGTAGCAGATACCCTGTCCAGAGTAAACATTAAAGACCAGATGTACGAAGGAGAAAAGGAAACCATTATCAAAATATACCACATTATTAAGAGCAGAACTGACTTGGCCAACATCATGAAAGAAATGGAACGACAACAAGAACAAGATCCCAAACTAAGCAAAATTCTACAACGCTTAACAGACAAAGACGACCACGTATCCCAATTGTACTGTAAACACCAAGTAATACTTTTCATTAAAACACCATATAAATTCAACACCTGGAAAATAGCAATACCTCAAGCCACAGAGAAAGACCTAATTCTCGATTATCATGAGAGATATGGGCGCATTAAAAGTGGTAAAGGCCTTACAAGAGCATGTATACATGAAAGATGCTAACAGAAAGGTACGGAAATGCATAAAACAATGTCACATCTGCCAACTAGTGAAGGTCAACAATGACAGAAAGGAGGGCACCATGATACCGATAACCACCTCTTGTAAATTGGAGAAAGTCTTCATTGACATATGAGGACCATTTCCGCGTAGTGGAGGAAAGCATCAATACAAATACCTCATTATTGTGTTCGACCACTACACAAGGTTCACAAAGCTTTACCCCATCAATTGTGCCACTACCCAGAAAATTTTAAAATTAATACTAGAACCATACGTTAGTGAAGTTGGAACACCCAATTGCATCATCACCGATCATGGAACGCAATTCAAGGGAAATAAATGGAAGAACACTTTACTAAATCATGGAATAAAAACGTACAAGACATCAGTGTACCATCCAAGCAGCAACCCTGCACAGCGAGTCTTGAGAGAAGTGGGGAGAATTCTCCGTACATATTGTTACGATCAGCGTAGCGAGTGGTCTAAATACATACCAGCAGCCGAAAACTTTATAAATTTATTGCACCACCAATTTATTGAAACAACACCATATACAGCAATGTTCCAAAGATCACCACCAAGAGAAATTACTTCTCTAATTCAATTTCCAAATGGAGAAGAATATCAGTTCGATGACGTGCAATTTCCCCATAAGATACTAGAGAAGATGGACAAGATCAGACAAAAATATAAACAAATGCAACCGAAACCCATACAATATCAGATTGGAGTGCAAATATTACTTAGAAACAGAGGATTACCCAGCACCATGGAAGGGATAGCCAAGAAGCTATTACTAATTTACACAGGACCCTATATAGTAAGTAAAGACAATCAAAATAACACATATGAGATCGTAGATGCAAAGAAGAAAGTGGACATATAACCAATCCTCTATGAAAAAGTATTATTAAACACAAGAAAAAACATCATGAAACCAATTAATAAATAGCTAGTGTTAAAAAAGGAAGAAAAATAAACAAAACAAATAATAAAAAGATCATGTGTATCATACCCACTAATAATATCGCATCACTAAGAGCTAAAGAGTGTGAATAAAAGAAAAAGATTATAATTTGAATTAATGTATTGTATAAACTAAATGATAGTAATGTGGAGAATCCTACAAATGATATTTATTTTATAGTCGCACTAAGACTACTTATATAATTTTATTAATGATTGACTGTAGATAAGTCCAGCAATCAAATGTATAATTGACGGCGGAGCAATGGAGTCAAAAGTACCCCTCCGATCCGATTCAATATAATGTTAGGGAAAAAATGTTAGGGAATTAGATGTCAAAGGGATAAGAACATTAAACAAAAATATAATACAAAACTCAAGAAGAATACTGACACTCAAAAATAGTAAGAATCGATAGCTCAAAACTAACCAGTGATTAAGAAAATAAATTGAAGTAATGATTGATAATTTCAATCAAAAACCTGAACAATATTTGCTGAAATAATCAATTTTAGTGGCAGGGCAATATGTAATGGTACATATCTTCAACAAACAATAATGAAGAAACATGATAAGAATAAATTATTAAATACTTAACACTATGATAAAAAGGGATGAGTCAGAGATAAAAGAATGGGTAATTAAAATAATAATATGATCAAGCATATGAAAGTAATCAAAAGTAACCTCTGATAAGAAAAAAAGTAACAAGCAATGGACAGAAACGTTGAAAACAATGATACATGGCGATTTAACCATAATAACCCAATAGATGGTAAGTGAGAAGGTAGAACCAGCCCCAACACCAAGGAAAGGATATATAAATAATGAACATTTGTAAGTGAGAAAGTAGAACCAGCCCCAACACTAAAAGAAAGGATATATAAATGATAACAAATGAAGATGGAAGTAAAAACAGCCACAACATTAACATAAGGATGTATGAATTGTAACAGGATAAATGGATAACTAGAACCAGCCCTAACACCTATGAAAGGATATATGGATCATCACCAAATGAAGTAAAAGCAGTAAAAGTGCACAACACCAGTGATAGACCAAGTGAAAAGAGACCAATCAATAATAATTGTAAATAATGAGGATAAATGTAAACCCAGACAAACAATGTAAAATGAGAAGTGTTAAATCTCAATAACTTAAATTTTAGAAGGGTACACTAACCCAAATGAATAGAGATAACTATGACAAATCAATCTGATACTACATAAACTTGTTAACGGTATAATTGAACCTAGTAAAGTGAGAGGTAGTGAATTAGAGTAATAATGAACATTTTGTAAAAATGAGAAAGAGAATTTAAGTAAGCAGTACCCACCAGTAACACTTAAATCAAATATAGAGTGCAAGGTGATAGCTAAAATACCCAATTTAAATAGAACCCCATTGATAGTGATAAACACTAATAAATCAGTGGAAAAGATTTAAGAGTGAATAGTGAAAGTGAGTGAAAGCTAATAATTGCTAAACACAGAAAGGACTGTGGCAATTAAAAGCAATTATCAGTGAACACCAGTGTACACGACAAACTAAACCAAAGTGTAGTAGGTTAAGTAATTAATAGAGTTCAGGTAGTAGTAGTATTGACTACTTATCATATTTTAATTTAAAGGCAGTAGTATTCTAAGTTGGCAAATAATATTATTACCAATGTATTTCAGAAAAAATGACTATTAGTGTGATAATACACAGTATAGATGATTGCTGAGGTACAGAGGTAAAACCAAATACTATTAATATAAAATGATAGGTGAAGGATTTAAATATAATATGGTAAAAATGTTATTAAAGTTCCATGTTAATGACCTTAATGTCATTTGAATTTAGTTATAAGGAAATATCATTGTGTTCAAATATTTAATTAATGTTTGTTTTTATCTGTTATAATATGTAATAATGATAACTCACCAAAGAGTATGAAGAGATGAAGAGAATGAACATTGTGAGTAATGACATGCAAATAATGATGTTTAATGAATAGAAATATGTCTGTGGGAGTTATGTAGACCATAAGACTAAATGTTATAATTTTTAATAATAGAGAATAAGAAATAATAAGTCAATTACAAACAAAAATAGTAATAAGAAGCAAAATAAAATCAGATAAATCCAATGATACTGAAAAAGCAGTTATAACAATAGACAAGCCAGAATATGGAACTAATAAAAGCATATACAATTACAATAGAACATACATAAAACCATTCAACAAATGAACACATCATGTATAAAACAAATCAGAACCTATACAAGGGGAAAATAAGATGTAATCAGTGTAATTTAAGAAAAATAGCTAATTGCTTTTTAGGCCTAGGCAAACGCCTAACTGTAAAACAACAAAAACTACAATTCTTAAGAACTAAACTATAACATTAGCAAAACTAATGCAGGTAAAAAATAAAAGACGATTAGGCAATCATATTAAGAAAGAAATGTTAAAGTAATCATGTAAATTAAGAAAACAGTGTAATTAAACAATATCAACATAACTGTCAAAATGTTAATACACCAGTAAACTCAACCTTATTGGATGTTAAATTAATCCTTGAAACAAAATACGAACAGTGGTGATGATATTTAATAATTAAAATTGAATACCGAAGATTAATTGCATTCAGAAGATCTGTAACCATTTTAAATAAAAATTCAAATCTCCTAACAATGGTCTTAAGCCAAATTTAACCAATCAGAATCTTTGAGTTACCATGACAACAGCAGAATATTGACGATTTTCAGTTAGGAACGTTAGAATCTATAGTGACGCTTACGAGGAGAGACGCCACACTGTGAAAGGCCCAAAATTTTATTATAAAACAGTAAAAGTGACCCTATTTTATGAAGAGAGGAACCAAACTAACTGACGAGGATGACACATGCAGCCCAGACCAAGGACAGGCTTAATTAAATCCAGATGTATTGAAAATAAGTAAATTAACAAGAAGAAGACGCAAGGCGTACCTGAAGCCCAAAATTTTGAAGAACGAAGAATCGACATCGATGAACCCAACCTATTTGACTATTTGACACTACACGTCCAAGCAACTGACGATAAGTATTGCTGAATTAATTAAAGATCTGAAATAAATTCTCTTTCAGATTTCTCACTAAACTGTGAACTCTCACTATCACTGAGGGTATTATTTTCAAGGATTGATAAATAATACATAATTTAGGAATACTAACTAACTGTTATAACCTAAGTATTACACAAATGACACAGTCACACACTTTGACACCACAACATTGAATCTATTGTAAACCTTGTTCAATTTTAATTATCACGATTATAAAGTGATATATTGTATTTAATTCTCTTGTTTTAAAACTTCTTTGTCGTACTTAAAAGGACTCAATTGGTAAATTTATTGTGTATAAATAATCAACACCGTATCGTGGCGACAGAAAAACATTGTATTACCAA
This sequence comes from Magicicada septendecula, assembly GCA_034769895.1. Lineage (NCBI taxonomy): Eukaryota > Metazoa > Arthropoda > Insecta > Hemiptera > Cicadidae > Magicicada > Magicicada septendecula. Next base: position 64,543,295 of record CM068373.1, on the reverse strand, counting down.
CCCAGCCTTCCGCTGAGTGAACGATTATTATTTGCCGAGGCTAAAAATATTATATTAATCACAATTTTGTATAAGCGTTAATGAAGAATAACAAGATCTGAGCCAAATAAAAAGGTGTGAATCATTAATAACTGTCTAGTAATTATTAAAAAAAATATTATGTATGTTTGTTTCGTAGCAGCGAGTAAAACTAACCAATAATATTTTATGTTAGTAACACGTTTTCCCCCACTCAAGCGAGATTCGAGTTCCAGCCAGTTGGCGAACAATTCGAATCAACTCTACCATACTGTAAAACAACCCAGATAAAAACTTTTAATTGTTCTCTAGCAAAACAATTTGCGCCTATCGGGAAGAAGTAAAGAGTGAAAAGGGACAGGTAAGGACACACCGGCTACACGACGCTTTTATCACACAGAACGAGACTTCATAACGTTCGCAATTTTAAAAAACAGTACTCAAATTATAAACTACAAAATTTATAATACAAAGGACAGCCGTTTACTAACAAAGTGGCGCACCAACCAGTGAGGCTAGATTTACATGAAAATTAATATCTAGCGGCAAGTACGAAAGAAGACAAGATGAAGAGGGGATCATCACTGAGGCGGACGAAGTATAACGTACCTACGTTATAATACCGGGAACCTGTGCTTCATTGGCTCTGGTCAATTACACAGGCTGCCATAGACTTAACCAACTTCTAATTAAACACATATAATTTTGAGATATCTCTATAATTGAAGGAAAATGGACATGGGTTCCTGTTGATGTATTCACTCAGTTTTGTATGTTATATAATGACATCTCTTTATTATTCTATAACCCTAAAATCTCTACATAAGGTTTTCAACATAGCTGATTCTTAATTTACAGATTACAGTTTACAACATATATTTCAGAAGGGCCCTTTAAATAAGGAAGTTTATGTGTTTGAATTCTCCACGGATCCGGGATTTAAAACTTGTTTGTTAATAATGCTCATTTACTCATATACTATCTTTCAACTTAAGCCATTTGAAGAATGGACTTTATTTAGCTTTTGCCATTTGAAAAATGGACTTTATGTAAACTTTAGAAACAGAGACGCTCTATAATTTAAGCGTTACTTTCTACTACACATATTTTTAAGCATATTACATACTACTGGTTACAATTAGTGACTACTCTTAAAAGTCTTGAAGTGTTATTTAAATTGTCTTTGGTACATTTTTATTTGAATAATACTTAATCACGGAAGACTGGCTTCCGCGTCACCTTATGGTATCCTGATGTTGATTCAGATTAGGCTCCTCGGTCCTTGGGGTGTCTACTGATGGTCTGTCGTTATTGTAGTTTCCGTTGACGTTGAAGTTCCTGAAGTGAGTTCGGTGATTCTGAGGCTGGTACTCTCTTCTCGGATGTCTGGTAGAAAACCTCGTTAGTAGTATAACTCATGTTAATGTCTGTTCCACAGATATGCACTTTACATAATTATTGATAAGGGGTTTTCACCTTAGATACCTAGTACCTATTTTATTTTAAATACATTGTTCTCTTACAAATTAGTATGTAGAGATGTCATCGCGCACACTTATTCATTATTTTTTCTTTTATATTACATGATTATATAGGACTCACTATTTACTGCTACATTACGTTGCAAACTGTTCTTAGTTGAACTTAAAAGAAAATATTGTTTTGTTTTGTGGCATCGTTCGGATGCGACCAGTTTACAGCGTGAGCGCTCCATCACTAGTACGGTACGTTTATTGGGAGAGGTAAAGTAACTTCGCAGAGTTTACGCTTTACCAGAAAAATAGTTCCGCCTTTTAATCGATATTTACCGTTTTAATCTTTGACACATTTATTATCCAAAGATATCCTTTACTTCAGAAATGATTATTGTATACAACTGTTTTTTCCTTGTTATTTTTATTGAGTTGCACTTCACTCATATTATTAGTTTTGTTTATGGGTTAATATGCGTGTTGATGCCGGTTACCGCCTGTCAGTGCATGGTTAATTATTTAGGGTGTTTCCTTACTTTTATACTCGCATTCCTTTCGGTTTTTTAAATCTTTTTATTACATCTTATTTCTGCTTTATTTTAGGGATTTAAAGTTGGTTTAAATGTGCAATTCTATTTAAATCTAAATTTTCTCCTCTTCTTATTTATTTATTTTTTTTTTATTATATTTTTATTATTAATGAAATCGTCACAGAAGGAGGCCGAAAAAGAAGTTAGAGCGAGCGACAAGGAAGTGACTTCGGTCGAGGACGTCAAACAAATGTTACCTCCCATGGAACCAGTCAAACCCGTGCAGCCAGAGAATCAACCGGAGAAACCCACACAACCAGAGGACGGGAGTTTACTGGAAATAATGAGGGCGATAACGTCGTTAAAAGAAGATCTCAAGGAAGAATTTAAGAAAAATAAGGAGGAAATTAACGAAAAAAATAGACAAGAACAGTAAGACCATGGAAGAAAAATGGATGAACTGAAGCAAGACAGCCAGAGAAATATGGAGGTATTGAACCAGAAGATGGCTGAGAACAACGAAAAGTGAATAAGAAAATCGAGGAGGAGATGACGAATATACGACAGGAGATTTCCGAAATACAAGGAAAATGGGAAAATACGAGCCATGAACTACAACAAACTAAGGAAGACTTCGGCGAATGAATAACTAACATGGAAGAAGACAGCCAGATCCGAATAGAATCTATAAGAACCGCAACCGAACAAAATATAATAGGTGCGGACAGATTTTAGAGAGAAATGCCGGGAGATCGACACCACCGTAAGCGAAGTTCGCGGACACGGTCAACAAAATAAAAACAAAATAGAAGAAATCCAGAGACGAGAGATTGCCAAGATCAGAGAGGAGCTGGAGGTCATTAACAACAGCCCGCCGATAATGTCACAATACCAGCACATGGACGACCGGGAAGTCATTAACTTCAAACAGTACAGTTGAAACCCGATGTAGTTCTTAGAGAGAGTGGACGAACAACTGGCCAAGACTCGGGAGAACAGATGGACCATTATCCGAGGGTACCTGGACAAGTACTTCCGTGACAAACGACAATTGGTGGACGGCTACGAGACACAACCTCATGAACTACGAGGAGTTTAAGGATGTATTCAAAAGGAAATACTGGTCAGAGGCAATGCAAAACATCATGCGAGACAGTATATGCTTCGGCAGGTATGACGCCACCAGAGGGACGACTTTTATGTCATATTTCCTGGGAAAGGTATGTCTAGCAAGGAATCTGGAGCCGAAAATTCCGGAAGAAAGCTTAGTGATGAAACTCGCCTTTCACTGCGAAGAGGGTGTCTCCAGAGCGTGGCTGGGTTGTCAAATTAAGACCATACAATCCATGTCAGCACTATTAGAAGACTACGAAAGGGAGCGATATTACCGTAGGAGCCGACAGCGGGACGGCAGGTGCGATACCAAAAATTTTCAGAACGGCTACCAATATAACAACGATAATTACCGACCGAATTATAACAGCCTTAATAATGCGAATAACCCACCCAACGAGTCACATAATAGACCAAATAATAATCCGGCCAGCCAACCAAACAACGGCTGTAATAATAACAACAGGCCAAACAATCAAAGTAATCACTACAACCGGGCAAATAATACACAACATCAACCCTATAGGCCAATAACACAAACTACAACCGGCCAAATTTCAACAGCAACAACAATGACAATAGAAATCATAACAACACAGATCGTAGCTATCGTCAAGTACATTATGTGAGGGCCGAAAGTGATGGGAGAAATAGGTTGTATTATCAGGGATGACGAAGTGCCGACCGAAATGCCTACGGACACCGGTACAGTAATAGTAACTACGGACGTGATAATACATCCAACACGGGCCGAAGTCGTAGCCAAGAGGTATACAGGCATGACCAATTCGAAGAGGATCATAACCAGCCTGAACCCCGACCGTCAATGAGCGGAAATCAGCGAACAAGTCAACAAGGTGGGCGTAACGAACAGTCCGAGATGACGTTAAACTAGGAGCGGCAGTGAAAAAGCTACTTGTACCCTCACTGATTTAATTGGGTTAAATCGCGATGTTGCACAAACCAACAACGAACGCACAATTATGATAGTAGGAAACAACTATTTAAAAAATATTGTAGAAGATTTGCTCGAGGAAAGTAATAACCAATCTGATAATAAACACAGCGAAATTGCTTATATATCAACAAAAGTTAACGGAGTACCGTCACAAATCATGATAGACACGGGATCAAATATTTCGTTAATCGACAGTATCAATCTTCAAAAGATCCAAAAAACGAGTAAGACAATTATACTTACGCTACCCATCAGCAACATTGTCCTTGTAGGAGCGACCGGACGACAAAATAGAACCATCCGAAAACAAGTACAACTTGAACTGACAAGCGACGGACAAACAGTAACAATGACGTTTTTAGTAGCCAGTGGATTACCATTCCAGATGCTAATTGGTTGCGATATGCTGCGCCAGTACTCAGCCATAATTGACTTAAGCAAATACAAGCTAATTTTGAAGAAGGGTGATATAAAATGGATAACCGAATTGACCAATAGTGATGAAATACAGCCAAATAAAACAATGTATCACATCCAGAAATGCCGAAATACTGGGGAACAGACACCGACTAATGGAATTGGTGATGAAACAGACAATGAAGAACTATGGCAAGAAAAAATCGAAGAAATCCGAACTTTCCAGAGAGAGAAAACGAACGCACAATTAACAGTATAACAATCTGAACAACTGATAGAAGTGTATAATCGCTACAAGCACGTATTTTCAGATACACCTGGGAAGGTCAGAGATTATCAGTGCGAAATTCAATTCGAGAGCCTGTCAACTTAATAAAAACATCTTACCCGATCGCATTTTCATTGAAGGAAGCGGTGAGAACAGAGATCAATCGGTTAATAGCAGAAGACATAATTGAACCAAGCTACTCATCCTACACCAGCCCTATCCTTGCAGTTCCAAAGAAACACGGGAAGGTGAGAATATGTCTAGACGCCCGTGAGATCAATAAGCACATAGTAAATGATCGTACGTCCCCAGGAGAAATAGAAGAGATCCTGAAAAAGTTCTATGGTACCAAATTCATCAGTATATGGGATACTGTCTGCGGCTATTGGCAGGTCGAGTTACACCCATCCAGTAGTACATGGCATTTATATTTGAAGGACGGAACTTCCAATTCAAAAGATTACCCTTCGGATTGGTGAATTCGGTAGCAGTATTTGTAAAAATTATGGACCAGATACTTGGGCCAGATGCATTACAGTTTACAACAGTATGTAGACGATTTATTAATAACTTCAGATGTGTGGGACAAACATTGTCACCGAGTAGAGTACGTGCTGGAAAAACTATCAAATAACCATATAACCCTCAAACTGGAAAAATCTAAATTTTTGGCTGACGAAGTGCAATTTTTAGGGTTCAACTTGTCTGGAAATGGGGTAACACCATCACAAAAAAAGGTTGAATGCATATAGAAGTTTCCAACACCTAAAAATAAGAAACAACTCCAATCATTTTTCGGTCTGTGCAATTATTACCGAAAGTTCCAAAAGAATTATTCTGAAATGACAGTCAAATTTTCACACCAATTGTCATCCAAGAACAAATGGACGTGGGGAGTCGAACAAGACATAACACTCCAACTGATTAAAAACAAATTCATTGAGTCAGTAATGTTACATCATCCTAATTTCACCAAACCATTCGATTTTAATTGCGACGCCAGTGACGTTAGCCTTGGACCCGTTTTGTACCAGGAGAATGAAGAGGGGAATCATTGTGTGATCAGTTTCGCAAGTAGGGTGCTAGACAGCAGTGAGAGAAATTATAATGTCATGGAGAAGGAATTGCTGAACGTTGTATTGTCATGTGGAAAATTTAGAACCTACATATTGGGGTACCCGATTACAGTAAGTACTGACCACAAGTCCATATCATTCCTCAGAAATTGTAATTTAAGTCATGGAAGATTGACTAGATGGAGTTTGGTATTACAGGAATACAATTTGAATTGGGAATACATCCCGGGCAAGAAGAATGTTGTAGCAGACCCCCTGTCCAGAATAAACATTAAAGACCAGATGTACGAAGGAGAAAAGGAAACCATTATCAAAATATACCACATTATTAAGAGCAGAACTGACTTGGCCAACATCATGAAAGAAATGGAACGACAACAAGAACAAGATCCCAAACTAAGCAAAATTCTACAACGCTTAACAGACAAAGACGACCACGTATCCCAATTGTACTGTAAACACCAAGGAATACTTTTCATTAAAACACCATATAAATTCAACACCTGGAAAATAGCAATACCTCAAGCCACAGAGAAAGACCTAATTCTCGATTATCATGAGAGATATGGGCGCATTAAAAGTGGTAAAGGCCTTACAAGAGCATGTATACATGAAAGATGCTAACAGAAAGGTACGGAAATGTATAAAACAATGTCACATCTGCCAACTAGTGAAGGTCAACAATGACAGAAAGGAGGGCACCATGATACCGATAACCACCTCTTGTAAATTGGAGAAAGTCTTCATTGACATATGAGGACCATTTCCGCGTAGTGGAGGAAAGCATCAATACAAATACCTCATTATTGTGTTCGACCACTACACAAGGTTCACAAAGCTTTACCCCATCAATTGTGCCACTACCCAGAAAATTTTAAAATTAATACTAGAACCATACGTTAGTGAAGTTGGAACACCCAATTGCATCATCACCGATCATGGAACGCAATTCAAGGGAAATAAATGGAAGAACACTTTACTAAATCATGGAATAAAAACGTACAAGACATCAGTGTACCATCCAAGCAGCAACCCTGCACAGCGAGTCTTGAGAGAAGTGGGGAGAATTCTCCGTACATATTGTTACGATCAGCATAGCGAGTGGTCTAAATACATACCAGCAGCCGAAAACTTTATAAATTTATCGCACCACCAATTTATTGAAACAACACCATATACAGCAATGTTCCAAAGATCACCACCAAGAGAAATTACTTCTCTAATTCAATTTCCAAATGGAGAAGAATATCAGTTCGATGACGTGCAATTTCCCCATAAGATACTAGAGAAGATGGACAAGATCAGACAAAAATATAAACAAATGCAACCGAAACCCATACAATATCAGATTGGAGTGCAAATATTACTTAGAAACAGAGGATTACCCAGCACCATGGAAGGGATAGCCAAGAAGCTATTACTAATTTACACAGGACCCTATATAGTAAGTAAAGACAATCAAAATAACACATATGAGATCGTAGACGCAAAGAAGAAAGTGGACATATAACCAATCCTCTATGAAAAAGTATTATTAAACACAAGAAAAAACATCATGCAACCAATTAATAAATAGCTAGTGTTAAAAAAGGAAGAAAAATAAACAAAACAAATAATAAAAAGATCATGTGTATCATACCCACTAATAATATCGCATCACTAAGAGCTAAAGAGTGTGAATAAAAGAAAAAGATTATAATTTGAATTAATGTATTGTATAAACTAAATGATAGTAATGTGGAGAATCCTACAAATGATATTTATTTTATAGTCGCACTAAGACTACTTATATAATTTTATTAATGATTGACTGTAGATAAGTCCAGCAATCAAATGTATAATTGACGGCGGAGCAATGGAGTCAAAAGTACCCCTCCGATCCGATTCAATATAATGTTAGGGAAAAAATGTTAGGGAATTAGATGTCAAAGGGATAAGAACATTAAACAAAAATATAATACAAAACTCAAGAAGAATACTGACACTCAAAAATAGTAAGAATCGATAGCTCAAAACTAACCAGTGATTAAGAAAATAAATTGAAGTGATGATTGATAATTTCAATCAAAAACCTGAACAATATTTGCTGAAATAATCAATTTTAGTGGCAGGGCAATATGTAATGGTACATATCTTCAACAAACAATAATGAAGAAACATGATAAGAATAAATTATTAAATACTTAACACTATGATAAAAAGGGATGAGTCAGAGATAAAAGAATGGGTAATTAAAATAATAATATGATCAAGCATATGAAAGTAATCAAAAGTAACCTCTGCTAAGAAAAAAAGTAACAAGCAATGGAGAGAAACGTTGAAAACAATGATACATGGCGATTTAACCATAATAACCCAATAGATGGTAAGTGAGAAGGTAGAACCAGCCCCAACACCAAGGAAAGGATATATAAATAATGAACATTTGTAAGTGAGAAAGTAGAACCAGCCCCAACACTAAAAGAAAGGATATATAAATAATAACAAATGAAGATGGAAGTAAAAACAGCCACAACATTAACATAAGGATGTATGAATTGTAACAGGATAAATGGATAACTAGAACCAGCCCTAACACCTATGAAAGGATATATGGATCATCACCAAATGAAGTAAAAGCAGTAAAAGTGCACAACATCAGTGATAGACCAAGTGAAAAGGGACCAATCAATAATAATTGTAAATAATGAGGATAAATGTAAACCCAGACAAACAATGTAAAATGAGAAGTGTTAAATCTCAATAACTTAAATTTTAGAAGGGTACACTAACCCAAATGAATATAGATAACTATGACAAATCAATCTGATACTACATAAACTTGTTAACGGTATAATTGAACCTAGTAAAGTGAGAGGTAGTGAATTAGAGTAATAATGAACATTTTGTAAAAATGAGAAAGAGAATTTAAGTAAGCAGTACCCACCAGTAACACTTAAATCAAATATAGAGTGCAAGGTGATAGCTAAAATACCCAATTTAAATAGAACCCCATTGATAGTGATAAACACTAATAAATCAGTGGAAAAGATTTAAGAGTGAATAGTGAAAGTGAGTGAAAGCTAATAATTGCTAAACACAGAAAGGACTGTGGCAATTAAAAGCAATTATCAGTGAACACCAGTGTACACGACAAACTAAACCAAAGTGTAGTAGGTTAAGTAATTAATAGAGTTCAGGTAGTAGTAGTATTGACTACTTATCATATTTTAATTTAAAGGCAGTAGTATTCTAAGTTGGCAAATAATGTTATTACCAATGTATTTCAGAAAAAATGACTATTAGTGTGATAATACACAGTATAGATGATTGCTGAGGTACAGAGGTAAAACCAAATACTATTAATATAAAATGATAGGTGAAGGATTTAAATATAATATGGTAAAAATGTTATTAAAGTTCCATGTTAATGACCTTAATGTCATTTGAATTTAGTTATAAGGAAATATCATTGTGTTCAAATATTTAATTAATGTTTGTTTTTATCTGTTATAATATGTAATAATGATAACTCACCAAAGAGTATGAAGAGATGAAGAGAATGAACATTGTGAGTAATGACATGCAAATAATGATGTTTAATGAATAGAAATATGTCTGTGGGAGTTATGTAGACCGTAAGACTAAATGTTATAATTTTTAATAATAGAGAATAAGAAATAATAAGTCAATTACAAACAAAAATAGTAATAAGAAGCAAAATAAAATCAGATAAATCCAATGATACTGAAAAAGCAGTTATAACAATAGACAAGCCAGAATATGGAACTAATAAAAGCATATACAATTACAATAGAACAGACAAAACCATTCAACAAATGAACACATCATGTATAAAACAAATCGGAATCTATACAAGGGGAAAATAAGATGTAATCAGTGTAATTTAAGAAAAATAGCTAATTGCTGTTTAGGCCTAGGCAAACGCCTAACTGTAAAACAACAAAAACTACAATTCTTAAGAACTAAACTATAACATTAGCAAAACTAATGCAGGTAAAAAATAAAAGACGATTAGGCAATCATATTAAGAAAGAAATGTTAAAGTAATCATGTAAATTAAGAAAACCGTGTAATTAAACAATATCAACATAACTGTCAAAATGTTAATACATCAGTAAACTCAACCTTATTGGATGTTAAATTAATCCTTGAAACAAAATACGAACAGTGGTGATGATATTTAATAATTAAAATTGAATACCGAAGATTAATTGCATTCAGAAGATCTGTAACCATTTTAAATAAAAATTCAAATCTCCTAACAATGGTCTTAAGCCAAATTTAACCAATCAGAATCTTTGAGTTACCATGACAACAGCAGAATATTGACGATTTTCAGTTAGGAACGTTAGAATCTATAGTGACACTTACGAGGAGAGACGCCACACTGTGAAAGGCCCAAAATTTTATTATAAAACAGTAAAAGTGACCCTATTTTATGAAGAGAGGAACCAAACTAACTGACGAGGATGACACATGCAGCCCAGACCAAGGACCGACTTAATTAAATCCAGATGTATTGAAAATAAGTAAAATAACAAGAATAAGATGCAAGGCATACCTGAAGCCCAAGATTTTGAAGAACGAAGAATCGACATCGATGAACCCAACCTATTTGACTTGACACTACACTTCCAAGCAACTGACGATAAGTATTGCTGAATTAATTAAAGATCTGAAATAAATTCTCTTTCAAATTTCTCACTAAACTGTGAACTCTCACTATCACTGAGGGTATTATTTTTCAAGGATTGATAAATAAAACATAATTTATGAATACTAACTAACTGTTATAACCTAAGTATTACACAAATGACACCGTCACACACTTTGACACCACAGCATTGAATCTGTTGTAAACCTTGTTCAATTTTAATTATCACGATTATAAAGTGATATATTGTATTTAATTCTCTTGTTTTAAAACTTCTTTGTCGTACTTAAAAGGACTCAATTGGTAAATTTATTGTGTATAAATTATCAACGCCGTATCGTGGCGACAGAAAAACATTGTATTAGCAACCCAGCCTTCCGCTGAGTGAACGATTATTATTTGCCGAGGCTAAAAATATTATATTAATCACAATTTTGTATAAGCGTTAATGAAGAATAACAAGATCTAAGTCAAATAAAATGGTGTGAATCATTAATAACGGTCTAGTAATTATTTTAAAAAATATGTATGTTTTGTTTCGTAGCAGCGAGTAAAACTAACCAACATTATTTTACGTTGGTAACACGTTTTCCCCCACTCAAGCGAGATTCGAGTTCCACCCAGTTGGCGAACAATTCGAATCAACTCTACCATACTGTATAAAACAACCCAGATAAAAACTTTTAATTGTTTTCTAGCAAAACAATTTGGCGCCTATCGGGAAGAAATAAAGAGTGAAAAGGGACAGGTAAGGACACACCGGCTACACGACGCTTTTATCACACAGAACGAGACTTCATAACGTTCGCAATTTTAAAAAACAATACTCAAATTATAAACTACAAAATTTATAATACAAAGGACAGCCGTTTACTAACAATATTCCTAATCTTATATTTCAGTTCTTGTGGTATGCTGATTTTAACATTAACTTTTGTTCAGTGAATTTTGATTTGTTTACTCCTTTCGATGGGCTGAGTGATGTTCTCTTCAAGGGTAAGTTTTCCATGTGTTTAATATCTACCACAATTTGTATCTTACCTGTCTTTGTGTATCAATATTCCAAAAGCAGCAGTATTCAAACAAGTCTTATGTTGTTCACAAATAGTTTACTTGCTCAAACAATCATGTGGCAGCAGAATCTTGAAAATGTTTATTTAATAAGTAAGCTTCTCTGTCAATTATATTATTACCTATCGATTCCATTTCTCGTTCACTATTCAGATGGAATTCAGTTTGTTCTTCAATCCTTGAATATTAAATTAGACTTCTCTTTATTCACATTCTAAGATTTTCTACTTCAATGTGTAAATCATTGTGGAACATATTTATTTGACTTGGATAGTCCTTTGTTGTTTTAGTAGATGATGGCAGTTTGCAATGAGTAGTTCAGACTTCTAACAACTTTTGTCTTCCTTATGTTTTTAAATACCCTTTTACTGACTTAAAATCACACACAGAGCTTAAAATCAACGTGTATTCACTTTGACAAGCTACAGCTTGTAAGCTTTCCCTGCACATACACATAGCACTACTTAAAATATTTTTAACAACTACTCTATATTAATTATTTACAAAAATTCTAGTGTGGTTAAATATGCAAGTGTGTGTGTGTGTGTGTGTGTGTGCGCGTGCGCGCCATTCACCATTCAATTATATACACATTTGCTTATAAAAATCTATTCTTCCTATGAAGAGTAATGCAATACTATAATCAGACATAGGGTACGGTTAATTTTTGCAAGCCGAAAGCTACCTCGCAGATAGAACATGATTTTCAACACTATTTTCTACTGCTTCAATGTTCCAATTATGAATTATTACAGTTGTGTATTCATTTGTTCCAGTGTTACTTATTTACACCCATGAATAATATCTGTGAAGAAGAGGATTCTACTCTGGATTGTGAACTATATAGGGGAAAGTCAGTTCAGAATATTCTGGGAGACCATCTGTCACCACACAAGTTAAAATATTCTGGCATTAAGAAGTACCAGTGCGATGTTTGTTCAAAATCATTTACTCAGTCAGGCCATTTGTCTAGACACAAGTCAATACATTCTGGCACTAAGAAATACCAGTGCGATGTTTGTTCAAAATCATTTACTCAGTCAGAATATTTGACACTACACAAGTTAATACATACTGGCATTAAGAAATTCCAGTGCGATGTTTGTTCAAAATCATTTATGGTGTCACATAGATTGTCGTATCACAAGTTAATACATTCTGGCATTAGGTACCAGTGCGATGTTTGTTCAAAATCATTTAGTCGTTCAAACGATTTGACAAGACATAAGTTAACACATTCTGGCATTAATAAATACCAGTGTGATGTTTGTTCAAAATCATTTATTCGCCCAAACTATTTGACAAAACACAAGTTAATACATTCTGGCATTAGGTATCAGTGCGATGTTTGTTCAAAATCATTTACTATGCCATACAGTTTATCACAACACAAGTTAATACATTCTGGCATTAAGTACCAGTGCAATGTTTGTTCAAAATCATTTACTCGTTCAAGAGATTTGTCACAACACAAGTTAATACATACTGGCACTAATAAATTCCAGTGCGATGTTTGTCCAAAATCATTTGTGGTGTCACGTAGATTGTCGTATCACAAGTTAATACATTCTGGCATTAGGTACCAGTGCGATGTTTGTTCAAAATCGTTTACTCGTTCAGGCTATTTGTCAATACACAAGTTAATACATTCTGGTACTAAGAAATACCAGTGTGATGTTTGTTCAAAATCATTTACTCACTCAACCAATTTGTTAGAACACAAGTTATTACATTCTGGCATTAAGAAGTACCAGTGTGATGTTTGTTCAAAATCATTTACTCGTTCAAGCAATTTGTCACAACACAAGTTGATACATACTGGCATTAAGAAGTACCAGTGCGATGTTTGTTCAAAATCATTTACTCGTTCAAGCTATTTGTCAGAACACAAGTTGTATATACATTCTGGCATTAAGAAGTACCAGTGCGATGTTTGTTCAAAATCGTTTACTCAGTCAGCCAGTTTGTCACGACACAAGTTAATGCATACTTGAATTAAGAATTACCAGTGTGGTGTTCAAAATCATACTGTTTCAAGCAATTTGTCAAAACACGAGTTATTACAGTCTGGCATTAAGATGTACTAGTGTGATGTTTGTTCTAAATCGTTTACTCATTCTGGCAGTTTGTCAGAACACAAGTTAATATATTCTGGCTGGTATTAAGAAGTACCAGTGAGTTGTTTCTACAAAAGTATTTAATTTGGCATCGCCTGTTTTGTTATAAATAACATGCTGGCATAAAATAATAACATTGATGTTTGTAACAAAATTTTCTGTTTGTATATTTTGAGTGTAAATTAATTTATTATACTATTACGAACCATTACTGTGTGGTATGTAAGAAAGTTTCTATTGCCCAACAAGTTTTAGCAATGTAATAAAACTTTTCAATATAATGTTTTTAAACAGAAACCCTTAAACAAGCATAATTATACAAATAAATTAATATATGCTGTAATATTGACACTGCAAATATCTAATATGTGAATGATATTTGGCACTACAAAACAGTGAAATTTGTAACAATTAAAATCATTAAATTATACATTGTAATGTAGTGTGACATTATTGGTACACATTTATCCTCTAATTAAATTTATCACTGCATGAGTTGCAGTGATGTATGTATGTTTAATTGAAATAATTTGAAAGTCTTTGTTTCTTGCCATATATGGAGATTATACTTCTCATACAAGATTTTTATCTGGCTGCTACAACCTTCACGATGACAGAGCCCTGGGGACTTAACACATCTGTGTTAGTGCTTGTTAAAATGATTCACTTGTGTATGTCCCCTAAGTTAATGTAGCTTGGCATTTCACAACTTGTAAGTTGTATTTAAAGCTCATAGGTTATTTTGTCTAGCATATTTTTGATTGCTGCATGCATACTGTTTCTTTACAGTTCAACATTAGTTCAGTGCATTACTGACAGATGGAATGTATCTCAAAACTCCTTAATTTCCGATGCTTTACATGTCAATGTTTGTAACGGTTCCCTGTTGTGAAGTACACATTAGGTATAGTGTTGGCATGTGGAGTGATTGAATTTTTGAGTGATTTTTTGTTGTAATTTTATATTACAAAGTAACTGATAACTTCTTGACTGAAGATAAAATATTATTGTAATTTAATTTCAAATCTGGATCTGAATTGAATAATGTAGAAAATGAAGAGAAATTTGATCTGACAATACAGGTAAGACTACATAATTTGAGGTTACTTCATCTCACTGTTTACTGCCGGTGTCAAAGATAACGAACTATAGCAAGTGTTATGAAAGGCAAGACACCAGAATAGTGCAGACACCCTGGTACATGCTTTACAGTTTGAGGCCGCCAAATCAGCGTCTGGGTGGACAAGTCATAAAGTGCGTTAAAAGATCGCAATGGTGCAGATGAGGAAGAAGAACAAGGAACAGAGACTCGACGGTCGGCACCGCAGAATAAATTAAGAAAGCACGGAAGACCAAAGTGTTGTAGATGTGGGAAACTTGGACATCTACAACGAGATTGTTGGGTTAGAATTCAGCAGGAGGGAAACAAGCAGTAAACAGTACAATGGTGCATGTGCAGGAACGAAGCCCCTAGACAATACGCAATTTCTACACTTTTGGTGGTTACCGGACTTGTTCAAGAAAGGCCAACCTCGATTACAGTTGACACAGGCACAACAGTTTCCATTGTGCGGCCCGAAATGATGAAAGATCTCAAGCCAATCTGGCGTTCTTGCAGCTTGGGAACAGTTATTAGATGGCCTGTAAAAGTCTTTGGAAAAGTGGAGATACACCCTATGCTTTGGTCGACTTGAGTTTAATCACCAACTACTTAATGCAGACATTGTGGATGAAGCAATTCTTTTTATGGACGTTACGAACGCATACGGATTTATAGTTGAAAACAATGTCTTGAGAATCGGAGGAGAAGAGGCAATGCTCTCCACAATGACTACATCAGAAAAATCGATGGGCATGACAAACCAATTGGCCGTAACTGTTCCGCTAAACTCCAAAAAGATCATTTTTAGAACTGAGGTAGATACAGTAAAATTAAAAGTTAAGGGCATATGCGCAGAAACCAATTTCTGGATTGACGAGTCCACTTAGAATGTGAATGGCAGGAGGGTAAGAGAGAATCAGCTGGTATGCAAGTGAAGGTGTTGCTAACTTTGCGTGTGATGTTTTAGTTACCCGTACATTGTTAGTTACTGCATGACGTACTATCTCAGTCTTGCATTTGTCATTACTATTTCAATTTATTATTAAATATGTAGTTGTTTTACAGTCACTCGTTTTTATTAATTATGTAATTTTTTAGTTAATTCCTGTTGGTAGTTTTTATTCTATAATTACGTATTATCGAAATTATTGGTGTTATCATACAGTAATGAGATTTGATAAAATGGATACTTCTCCTTCAACTAGCAAAGACAGGAAAGTTATTCATAGTAAAGCATGGGAAGTAATAATACACAGTTTTTTGTTGTGCAGGATTAAAAAGATTCTTGCAATTAAATTACTATGAAGAACGTTTTCCTTTATGTAATTATAGACTGTAGAGATAGTCAAGTGTAATTAAGGAGTAGAAGTGTACAGTTTGCAAATTCCATTGCGATAAGAATGGTCAGAAAGGCTGTAGTTTTTTACGTCTCAGCAGTACACAATGACAGAATCAAACAATACTCAATATGTTTATAAAACATTCTGATATGTAACAGCAACAAATTCCGATACATGTGAACAGTACGTATCATTTGCTTGATGTATATAGTAATACAATTACAATATTATTATTATTATTTGATTTATGTTGGAAACAGTAAACGTATATTTCTTTTTTTTAAAGCCAGCTGTGTGACTGTTGGCACACACACACACACACACACTCACAGATAGATGCTCGTGGTGACACATTTACAAACAAACCTTAACAGTTGCGAGTTTTTGTTACTATTAGAAACGATATTCATAGATTGGCAACAGCGTCGCTGATAACAATTCTCTTCTCACAGCTCACAGTGACTTCCTCCACATCGCCTTTCCCCTCTGACTGTTCGCGCATTTCCATGCCCTTAACTTTTAATTTTGCTATACTAGGGGCAACCAGTGCTCTATATTCAAACCCAATGTAGTCAGCACACTGGGCATACTAATTGCCAGAAGTTTAGTAAAACCTGATGAAACTGGAAATGTACCTATTAGAGTGGTGAATATTTTGGATCAAGCTGTCACTTTACAACGCAATACGCTCCAAGGCAAATTGACTCCTGTGGTCTGGGTAGCCGGAATGACACAACAAAGATCCAGTGCTTTGGATACTTCCAGTTTACCAGAGGGACTGCAGGAATTATTGAACAGATCTTCTAACAACCTCGCAAGTGGTGAGGTAAAAGAACTCAGATTGTTTTTACATGAATTCAAAGATTCTTTTGCAGTTTGGGAACAGTAATTGGGAAAAACCTCTCTTGTACAAAATCGCATCAATACTAGGGACACAACACTGATACGCCGACCTCCTCGAAGGCCTCCGTTAGCTAAGCAAGAGCAAATATCTTGGTTAGTACAGGACATGCTGACAGAGAGAGTAATCGAGCTTTCGTCAAGTGCTTGGTCTTCTCCAGTAGAGTTGGTAGTGAAGAAGGTTGATGGATTTCGTTTCTGTGTAGACTACCAGAGGCTGAATGCTAATACAACGAAAGGCTGCTACCCATTACCTCGCGGTGATGATATACTCGACACGCTGTCCAGAGCACAGTGGTTTTCCACATTGGACCTAAAGAGTGGATATTGGCAAGTGGGTCTTCAGCAAGAAGACAGAAAAGACCGCTTTCTCAACCCAAGTGGCTTATTCCAATTTAATGTCATGCCATTTGGACTCTGTAATGCACTGGCAACATTCGAAAGATTGATGGACCTGGTGCTCTGAGGACTGACATGGAAAACTTGCCTTGTTTATTTAGACGATGTCATAGTCATCGGAAAAACTCTCAAAGACCATTTGGAAAACCTTAAGGTTCTGACTATAATTCATGGTGCCCAACTAAAGCTGAGCCCAAAGAAGTGTTCTCTATTCCAGAAGAAAGTACAGTATCTGGGCTACCTGGTTTTGGCAGCGGGTGTTAGCATGGATCCTAATAAAGTAGACACCGTTAAAGACTGGCCAGTGCCGAAGAGTAAACATGAAGTTCAGAGTTTCCTGGGGTTATGCTCATATTGCAGACGTTTTGTGAAAGCCTTTGCAACTATTGCTAAACCACTACATGAGCTAACGGAAAATAAACGAAACTTCCAGTGATCAAGAGAGTTTGATGAAGCATTAAGAACTTTGAAAATTGTATAATGTTCACAGCCAATACTCGCTTTCCCCGTTTCCAAAGGGAAGAACATCATGGACACAGACACAAGCAGTACTGGTCTAGGAGCAGTTTTGTCTCAAGTGCAAAATGCTGAAGAACGAGTAATGCCATATTACAGCAAACACTTTCTAAACCAGAGAGAAATTATTGCGTTACAAGGAGAGAGTTGCTGGAAATCGTCCGAGCTTTGGAGTGCTTCCATAAATACCTCTGTGGAAGGGAGTTTTCACTATGCACCGACCATGCCATACTTCCATGGCTCTTGGGATTTAAAAATCCGGAAGGCCAGTTGGCAAGGTGGCTCGAACGTCTGCAAGCGTACAACTTCAAGGTATAACATCTGCAGGGGTGCCTGCATAGTAATTCGGGTGGCTTATCACGAAGACCGTACCCGGAAGACTGCCAACATTGCCACAGAAAGGAAGAACAAAATGCCAGCGAACATGTTCAAGCCATTACTGTAGATTTGCTGGCAGACGGCTCGACAACACAAGATTGTCGACAAGAACAGATGACTGATGAAGACATTGTACCGATCTTGACAGCAAAAGAGGAAGGTCGCCACCTGGATTGGCAAGTTATCTACCATTGTTCTGAAGTGCTGAAGGCCTACTGGGCACAGTGGGAATCGCTTACCTTAGAGAACAGATTGCTGAAAAGGGCTTGGAAAAACTGCAGATGGACGAGACGTGGTCATGCAGTTGATAGTTGCCCGAAGTAGAGTGCAGTCTGTTTTGAAGGAGATGGACGATGGAATGTCTGGGGGCTATCTTGGCATTAACAAAACCCTTGACAAAATATGGAAGCGATTCTATTGGCTTCATCTTCGCCATGACAGAGGAACGGGTTCGGACATGTGAAATATGTGCTACAAGCAAGGGCCCACAAACTAGAAGTAGGGGAAAAATGAGACACTATAACATTGGTCTGCCTTTCGAGATAATTTCTGTAGACATTGCTGGACCATTCCCAGTTACTGACGATGGAAACCAGTACATCATGGTTGTAGGTGACTATTTTACTAAGTGGATGGAAGTCTATGCAATTCCAAATCAGGAGGTTACCACTGTGGCAAAGGAGTTAGTTCACAACTTCTGTTGCCGTTATGGATCCCCTATGGAAATCCATACGGATCAAGGGAGAAATTTTGAATCAGGAGTTTTTAAAGAATTATGGCATCTACTTGGAATTCGAAAGACCATGACAACGCCTCTGCATCCTCAGTCGAACGGAATGGTTGAGAGATTCAATAGGATACTTGAACAGCATCTTTCGAAAGTTGTTGATGAGAACCAAACAGACTGGGACCAGCGTATACCACAATTCCTCACGGCGTATATAGGTCATCAATACACGACACAACTGGCATGACCCCAGCAAAATAGGTTTTTGTGCGGGAGATTCGTCTTCCTTGGGCTTTGATGTTTGGATCACCTGAGACAGTCCCAAGAGCCACAGAACTATTCCTCGCAATTAGAAAACTAACTGCGAGAAATGAATCGCTTGATAAGAGGACGGCTAAAGAATGCCAGTGATAAAATGAAAACTCGGTACAACATTAGCAGCAATAGTGTGGGTTTCCAAGAAGGAGATCAGGTCTGGTTGTTCAACCCAAAGTGCCATCATGGTCGCTCACCTAAGCTTCAGACTAACTGGGAAGGACCCTACACTGTGAAAAAAAGAATCAACGATGTTGTGTATAGGATTCAACAGGAAGGACAGCGAAAGTTCAAAGTCATCCACCTGGATCGCCTGGCCAAGTATTACTTCATAGACGGCTTGGCAGTTTGGGATGAACAGGCTTAAGAAGGAGGCAGTGTTATAACAGTCCAGGTGTTTATCGAATGTTTCAGAGGAATCCGGCTGTAATCTGTGTGGTGTACGTGAATCTCGATGCATTAGCTGGACTGTGCCAGAAACTGCGCGACTGTGTCAAGGTCACAATGAATTACGCTCTAATGTTTTCCTTTATTGTTAATGGACAGTGTGGAATATTCTAGTATTCCGGCGGGGTATAAATACAAGTACTCAATGACGATCAGTTTCAGTTTGAGTTGCGATATATCTCAGTATGGTTCGGGTATTGTGGTAAAGTGTTACGTGTTTTATGTGTTGTGCGGGACGATTGTTGACAACAATTGTGTTTTATACTAGGTGACATTTTTATTGCGTGTGAACAATTTTTATTTGATTTGTTATAAGAGACTGTCTTGTTAATTACAAACTGGTTAATAGTGATAATTAATGCTGGTAATTAGTGACATAATTGGAGTCTTGTATTTTGTTTTACAATATACCTACCATACTATGATCAGTAGATGATCATCAGTAAGAATATGTTTCTTGCTTGTAGTGATCCCCTCCAGAATGTAGCTCTAGCACACCATTGTGTGTGTCGCCTGCATTGATAGAACCCCCCCCATCCATGTTGGTCACATGTTATTATTATTCAGCAGACAAAACCTCACCTTTTAGTTCTTATTTGATAGAGTGAGTTATTTAGTCAGCTAATCAAAGAATTGTCTTTTCATATGGACAGATGTATATATATGTATAAGTTATATATGTATGTATATATGTATGTGTGTGTGTGTGTGTGTGTGTGTGCTGCCTAAAATAACCTGTACAATGTACAATAACCTGTCAGCAATAGAACGAGATATAAAAAAACTTGTTTGCGTTCAGCAAACACAAGGGTGAAGTTTATTAAGAAATACTAAGTATACATTTTTATATAATTGTATTGTTTTTTTTTTAATTATAAAGAGTATAAAGAAATTATCTGTGAATTGTTTCGCTGGTGGGGCAAAGGACACTTGAAAAAAAAAACAAGTTCTGAAGGGGGATAAAAGTTTGATAAATACTGATCTAATCCTCTTTTCACTATTTACTAAACAGTGTAAAGAAAGCATTGTGAATATAATTCAAATGGAGATTTCACTTATGTTAGCCTGACTGAAAGTATTGTGGGCTCAAATTTGTAGTTACTGTGTTGGAAAATAAGAATATTATGTAAACAAAATTAAACAATGTAAACTTATGAATACAATGGATAGTTATTTTACCTAAGTCAGACACTTTTTCTTATGTGAAATGAAATAGGGACATCAAATATGACTTCAAAAAGTGATTAGTGAGGAACTTTTTCAATTTTTGTCAGTAACTTTTAATCTGTGGGAAAGTTGTACCCAATAATTTGAAATAAGGTATGAACTGTACAAGTTATCTATACAATCTGTGGTTCTGATTACATTTCATAGTAAGTGATTCTGAAAATCTATTTCCAAACCTTGAAAATTTTGTGACTGGAAAGCGTTTTTCATTAAATGAAGAAATAATGGCAGCTGAAGAGGGTATTTTATGGATCTTTCAGAATATTACTTCAAGACAGGGATCAAATTATTAGAGAAGCGTTGGACCAAGTGTTTTGAAGTTGGGGGAGATTATATAGAAAAGTAAAGTCATTTTTGTAACAATTAACTTGTTTTTTCATTTCCATCATTTTGTGAACTTTTCAATTATCTTTTGTAAGTAACTACACATAACAAAAAATATTCAACCTCTGGTGTTTTTCAATTACTGTCCCAAGTCTACGTTGGACAAAAAGAACAGATTTCCATGCGTGTGTAACACAGTTCCTGCTAATTGAACACATCAGATACTTAAAACACATACCCAAATTCTAGTTTTATCACACACACACACACACATGGTAAGATGAAAGTCATTAGAACCTATGAACACATGTGTACTGTATTGACATATAGATAGAACTGTACTCACAGCCCTATTAGACTTTGTTAATCTGATTGTATTTAAGAAACAAGTATCTCATTCAAAATAGTGATCAAGTTCGGCAGCTTGGGGAGCGCACTAGTAGATATAACTTTTACCTTCATGTGTAGGTCTGTAAAAATAATTTATGTAGCTACAGTTACCGTGAACACACACAGGTGGTAAGCAAATTTAGTTTCCTAAATTACAGACACTAAATGTTGAAGAATCATGCTGGGTAAGTGTCTGACAGAAGGTGCTTAGAGTCTAGTGGAGAACAGCAGCAGAGGATCATCCAAAATGGTAAAGATTTCTTCAGGAGGTCAGGCTCATTGATTGGTTGTATCTCTGTTGGATGATGATGCCAACATCTTACACTATAGACTTTCACTATTGGTAAACATTAATTACACACACAATGCTTCAGCCACTCAGAATCAGTGGGTATGTACAGTGACACCACAAAAATTGATGTATAATTTAAAAAATTTATATAATTACATAATAAATGAAGTAAAATTAAAAATGACGCATGAATAAAACTTATGAATAATGCCCACAGACTGTAAGAGTTTCCACCCATTCCACAACGATTCCAGGTGTGAGAGTTCCTGTGTGTGGAAGGTATAATGACTAAAAACCTACAACTCATGGCCTTAGCAAGTTGTGTGTATGCAATTAAATTTCTTTTTTTTTTTTTTAATTTTTACAAGACTTGTTAAAATGTTCTGGTACTTCAAAAGGCAACCACTGATTATGAACAGTCAAAATTTTGTGTTAGTATGTAATTAATATTTTATGATAATTTGAGTCAAGAATACTTTTGTATTGCAGTGCTAGCAACAGCACAAAAAAGAAACCACTTATTTATTTTAAACTAGAATGTTAATATTTGTAATAAAATATTGGTACTTGTGCAGTTATATAACCAACCACCGATATCAGTACAGTTTTTATCACTATTGATATGTTTCATGTTGTCATCAAAATAAGGAAAACAGACAGTGTGTTCAGTAGATGCGATGGTATAAACTAAAATAAAATGTACAATTTAGACCAAGAAACAAGTACATCCAATAGTAATTTGACGTGATAAAATATGTTGTATGGTTTAACGTTTTTAACCAGAAGGTTATTGTTGAATACATGTAATACATTTATATTGTCCAGGATATGTAATGCGCATGAGCGCGTAAGCATGTATAAGTATGTATCTGAGAGAGTTTTTAGTTTGTTGTAAGACGCTGTAAGTGACACACGCACCGTAGCACTGCGTATTTAATATGTATTCGAATATAGGTTAATACACTTTATTACACAGTGTAAACTCTTCTATTTTTTTTTATTCCACACTTTAACATGGTAGCAGAGGTCCGTGATTTACTAAATTTGTGTTCAGGAGTGCCGTTTAAGTGAGTATCGTTTTTTTTTTAGTGCTGTCGCATGCTGCGATACAAAGAAAATGGCGAAGAAGAATGACATTATAATTCCAGTGTTTGATGGAGAGGACTATAGTATGTGGAAAAAACGTATTGTTGTTTTTGAAATTTAAAAAATGTGATGAAGTGATAACACGAGCAAAAACGGTGCAGGATAAAGACCCCTGGGATGATGATTTAAAGGTTATGAACTATATATACAGTACTATAACGAATAAGCAATTGGAATTTATTAGTGATAAAACAACGGCGTATGAAATAATTCAAAAGTCTGATGAAATGTATTTGAAAAAGTCTATGGCATTGCAAATTGTATATAGAAATAAATTGGAAAAATTAAGACTTAAAAATTATACTGATTCAGCGTCATTCTTCAGTGATTTTGAAAAAACTGAATGAGCTAAAAAACGCGGGTGCTAGTGTGTCAGAAAAAGAAAAATTAAATTATATGTTAAATACGTTGCCGGAATCATACAGTTATATAGGCGATTTAATAGACGCACTTAAAGAAGAAGATCAAACTGTGGATTATGTGAAAAATAAAATTCAAATGACTGAAATAAAGCATCAAAAGGATGAATATTCTGGACGAAAATCTAACGCATTCATGTCGGATAAAAGTCGACAACAGCGAACATGCTTTCAATGTGGCAAAACTGCTTATATCAAGAGAGACTGCAAATATGGTGGCCAAGCGGCAGGCAGCAGCAATACATGGCGAGCACCACGAGGCCGAAAAAGGTAACTACGCCAGAGGGCGTGGCAATTTTCGAAGTCAGCGAGGCGCAGCAAGAGCACATCAAGCAACTCAGTCGCAGCAGAAGAATCCAGATACGGGCGCATGGGTTATAAGAGTCGACTATCACGTGGCGCATAATAGTAAGATAGATAAGTTTAATAATTGTGAGATTAATTGGTTATTAGATAGCGGTTGTACTGACCATATAATAAATGATGATAAATATTTTGATAAATGTATGATACTTAAAGAACCTGTTAATGTTTATTTGGGAGATAATAGGGTTGTAAAAGCAACTAAAATTGGTAATGTGGTAAGTTACTTTGATCTTTTTGGTAAGAAAAATGAAGTAAACATGCAAAATGTATTTTATGCTAAAGATATGCATACACATTTAATAAGTTATGGTAAAATAACGGAAAATAATACGATTATTTCTAGAGGTAAAATGACAAAAATTATTGATAATTTTGGAAATACTACAGCTGTAGCTTGGAAAGAAAATGGTCTATATAAGATGAAGAGTAAATTAAAAAATGTAGAGTCCTGGTAAATGTTGCAAATAAAAATGGTGATAATATGAGTAAAAAAGAAAGGTGGCATCGTATGCTGGGCCATGTAAATTTTAATTATTTGAATATTTTGTGTAAACATAAATTGTTAAGTGGTATTCCAAATGAACTTGAATCAGAATTGATGATGTGTAAAATATGTGTTGAAAATAAAATGCATAATATTCCATTCGTAAATAATAGAAAAAGAGCAAAAGATATTTTAGAAATTGTTCATACTGATGTATGTGGACCTTTTAAAACAGCTGGTCTAAATGGGGAAAAATACTTTATTTCCTTTATTGATGATTACAGTAAGATAGCTAAAGTTTATACCATGAAGTCTAAAGTAGAAGTTTTCAATTGTCTTGTTCAATATGTAAATGAATGTGAAAACTTAATGGGTAAAAGAATTAAATTTTTGAGATGTGATAATGGGAAAGAATACTTAAATGGTAATATTATAAAGGAACTTTATAGATAAGAGTATTTATATTTATAGTGGTGTAGTAGTGTGAGTGCAGATACGCACCGGTATCTACGATAATGTTGTTTTTTATAAAATGTTCTAATTATAATTATTATGGTTATTAGTGTGATTGTATGGTCGAATAGGTGCGTATTAATGGTTCACTTCTTTGATTTAAAATGTTTCGCGCACTCTGTTATATACCTCCCTCACTTACCACACGTGGATATTTTAGTCCTGTTCAGTGACGGTTCTGCTGAAATACATACACTTTACATACAAATAAATATTCAGGTTGGATATTCCATATGGTTATCATACACAATATAACTGATATAATATCTCAATAATGCACTGAATTATTAGAACTATTTAAACTCTTCCCCCACCTTTTGGTAGAACTGATTAAGAATAAATGAGCTAATTTAAATTTGAAATGATACTCTTTTTCACTGGTAATAAAAAGTAGAGGTTTATTAACAATTCAAGATATTATAAAATTTTTGAACAATTAACAGTCAGTTGCTAATAACCTTTCGGATAATAATTACAATTAATAAAATTTAAAATAAGACTCTTCTTCGTCTCGAGGCTGGTAAACCTGTTAGTTGTACAATAGTTTAATTTCAAGAGGTTATGTTCTCTTGTATCAGTGAATTACCATGTTCGTAAAGTTCTTTTAGGTAGCATGATACCAGGTACAAGATGTAATATTAATAATGATATAAAATGAACAATAATTAATAACAAACAAACAAATATAAAAATCAAAAATTAGTACCATATATCTGATAGTTATGGTATTATCGTACGCGGGAATGCGCACGCAGTCTATAGTACTCGTTTGACAATTATCAAGCTCGTTGGCTTGCCAGTTAAAATGTATTACCTTATTTTAATAATTCTTTGAGAATTATTTACTTGCAAGACAAAAATTTATTAAAAAAAAACTCTTGTTATTATTTCCATCTGGTTTGGATTTTACTTGAGAACAGACTTGTAACAGAGAAATTGGCAAGTTACCGTTACGACTCTAAGGTTATCTTATTACGGGTATTGTTATAATGGTTAATTATTTTTTAATATTTATTATTTCTTAATCTAAGTACAAACACATTATTCGTAATAGTTTTGATGTGTCATTATCAGTATTATATTTATTCTTTCGCATGAAAGTTAAAAACGTTTATGTTAAAATATCGAAATAAAATCAAGAAAACAACTTTAGTCAAATTAGCGACTATTGGTATTGCTCGTATTTTGTAATAAATACTTCAAATATAACTCTTTTAATTATGATAAATAATTAAAATATTTATTCAACATATTAATAATTGCGAATTAATACTTCCATTAATTCTGATAAATTCCATCATCGTTTTTGATACTTCGCTTTTTACTGACTTGCGTAGTATCAACATTATTTATTTACAAATATTTTGTTTCTGATTCAATGTTAATTAAATAAAAAATTGTACTCCCTGTTTTTATCTTTCACAACACTCGCAAGTACGATTGATATTATACACTAATTGTACTTAAATAAATATGCACTCCGCACATTTCACTCGCTTATGCTGGTGTAGTTTAAAGGTTATGTGTATGTTGATTTTACTTGTCTCTGTCGCGCACAATTCAAAAATTAAACTTCTTCATATCGGTGAGTGACATGACCTCTCCGTCTGATGGTTGATCGTGAACTGTCACTTTGTTTGATACATAAAGGTTTTTTATTTATTGTCAGTTCTCTATGAACAATAATATAATTGTTCGATTTTATTCTATTCTGGTGGTCTTATGATTATCTATATTGATCACAACCTTTATTAAATTAGTCACACTAATTGTCTGTGTATATTTGACTATTTAATTCTTGCTGCTTTCACAATGAAATTAACATATTTTCTTACACTATAAACCTTATCACTGGGATTGTTTGTGTGGTTTATTCAGTTGAAATTAGTTAACTGGTCACAGGTTTCACATCTATATTAAGTATTCACTGTAATTGTTTGTGGTTCCTTAAATGTTAAACACTGTTTTTCTTTTCATATTTGATAATCACCATTCCTTTGGTTACTTATATAGTCTCTAGTACACTTGGTTTATGTTGAGTCCTTGCCTGGTCTATCCATTTTCTTCTCTCTTCATGGTACGTTTCCTGGTCCTTCTTCTTTCTTCTTCTTCAATATTTTCATTGTAGTCCTTATCTTCAGTTGTTTCCCTCGCTGTTGGAGTTTATTGGTCCTTATTTTGTTGGTTCCCCTCACTGTTGGATCCTATTGGGTCTGGTTACTGATATTTTTGTTTTAGCTCATGGTCATTTTCTTTCTTCATTATGTATTTGATGTTGCTATGTTAATATTCTCTTCCTCATCGTTGGATTTTTATATTAATATATTTGTAGATACACACTTTTATACACATAGGTTTATTTATCTAGACATACTTCCATGCTTTTCTCTTACTTGACGTTATATTAGCTTATTTTATGTAACTACCATGTTTGGTAATGTTACATATGCCTTCCTATAAGAATTGATTAATTCTGAATTATTATACTATATTTTCCATTGAAGTATTTATCAATTGTTGTACATTCCATGTCGATTCACATGTTTTTTCCATATATCCCTTGCACTTTCTTCTATTTGAATCATAATTATTTCTTCTCTATGTAATCATCTCCCTTGTTTATTTAGTTCCCTAATTCCCTAACATAAGCTTAGCTGGGGCAGTTTAGAGCGGCTCACTTTGGCTATTCAACTCTACTGGCCATACTAACTTCAATAAATATGGAGGCAAATCATCTCCTTCAATAATAATAAATGATTGCTGGCATTATTCATCAGTCAATTCATCTCAAATCATCAAAAAATAATAGTGGTCGTTCTTCCGACAAATAATAAATATCCTTGGGATTAATTCACGCATCTGCGGTTTATACATTGTTATACTCTCTTTTCTTGATTCAACTCAACTAAATTCTTCACATATTATAGGGATAGTTTGTTTTACACTTCATCACTGGTATACTCTCATGATTATCTTCGTTAGTATATTACTTTTCATTCTTCTTCATCATCGATTAATCTCTTCATTTTGTGTCACATTGAACGTCATCTTGTCGTATTCTGCATTTCAGGTTTCATTCTTCTAGATATAATTCATAAATACATTTATTTTTTCTCCTTTTTCATGGTTTTAGTTGGTATATATTCCATGTGGTATTGGCTTTTCTCTAGTAAAATACACTAGAAACAATGTGGTTGTGTGTGGTGACTTGTCTACATTAATACATTTCTTTGGGTTTATTCTTCCAACTTCTCATTTGCTCCTTCTTCCTTTTCCGATAGTACGGATATGATGTTCATGTTACTGGTTGACTTGGCTCTTGGAATTATCATGTATCATGCATACATTTGTGCCATGGTTGGTATGTGTCGATCTCGTATGTGTACTTTTTTCTCCTTTTTATAGTACGGGTATGATGTTAATATTTACTTGTTGACTAGGCTCTAGGAAGTATATATATTATATATAGTTATGCCATAGATCTTGGGTGTCCGTCTCGTATATTACTCTTTTTTTTTTATTAGTACGGGTATGGTGTTAATTTTACTTGTTGACTTGGCTCTTGGAATTATCATGTATCATGCATACATTTGTGCCATGGTTGGTATGTGTCGATCTCGTATGGTTATTTTTCTTTTATTTATAGTACGGGTATGATGTTCATATTTACTTGTTGACGTGGCTCTTGGAAATAATGATTTTATCTCATATATGCCGTGGATGGTGTGTGTCAGTCTCGTATATTACTCTTCTTTTTTATTAGTACGGGTAGGATGTTCATGTTACTGGTTGACTTGGC
Organism: Magicicada septendecula; assembly: GCA_034769895.1. Lineage (NCBI taxonomy): Eukaryota > Metazoa > Arthropoda > Insecta > Hemiptera > Cicadidae > Magicicada > Magicicada septendecula. The sequence continues at coordinate 64,514,514 of CM068373.1, read as the reverse complement.
TCTTGGAATTAATTGTGCCAGGGATGTAATTTGTCGTTCTCGTATGTTCATCTTCTTTTTTTTTTTATGGTCTATTATTCATAAATACAATGTTCTGAATCCTTTACATAAATTCTTTGGGAGCATATTTTTTCACATTATAAAATTACAATATATTCAGTGTTCATTACATAGTTATACAGTTACTTCTCATTTAATATAAACACATAATAATCTTCATAGCAATAATACATCCTTTTTTCTTTAGTCAACATCTATTTTTATAATCATACTTTCATTTTTCACTTTTTTAAATAAACAATAATCTTCATGGCCACATTTCATTTTTTCATCTTGATATAGTCAACAGTTATATTCATAAGTATACTTTCATTTTTCATAACAAATATTTTTATCCTTTACATAATATCCATAATAAAATAATTCTTATCGCTAACTTTTCACTTTTAGTCCCATATTTTAATTGTCGATATATCTTTTCATCGAAGCTTGGTTGTAAGTACCCTTTATCTTTTTGGTTATAGGGTCCTGCAATTCATAAGTGTTGTTTAAATTGTTCTTAGTTACAGTATATGGTCCGGTGTATAGCAGTAGCAGTTTTTCGCAATGCCCTCGATTGTACTTGGGAGTTCTCTATTTTTGATAAGTACTCTGTCTCCCACTTCATATTTGATAACTTTGGGTTGCGATTTTTTGTATTTGAGCCTCAGTTTGTCAGCTCGTTCAACTGCATTATTATAGAATTTTGTTCTGTTAAATTTGACCTCTGCTTCCATTGGAAAATTAATGATCTCTGTGATTTCCCGGGGTGGTCTTTGCTCATACATAGCCATGTAGGGTGTTTCGTCAGTCGATTGATGATAGGCTAGGTTTAGGAAGTCTTCAGCCGGGGATAGATACTCCTCCCATTTCCTCTGCTGGCTGTGACAGTAGGTTCTTAAAATCCTTCCTACTTCTCTCAACACTCTCTCAGCAGGGTTGCTGTTGGGGTGATACACCGATGTTTTGTATGTCTTTATTCCCAGATGGATTAATGTTTCCCTCCACTTTCGTCCTCGGAACTGCGTTCCATGGTCTGTAATTATCGACAATGGTTTACCCACTTCGGGTATATACTTGTTTATGACTATTTCCAGTATTTTATTTGTCGTTGCTCGATTAAGTGGGTACAGCTTAGTGTATTTGGTGTAGTGGTCAAATATGATGATTATATATTTATATTGGTGTCTTTCACCACTCCGTGGAAATGGTCCACAAATGTCCAAGAAAATTTTTTCTAACTTTGCCGTCGATGTAATTGGTATCATTACTCCTTCTCGTTTCTCATTGCTGCATTTTACCAATTGGCAAATATGACAATTCTGGACATACTTTCTAACTTTTCTATTCATGTCCTTGAAATGCACATGTTCCTGCAATGCCTTTACGACCTTTACTGCGCCCATGTGACCATAGCGTATGTGGTAATCGATGGTCAATTCTTTTTCCAGGGCTTTTGGTATAACTACCTTCCATTTTTCACCATCTTTATTATGTTTGGTGAATAATAATTGATTATGAGTACAGTAGAAATGTTTTATGTTCTCATCATTGTTTGCTAATTTTTTAATAATCAATGATACTTTGGGATCTTGTTTTTGATGAATGGTTATATCCGATAATATGTTAGTGAGTTCAGATTTGCTTTTCAGTAGGTGGTAGACTTTCGCAATGGTTTCCCTTTCTCCTTCAAATGTCTGGGCGTTGATGTTTATTCGGGACAACACGTCTGCAGCTGTGTTGCTCTTCCCTGGTATGTACTCCCACTGTATGTTGTATTCCTGGAGTGTAAGAGTCCATCTCGTTAATCTACCGTGCTTTAACTTGCAATTCTTAAGGAATGAAATAGATTTGTGGTCTGTCCTCACTGTTACTGGATATCCCAAGATGAAAGTTCTAAATTTTTCGCAAGCAAACACTATACTCAACAATTCCTTTTCCGTTGTATGGTAGTTACGTTCGCATTTGTTTAAAGTTCGGCTTGCGAAACTAATCACTTGATGATTCCCTTCTTGGTCTTCTTGGTATAATACAGAACCAAGGCTTAGATCGCTAGCGTCACAGTTCATGAAAAACTGCTTCTCAAAATTAGGGTGATGCAGCATAACAGTTTCGAGAAACTTTTCCTTAATTAATTCAAAGGTAGAGTCTTGATCTAATCCCCACTTCTATTTTTCCTTCGAGGATAGTTGTGCCGAAAATCGAGCTGTCAGTTCAGAATAATTGTTTTGGAATTTTCGATAATAATTACAGATTCCGAGGAACGATTGTAATTGCTTTTTATTCTGTGGTACGGGGAAACGCTGGATTGCCTCCATCTTTTCCTGGGATGGTGTAATTCCATATTCTGACAAGTTAAACCCCAAAAATTGCACTTCCTTTGCGATCAATTGTGATTTGTCTAATTTAAGTGTAATGTGGTTGTCTTCCAACTTTTGTAGTACTTGTGCCACCCGGTTACAGTGCTCTTCCCAATTGTTAGATGCGATTAAGAAGTCGTCGACATAGACTGTCGTAAATTGTAATGTACTGTGGCCCAGTATCTCGTCCATACATTTTACAAAGATGGCCACTGAGTTCACTAAGCCGAATGGTAATCTCTTAAAATGGTAATTACGGCCTTCAAAAATAAATGCTGTGAACTTTCTGCTATTCGGGTGCAATTCGACCTGCCAATATCCGCAGACCGTATCCCATATACTGTAATATTTGGTGCCATAAAATCTCTTTAGTATTTCATCGATTTCTCCAGGCGATGTCCTGTCATTGATTATGGACTTGTTGAGTTCACGTGCATCCAAACAAATTCTCACTGCACCGTTTTTCTTGGGTACAGCTACAATAGGATTGGTGTACGGGGAATTGCTTACTTCAATTATATCATTTTCTATTAATCTTTGGATTTCCTTTCGTACAGCTTCTTTAAGTGAAAAGGCGATCGGGTAAGATTTTCGCTTGAATTCTGTCTGGTCCTTGAATTTTAATTCACATTGGAAATTCTTTATTTTCCCAGGCGTATCAGAAAATACGTGACGATATTGATAGTATATATTTATTAGATGGTCACGTTGTTCCCAAGTCAACTCATGGCTATTCTCGTTGGTTTTGAATTCTCTAATTTCATTAATTTTTTCCAACCATAATGCTTCCTCTGGACTGTTGTGAAGTTCCTGGTTGATGGCGCCTTCCTGATGTTCATGGCCTTCCCTGATGTAATATATTACATGTTCCGAGGGTGCCTTCCTATATTCTGTTAAATTGGCGGTCCACTCAGCTTCTTCTGCCTTCATCACCACAGTATTTGCATCCATATTAATTATGGCTGTGTATTTTCGTAATATGTCGCAACTAATGAGTAGAGTGAATGGTAGTCTGCTGGCTACAAGGAATACCATCGGTATTGTTTTCCCATTGCTTGATACGTCCAGTTGCACCTGTTGTCGAATAGTCTTATTCTGACGTCCGGTGGCTCCGATGAGTATTATGTTGTTAATTGGTAAGGTTGGTATGGTAGCTTTATTTTCTGATTGGATCCTGTCCAATTCCATTTTGTCAATTAATGATACGTTGACCCTGGTATCTACCATTGCTGTGGCATTTGTGTTGTTGACTTTCACAGATATATACGCGATTTCACTGTTGCTCGCATCTCCGATAACACTTTCTTTCTCTTCCATTAAATCCTTTCTTATGTTCTTGAGGTAATTGTTCTGGTATGTTTTACGATGATTCGAACGTTTCGCCAAAATATCAGACCCAATAGTCCGGTTCAGTGAGGGTGTGGTTGGTCTTTTCACTGCCGGTTGGCATTTAAAGGCAGGTCACCGTTTTCGTGCCTGTCTTGTGACGTTGAAGCTATGGGTTCCTGGTTTCCAGGCCCATGTTCGTTGTGATAAACTTCCGTAGTCTGTGTGACTGTTCTATGACCTCCACTGCTGTCGCTTCCATTGGATCGATAGCCGGACTCTCGTTCTTCTCTATCACTATGACTGGAGTGACTATGTTGGTTTGGGAAACTCCTCCGTCCTTGGTAATAGTTTCTGTGATTCCCACCTCGGCTGGCATGGGTGTAGTCTACCCTACGGAAATGATTGTTATTTTGATTACCGTTGCCTTGTCGTGGTTGATGATTGGGAGATTGGTTTTGATATGGCCTATAGTAATTATTACCTCTTTGGTAATGTGTGTCTCTCTGGTATCCACCTGGACGATGGTTGTTATAATTTCCCCTATTCACGTTGTTGCCACCTCCGTCTTGGCGTGGTATTGGATGGTTTTGGAATCTTGGTGGATTGTTAAAATTTCTTCCTGGGCTATTTCTGTCATTGTGAATGGTGGGGTTATTATTTCCGGGCCCTCCCCGATCATATGCTTGGCTAGGTACTTGTCGGTTTCGTTGATAGTACCTTTCTCTTTCGTGGCTTTCTAGCAGGTCGCACATCCCTTGAATTGTTTTTTATTTGTGAGTTCAGTCTCCCTTGCGAAATACCTTGATTAAAATGGTACGCTAGTTTGGTAACCAGGCATTCTTCTGGAATTGCTGGCTCCAAATTTCTAGCCAGACAAATTTTGCCTAAGAAATAGGTTGTCATCGATTGCCTTCCATTCACATCGAATTTTCCATTTGTAATGTCATCTCTGATGATGTTTTGGGTGGCTTCCGACCAGTACTTTTGTTTAAAAGCCGTTTTAAAAGTGTCATAGCTCCCCACTTCGTGACGGGTTGCTGTCCACCAATTGTCGAATGTATTTTTAAAAGATTCATCCAACATCCCCTTAATGATAGACCATCTGCTTTCTCGGTTTCTGTGTATTATCTCTTCTATCCTTTCTAAGAATTCTAATGGATTTTTAGAATATGTTCGGAATTCAATCTGGTCCCTGCCTTCCAAGTGACTTAGTCCGGATAGGATGTTTGGGATGGTTCGCAGACGATGCATCTCGTCTCTGATGTCTTCCAACTCTCTCCGTTGGCGTTCTGTTAATTGGGTTTTGTCGTTATGCACTTGCTGCTTAATAGCGTCCACTTTCACAGAGACTTCTTCGCACTTTTCATTTAACGTCGATTGTACTATCTTCATTTCCGTTTGTTCCTGTGCTATCACTCCTAGTTGTGCACTGTGTGTCTTCTCCACCTCGCTAATACGCCGGTTGATGTCTATTTCTGTCTGTACTAGTTTCAGGCTGGTGTTTTCCCCCTCCTTTCGTACTTCAGACATCTCGACATTAATTTCTGTTGTTAATGTGGCCATTTGTTTTTCGATTTCCTCAACATTTTCTCCCAATCTTCTTTCAATCATTTCTACTGTATCCTTAGTAGTTTCTTCCATCTTGTCACTGTTGATATTTATTTGTTGCCATATTCTTTCGTGGTCAGCTTGTATGGTTTCGACATCTCGATTAAATCTAGCATTAATTTCATCAATCTTCTGGTTGGTCTGATCCATTTTTACTCCCAACTCATTAGATAAGTCTTCCTTCATTATGGCCATTTTCTTCTCTAATAGTTCTTCAGTTTTCTTTTGCCCATCTTCCATCCTCCTGTTCGTCTCATTTATCTGGTTATTAAATTCTTCTTTTAATAATTCCATATTTTTTTGGCTCTCCCTCTGGCCTTCTTCTATTTTCTGGTTGGTGGATCGACTGGCTTCTTCTATTTTACTGTTCAATTCCTCTTTGGTGGATCGACTAGTCTCGTCCAGCTTCTTGATCAATTCTTCCCTCGTGGACTGGTTCTCCTCCTTAGTGGATTTCAGGCCTTCCTGTATTCTGTTTAAGTCCGCCTTGGTGGAGCTTAATGATTCCTCCATCCTCTTCTGGCCCTCTTCCATTGATGCTCTCATACTCATTAACATTTCGACAATGTTCCTGTCTTCGGACCGCGTTGGTTCCACAGGTTGATTGATTTCCTGTAGAACGCTTTGAGATATGATTTCTGGCTCCTCACCAGGCTGCTGAACCTCCTCCGCCGGTTCAAGTGGTTTGTCCTTTACTTCCATTAAAATTTCTTCCACGTCTTCCGTTGACATAGCCTCCTTTTCTTCCATTCTGGCCTCCTTCTCTGCTTGTGTTGCCCTCTTTCTCGACGTTGATCTTGACTTTGATCTCCTTGTGTACATCTTGATATGCTGGCAATGTACCTGCTGTCTTTTGACGGATTGGGGTGATTAGGTTACTGGTTATGGTATATTTTCCCTAATCCGCGCTCAGACGTTGGGCGCCAATCTATAAAGGAACTTTATAGATAAGAGTATTTATATTTATAGTGGTGTAGTAGTGTGAGTGCAGATACGCACCGGTATCTACGATAATGTTGTTTTTTATAAAATGTTCTAATTATAATTATTATGGTTATTAGTGTGATTGTATGGTCGAATAGGTGCGTATTAATGGTTCACTTCTTTGATTTAAAATGTTTCGCGCACTCTGTTATATACCTCCCTCACTTACCACACGTGGATATTTTAGTCCTGTTCAGTGACGGTTCCGCTGAAATACATACACTTTACATACAAATAAATATTCAGGTTGGATATTCCATATGGTTATCATACACAATATAACTGATATAATATCTCAATAATGCACTGAATTATTAGAACTATTTAAACTCTTCCGCCACCTTTTGGTAGAACTGATTAAGAATAAATGAGCTAATTTAAATTTGAAATGATACTCTTTTTCACTGGTAATAAAAAGTAGAGGTTTATTAACAATTCAAGATATTATAAAATTTTTGAACAATTAACAATCAGTTGCTAATAACCTTTCGGATAATAATTACAATTAATAAAATTTAAAATAAGACTCTTCTTCGTCTCGAGGCTGGTTAACCTGTTAGTTGTACAATAGTTTAATTTCAAGAGGTTATGTTCTCTTGTATCAGTGAATTACCATGTTCGTAAAGTTCTTTTAGGTAGCATGATACCAGGTACAAGATGTAATATTAATAATGATATAAAATGAACAATAATTAATAACAAACAAATATAAAAATCGAAAATTAGTACCATATATCTGATAGTTATGGTATTATCGTACGTGGGAATGCGCACGCAGTCTATAGTACTCGTTTGACAATTATCAAGCTCGTTGGCTTGCCAGTTAAAATGTATTACCTTATTTTAATAATTCACTTTGAGAATTATTTACTTGCAAGAGAAAAATTTATTAAAAAAAAACTTGTTATCATTTCCATCTGGTTTGGATTTTACTTGAGAACAGACTTGTAACAGAGAAATTGGCAAGTTACCGTTACGACTCTAAGGTTATCTTATTACGGGTATTGTTATAATGGTTAATTATTTTTTAATATTTATTATTTCTTAATCTAAGTACAAACACATTATTCGTAATAGTTTTGATGTGTCATTATCAGTATTATATTTATTCTTTCGCATGAAAGTTAAAAACGTTTACGTTAAAATATCGAAATAAAATCAAGAAAACAACTTTAGTCAAATTAGCGACTATTGGTATTGCTCGTATTTTGTAATAAATACTTCAAATATAACTCTTTTAATTATGATAAATAATTAAAATATTTATTCAACATATTAATAATTGCGAATTAATACTTCCATTAATTCTGATAAATTCCATCATCGTTTTTGATACTTCGCTTTTTACTGACTTGCGTAGTATCAACATTATTTATTTACAAATATTTTGTTTCTGATTCAATGTTAATTAAATAAAAAATTGTACTCCCTGTTTTTATCTTTCACAACACTCGCAAGTACGATTGATATTATACACTAATCGTACTTAAATAAATATGCACTCCGCACATTTCACTCGCTTATGCTGGTGTAGTTTAAAGGTTATGTGTCTGTTGATTTTACTTGTCTCTGTCGCGCACAATTCAAAAATTAAACTTCTTCATATCGGCGAGTGACATGACCTCTCCGTCTGATGGTTGATCGTGAACTGTCACTTTGTTTGATATATAACAAAGGTTTTTTATTTATTGTCAGTTCTCTTTGAACAATAATATAATTGTTCGATTTTATTCTATTCTGGTGGTCTTATGATTATCTATATTGATCACAACCTTTATTAAATTAGTCACACTAATTGTCTGTGTATATTTGACTATTTAATTCTTGCTGCTTTCACAATGAAATTAACATATTTTCTTACACTATAAACCTTATCACTGGGATTGTTTGTGTGGTTTATTCAGTTGAAATTAGTTAACTGGTCACAGGTTTCACATCTATATTAAGTATTCACTGTAATTGTTTGTGGTTCCTTAAATGTTAAACACTGTTTTTCTTTTCATATTTGATAATCACCATTCCTTTGGTTACTTATATAGTCTCTAGTACACTTGGTTTATGTTGAGTCCTTGCCTGGTCTATCCATTTCTTCTCTCTTCATGGTACGTTTCCTGGTCCTTCTTCTTTCTTCTTCTTCAATATTTTCATTGTAGTCCTTATCTTCAGTTGTTTCCCTCGCTGTTGGAGTTTATTGGTCCTTATTTTGTTGGTTCCCCTCACTGTTGGATCCTATTGGGTCTGGTTACTGATATTTTTGTTTTAGCTCATGGTCATTTTCTTTCTTCATTATGTATTTTATGTTGCTATGTTAATATTCTCTTCCTCATCGTTGGATTTTTATATTAATATATTTGTAGATACACACTTTTATACAAATAGGTTTATTTATCTAGACATACTTCCATGCTTTTCTCTTAATTGACGTTATATTAGCTTATTTTATGTAACTACCATATTTGGTAACGTTACAATATTTATAATTTTGCTAAAGAAAAAGGTATTATAATTAATAATTATCCTGCTTACGTATACATGAATTAAATGGAACCGCAGAACGGTTTAACAGAACGATAATGGATATGTCATGTTGTTTATTAGCTGAAGCACAAATCCATAAAAAATATTGGCCTGAAATAGTTTGTGCTGCTACTTATTTGAAAAATCGTACGTTATCAAATACTATAGAAAAGAAAACTCCTTATAAAATATTTTTTGGGACGAAACCGAATGTTTCAAATTTACATTTATATGGTAGTAAAGTTTTTGGAAGAAAACCGGAACAAAAAAGATTTTCTAAGTGGGATAAAAAGGCTGACATGGGAATTTTAATCGGTTATAGTGAAGTTGGTTATAGAGTGCTAATTAATGGAAAAATAATAGTGGCTAGACATGTTGATATTGTTGAAGAAAATGTAAAATGTATTGGCTTGAATGAATGTGAATCTGATGAAGAAGTATATGAATCTTCAGATAATGAATCTCTTGATGATAGCTTTAAAGGTACAGATGAAAATCTAGGGGATGGAAATAAAAATAAAATAAGAAAATCTGAGCGCATAAGAAACCCACCAAAAAGATATGAAGATTATTATGTATATAATAGTAATATTTTTGCAAATTATTGTAGAGCAGATACTTCTAGTACATTTGAGGAGGCGCTTGAAAGCAATGAAAGTAAATATTGGTCAAAAGCTATGGATAAAGAAATTGATTCGTTAAATAAAAATAAGACTTGGCAATTAGTTGAAAATGTAAATGGTAAAAAAATATTGGATGTAAAATGGGTTTATACAAAAAAGTCTGACAATGCTTATAAGGCCAGGTTAGTTGTAAGAGGTTTTCAGCAAACCAATAAAATTGATGATGTTTATTCTCCTGTTGTGAGAATGCAAACTTTAAAAATGTTATTATCATACTGTTGTCAAATGGGCCTAATTATTGAACAAATGGATGTAGAAACTGCATTTCTAAATGGTAAAGTAAGTTCTGAGGTATATGTCCATCAACCAACAGGTTATGAGGATGGCACAAATAGAGTGTGTAAGTTAATAAAAGCTTTGTATGGTTTAAAGGAAATTCTCAGAGCTTGGTATGAATGTCTTGATAAATTTTTAATAAGTTTGGGTGTTAAGAAAAGTAATTTAGATTATTGTTTATATACTTTTGGAAATGGAAAAGATACTATTTATTTATTAATATTTGTGGATGACTTATTAATTTGTGGACGTAACAAAGATAAAATACAAAATATTAAGAAACTTTTATCAGAAAAATTCAAAATGAAAGATCTTGGTAAAATTAAAGAATATCTTGGTATTACCGTAGAATATGAGTTCCGTAAATGTGAAATAAAATTAAGTCAAACAAAATATATTGAGTCATTAGTAAGAAAGTATAATTTAGAAAACAGTAAGATGTATAATACACCAATGGAGGTAAATTTAAAAGTTGAAAAGTCTGATATTTGTGGAAGGAATATTCAATATAGAAATTTAATTGGTGCATTATTATATATAAGCTCGGCTACAAGGCCTGGTATAAGCTTTAGTGTAAATTATTTAAGTAGATATCAGAATTGTTATAATGAAACACACTTTAAATATGCTTTGCGAATATTAAAGTACTTGTATTTAACGAAAGATTTAAAATTGACTTATAAAAGAAATGATAATTCTGAAATTATAGATTGTTATGTTGATGCCGATTGGGCTGGTGACCATTTGGACAGAAAATCCACAACTGGTTATGTAATTCGATTATTTGGTAATGTAATTTATTGGAAGTTGAGAAAACAAAAGTGTGTATCAAAGGCTTCGACATATGCAGAGTATGTAGCGTTGTCGGAAGCTGTGAGTGAATTAAATTTGTGAAAGTATTGCTAAAATTGTTTAATGTAACTTTAGAAAAACTGATTAATATTTTTGAAGATAATTCGGGAGCGATAAATTTAGCAAAGTATGGAAGTTTTACGAAAAATTCTAAACATATTGAAGTTCATTACCATTATGTACACGAATGTATAAAAGAAAATATGATTAATGTTGTAAAGGTAAATTCTGATGATAATATTGCTGATATATTTACAAAGTCATTGTGTAAAGAAAAGTTTGAGAGATTTCGAACTATGCTGAACTTGAAAAGTTGAACTTGAAATGTGTATTTGAAAAATTGAATTTGTAAATACAATATAAATGTAAGGAGGCATGTTGAATATATGTAATACATTTATATTGTACAGGATATGTAATGCGCATGAGCACATAAGCATGTATAAGTATGTATCTGAGAGAGTTTTTAGTTTGTTGTAAGACACCGTAAGTGACACACGCACCGTAGCACTGCGTATTTAATATGTATTCGCATATAGGTTAATAAACTTTATTACACAGTGTAAACTCTTCATTCTATTTTTTTTATTCCACACTTTAACAGTTATGAAAGTGGTTTCAGTTCAATTCGACTGTAGGCCTACATATTGTAACGTACCACTTATATGTGAGGTGTGCACTTGCGAAAGTGTTATTATATGCCTCACGCAGTATGCGTCACTTTTGAATTATACTAACTGACGTTTTAAACGGTATAAATAAAGGATTTCGTTTATCTTGTTTTACTCGATCTAAAAGAAATCGAGAGTGTGTGATTTGGGGTCGAGGAGGTAATTTGTTCAGCCTTATGCAGAAGAGAGAGTAAGTATCAAATTTGCCCCTCTGTTGTGACAATTTTTTCTGTATGTTGTGCTGAAATTTTCATTAACTACCCACTACAATAAATTATAACACGTTATAATTCAATATTAATTTTCAATAATATTGCTTTATTGATTATTGACTTTTGTCTCCAGCCACCAAAGTATAGGTATCACAATTATTCTTTTTAAAAAGAAAACATCCTCTCGCCTTTACCGAGTAAACATAGATCTGTCTAAAGAACAAAACATATATGTTGTTATGTAACCAATATTACGCTATAATAAAATACATCAGTTATTACATAATTCTTATTAATTCCCCAGGGTTCGGGGTGAATTCTTTGTGTTATGAGATTGTCAGAAATGGCTAAATGCTACGCTTTACAAATATCAAAAATTAATAAATAATTTTGTTTATTTTTCACATGTTACGTAGTTTCAGGAATTGTCGTTAGAGAGCAGCATGTATTTGTTTACTTTTGAAAGTCATATGATTAAATGAATATTTTTGTTCTATTTCACTGTTAAAAAATGAGTTTTCTTCTGTATGTATTACGAAAAATGTTTATATTACCTCGCTCCGTGTTGTCCTTACTGGGTTGAAGTTTTATTCTGTGATGAGGTACGTCTTGCGTTATTATTTCCTTTACATTTCGAGTATTTTCTGATTGTCTATTAGACGTAGGCCGAATTATATTGGATCCTCAGAATGGTTTCATCCACTGGTTTTTAATGTATAACACCTTTTAATTTGGATTCCTCAGGTATAATTGGTTAGTATTCACTTTGCTTATTACTCTTGCGTGAATTTCGCCTCCTCCAACGTCCAAAAAAGGTTATTTTTTTATAATTTTTGTCGCATCGGTTCTTCAACAACTCTCGTTCAGTTCAAAATTTTTTATTATTAACAAATACAAATAACAAATATTATTAAATAAAATCACAAAAATCGATTAGTATTATTACATACTACTTCCATAGTTTTATCCTATCCAAAACATACAGCACAGTTTAGTAATACATTAGTTTCACTTTGGTTTTTCACCTCAATGGGTACACTATCACTCACTTCGCACTATATACCACTCGAATTGTTTATTATGTGGAGTGATATAATTAAATTTTGAGCGAGCTTTAGTTCTACCCATTTCTGACTTTTATTCTCATTATTTACTTTATTGGGACCGGGTTATGTACCGTTACATAAAGCCCCCCCACTAGAACAAATTTATTTTAGTTCAACTCGTTGATATAAATAAATTGTTAATTGGTTCAAGTCTCCTAATGGTCTTGACTTTGTGTTCATAATAATGTTTCATTGCTGACTGATTATAAACTCTGGTAATTCAGACTTGTGGTAATTGTCGTTTTCTTACTTAACTCTCTCTCTCTTGGAGGCAAATTCATCAATTATTTCTCAGGGTTAGTGGTACTTCCACATTTTATTTGATAAGGACTGGTCACACTAATCATAAAAACTTGTTTTAACACTTATTTTCTATTTACTTTTATAAACTCGCTTTATCAATTAAGCTTCGGTCTGCTATCTTCCTTCTATTTTCTTCATTTATACTTCTGGAATCTAATATCACTCCTTTCAGCTATTTTAATTATTATCCCTTAAATATTCAATTTCCCTAACATTTTTCCCTATCCTGTGCGGTGGTTCCAGTCGGGTGGCCACTCTGGGTCCATACACCGCTGTCCATCCTTACACCTTCTGAGACCAGGGGAACATCATCCCTGCTCATAAAAAATTATTGCCGGAACATTTCTACGGTCAATACATAAAAATAAAAAAATTATAAGTAGTAGTCAATTAGCGACTAGTACCAAACACTTTTGGGATTCTTCATACTGTAGCTGTTTGTATTTATTTATATATTTCTTCTTCTCCTTGATTCCTTCTTTTTTATCATTAATTAATAGCATATAACATCATTGACAGGCCTTATGTTAAAATTCTTTTGACTTTACTTCTTGTGACATATTTCTCCGTATCATTTCTTCTTATCTAATCTTCAATTCCGAGAAATTCTGATTATTGTATTAATTATCATCCTCCTTCAGTTTCATTGGAGTCATTAAATTATTCGTTATTCTTCTTATCTGAGCACATTACCATCAATTGTTTATTTATTTATTCTTCTTTTGTTACCATCAAGATATTATTTTTCCTATTAGTCCATTTTAAATCAATTCTTCATAACTAAATTATATAATCTGCTCTTACATTTTCTTAGTGGTTTGTCTCTTCTCTTTAAATTATATTGTTCGAAATAAGTTGAGTAAGTTGTCCTTACGTCTTTTAGAATTTTGGGGTTTTTATTCTCTTCATTTTAAATTAGTTTAACCATTTTCAGTATCATTCACAACACGGATTGATCCACTCGTATATTTTTCCCGTGGATTCTGTTGATTAAACTTGTCAATAAAATTCGCTATTGGATTGCCCCATTGCGGATCACTACCATACATTTCAATATTATCGTATGTATATAGCCTCTCATCTTTATTACTGGGACCAGGATTAGACCCTTGATTTTTCCCATGGTCAACTCGTTTGTCCACTTTTCTTTGTTGCTGTTCTTCGGGTCTCCTCGAATCCCTTTCATCAGCCATTAGATAATTTACTTGGGCTTGATTAGTTCCCTGATTGTCATTTGGTGGATCTCCCGAAGGTATGTCCCTATGTCTATCTCCACTTCTGGACCTCCTATATTCGTCATGATCATTCCATTGTTGTCTGTTGTAGTTGTTTCTCTCATCTCTTCTATCATAATTTTGTCTCTGGTTAAAATACGGCCGTCTTCCTTGGTAACTATTACTGTAATAATTGTTATTAGCATGTACATAATTAACTCTGGGCCGATTCTCTCTTGGTGGTTCATTCTTCCGCTCCTCGGTATTTCCTGACCTCCATCTACTTCTCCTATAATAAGATTCCTGTTCATAATTTTCTAGCAGCGTTTCCATGCCTCCAATAGTTTTGATTTGTCCACTCAAGCGTGCACTTATGATCTTTTCTTCAAAATGATGCGCCATTTTGGTCACTAGACACTCTTCAGGTATCTTAGGGTCTAGATACTTGGCGATACACACCTTCCCTAAAAAGTAAGCAGTAGGTGTTTGTCCCACTGTACGGTCATACCTACCATGACAGATATCGTCCCTAATAATGTTTTGTACTGATTCTGACCAGTACTTAAGTTTGAACATAGTTTTGAAACCCTCATAATCACACACCTCGTTCCTAATTGCTGTCCACCAATTATCATTGATATTTTTGAACGATTCGTCTAATAGACCTTTTATCATATTCCATCTATTCTCCTTTGATCTGTTCAAAATTTCATCTACTCTCCCTAAAAATTCAAGTGGGTTTCTGCGATAATCCCGAAAGTTTACACTTTCCTTATTGTCTGGATAAACATGATGACTGCTGCATGCAGATCTAGCGCTTATTCTATCTACATCACATTGAAAATTGGTTTGTATTTGTTGCAAACTATCTAATTTCTCTGCTTGGCTATCACATTGATTTTTTACATTCTCTACAGTTTTATGAAACTGAAAATTTACAGTTTAGACTGCTTTTAATGCTATCTAACTGGTCATTATTTTCTTGTCGTATGGCCATTACACGAACTTGGTTATCTTGTTCTTCTTTTTCCATTCTTGCCTCAACTCCAATTTTAATTAGTTCCATCTTCTCTTCAGTTGTATCTAATCTTTGGTTAGTTTCTACTAATTTCTTCTCTGCCTCTTCCTTATATTCATCTACTATTTGGCTTAACGTATTATTGACCAGTTCAATTTTACCTTCTAGACTTTCTCTTAATTCCTTGTTGAAATTCTCCATCTTACCCTCAATTTGTTTTAAATTCTCATTATTCTCTTCAAATTTTGCATTCATCTCTTCTCTTTGTCCTTCAACAGTTTCTTTCAGTTCATTGTATTGTTCATTCATGGTTTGTTTGATATTTCCATGAATGGTTTCTATTTTTTCATTTAGTTGTTTGACTAAACTTTCCTGAATGCTATCTATTTTCTCATTGGTCTGTCTATTTTGTTCCTCCTGCTTCTTAAAATTCTCTTTATTTTCCTCATTGGTTTGTTTTAAGTTTTCCTCCTGTTTCTTAAAATTCTCCTTATTTTCCTCATTGGTTTGTTTCAAGGCTTCCTCCTGTTTTCTAAAATTTTCATCTATTTTGTCAAATTTTTCCTCCTGTTTCTTAAATTGTTCCTTAGTTTGTTTATTCTGTTCCTTAAATTTTTCGTCTATTTTATCATTGGTTTGTTTATTGCTTTCCATAATAATTCTCAGCATCTCCTGCATGCTCATGTCTTCTTTTTGGGTGGATTTATCTGGTTGGTCCCCTTGGGCATCCTCTTCCACTATTTCCTTTTCCGTATCCATAACTACTTCGGTTTCTTCTGTATCACCTGTCTGTTGGGCCATTTCACTGTCCGTGACTAACTCTATTTCTTGTTCCTGTCCACCTTCTTCAATCTCCTTTTCTTCTGCCCTCTTCTTCGATTTTCCTCGGGTATTAGGCATTTCTTGTTTTCTCATAACTGCCAACGATAATTAGATTTTTTGATATATATTTTTATTAAATATCAAAATTCTTTTCTAATTACCGCCCTTTTACGTTGAGCGCCAAATCTGTAACGTACCACTTATATGTGAGGTGTGCACTTGCGAAAGTGTTATTATATGCCTCACGCAGTATGCGTCACTTTTGAATTATACTAACTGACGTTTTAAACGGTATAAATAAAGGATTTCGTTTATCTTGTTTTACTCGATCTAAAAGAAATCGAGAGTGTGTGATTTGGGGTCGAGGAGGTAATTTGTTCAGCCTTATGCAGAAGAGAGAGTAAGTATCAAATTTGCCCCTCTGTTGTGACAATTTTTTCTGTATGTTGTGCTGAAATTTTCATTAACTACCCACTACAATAAATTATAACACGTTATAATTCAATATTAATTTTTAATAATATTGCTTTATTGATTATTGACTTTTGTCTCCAGCCACCAAAGTATAGGTATCACAATTATTCTTTTTAAAAAGAAAACATCCTCTCGCCTTTACCGAGTAAACATAGATCTGTCTAAAGAACAAAACATATATGTTGTTATGTAACCAATATTACGCTATAATAAAATACATCAGTTATTACATAATTCTTATTAATTCCCCAGGGTTCGGGGTGAATTCTTTGTGTTATGAGATTGTCAGAAATGGCTAAATGCTACGCTTTACAAATATCAAAAATTAATAAATAATTTTGTTTATTTTTCACATGTTACGTAGTTTCAGGAATTGTCGTTAGAGAGCAGCATGTATTTGTTTACTTTTGAAAGTCATATGATTAAATGAATATTTTTGTTCTATTTCACTGTTAAAAAATGAGTTTTCTTCTGTATGTATTACGAAAAATGTTTATATTACCTCGCTCCGTGTTGTCCTTACTGGGTTGAAGTTTTATTCTGTGATGAGGTACGTCTTGCGTTATTATTTCCTTTACATTTCGAGTATTTTCTGATTGTCTATTAGACGTAGGCCGAATTATATTGGATCCTCAGAATGGTTTCATCCACTGGTTTTTAATGTATAACACCTTTTAATTTGGATTCCTCAGGTATAATTGGTTAGTATTCACTTTGCTTATTACTCTTGCGTGAATTTCGCCTCCTCCAACGTCCAAAAAATGTTATTTTTTTATAATTTTTGTCGCATCGGTTCTTCAACAACTCTCGTTCAGTTCAAAATTTTTTATTATTAACAATACTTGTTATTTTCCATCACTCTTAGTAACACATAGTATTTTTATTATGTAGGCAGTTTGTGATTATTATAAATTTATATTTTTATTTATGGAAAAATAATTCCCTTCCATTCCGGTTTATTTACTAATTTAATTCACATAATATGTTTTGGTTAATTTTTTTATGACCTTGTATATAAATATTTTATCATTTTATTATCATTAAATAAATTTATATATTATTTATTTAATCTCGAATAGTGTTCATACCCGGTACTACTTCCTGTTGTCACTTCCTTCATAGGATTATTTTAATTTTATATTATCTTTGGTAGTTAAAATTTTTATGTCCTTTAAAATTAAACCCTGGGTTTTCTTACAATCTAACATAATTATTTGAAACAATATAATATTAACTGGGGTATAACAAATTGTGGTTCATACAATATAAATTACAATAAATAAATAAAATCACAAAAATCGATTAGTATTATTACATACTACTTCCATAGTTTTATCCTATCCAAAACATACAGCACAGTTTAGTAATACATTAGTTTCACTTTGGTTTTTCACCTCAATGGGTACACTATCACTCACTTCGCACTATATACCACTCGAATTGTTTATTATGTGGAGTGATATAATTAAATTTTGAGCGAGCTTTAGTTCTACCCATTTCTGACTTTTATTCTCATTATTTACTTTATTGGGACCGGGTTATGTACCGTTACAATATGTGCCAAAATACTGTGCCTATTGTACAAGTTGTAGGCTGTGTTGACATAGGCCAGTGGGCTTAGGTAAGTAGGTATTGGTTTTATTTGTTTATTACTTTTCTTGAAGTGAAAGTTTTTCAACTAAAGCAAAAACGCCTTTCCGTGTCCTTATTTTTGAATATTTAAAGTGGTTTGCTCCCATTTGTCTGAATTCAGTGTATGTAATATATGTTAACAAGTGCTGGTGTTTTTATGTGTGAAGGTTATGTATACCCACTGGTTGTGGTTTTATTTATTACTTTTATGAGTGGCAGTGTTTTAATACACCAAAAACCAATTTTCCTAAGCTTTTAGGAATTAGTCTGGCAAATCAGCATCTGAATTCAATGTACCAATTGTGAAGGGGCAGGGAATAAGTGCACAAGTACAAAAAATTAAAGTTTAATTTAAATTTATCATGTTTCTAGTAAAATTTGATACCTCAATTAAAATTTACTTAGAATATTTTAACAAAACTATTGTTGGAACCATAGACCAGACCCCAACCAATGAAAAGATTAGTCACTAATGTGGGGTGTCAAGCTCACATCACAGTCATTAAAGTGTTTGCATTGATTTCAGTAAGAAGTAACAGACTATACAGTGGCCACACTTTTTCCTGTGGCTGTTGATTTGAGTTCAGAATTTTGTTTGTAATAACTACAGAAAAGGACTTTCTCACTAAAGTAGGACGCAACATTTTGGTCCTCAGGGACGGATTTTGGTCTACTACGATTTCAGAAATATTTCATTTAATGGGCCCAAACGAGGTTTGGTTCAAGCCCCAACATTTTCAACCTTCAAATTGCTGGCCGTTGCGTGCCTTCATTGTTATAAAAAGTACTTCATACTCAACACTGCAAGATTCTGCAGAGCAACAACCCTGAGACAACAAGACTCGGCAAGACAGCATCATTTGTTCTACAGCAACGAAATTCCAGAACTTTAGAATTACGGAGGGCTACAACTTAAAGCGTCACCCGAGCAGCAGAAACAGGCGGTGCGCCAACTTCTAAGGATTGCCGAACAGGATCGATCAACGGGATCGAAGCCAGCTTGAGCACGCCGGGATTCAACATCCACGTGACTATAAACTTTCATTTTTTATAATTTTTCATGTATAATTGATGGGTACAGCAAACTAAGTAATATTTTTGCACAGATTTAATAGCATTTAATAATCTCTACATGAACAGATATTATTGTCAAGTGGCCATAAACTTGTATTTTTATTTAGATTTTCATATGTACATACGTACATAACTTTTCATTTACGTAGCTGTACTATAATGCATTAAGAAATTTAAGTGATGTGATAAGGCTATAGGTATATTGTCATTTTGAATAATTCATATTTTTAATAACTTTCGTAACTACTTAAAAAAAAAAAATAGAAAATAAGTACCTATTATAGTAAGTCATATATTAAGGTGTACACCGACGACTGTCTCCCGCATCATATCAGATTTCAGCAAATTATTCAAAATTACAACAATTGTTCACCTGCTCTACATTTAACTATCGTTTTCAAATTATATTTTACATTACGGTCATGGCTGATGTGAAGGCGTTAATTAAGAAACGGGGCACAATTAAGGCGTCTATATCCCGTGTAAATACTTTCGCTGATAATTTTGACCCGGACATAAGCGATCATCATGCATTGAAAATTAAACTGTGTCATTTAATGGAATTGTCCGCGAAGTATGACGAAATTCAGACTCAGATTGAGGCTGACGATTCCGATTTCGCATCAGTCAGGGACAGAGTTTAAACAGAGGATGATCTCTGTAATATTGAGTGCAAGTTACACCATTTATTAGAGCAAGTAGAGGAGGTGAACAAGAAGCCGTTGGTTCAAGCTGAAGTTACGCCAATTAAAACCCTACCTATACAGTTAGAGACAATTAAACTGCCCTGCTTCTCAGGTAGCATTATTGATTGGCAACATTATTATAACATGTTTGTGGAATTAGTGCACGTCAGAACGGACTGACGGACATTCAGAAATTACACTATTTGCACTCTTCATTAAGGGACGAGGCGTTAAATGTTATAAAACCTCTTCCAATCACCCATGAAAATTATGCGGTAGCTATTGATCTATTAAGAGCCAGGTACGACAGCAAATTAATTGACTCAGCCTATCACATAGAGAATGTCTTGGGCGTGAAGTCCATTCAACAAGAGTCCATGGTTAGCATTTCCAAGTTCATTGACGAGATCACCGCGAATATAAATGCTTTAAATTCATTGAATTTAACGGTAAATACATTTGAAATCATTTTCGTTCAATACTTAACGCAAAAACTCGATAACCAGACGTGTCGGCTCTGGAAAGAAAGCCTTTCAGATGAGCGATTTCCTAATTTCGATAATTTTATTCAATTTCTAAATAAAAGAAGTCAGTTATTGCAAAACGTTAACGGCGCGACCAGCTCAGTAAGCGGAATACACGTTAGCGATAAGAGTCCTTATCGCAAAGCTATTAATCCGGTTGACCAAACGTGGTCGACATTCCATTCTCATATCAGTAATAACATTTGTCAGCTGTGTCGTGGTAAACACCACTTTTCTGAGTGTCCAAAATTCGTGGCTATATCTCCCATGGAACGAAAAAATATTTTAATTAAAAATAAACTCTGCTTAAATTGCATACGTCCAGGCCATGATCTCGCACACTGTCCTTCCAAATTTGCTTGCAGGACATGCGCTAAACGCCACCACACAATGATCCACACAGCAGGCAATAAAGCTTCGTGCAGCAACAATCAGTGTTCACTAAAACTGCAAACAAACAAATCTATATTATTATCCACCGCTGTCTGCATGACAACTGACCATGCAGGTAGGAAGCACCCAGTTCGGATTTTATTGGACTCAAGATCGCAAGGTAATTTCTGCACCATGAGTTTCGCATGTCGCATGGGTCTAAAACTAATTAAATCTCAATTACCCATCACCGGTATAAATAATTCATTATCTCAAGCTGACTTCAGTACTAGGGTAAGATTGCATTCACGTTATAAGAATTTTAGTTTAAACATACATTGCGCTGTGCTTCCCAGTATCACGAATAATCTCTCGGCGGAATCATTTGATATCTCACCCTTAAATTTACCCAAATGCATATTTCTAGCTGATCCACAACTGAACTTCTCTTCCCAAATCGACCTATTGCTTGGTGCTCAGTATTACTTACAATTAATTTAATCTGTCAAATTCATCCGTAGCCCACATTTTCCCATAATACAGGAGACAAAATTGGGATTCATTCTCGCGGGTAACTTGCCATTTAATGTCGACATGACAAAACCTGTCTCATCATTCATAGCATGTGAAGATAATAATGCCAATTCCTCGAAACTAAAGGACTTCTGGAAGTTAGAGGACGTTGCTATTCGTGCTCCCTCCGTTGAGGACACGGAATGCAAAAGTCATTTTGTATCTAATATTTTCCGTAATAATGATGGCAGATTTGTGGTATCCCTACCTCGCAGGTCATACAATTCTCATTTGGGCGATTCTCTTCACGGAGCTATCCGCAGGTTTCAAGCACTGGAACTCAAGTTCAAGCAGAAACGTAAACACGGTCACCCACAATGGTGGCATGGTCCATCCTGGTTGTCCCATGAGTCATCATCATGGCCCATCTGTGCCTTCGATGCTCATTCACCCTGCACTCATCCCGATCTTGAGCAGGAACAACGAAAGCAGGTCCAAACCTCATTGATTGTCGCTTCAGCTACGTCTAGTTATTTTGAAAACTACTCATCGCTCTCAAGGCTCCTTCGTGTATTTTCGTATTGCCGTCGATTCATTCGGAACTCTAGGCCCCCCATAGCTGATAGGGACACTTCCTTTTTAACTTCCCAGGAGTTGCATGATACACTTTTGGTTTTTATTCGCCACTCCCAGCGATCGCTCTTTAGCATCGAAATTAAAGAACTTGAGGCACAACGCTGCATTCCAAATAATAGTAAAATTCTTTCACTCACCCCCTTTCTGGATGTTGCGGGGATATTACGCGTGGGCGGAAGTCTTCAGCACTCTCAGCTTACCTATGACAGCAAACACCAGATCATACTCCACCCCCATTCTCACCTCAGTAAATTAATCATAGAGGGCGAGCATCTTCGTCTACTACATGCTGGGGTACAATTGACTCAGCACTCTCTACGGCAAAAGTATTGGATGATTAATGATAAATCATATATAAGATCAGTAATACACAAATGTATCACTTGTTTTCGTTTCCGTGCTAGGGGCGCAAGCCAATTATTAGGACAATTACCCCCTTCCCGGGTTACTTCTGCTAAGCCATTTTCTCAATCTGCAGTCGACGACGCCGGTCCCGTACTTATACGTCATGGCGGGCAGCGTTCAAAATCGATGTCAAAGGCTTATATTGCTCTATTTATATTGTACTGTTATTTTTTTGTGAGTTTCGTAATTATTTAATAGTATAATATAATTAATAAATGTACTTACTGTTATTGTTTTTTTGTTTACCAGTACATGTAAAGAAACTCTTTCTCTCAGGGTTAATGATTATTAAGCTGTTTGATCGTATTTACGATTGTATCTAATATTTTCTTTTTTTTAAACCAAACCAAATTCAGTTAATATGTAGTATTTTGAGAATTAACCATGTAAAAAATGAATACCAGACTAATGTAACTTGACCGACTCTGAATTCTTCCAGCTGTCACGGGTTCACTTCTGGTTGTTGTTTACCTTTTTTCAAAAGCAATATTAGGCTTGGCAATCTGTTCCTTCACAAAAATTTCTTATTGTTCTCACCGCTGAATGCCGCTCTCCAGGACGACTGCAACACAGATGTCTCCTCGGAACACTTAATTATCCTTTATGGCCACTTAAACTCTTCCTCAGTCCAGGATTTCCCTCTTCTATCGTCGTTCTATTAAGGATATTGTTATATTTCTCGTAATATTATTTATTTATTAAATATTATAATCAAAACTCTGGTATCACAAATTAAATTCCTTTACTGTATTTTCTTTTCCATGTTACATTAACTTGATGATGTACAAATGTTATTTTATGAATTTAGACTCTTCAAGCTACTCTTATAGATATAATTTTAGACTCTTCATGCTGTTACCATTAGATATTAAATTAGACTCTTCATGTTACTCTTATTGAAAATAACATCAGTTATAACGTTACTCTTATTGAATATAATTTAAGACTAATACAAATTTCCTTCATCACTATACAATACAATTTTTTAACAATTTACAAAATTGCCACTTTGATAAATCCCTAATTTCTTTACATCTGTTTATCATATACTTATTAAAACATATATCATTTTTCTATTTCTTATTATACATCTTTATTTTACCTCTAATATTCGTAATTCTAGTTGTTATTTATTAAATTATAATTTTATTACTCTTTACTCTTCTTATAACATTCATTCCAATTTCATATATTCTTTTCATAACATATAACTGAATATTGTTTTATATCATATAGGAATCGACCTCTATGTTGACTGGGTGAGTCGATAGTCCCAATGTTTTTTGTTTACATTTTAAAACATATGTTGTGACGGTACAATTCTGGTACCGTAATAAATTTGTAAACCTATGGTTCCAAACATAATTATTGTAATTTTATTTTCTAACAATTTTTAATAATAATAATTTTATTTTGTATTCCCTATAAAAGTTTTGGTGAGAATTGTCAACAAGGCAATATTAAGTTAACAGGATTTATGTCGAATTCAGTGGAAAATTACAAATGTAACAAAAAATTGTTTGTCACAATAACAAGTAAACAAGTCAAGCCCATGATTACGTCAGACGAAAGAATGTAAGGCTCATTGTATTCAACGAGGCTGGGCCGTTGAACAAAGAACCAGTGACGTCGTTGTTGCCCCACCTCTGCCAATAACAGTGGTGAAACTGTGTCATTCTCATTGCGACCGTGAAGTGGGCCGGCAGGCCAATACACGCGGCCGGCGTATTCACTAAGGGTGGTATTACACCACCAAAATGTATTATTGACAGTGGTACATTAACCAATTTTTCGTTAGAACATCGACAGAGTGTAATTCGCGAAGTGCAGCCAAAAAATCTGGCAAAAGTTTGATCCAGGGGGGATGCTACAATAGAGAGCGTGTGCCCGAAGACGATGTGACAGTCCAGATTCAAAGAATTCGAGGTGTTCGATGTCCTACCCAAAAGTGCAGCTAAGTACCCTTGGCCACAACAAATTTTAATATTTCATTACAACAAATAATATAATTTCAAAATTATAAATGACCATTTAATTCATTAAAATAACAAAACTAACTGTTTATAATGAGCTCATAATAATTGTACCAGAGAGTGAGAGAGAGAGAGAGAGAGAAAAAGAGTGTATGACCAGATATTATTAACAAGTGCTGGGTTGTGACAATTTTTACGTAAATTTATACATATATATATATATATATGTTTAACATTTAACATTATAATATATATATTAACAACATTTTAATATTATGTATTTTGGAGGGCAAAAGAAATGTTTAAGGGAATTTTTGATTTGATGTAACGGCGTCTCATGACGTAACACCTGTTGGGTGTATAGAAGCGTACATATTTCACATGTTGTGTAATTAAAGATGTTATTAAAAGGTAATGTCATTTGGTAAACATTTCAAGCAAGAGTCATTATTTCAAATAACACTTTCCGCTACTTTGAGTTTCGCTTAAACGAATTATGGCCTAAACGTAAGTAAAATTTCATTGCTTGTAATGATGGCGCCCGGGACAAAAGTTGAATAAAATTATTGATATTACATAGTAAGATTTATTGGTCAGTAAGAAAAGAATATAACATTGGCGCTTTCCGACCAGGGACACTACTTAAAATTTTATTTTATGTGGGTTAAGCCTACGGGAAGTAGCGGACAGTTATATGAAATAATAGATATAATTTTAACATAACCTATCTTCTACGAGGTTATGTTGTAGGATTATATGCATGTGTGTATTATAAATAAGCAAAATGAATACTGGTAAAGGTGATAATGTAGAAGAAACAGTTACGAGTGAGATGGACGTTAAATTGAACCCAATTAGTCAGATCAGTGAAACGAGAGACACTGAATTAAATCCAGTTCCATTAACCCCCATCTCAACTCAAGACGAAAATAAACCAGATGAGACAGCTGCTTTAATGCAGTTACTATTACATAAATTTGATGAACAGAGTAGGAAGTTTGATAAATTAGACAAAAAGTTAGATGAGCAAAAAAGCGATTCTAATGTTAAATATACTAACTTGAATGACAAATTTGATGATCAGAGTGTAAGATTCGATAATTTTGATAACAAATTTAACGAGCAGAAAAACGAAATCAGAATTAGTTTGATGTAAAGTTTGATGAATTAAAGACTGAAATTAAAAGACGAAATTGTCACTTTGATAAAAGAATAGACGAAATGCATGCTCATTTCGATAAAATGACAGAACAAACAGTAACGTTAGTAGACGAGATATTTGATATATCAAGGAGTAAAGTAGACGAGAATTACAAGAAAAAAGTGGGGGTAGTAATGATAATACATTTACAGAAAATAGTGTTAGTTTAAGTGCTAACAAGGTGAGTAACAATGATAATTTGAATAATGAGTTTACAGGTAGTAACAATGGTATAATTAAGAATATGATTTAGAAAATGATAATGAGAATATTGGGAGTGATAATGAGATGTTTGTGTGTGTTGAGTGAGAGAGAGAGAGTCGAGAGAAAGTATATTTGTAAGAGGGATGCAGGGGGTAGAATTTTCCCTTGATGTTGCAGTAGGGGGTGAAGTCAAGTCTTCACGTATTTTTAATAAGGACGAGAGTTCCTTAGATTTATATTTGGGAGACGAAAGGTCTACAAATAGAGTTCCCTGGTGTTTTTGTGTACCTCATAGGTGGTGCAGTAATTTTGAGTTAGTGACCTCTGCATATTTGGAGAGAGAGAGTGTAACTTGGTGTTATGGTAAGAAATGTATTGAGAGAGAGAAAAAGAGAGTAATCGAGATTTTTAAAGTAAATAGAAAGTATAGAGAATTTGTAGAAAGGTTAGGAGTAGAGATGATGGATAATTATAGTAAATACTTACCTTGTAGTAAAATTGAGATAACAATAATAATAGATGATGAGAATAATGGTATCAAGCACTTACCTTGGGTAGTAATGGGTGTAGCTGTAGATAATTATGATGACTATATGACTTATGTGATTATGACAGGCAATACTGAGGTAGATAGAACCATACCCGATCGTGACATGGTACTGTATATGACAAATTAATGTGGAACAAACCTATTAATGAGATTGTGCAAGAATATGAAAATTTAGATAAATATTATATCATATTAGATAATAATATCATTTATTTACTACAAAATATGTTGTATCGACCTAAGATTAGAATGTTATTCAATGATGGAGGATCGATTGTTTTATTGTGTAATGAACATTTAATATATGTGAACAGTGATTTTGAAATGGACTGCAGATGAACTGAGATTGGTTAATGATAAAATAATGAGTTTGGATTGTATATTTTTAATTGTATTAATGTCAATGTATTTATGTATTTTGATGTTGTGTATTACAGGTAAATTTTATGTACACCATATATGTTTTAGTAATTGTTTTAATAATTAACAATTAACATGTTTTTGTTTTGCTAAACAAGTGAAAGTAATAGTGAACTTTTTAAATAATTGAATAATAATTAAAGAGTAATTACTGAATAAATGAGGTACAAAAGAAAGTTGTACTAAAATTATAATTGCAGTAGTAATGAAGTTAGATTATTAATTTGTGATGAAGAAAATTTCTAATGAATAATAAATGATTAAGTAAGAATATATATTTGAAGATTGAAATGTATTGTTATGAGTAGGTGAGAGATAAATTTTCTAATGCAATTGTCAATGATTACAGTAAGGTAAAGTGTTTAAAAGGGGATAGAGATTGGGTGATAATTATTAAATAAAGGCAGGTGAGTTAGTTAATTCAAGTTAATGGGAGTTAGATAGATAAGAATTTTGAAGAAAATAATACAAAGAGAGTATTAGATATTTTAGGGACACAGTAGTTAGTGATTATATGTAGAGGTGAGTAAAGTAAAGGTTAAACATTTATTTGTTGCTGATGATATTTTGTAGTGGGGGTGAGGTGATAAGGAGTGGCCAACGTATAGCGTTGTGGCAGGTTATAGCGTAGTTTAAGGGAGTGTTTGCCGATATTTTGGAAGGGCAAAATATTATGAATGTATATAGCCAGGTAGGGAACACCCATCTTAATACAAAGACGAGCGGTGCCATAGGATTTAAAATGGAATTAGTGAAGGTGTTTATAATTGAGAAATTGGTGTCATGATAGGTAAATTTGGTTGTTAGTTAGAAGAAAGGTGAGTAAGATTATAAATGTTAGTGCCTATATAATAAGTCAAAGCACAGTGAATACAGGAGTCACCCAGACTTAACAATGATAAAAATGTGAAAGGTTAGGTAGGAAATTCAGAGTAGAGAGGTAATAGAAAATGAAATAATAATAATGTAATATGAATATTAATAATAAATTTGGATTTTTTTATTGTGAAGAATTAAATGGTAGTAAATGATCAGTAATTGATAGTTAATTGATAAAAGTTTAATAATTAAAAGTATTAATTAATTAATTAATTAATTAAAAAGTAATGTTTACAATTTGATACGCAAATTTAAAGAAAGTTTAATCAAGCTTAAATGTGAATTGGTTATTAACCATATTACTGTATTAATATAATGATGAGTGTATTATTATGTAATATGTATTATGTATTAGCATAGGAATTTGAACATGATGTATAAGAAATAGTGTGTGTGGAGGAGAAAGAGGGGTAAATATTATTAACAGCGCCAGTTTACTTACTGTTGATAATAATAATAATAATAATAATAATAAGATTTTTTTTTTTATATAATATGTTTGAGTAAGAGGGAGATTTTGGTAATTGTATCCATAAACGTTGGATTATATGTTTCATTTATATAAAAACTTGTGTTTCTTCTATAATTATATTAATTATGAAAACAGAAAAGGGTTAATTATTATCGATGGGAATCGAAAAGATTTTATAATGTTAAGGATAGTCAATGAAGAGAATGGCACTTCTATATAATTCTTGTTGAGTTGAAGCAAACCCAGTGCTTCTTAACGCAAACCAGCACATAGCTAAGGGGAACAGATCAGTTAGGGATATAGTATTATACCAAGCCACTATTTTGATTTTGATATTTTGATTTATTATTTCAGTGTTTGGTGATGTTGTGACGGCGGTCCTGAGCTGGCCAGCGCATCAGAGCAGGAGTGTTACGCGCCTGACTGGCCTTATGGTGTTGGGATCTCGAAGGAGAAGTCCAGTAAGGTCATGCAGGTACTGTCATCATCATCGGACCACGGGTGAGTTATCGTATTTCTTTTCATATAAACAGTAAGGGGGTTGTGGCGACATATCCTGGCTGATCCCTTTAGGAAGTACGAATGTGTCAATGAAAGTCTTTATGCTTCGGCATAAAATCTTTCATTGAGGGGGTTTTGTGACGGTACAATTCTGGTACCATAATAAATTTGTAAACCTATGGTTCCAAACATAATTACTGTAATTTTATTTTCTAACAATTTTTAATAATAATAATTTTATTTTGTATTCCCTATAAAAGTTTTGGTGAGAATTGTCAACAAGGCAATATTAAGTTAACAGGATTTATGTCGAATTGAGTGGAAAATTACAAATGTAACAAAAAACTGTTTGTCACAATAACAAGTAAACAAGTCAAGCTCATGATTACGTCAGACGAAAGAATGTAAGGCTCATTGTATTCAACGAGGCTGGGCCGTTGAACAAAGAACCAGTGACATCGTTGTTGCCCCACCTCTGCAAATAACAGTGGTGAAACTGTGTCATTCTCATCGCGACCGTGAAGTGGGCCGGCAGGCCAATACACGCGGCCGGCGTATTCACTAAGGGTGGTATTACACCACCAAAATGTATTATTGACAGTGGTACATTAACCAATTTTTCGTTAGAACATCGACAGAGTGTAATTCGCGAAGTGCAGCCAAAAAATCTGGCAAAAGTTTGATCCAGGGGGGATGCTACAATAGAGAGCGTGTGTCCGAAGACGATGTGACAGTCCAGATTCAAAGAATTCGAGGTGTTCGATGTCCTACCCAAAAGTGCAGCTAAGTACCCTTGGCCACAACAAATTTTAATATTTCATTACAACAAATAATATAATTTCAAAATTATAAATGACCATTTAATTCATTAAAATAACAAAACTAACTTTTTATAATGAGCTCATAATAATTGTACCAGAGAGTGAGAGAGAGAGAGAGAGAAAAAGAGTGTATGACCAGATATTATTAACAAGTGCTGGGTTGTGACAATTTTTACGTAAATTTATACATATATATATATACATATATGTTTACCATTTAACATTGTAATTATATATATTAACAACATTTTAATATTATGTATTTTGGAGGGCAAAAGAAATGTTTAAGGGAATTTTTGATTTAATGTAACGGCGTCTCATGACGTAACACCTGTTGGGTGTATAGAAGCGTACATATTTCACATGTTGTGTAATTAAAGATGTTATTAAAAGGTAATGTCATTTGGTAAACATTTCAAGCAAGAGTCATTATTTCAAATAACACTTTCCGCTACTTTGAGTTTCGCTTAAACGAATTATGGCCTAAAGGTAAGTAAAATTTCATTGCTTGTAATGATGGCGCCCGGGACAAAAGTTGAATAAAATTATTGATATTACATAGTAAGATTTATTGGTCAGTAAGAAAATAATACAACAATGTTACATTCAATACAAAATCTGCATCCTTTCTCTTTTAAAATTTATTACCTCCCTATTATGTACTGTGTGCATTTTAACAGCAGTACATAATACCTTCCCTTATTTCATAATTTCAGATACAATTGCAGAATTCATTTATTTCTTACCTGACTTATACGGGCGAAGTTGATTAATATTGTAGGTTCCTTTAATTTTTCCATCCTGGTATTTTATTATACTGTATTGTTATCATTCACTGTATTAATTATGAATGGGCCTACATAACATAAAAATAATTTTTTCATCAACTTCTCCTTACTGCTGGGAAGTTGTCTATTACGAACCAGTACTAACTCTCCTATATGATAATCTAT
Source organism: Magicicada septendecula (assembly GCA_034769895.1). Taxonomy (NCBI): domain Eukaryota; kingdom Metazoa; phylum Arthropoda; class Insecta; order Hemiptera; family Cicadidae; genus Magicicada; species Magicicada septendecula. The sequence continues at coordinate 64,484,230 of CM068373.1, read as the reverse complement.
TTGTTTATACCTCTCCTTGTATTGTCGTCTGGCTCTTTCCTCTGCCTTCACTTTAATCCGACTCTCCATAATAACTTGTATGTCCTTCTGTGGTTGAGTGAACCATGTAAAATCAACTAAACTTTCGATTAATCTTGGTGGGCGTTTCTTATACATTGCCTCATATGGTGTCACACCGGTACTATCATGATTGGCTAAATTTATAAACTCCTCTGCTTTACTAACATATTCGCTCCATCTATTATGTTGATCATGGCAATATGTGCGGAATAAACGACCCACTTCTTTGAGCATTCTTTCAGCCGGGTTACTATTGGGATGGTAAACCGATGTTTTATACGTACGAATTTTTATGGCTCTCATAGCATTCTGCCACTTGACACCTTTAAATTGTGTTCCATGATCAGATATAATACTATGAGGCAATCCTACCTCCTTTATAAACTTTTCTTTAATTATTTTAACTATAGTGTAAGTATTGGCCTTAGTGATGGGATATAATTTTGTGAATCTAGTAAAACTGTCCATGATAATCAATACGTACTTGCTACGTCTCCTACCACTAGTTGGGAATGGTCCACAAATGTCAATAAAAACTTGTTCTAGCTATCTCAATGCTTGATTATTTATCCACCTTCCCTCATATCTAACATTAGCTAACTTGAGTTTTTGACAAATATCACATGTTTCTATGGATCGAATTACTTTCTTTTCTAATTTATTCATGTAAAAGTGTTCCTTGAGTGCTGACACTACTTTCTTCTGGCCTTGGTGTCCATATCTCTCATGATAATCAACAATTAATTTATTACATACCTCTTCCGGCACTAAAATTTTCCAATCAGTATTTCTTTTGTCGGTGTTCCTAAACATCAATACCTTCATGAATCATATAATGTGATGTAGTGTTGGAAGTGCTTTCCATCCTTTTCCTCAACTTTTGTATTCTAATATCGGTTGGCTGTAATTTCTTTATTTCTTCCACGATGAGTTTTAATTCTCTTTTATTCCTAAAGCATGCCAAAATTTTACGTGCTTCTTTGGCCATTATTTCTTCTTGATCACCTACTCTTGATAATATATCCGCTACTATATTTGTATTGCCTGGTAAGTACTCCCATTTTATATGATACTCTTGTAACTGGAGCATCCATCTTGTGAGCCTTCCATGTGACATCTTACAGTTTTTAAAAAATGTTATTGCTTGATGATCGGTTCGTACTACTACCTCACTGTTTAATATGTTCGGAATTTAGTTATTGCAAAAACCACACTCAATGTCTCTATTTCAGTTATTGTATAATTAAATTCTGCTTTAGTTAGTGTACGGCTTGCAAAAGCTATTACCTTTGGTTCTCCCTTGTCATTTTCTTGATATAACACCGATCCCAAACTTACTCCACTGGCATCACAATTTAAATAAAAAACTTTACTAAAATCTGGGTGACAATATGACGCACTGTAAAAATCTCTGTTTCACTTCATTGAATACTTCCTCATCCTTTTCGGTCCACTTCCACTTATTCTTCTTACAAATTAAATGTTGATAATGATGTGTTAGGTCGGAGTAATTACTTTGGAAACTTCTGTAATAATTACAAAGACCTAAGAAACTTTGTAATTGTTTTACATTTTTTGGACATGGGAAATTCTGTATTGATTGTATTTTATCAGGATCCGCCGATATGCCGGTATCCGAAACTATAAACCCTAAAAACTTAATCTTGCTGGCAATGAATGTTGACTTGTCTAATTTTAGCGTAATTCCATGTTCTCCCAATCTGGTAAGTACCTTATCAATTCGATGACAGTGTTCTTCCCAACTGCTTGATGCAATTACCAAATCATCGACATATACTGTAGTAAATTCCAAAATCTCCTTACCCAATACTTCATCAAGACATTTTATAAATATAGCCACACTATTGACCAGACCAAAAGGTTATCTTTTAAATTGATAATTCCTACCGTTTACTATGAAACTCACATATTTTCTGCTTTCTGGATGCAATTCTACTTGCCAATATCCAGATACAGCATCCCAACTACTAAAAAATTGTACGTTATTAAAACGTTTTAAAATTTCTCCTATGTTCTCAGGCGACGTCTTATCAGCAATTATCATCTGATTAATTTGACGTGCATCTAAACACAATCTTAATGACTTATCTTTTTTGGGAATTACTACTAATGGGCTAGTGTGTTCTGACTGACTTAGTTCAATGATGTCTTCACGAAGCATTTTGTCGATTTCTTCCTGTACTTGCTCTCTTAATTTGTAGGGTATGGGATATGATCTTTTGTTAAATGTCACATTTTCTCTTAGCGGTAACTTACATTGCACTCCTACTATTTTGACAGGTTTGTTTGAAAATACTTTATAATGTTTCAAATAAATTTCCATTAACTGATCTATTTGCTCTTTGTTTAGTTGATTATTATGATTACAGAATTGTCTGATTTCTTGCATTTTCTCCTCCCACATTGGATTATTTATTGTTAACAGCTGTAGTGACTTTCTATTGATTGGTCTATCCTTATATGAGTATTCAAATTTATCACTTAATTTGGTTTAATTGACCATTTTCCTTACCTCTTCATTTCTATTTATAATTTTTATAGGTATTTTTTGTTTATCGTATGTAAATACCACCTGATTAGTTTCTAAATCAATAATAGTTTCATACTTCCGCAGGTTATCACATCCAACTAATATTTCCGTTTCTATATTTTGATATACTACAAATGTTAATGGTATCACCCTTCCATTGAATTGTATCACCCTTCTTTAAACTCGTACATTCATCATTATTTGTTTGCGAGCAGTTCGATTGGCTCGTCCTGTTACACCCACTATAGTAATTTTGCTCACAGGTAATTCATAAATTCTATTAGCCTTTCCTTCGGATGACGTGATTCCCTTTTCCATTTCCTTTAATTCATGATATTTAGTCATACTCATCACTGATATTTCGGCACCAGTATCAATAATAAAATTTTGATTGGTTTTCCCATATTGACCGGTAATAGACACTACATCACTTTCAATTACATTTTTATTGATTCTCTCGTTGTTCATAAAATCCTGACCTAAACTGGTTATCCAAGACAGTGATCGGCTATTTGACTGTGGTTGACCACTGCACTCACTCACAGTCTTCTCTAGTTTTCCTGATTTTCATTTATGGTTACTCTCTCCTCTCTCCTTCCTTCCTGTTGACTATTTTCTGACTGGGAAAGGGAACTATGTTGCTCTCTATTTCTTAACTTTTCATAATTGTTGTTCACCTCACTCTGTCTCTCCTCACTGCGAGAATATCCATTTCGATCAGTCTCCCTCGGGTAACGACTATTGTAGATTCGGGAATCATAGTTTCGGCGTATAAAATTCGCTCGATAGTTATTTGAAGCGTGGTTGCCCCTATAATTATTATTGTAATTATTATTATTATTATTATTATTATCATATCTCCGGTCATTCCGGTTATCGTTTCTGTAGTAATTTCTTCCACCTTCCCTATCTTGGTATCTTGGAACATTTCTTTGGTCGTTCCTTTCTACTATTTGATTCCTATCACGGTTTTGTTCTTCCGGATATCCATTAGGGTAGCTGTCTCTTCTCATATTCCCTTGTTTAGTGCGATTGTCATAATTCATTTTCCTCTCATAATCAGAGAGTAATAAGGTCATCGCTTCTATAGTATTGGCTTGACTGGCAAATTGTGCTAAGCTTACCGTTTCAGGAAAATGATGACTCAAAGCTTCCACCACATATCTGTCATCCATGGGTGGATCTAAATATCTTGCTCTGCAAACATGCGATAAGAAATACGAGGTCGATGTTTGTCCTACGCTTGGGTTGTACCTACCATATACTATGGTCTCCCGCACCCTTGTCTGTATGGATCGCGTCCAATATTTATTTTTATAGCTGTCCACAAATTCCTGGTAGCTATTCAAGGTGTTTCTAACAGCATCCCACCAATAATCATTCATTTCAGGGAACCCTTGATCTAACATTAGCTTAATTCTCTCCCATCTATTTTCCTTGGTACTATGCAAATATTCCTTCATTCTACTTAAATACTCCATAGGATTTTTTATATATCCTTTCATACGTGGCACCTCATGACTAATATTCTTGTCTTCTCGTATAACACATGTTTGATTACCATTTTGTTCTATTTCATTGACCCTTACTACTAATTGTCCCATGGTATCCTCTATTTTGGTATTATTGCTGTCCAACTGTTGTCCCATGGATCGAATATTGCTCGTTACTTCCTGTTTGTGTTTGACCAATTCTCTCGTCATCTGTTCTATGACTTCTTGTTTATTTTCTCCTAATTTCTCTTCCACTTCTTCCTTCAGTGACTGTTGTTTCGTTTCTATATTGTCTAATCTATTTTCCATTGTTTCCATATCCAATTTCACCTCTGCAAATTGTCTAACATTCCCTTCCTCATAATTTTTCAATATTAACTCAACTTCAGCCTTTTGCTGGTCTAATTTATTATTCACCCCATTTATTTGTTGTTGAATGGTCTCCTTTAATTCCTCATTATTTTGTTTTAATAAATTTTCATTATCTATTTTCATTTGTTTCTTTAATTCCTCATTATTTTGTTTTAATAAGGTTTCATTATCTAATTTCATTTGTTTATTATCCTCTTTCATTTGTTTCTTTAATGTTTCACTGTTACTATCAATTTTTTCATTTATTTGTTTCAATAATGTTTTTGTTGGTTTTGTTATTCCCTTCCATTATAATTCTCATCATCTCCTGGAAATTTGCATTCATTGGTTGGTTTGGTTTCTTTGGTTGGTCCCCTTGGGCATCCTCTACTATTACTTCCAATTCAGTTTCTTCCTCTTCAGCACTATTACTCCTTAATTCATATCGTTGCTCTGGTTTGTTAGCCATTTTACAATCTTTAACTTAATTTAATTACAAGGAACAAATTTTTTATGCTGAATAAATTTAACAAAATTGTGTTATTTGGTGCTGGTTTAAAGAAAATCTTTGCTTTCACGTATGGGCGCCATTTAATGTACTGTTATTTTTTTTTGAGTCTTGTAATTATTTAATAGTATAATATAATTAATAAATGTACCTACTGTTATTATGTTTTTTTGTTTACCAGTACATGTAAAGAAACTCTTTCTCTCAGGGTTAATGATTATTAAGCTGTTTGATCGTATTTACGATTGTATCTAATATTTTCTTTTCTTTAAACCAAACCAAATTCAGTTAATATGTAGTATTTTGAGAATTAACCATGTAAAAAATGAATACCAGACTAATGTAACTTGACCGACTCTGAATTCTTCCAGCTGCCACGGGTTCATTTCTGGTTGTTGTTTACCTTTTTTCAAAAGCAATATTAGGCTTGGCAATCTGTTCCTTCACAAAAATTTCTTATTGATCTCACCGCTGAATGCCGCTCTCCAGGACGACTGCAACACAGATGTCTCCTCGGAACACTTAATTATCCTTTAGGGCCACTTAAACTCTTCTTCAGTCCAGGATTTCCCTCTTCTATCGTCGTTCTATTAAGGATATTGTTATATTTCTCGTAATATTATTTATTTATTAAATATTATAATCAAAACTCTGGTATCACAAATTAAATTCCTTTACTGTATTTTCTTTTCCATGTTACATTAACTTGATGATGTACAAATGTTATTTTATGAATTTAGACTCTTCAAGCTACTCTTATAGATATAATTTTAGACTCTTCATGCTGTTACCATTAGATATTAAATTAGACTCTTCATGTTACTCTTATTGAAAATAACATTACAGTTATAACGTTACTCTTATTGAATATAATTTAAGACTAATACAAATTTCCTTCACTATACAATACAATTTTTTAACAATTTACAAAATTGCCACTTTGATAATTCCCTAATTTCTTTACATCTGTTTATCATATACTTATAAAACATATATCATTTTTCTATTTCTTATTAAACACCTTTATTTTACCTCTAATATTCATAATTCTAGTTGTTATTTATTAAATTATAATTTTATTACTCTTTACTCTTCTTATAACATTCATTCCAATTTCATATATTCTTTTCATAACAAATAACTGAATATTGTTTTATATCATATAGGAATCGACGTCTATGTTGACTGGGTGAGTCGATAGTCCCAATGTTTTTTGTTTACATTTTAAAACATATGTTACATTCAATACAAAATCTGCATCATTTCTCTTTTAAAATTTATTACCTCCCTATTATCTGCTGTGTGCATTTTAACAGCAGTACAATATGCATGGTCACTAAAGCTATTCACTTGGAACTAGTCTCCGACCTTACCTCAGACGGCTTCATAGCAGCGCTAAAACGGTTTATAGCGCGTAGAGGTATCCCTGATCAGATATTTTCCGACAATGGTACAAATTTTCGTCGTGCTAGTAGCTCACTTCACGAATTGTACAACGTTTTTCATTCTAATGGTTTTGAACAGACCACCCAGGATTTTTCCACTGCCCAAGGCATCAAATGGTCCTTCATTCCCCCTTCAGCTCCTCATTTCGGTGGCCTGTGGGAAAGCGGAGGCAAGAGCGTCAAATTCCATTTGCGGCGCATTGTTGGCGGAATCATTCTTACGTTTGAGGAATACTACACTATCCTAACTCAAATAGAATCCTGCCTCAACTCACGCCCTTTGTTCGCCATCTCCAATGACTCTAGGGACCCAGAACCTTTAACCCCAGCTCACTTCCTGGTTGGTTCCCCGCTCACTGCACTCCCGGAACCTGACTATTCCCAAGTCAATACTAGCCGTCTGGGCAGATGGCAGCTGCTCCAAAGATTCACCCAATCTATATGGAACAGGCGGTCGAAAGATTACTTGCATCAATTACAACAGCGCAACAAATGGCGCATCCCGTAAAAAATTTGACTCCCGGACAACTCGTCCTTATTCTAGATGACAGTTCCCCCCCACTGCAGTGGAAACGCGGGGTAGTCACGAACATCTATTCGGGTCAGGATTCAATAGTGCGCGTCGCAGATGTTCGCACCGCTAATGGTATCCTACGTCGACCCATTCATAAATTATGTCCACTTCCGGTGGCATTAGACTAAACGCATGATCGTTCATGCGACACGTATCAGTAATGTGAACTGTATCGCATTATCTTGCGTCACGCCCGGGACATTCCCCCGGCGATCACATGATTATTATGTCTATTGTACTATTGTGTATCACTATCATGTTTTTGGGTATTTTTTAATTTTTGGGGAATTATGATTCTAATATTATTGTATCAATTATTACGTCTTTCACTATTGTATTTATTCCATGGTTATGTATTTTTTGAATTTTTTGGGGATTGTTATTCCAATATCAAGCATGTGAATTATTATGTCGTTGTCATTGTATTATTACCTGTTACATATTATTGAATTTTTTGTGATCATTATCCTATTATTATGTACTGCCAACTATTATGTCTGCCTGATTGTTGTATTATCATGTATCATTACCATGTTATTATGTGTTATGGAATTTTATTATCATTGTTCTATTACTATGTAACATAAATCATTATGTATTATGTATCCTTACATGAATTTGGTATGTTAATCATATTGTTATCTACTATTAATTTTCTGGGTGTCATTGCTCTACTGTTATACATGTAAATTGTTATGTCGTTGTTATTGTATTAGCAGTTGTTGTTTATTATTGAATTTGATATCATGTAATGTCAATTACCATGTACTATTCACACAATTACTTAAGTTGCAAAATCGCCCGTATTTTGTGCGGGCAGTATGGTTAAACTTTGTACCTATGTAACCCTTGTACTGTAAAAGGCCGAATTGCAGGTGCGTGTAGTGACATCATTTCCTCGCTGCTATCTGCTGCCTGCTTGAGACAGGCTGACAGCAGCCAAATTTAAGTTAGTTCTTTGCAAGACTCCGTACAGGCAACACGCCTTGTTCGCTAGCCGCGGCTACATAAAGTTTAAATATTTCGTAATTTTAGCATGTCCTTCATGCGATAATTTACTTGGGCGATCTCGGCCTCTACCAATTGTTATGGTTTTTCAATATTTAAGTCTATATTAATTCTCGGCATTTATGCCGCGCTAAACCTGCACGAGCCAGCAATCATGTCTAGTTAATTTTTCAATAAACTATTATTTCAAGAATATATACAGTCCACTTCATCATTTCATTTCACACCAGCACCTCAATAAGCGTTCTAAGACCAACTTAAGATCCTTCGAGAGCGTCTAAGACGCAACATTTTGGTCCTCCGGGCCGGATTTTGGTCCACTACGATTTCAGAAATATTTCATTCAATAGGTCCAAACGACGTTTGGTTCAAGCCCCAACATTTTCAACCTTCAGATTGCTGGCCGTTGGGTGCCTTCTTTTTCTATAAAAGTACTTCATACTCAACACTGCAAGAGTCTGCAGAGCAACAACCCTGGGACAACAAGACTCAGCAAGGCAGCATCATTCGTTCTACAGCATCGAAATTCCAGAACTTTAGAATTACGGAGGGCTACATCTTAAAGCGTCACCCGACAAGCAGAAACAGGCGGTGTGCCAACTTCTAAGGATTGCCGAACAGGATCGAACAACGGGATCGAAGCCAGCTTGAGCACGCCGGGGTTTCAACATCCACGTGACTATAAACTTTCATTTTTTATAATTTTTCATGTATAATTGATGGGTACAGCAAACTAAGTAATATTTTTGCACAGTTTTAATAGCATTTAATAATCTCTACACAAACAGATATTATTGTCAAGTAACCATAAACTTGTATTTTTATTTAGATTTTCATATGTACATACGTACATAAATTTTCATTTACGTAGCTGTACTATAATGCATTAAGAAATTTAAGTGATGTGATAAGGCTATAGGTATATTGTCATCTTGAATAATTCATATTTTTAATAGCTTTCATAACTACTTAAAAAAAAATAGAGAATAAGTACCTATTATAGTAAGTCATATATTAAGGTGTACACCGATCACTGGCTCCCGCATCATATCAGATTTAAGCAAATTATTCAAAATTACAACAATTGTTCACCTGCTCTACATTTAACTATCGTTTTCAAATTATATTTTACATTACAGTCATGGCTGATGTGAAGGCGTTAATTAAGAAACGGGGCACAATTAAGGCGTCTATATCCCGTGTGAATACTTTCGCTGACAATTTTGACCCGGACATAAGCGATCATCATGCATTGAAATTAAAACTCCGTCATTTAATGGAATTGTCCGCGAAGTATGACGAAATTCAGACTCAGATTGATGCTGACGATTCCGATTTCGCATCAGTCAGTGACAGAGTTCAAACAGAGGATGATGTCTGTAATATTGAGTGCAAGTTACACCATTTATTAGAGCAAGTAGAGGAGGTGAATAAGAAACCGTTAGTTCAAGCTGAAGTTACGCCAATTAAAACCCCACCTATACAGTTAGAGACAGTTAAACTGCCCTGCTTCTCAGGCAGCATTATTGATTGGCAACATTATTATAACATGTTTGTGGAATTAGTGCACGTCAGAACGGACCTGACGGACATTCAGAAATTACACTATTTGCACCCTTCATTAAGGGACGAGGCGTTAAATGTTATAAAATCTCTTCCAATCACCCATGAAAATTGTGCGGTAGCTACTGATCTATTAAGAGCCAGGTACGACAGCAAAATAATTGTCTCAGCCTATCACATAGGGAATGTCTTGGGCGCGAAGTCCATTCAACAAGAGTACATGGTTAGCATTTCCAAGTTCATTGACGAGATCACCGCGAATATAAATGCTTTAAATTCATTGAATTTAACGCTAAATACATTTGAAATCATTTTCGTTGAATACTTAATGCAAAAACTCGATAACCAGACGTGTCGGCTCTGGAAAGAAAGCCTTTCAGATAAGCGATTTCCTAATTTCGATAATTTTATTAAATTTTTAAATAAAAGAAGGCAGTTATTGCAAAACGTTAACGGCGCGACCAGCTCAGTAAGGAGAATACACGTTAGCGATAAGACTCCTTATCGCAAAGCTATTAAACCGGTTGACCAAACGAGGTCGACATTCCATTCTCATATCAGTAATAACATCTGTCAGCTGTGTCGTGGTAAACACCGCCTTTCTGAGTGTCCAAAATTAGTGGCTATATCTCCCATGGAACGAAAAAATATTTTAATTAAAAATAAACTCTGCTTAAATTGCAGACGTCCAGGCCATGATCTCGCTCTCTGATCTTCCAAATTTGCTTGCAGGACATGCGCTAAACGCCACCACACAATGATCCACACAGCAGGCAATAAAGCTTTGTGCAGCATCAATCAGTGTTCACTAAAACTGCAAACAAACAAATCTATATTATTATCCACCGCTGTCTGCATGACAACTGACCATGCAGGTAGGAAGCACCCAGTTAGGATTTTATTGGACTCAGGATCGCAAGCTAATTTCTGCACCATGAGTTTCGCACGTCGCATGGGTCTAAAATTAATTAAATCTCAATTACCCATCACCGGTATAAATAATTCATTATCTCAAGCTGACTTCAGTACTAAGATAAGATTGCATTCACGTTATAAGAATTTTAGTTTAAACATACATTGCGCTGTGCTTCCCAGTATCACGAATAATCTCCCGGCGGAATCATTTGATATCTCATCCTTAAATTTACCCAAAGGCATATTTCTAGCCGACCCACAACTAAACGTCTCTTCGCAAATCGACCTATTGCTTGGTGCTCAGTATTACTTACAATTAATTGAACCTGTCAAATTCATCCGTAGCCCACATTTTCCCATAATACAGGAGACAAAATTGGGATTCATTCTCGCGGGTAACTTGCCATTTAATGCCCAAATGACAAAACCTGTCTCATCATTCATAGCATGTGAAGATAATAATGCCATTTCCTCGCAATTAAAGGACTTCTAGAAGTTAGAGGACGTTGCTATTCGTGCTCCCTCCGTTGAGGACACGGAATGCGAAATTCATTTTGCATCTAATACTTTCCGTAATAATGATGGCAGATTTGTGGTATTCCTACCTCGCAGGTCATACAATTCTCATTTGGGCCATTCTCTTCACGGAGCTATCCGCAGGTTTCAAGCACTGGAACTCAAGTTCAAGCAGAAACGTAAACGTAACCGGTTTTACACGGTCACCCACAATGGTGGCATGGTCCATCCTGGTTGTCCCATGAGTCATCATCATGGCCCATCTGTGCCTTTGATGCTCATTCACCCTGCACTCATCCCGATCTTGAGCAGGAACAACGAAAGCAGGCCCAAACCTCATTGATTGTCGCTTCAGCTACGTCTAGTTATTTTGAAAACTACTCATCGCTCTCAAGGCTCCTTCGTGTATTTTCGTATTGCCGTCGATTCATTCGGAACTCTAGGCTCCCCATAGCTGATAGGGACACTTCCTTTTTAACTGCCCAGGAGTTGCATGATACACTTTTGGTTTTCATTCGCTACTCCCAGCGATCGCACTTTAGCATCGAAATTAAAGAACTTGAGGCACAACGCTGCATTCCCAATAATAGTAAAATTCTTTCACTCACCGCCTTTCTGGATAATGCGGGGATATTACGCGTGGGCGGACGTCTTCAGCACTCTCAGCTTACCTATGACAGCAAACACCAGACCGTACTCCACCCCGATTCTCACATCAGTAAATTAATCATAGAGGGCGAGCATCTTCGTCTACTACATGCTGGGGTACAATTGACTCAGCACTCTCTACTGCAAAAGTATTGGATGATTAATGATAAATCATATATAAGATCAGTAATACACAAATGTATCACTTGTTTTCGTTTGGATTGTCAATGGGGCCCCTCTGACTCCGAACCCGCTATAAAAGTTAGGGAATTGTTAGGGAGTTATATCAAAGATTCAATAATTAACATCAAGGTAAAGGAAAGGAAAAAAAAATGGTAAAGATTGAGATATGGATAATGAAATGGATTAATATATTAAAGGAGTAGTACAGGAATCTAATTATAAGATAAAAGGATGAAATATTAATGAAGCTAATAAAAGGTTAATATAGAAATCATAATTTCATCAAAACTGAAGAAATGTTTTTCCCAAATTATCAGTTTTAACGGGGAGGCATATGTAACATCACAGAACGTTCCATAAAGGAATTTAATTGCAAAGTAAATTATCATGAGATGACGGTGAGGTGAACAGTATCGAACCCAAGTAATCCGAAAATTTTTTTAATATTATCCGGTAATTAAGATCGTTAACATAAAAAAAACAACCAAGACTATGACTAAGACTCAAACCCCATATATATTGTTTAAGTGAAGAACAGTGTAAAACTGATAATATACTATAAGAGATACAGATAATCTCAGAAGTGACCAAAATGAGGTCATTACATATTAAGAAATGTAACTCTGAATAAGGTATAAAAAACTATTTATTGTGAATTAATGGACAAGATCTATTATTATACTTTGTAATATAAATAAAATAAATGTATTAAATGATTTGAATACATTATTAAAAAGGATGTAAGTTAAAATAAAGAATATATAAAATTTATGACAAAACCAAAGGTTCTGGATTTGAGACTAATCACTCAGATTTTATGTGAAAATTAATTATTATAGAATTAATATAAAAACTATATGTAAAGTAGTAGACTAAGACAAACAAAATATCTTAAATAGAGAAAGCTGTAAATTGATTAGAAGTCAATTAAGGTAGTCAAAAACAGTGTTAACTGAAAACATGTGATGAACATATAAAATTGTAATATTTATGAATTTAATGTTGTCAAAATGCAACAAAATTGTATTCTAAAGTTGAAATACAATATAATGCAACTATACTTATATATATGACAACCTAAAACACTTTAACAGTCAAGTTATGAAACTATTTACCTATACCATACCAGGCTGAGGCCAAAAAACAATCACAAAACTAGTCATATTTGACAGAATAATTGCAGAATATTAGAAAAAATAAAGGAAAAAAGTACAATCCTATAATGTACAATGGAAACATACTTGCTCAGTTGAAGACAAGCTTAATTCTTAGTGAATTTTAAATATAAAGGTGAAAATTGTCACACCAAGAAAATAACTCATATGTGCAAAGCAGTAAGATGCTAAGTAATATTACAGTAAAAATAAAATGTATCAAGATAAACCAGGTATTCCCAAAGATAAACAATATAACAAACTCTAAGTGAATACCAAAAAATTCGTATAATAATACCGAAAAAGACAAATTATCATCAAAAACTAATGACAAAAATCTAGGCCATATGTAATGCCTATAGAAAAATGAACTTATTTATATGTTGGATGTTTTAATATGTGTTTATTTTGTTATGAAAAGATAAATATGTTATGTATTAATGTTATAGCAAGAACCAAGCAACTTCATAACATTTTAATAATTAGACAATTAGAATTTTGTGCAAACACTACAAGGTAAGAGTTGTATTTTATGTTAATTTATTAGATTTAATTTGTTCAAAACCAATCGTGTATGGTATCGTTGTATTCAGTTGAAAGCAGAGAATCCAAAAATAATAATGGCATGCAGATTGTAAGTAGTTCTGTAAAATTGTTTGACAAATAGCAGAATAATGTCAGTAATATCCTTGAGTATGAAGAATAAGAAATTTTTGTTCTAAAGCTTCTACGGAAGTCAAATTTGTTCTATTATGTTCCATTTGCATATTCTCGAACGTTCCAGAGGAAAATTTTACTCAAAAATACCGGAAGTTCATGTCAAAAACTTAAAACAATGAGCCTTACAGAGTATAAAAGGAAGACGAAATTTGACACAAAAAACACTTTATGCTTTGAATCCACAAGAGACATATCACCTACGAATCCGATCATCTCGTCCAAGGCGAAGTCGAAGAACAAGAATTCAACACGAGGACACAGAAAGGCTTTTTCCCGTACATGACAAAAGACTGACAACCTATACAAGGAGTATACGCTAACGTGTTGTTGAATAGAGCAGCAACACGCCATTTTTAATATAAACGCACACAGCCAGATATCCAGCGGCCCTGAAAAGCACCGATTTTAACAGAGGAAATCAATTTTGCTGGTATTTGCTAAGACAAACCGACTTTGACAACATTCCCAAAACGATTTACTGACACGATCCTTCTACATTGAATCTGGAACTAGCGCTACAACCACGTGACTATAAACTTTCATTTTTTATAATTTTTCATGTATAATTGATGGGTACAGCAAACTAAGTAATATTTTTGCACAGATTTAATAGCATTTAATAATCCCTACACGAACAGTTATTATTGTCAAGTAAACATAAACTTGTATTTTTATTTAGATTTTCATATGTACATACGTACATAAATTTTCATTTACGTAGCTGTACTATAATGCATTAAGAAATTTAAGTGTTGTGATAAGGCTATAGGTATATTGTCATCTTGAATAATTCATATTTTTAATAGCTTTCATATCTACTTAAAAAAAAATAGAGAATAAGTACCTATTATAGTAAGTCATAATTAAGGTGTACACCGATCACTGGCTCCCGCATCATATCAGATTTCAGCAAATTATTCAAAATTACAACAATTGTTCACCTGCTCTACATTTAACTATCGTTTTCAAATTATATTTTACATTACGGTCATGGCTGATGTGAAGGCGTTAATTAAGAAACGGGGCACAATTAAGGCGTCTATATCCCGTGTGAATACTTTTGCTGCCAATTTTGACCCGGACATAAGAGATCACCATCCATTGAGAATTAAACTCCGTCATTTAATGGAATTGTCCGCAAAGTATGACGAAATTCAGACACAAATTGAGGCTGACGATTCCGATTTCGCATCAGTCAGTGACAGAGTTCAAACAGAGGATGAGCTCTGTAAAATTGAGTGCAAGTTACACCATTTATTAGAGCAAGTAGAGGAGGTGTACAAGAAATCGTTGATTCAAGCTGAAGTTACGCCAATTAAAACCCTACCTACACAGTTAGAGACAATTAAACTCTCCTGCTTCTCAGGCATCATTATAGATTGGCAACATTATTATAACATGTTTGTGGAATTAGTGCACGTCAGAACGGACCTGACGGACATTCAGAAATTACACTATTTGCACTCTTCATTAAGGGACGAGGCGTTAGATGTAATAAAATCTCTTACAATCACCCATGAATATTATGCGGTAGCTATTGATCTATTAAGAGCCAGGTACGACAGCAAATTAATTGTCGCAGCCTATCACATAGGGAAAGTCTTGGGCGTGAAGTCCATTCAACAAGAGTCCATGGTTAGCATTTCCAAGTTCATTGACGAGATCAACGCGAATATAAATGCTTTAAATTCATTGAATTTAACGCTAAATACATTTGAAACCATTTTCGTTCAATACTTAAAGCAAAAACTCTATAACCAGACGTGTCGGCTCTGGAAAGAAGCCTTTCAGATGAGCAATTTCCTAATTTCGATAATTTTATTAAATTTCTAAATAAAAGAAGTCAGTTATTGCAAAACGTTAACGGCACGACCAGCTCAGTAAACGGAATACACGTCAGCGATAAGACTCCTTATCGCAAAGCTATTAAACCGGTTGACCAAACGAGGTGGACATTCCATTCTCATATCAGTAATAACATCTGTCAGCTGTGTCGTGGTAAACACCGCCTTTCTGAGTGTCCAAAATTCGTGGCCATATCTCCCATGGAACGAAAAAAATTTTTAATTAAAAATAAACTCTACTTAAATTGCGTACGTCCAGGCCATGATCTCGCACACTGTCCTTCCAAATTTGCTTGCAGGACATGCGCTAAACGCCACCACACAATGATCCACACAGCAGGCAATATCGCTTCGTGCAGCAACAATCAGTGTTCACTAAAACTGCAAACAAACAAATCTATATTATTATCCATCGCGGTCTGCATGATAACTGACCATGCAGGTAGGAAGCACCCAGTTAGGGTTTTATTGGACTCAGGATCGCAAGCTAATTTCTGCACCATGAGTTTCGCACGTCGCATGGGTCTAAAACTAATTAAATCTCAATTACCCATCACCGGTATAAATAATTCATTATCTCAAGCTAACTTCAGTACAAGTGTAAGATTGCATTCACGTTATAAGAATTTTTAGTTAAACATACACTGCGCTGTGCTTCCAAGTATCACGAATTATCTCCCGGCGGAATCATTTGATATCTCATCCTTAAATTTACCCAAAGGCATATTTCTAGCCGACCCACAACTGAACATCTCTTCGCAAATCGACCTATTGCTTGGTGCTCAGTATTTCTTACAATTAATTGAACATGTCAAATTCATCCGTAGCCCACATTTTCTCATAATACAGGATACAAAATTGGGATTCATTCTCGCGGGTAACTTGCCATTTAATGTCGACATGACAAAACCTGTCTCATCATTCATAGCATGCGAAGATAATAATGCCATTTCCTAGCAACTAAAGGACTTCTGGAAGTTAGAGGACGTTGCTATTCGTGCTCCCTCCGTTGAGGACACGGAATGCGAAAGTCATTTTGTATCTAATACTTTCCGTAATAATGATGGCAGATTTGTAATATCCCTACCTCGCAGGTCATACAATTCTCATTTGGGCGATTCTCTTCACGGAGCTATCCGCAGGTTTCAAGCACTGGAACTCAAGTTCAAGCAGAAACGTAAACGTAACCGGTTTTACACGGTTACCCATAATGGTGGCATTGTCCATCCTGGTTGTCCCATGAGTCATCATCATGGCCCATCTGTGCCTTCGATGCTCATTCACCCTGCACTCATCCCGATCTTGAGCAGGAACAACGATAGCAGGTCCAAACCTCATTGATTGTCGCTTCAGCTACGTCTAGTTATTTGGAAAGCTATTCATCGCTCTCAAGGCTCCTTCGTGTATTTTCGTATTGCCGTCGATTCATTCGGAACTCTAGGCTCCCCATAGCTGATAGGGACACTTCCTTTTTAACAGCCCAGGAGTTGCATGATACACTTTTGGATTTTATTCGCCACTCCCAGCGATCGCACTTTAGCATCGAAATTAAAGAACTTGAGGCACAACGCTGCATTCCCAATAATAGTAAAATTCTTTCACTCACCCCCTTTCTGGATAATGCGGGCATATTACGCGTGGGCGGACGTCTTCAGCACTCTCAGCTTACCTATGACAGCAAACACCAGACCATACTCCACCCCCATTCTCACCTCAGTAAATTAATCATAGAGGGCGAGCATCTTCGTCTACTACATGCTGGGGTACAATTGACTCAGCACTCTCTACGGCAAAAGTATTGGATGATTAATGATAAATCATATATAAGATCAGTAATACACAAATGTATCACTTGTTTTGGTTTCCGAGCTAAGGGCGCAAGCCAATTATTAGGACTATTACCCCCTTCCCGGGTTACTCCTGCTAAGCCATTTTCTCAATCTGCAGTCGACTACGCCGGTCCCGTACTTATACGTCATGGCGGGCAGCGTTCAAAATCGACGTCAAAGGCTTATATTGCTCTATTTATATGCATGGTCACTAAAGCTATTCACTTGGAACTAGTCTCCGACCTTACCTCAGACGCCTTCATAGCAGCGTTAAAACGGTTTATAGCGCGTAGAGGTATCCCTGATCAGATATTTTCCGACAATGGTACAAATTTTCGTCGTGCTAGTAGCTCACTTCACGAATTGTACAACATTTTTCATTCTAATGGTTTTGAACAGACCACCCAGGATTTTCCACTGCCCAAGGCATCAAATGGTCCTTTATTCCCCCTTCAGCACCTCATTTCGGTGGCCTGTGGGAAGGCGGAGTCAAGAGCGTCAAAAACCATTTGCGGCGCATTGTTGGCGGAACCATTCTTACGTTTGAGGAATACTATACACTATCCTAACTCAAATAGAATCCTGCCTCAACTCACGCCCTTTGTTCGCCATCTCCAATGACTCTAGGGACCCCGAACCTTTAACTCCAGCTCACTTCCTTGTTGGTTCTCCGCTCACTACACTCCCGGAACCTGACTATTCCCAAGTCAATACCAGCCGTCTGGGCAGATGGCAGCTGCCCCAAAGATTCACCCAATCTATATGGAACAGGTGGTCGGAAGATTACTTGCATCACTTGCAACAGCGCAACAAATGGCGCATCCCGTCAAAAAATTTGACTCCCGGACAATTCGTCCTTATTCTAGATGACAGTCCCCCCCACTGCAATGAAAAAGCGTGGTAGTCACGAACGTCTATTCGGGTCAGGATTCAATAGTGCGCGTCGCAGATGTTCGCGCCGCTAATGGTATCCTACGTCGACCCATTCATAAATTATGTCCACTTCCGGTGGCATTAGACTAAACGCATGAGCGTTCATGCGACACGAATCAGTAATGTGAACTTTATCGCATTATCTTACGTCACGCCCGGGACATTCCCCGGGCGATCACATGATTATTATGTCTATTGTACTATTGTGTATCACTATCATGTTTTTGGGTATTTTTTAATTTTTTGGGGTTTATGATTCTAATATTTTGTATCAATTATTATGTCTTTCACTATTGTATTTATTCCATGGTGATGTATTTTTTGAATTTTTTGGGGATTGTTATTCCAATATCATGCATGTAAATTATTATGTCGTTGTCATTGTATTGTTTCCTGTTACATATTATTGAATTTTTTGTGATCATTATACTATTATTATGTACTGCCAACTATTATGTCTGCCTGATTGTTGTATTATCATGTATCATTACCATATTATTATGTGTTATGGAATTTTATTATCATTGTTCTATTACTATGTAACATAAATCATTATGTATTATGTATCCTTACATGAATTTGGTATGTTAATCATATTGTTATCTACTATTAATTTTCTAGGTGTCATTGCTCTACTGTTATACATGTAAATTGTTATTTCGTTGTTATTGTATTAGCAGTTGTTGTTTATTATTGAATTTGTTATCATGTAATGTCAATTACCATGTACTATTCACACAATTACTTAAGTTGCAAAATCGCCCCGATTTTGTGCGGGCAGTATGGTTAAACTATGTACCTATGTAACCCTTGTACTGTAAAAGGCCGAATTGCAGGTGCGTGTAGTGACATCATTTTTCTCTCTGCTATGTGCTGCCTGCTTGAGACAGGCTGTCAGCAGCCAAATTTAAGTTAGTTCTTTGCAAGACTCCGTACAGGCAACACGCTTTGTTCGCTAGCCGCGGCTACATAAAGTTTAAATATTTCAAATTTTTTTAGTATGTCCTACATGCGATAATTTACTTGGGCGATCTCGGCCTCTATCAATTGTTATGGTTTTTCAATATTTAAGTCTATATTAATTCTCGGCATTTATGCCGCGCTAAAGCTGCACGCGCCAGCAATCATTTCTAGTTAATTTTTCAATATGTGGCGATTTTAAAAAAATATTTAAATCGCACAAATAAAACATTTTGCCTTCTAACAAGTAAGAGTATTATCCACCCCTTACCTATACTTGGATTCCTGCATCAACTTGAAACTGTCCCCTACCAACACGCAAAGAACGGTGTTATTTAGCTAATAATAATAATAATTACGCTAATTATTTAAAATATGTACTAAATAAATAAAGAAATTCCTAATTCATAACAAAAGTAACATAAAGTATTACAATTTAATTAATGAATAATTAATACTAAATAAAAGAACGAACTATTTTCTCAGTGCGTAAAACCGCGCCAGCTTACTGACCCCTCGCCGCTAAACTATGCACACATTCGCTAGTGAAACTTCAACATGTAAAAATGTCAGTTCTGTGTTGTCCACATACACGTAGGTGTATACCGTTAAAAGATTATATCTAGTTTGTGGTGATATCGTTTTGAAAAATGTAGCGTGGAAATAATAAAAAAAAAATATATAATGTAGTGTGTGAAGAGTTATAAAAAAAAGAAAGGATAACTTAGCCGACACATCTCTTAAAAAATAAAACTGTAAGTGGTAAGATATGTTACTTACCAGACTTTAGTACTGCAAAATAAGAACTGTAATTAAGGTGTAAAATGTGAACAACTAACTCCAGAAGTGGAAAACTCAAACTACAACAGTATGAACTCCTAGTACAAAATCCGATCGTCGAGACTACCAGATACAATCAACGTAATGAAGCATCAAGAGGAACCGTGTATTGCATCCTAGAAGACGACAGAAGATGACCATCATGGACCCCACAACAACCTCATGTTAAATTCAGGTGATATCCAAACACAACATTTGTAAAAATTTGTTTAACAAGAGAAGTAACAAAAGAACAGTAAAGAACTTTTGGTAATTTAAAGAATAACTTATAAAATTTGTAATTTCTGTAATGAAGTAGTAGTAACATCACTATATCTAAATGTAAGGTAATTCTATAATTTACAACCAACATTATTCTTCAAATAATTTGGTTAAAGTTGTGACAAATTAATACATAACAAAGTTGAGACCCGGATCCGAGGTACTTAAAACAATATCTAGATGAATACTTTTGAGATAAAAGGAATAAGACATTTAATATTTTTAAAGCATTATATGCTGAATTTACTAGAGTAATTCTTTTAAAAGCAAAGTAAACCATGAAATTTGAATAATAATAAAGAGATGTTTTTGCTAACACCTAGAGAGTGAATAAATTTATGCAATCCTTGACTAATTCCTGTGTAATAATGTGTTATAATTTGTTAGTAACTAATGTTTACTAACAACGGCAGCTAGTTTAATTAACAGGTAACGAATTGAACTAGTTCCAGAATTTTGTGATGTCTTAACAAGGGAGACGTCACAAATAAACTATTATTTCAAGAATATATACAGTCCACTTCATCATTTCATTTCACACCAGCACCTCAATAAGCGTTCTAAGACCAACATAAGATCCTTCGAGAGCGTCTAAGACGCAACATTTTGGTCCTCCGGGCCGGATTTTGGTCCACTACGATTTCAAAAATATTTCATTTAATGGGCCCAAACGACGTTTGGTTCAAGCCCCAACATTTTCAACCTTCAGATTGCTGGCCGTTGCGTGCCTTCATTGTTATAAAAAGTACTTCATACTCAACACTGCAAGATTCTGCAGAGCAACAACCCTGAGACAACAAGACTCAGCAAGACAGCATCATTTGTTCTACAGCAACGAAATTCCAGAACTTTAGAATTACGGAGGGCTACAACTTAAAGCGTCACCCGATCAGCAGAAACAGGCGGTGCGCCAACTTGTAAGGATTGCCGAACAGGATCGAACAACGGGATCGAAGCCAGCTTGAGCACGCCGGGTTCAACATCCACGTGACTATAAACTTTCATATTTTATAATTTTTCATGTATAATTGATGGGTACAGCAAACTAAGTAATATTTTTGCACAGATTTAATAGCATTTAATAATCTCTACACGAACAGATATTATTGTCAAGTAACCATAAACTTGTATTTTTATTTAGATTTTCATATGTACATACGTACATAAATTTTCATTTACGTAGCTGTACTATAATGCATTAAGAAATTTAAGTGATGTGATAAGGCTATAGGTATATTGTCATTTTGAATAATTCATATTTTTAATAGCTTTCATAACTACTTAAAAAAAAAATAGAGAATAAGTACCTATTATAGTAAGTCATATATTAAGGTGTACACCGATCACTGGCTCCCGCATCATATCAGATTTCAGCAAATTATTCAAAACTACAACAATTGTTCACCTGCTCTACATTTAACTATCGTTTTCAAATTATATTTTACATTACGGTCGTGGCTGATATGAAGGCGTTAATTAATAAACGGGGCACAATTAAGGCGTCTATATCCCGTGTGAATACTTTCGCTGCCAATTTTGACCCGGACATAAGAGATCATCATGCATTGAGAATTAAACTCCGTCATTTAATGGAATTGTCCGCAAAGTATGACGAAATTCAGACACAAATTGAGGCTGACGATTCCGATTTCGCATCAGTCAGTGACAGAGTTCAAACAGAGGATGATCTCTGTAAAATTGAGTGCAAGTTACACCATTTATTAGAGCAAGTAGAGGAGGTGTACAAGAAACCGTTGTTTCAAGCTGAAGTTACGCCAATTAAAACCCTACCTCCACAGTTAGAGGCAATTAAACTCTCCTGCTTTTCAGGCATCATTATAGATTGGCAACATTATTATAACATGTTTGTGGAATTAGTCCACGTCAGAACGGACCTGACGGACATTCAGAAATTACACTATTTGCACTCTTCATTAAGGGACGAGGCGTTAAATGTAATAAAATCTCTTACAATCACCCATGAATATTATGCGGTAGCTATTGATCTATTAAGAGCCAGGTACGACAGCAAATTAATTGTCGCAGCCTATCACATAGGGAATGTCTTGGGTGTGAAGTCCATTCAACAAGAGTCCATGGTTAGCATTTCCAAGTTCATTGACGAGATCACCGCGAATATAAATGCTTTAAATTCATTGAATTTAACGCTAAATACATTTGAAACCATTTTCGTTCAATACTTAAAGCAAAAACTCGATAACCAGACACGTCGGCTCTGGAAAGAAGCCTTTCAGATGAGCGATTTCCTAATTTCGATAATTTTATTAAATTTCTAAATAAAAGAAGTCAGTTATTGCAAAACGTTAACGGCACGACCAGCTAAGTAAGCGGAATACACGTCAGCGATAAGACTCGTTATCGCAAAGCTATTAAACCGGTTGACCAAACGAGGTGGACATTCCATTCTCATATCAGTAATAACATCTGTCAGCTGTGTCGTGGTAAACACCGCCTTTCTGAGTGTCCAAAATTCGTGGCTATATCTCCCATGGAACGAAAAAATTTTAATTAAAAATAAACTCTTCTTAAATTGCATACGTCCAGGCCATGATCTCGCACACTGTTCTTCCAAATTTGCTTGCAGGACATGCGCTAAACGCCACCACACAGCAGGCAATAACGCTTCGTGCAGCAACAATCAGTGTTCACTAAAACTGCAAACAAACAAATCTGTATTATTATCCACCGCGGTCTGCATGATAACTGACCATGCAGGTAGGAACCACCCAGTTAGGATTTTATTGGACTCAGGATCGCATGCTAATTTCTGCACCATGAGTTTCGCACGTCGCATGGGTCTAAAACTAATTAAATCTCAATTACCCATCACCGGTATAAATAATTCATTATCTCAAGCTGACTTCAGTACTAGGGTAAGTTTGCATTCACTTTATAAGGATTTTAGTTTAAACATACATTGCGCTGTGCTTCCCAGTATCACGAATAATCTCCCGGCGGAATCATTTGATATCTCACCCTTAAATTTACCCAAAGGCATATTTCTAGCCGACCCACAACTGAACTTCTCTTCGCAAATCGACCTATTGCTTGGTGCTCAGTATTACTTACAATTAATTGAACCTGTCAAATTCATCCGTACCCCACATTTTCCCATAATACAGGAGACAAAATTGGGATTCATTCTCGCGGGTAACTTGCCATTTAATGTCGACATGACAAAACCTGTCTCATCATTCATAGCATGTGAAGATAATAATGTCATTTCCTCGCAACTAAAGGACTTCTGGAAGTTAGAGGACGTTGCTATTCGTGCTCCCTCCGTTGAGGACACGGAATGCGAAAGTCATTTTGTATCTAATACTTTCCGTAATAATGATGGCAGATTTGTGGTATCCCTACCTCGCAGGACATACAATTCTCATTTGGGCGATTCTCTTCACGGAGCTATCCGCAGGTTTCAAGCACTGGAACTCAAGTTCAAGCAGAAACGTAAACGTAACCGGTTTTACACGGTCACCCACAATGGTGGCATGGTCCATCCTGGTTGTCCCATGAGTCATCATCATGGTCCATCTGTGCCTTCGATGCTCATTCACCCTGCACTCATCCCGATCTTCAGGTCCAAATCTCTTTGATTGTCGCTTCAGCTACGTCTAATTATTTTGAACACTACTCATCGCTCTCAAGGCTCCTTCGTGTATTTTCGTATTGCCGTCGATTCAGTCGGAACTCTAGGCCCCCCATAGCTGATAGGGACACTTCCTTTTTAACTGCCCAGGAGTTGCATGATACACTTTTGGTTTTTATTCGCCACTCCCAGCGATTGCACTTTAGCATCGAAATTAAAGAACTTGAGGCACAACGCTGCATTCCCAATAATAGTAAATTTCTTTCACTCACCCCCTTTCTGGATAATGCGGGGATATTACGCGTGGGCGGACGTCTTGAGCACTCTTAGCTTACCTATGACAGCAAACACCAGATCATACTCCACCTCCATTCTCACCTCAGTAAATTAATCATAGAGAGCGAGCATCTTCGTCTACTACATGCTGGGGTACAATTGGCTCAGCACTCTCTACGGCAAAAGTATTGGATGATTAATGATAAATCATATATAAGATCAGTAATACACAAATGTATCACTTGTTTTCGTTTCCGTGCTAGGGGCGCAAGCCAATTATTAGGACAATTACCCCCTTCCCGGGTTACTCCTGCTAAGCGATTTTCTCAATCTGCAGTCCACTACGCCGGTCCCGTACTTATACGTCATGGCGGGCAGCGTTCAAAATCGACGTCAAAGGCTTATATTGCTCTATTTATATGCATGGTCACTAAAGCTATTCACTTGGAACTAGTCTCCGACCTTACCTCAGACGCCTTCATAGCAGCGTTAAAACGGTTTATAGCGCGTAGAGGTATCCTTGATCAGATATTTTCCGACAATGGTACAAATTTTCGTCGTGCTAGTAGCTCACCTCACGAATTGTACAACCTTTTTCATTCTAATGGTTTGGAACAGACCACCCAGGATTTTTCCACTGCCCAAGGCATCAAATGGTCCTTCATTCCCCCTTCAGCACCTCATTTCGGTGGCCTGTGGGAAAGCGGAGTCAAGAGCGTCAAATTCCATTTGCGGCGCATTGTTGGCGGAACCATTCTTACGTTTGAGGAATACTATACACTATCCTAACTCAAATGGAATCCTGCCTCAACTCACGCCCTTTGTTCGCCATCTCCAATGACTCTAGGGACCCCGAACCTTTAACTCCAGCTCACTTCCTGGTTGGTTCTCCGCTCACTGCACTCCCGGAACCTGACTATTCCCAAGTCAATACCAGCCGTCTGGGCAGATGGCAGCTGCCCCAAAGATTCACCCAATCTATATGGAACAGGTGGTCGAAAGATTACTTGCATCAGTTACAATAGCGCAACAAATGGCGCATCCCGTCAAAAAATTTGACTACCGGACAACTCGTCCTTATTCTAGATGACAGTCCCCCCCACTGCAATGAAAAAGCGTGGTAGTCACGAACGTCTATTCGGGTCAGGATTCAATAGTGCGCGTCGCAGATGTTCGCACCGCTAATGGTATCCTACGTCGACCCATTCATAAATTATGTCCACTTCCGGTGGCATTAGACTAAACCCTTGAGCGTTCATGCGACACGAATCAGTAATGTGAACTTTATCGCATTATCTTGCGTCACGCCCGGGACATTCCCCGGGCGATCACATGATTATTATGTCTGTTGTACTATTGTGTATCACTATCATGTTTTTGGGTATTTTTTAATTATTTGGGGTTTATGATTCTAATATTATTGTATCAATTATTATGTCTTTCACTATTGTATTTATTCCATGGTTATGTATTTTTTGGGTATTGTTATTCCAATATCATGCATGTAAATTATTATGTCGTTGTCATTGTATTATTACTTGTTACATATTATTGAATTTTTTGTGATCATTATACTATTATTATGTACTGCCAACTATTATGTCTGCCTGATTGTTGTATTATCATGTATCATTACCATATTATTATGTGTTATGGAATTTTATTATCTTTGTTCTATTACTATGTAACATATATCATTATGCATTATGTATCCTTACATGAATTTGGTATGTTAATCATATTGTTATCTACTATTAATTTTCTGGGTGTCATTGCTCTACTGTTATACATGTAAATAGTTATTTCATTGTTACTGTATTAGCAGTTGTTGTTTATTATTAAATTTGTTATCATGTAATGTCAATTACCATGTACTATTCACACAATTACTTAAGTTGCAAAATCGCCCCGATTTTGTGCGGGCAGTATGGTTAAACTATGTACCTATGTAACCCTTGTACTGTAAAAGGCCGAATTGCAGGTGCGTGTAGTGACATCATTTTTCTCTCTGCTATCTGCTGCCTGCTTGAGACAGGCTGACAGCAGCCAAATTTAAGTTAGTTCTTTGCAAGACTCCGTACAGGCAACACACCTTGTTCGCTAGCCGCGGCTACATAAAGTTTAAATATTTCATAATTTTAGCATGTCCTACATGCGATAATTTACTTGGGCGATCTCGGCCTCTACCAATTGTTATGGTTTTTCAATATTTAAGTCTATATTAATTCTCGGCATTTATGCCGCGCTAAAGCTGCACGCGCCAGCAATCATTTCTAGTTAATTTTTCAATATGTGGCGATTTTAAAAAAATATTTAAATCGCACAAATAAAAAATTTTGCCTTCTAACAAGTAAGAGTATTATCCACCCCTTACCTATACCTGGATTCCTGCATCAAATTGAAATTGTCCCGTACCAACACGCGAAGAACGGTGTTATTTAGCTAATAATAATAATAATTACGTTAATTATTTAAAATATGTACTAAATAAATAAAGAAATTCCTAATTCATAACAAAATTAACATAAAGTATTACAATTTAATTAATGAATAATTAATACTAAATAAAAGAACGAACTATTTTCTCAGTGCGTAAAACCGCGCCAGCTTACTGACCCCTCGCCGCTAAACTATGCACACATTCGCTAGTGAAACTTCGACATGTAAAGATGTCAGTTCTGTGTTGTCCACATACACGTAGGTGTATACCGTTAAAAGATTATATCCAGTTTGTGGTGATATCGTTTTGAAAAATGTAGCGTGGAAATAATAAAAAAAAAAATATAATGTAGTGTGTGAAGAGTTATAAAAAAAAAAGAAAGGAAAACTTAGCCGACACATCTCTTAAAATATAAAACTGTAAGTGGTAAGATATGTTACTTACCAGACTTTAGTACTGCAAAATAAGAACTGTAATTAAGGTGTAAAATGTGAACAACTAACTCCAGAAGTGGAAAACTCAAACTACAACAGTATGAACTCCTAGTACAAAATCCGATCGTCGAGACTACCAGATACAATCAACGTAATGAAGCATCAAGAGGAACCGTGTATTGGATCCTAGAAGACGACAGAAGATGACCATCATGGACCCCACAACAACCTCATGTTAAATTCAGGTGATATCCAAACACAACATTTGTAAAAATTTGTTTAACAAGAGAAGTAACAAAAGAACAGTAAAGAACTTTTGGTAATTTAAAGAATAACTTATAAAATTTGTAATTTCTGTAATGAAGTAGTAGTAACATCACTATATCTAAATGTAAGGTAATTCTATAATTTACAACCAACATTATTCTTCAAATAATTTGGTTAAAGTTGTGACAAATTAATACATAACAAAGTTAAGACCCGGATCCGAGGTACTTAAAACAATATCTTGATGAATACTTTTGAGATAAAAGGAATAAGACATTTAATATTTTTAAAGCATTATATGCTGAATTTACTAGAGTAATTCTTTTAAAAGCAAAGTAAACCATGAAATTTGAATAATAATAAAGAGATGTTTTTGCTAACACCTAGAGAGTGAATAAATTTATGCAATCCTTGACTAATTCCTGTGTAATAATGTGTTATAATTTGTTAGTAACTATTGTTTACTAACAACGGCAGCTAGTTTAATTAACAGGTAACGAATTGAACTATTTCCAGAATTTTGTGATGTCTTAACAAGGGAGACGTCACAAATAAACTATTATTTCAAGAATATATACAGTCCACTTCATCATTTCATTTCACACCAGCACCTCAATAAGCGTTCTAAGACCAACATAAGATCCTTCGAGAGCGTCTAAGACGCAACATTTTGGTCCTCCGGGCCGGATTTTAGTCCACTACGATTTCAAAAATATTTCATTTAATGGGCCCAAACGACGTTTGGTTCAAGCCCCAACATTTTCAACCTTCAGATTGCTGGCCGTTGCGTGCCTTCATTGTTATAAAAAGTACTTCATACTCAACACTGCAAGATTCTGCAGAGCAACAACCCTGAGACAACAAGACTCGGCAAGACAGCATCATTTGTTCTACAGCAACGAAATTCCAGAACTTTAGAATTACGGAGGGCTACAAATTAAAGCGTCACCCGATCAGCAGAAACAGGCGGTGCGCCAACTTGTAAGGATTGCCGAACAGGATCGAACAACGGGATCGAAGCCAGCTTGAGCACGCCGGGTTCAACATCCACGTGACTATAAACTTTCATATTTTATAATTTTTCATGTATAATTGATGGGTACAGCAAACTAAGTAATATTTTTGCACAGATTTAATAGCATTTAATAATCTCTACACGAACAGATATTATTGTCAAGTAACCATAAACTTGTATTTTTATTTAGATTTTCATATGTACATACGTACATAAATTTTCATTTACGTAGCTGTACTATAATGCATTAAGAAATTTAAGTGATGTGATAAGGCTATAGGTATATTGTCATTTTGAATAATTCATATTTTTAATAGCTTTCATAACTACTTAAAAAAAAATAGAGAATAAGTACCTATTATAGTAAGTCATATATTAAGGTGTACACCGATCACTGGCTCCCGCATCATATCAGATTTCAGCAAATTATTCAAAACTACAACAATTGTTCACCTGCTCTATATTTAACTATCGTTTTCAAATTATATTTTACATTACGGTCGTGGCTGATGTGAAGGCGTTAATTAATAAACGGGGCACAATTAAGGCGTCTATATCCCGTGTGAATACTTTCGCTGCCAATTTTGACCCGGACATAAGAGATCATCATGCATTGAGAATTAAACTCCGTCATTTAATGGAATTGTCCGCAAAGTATGACGAAATTCAGACACAAATTGAGGCTGACGATTCCGATTTCGCATCAGTCAGTGACAGAGTTCAAGCAGAGGATGATCTCTGTAAAATTGAGTGCAAGTTACACCATTAATTAGAGCAAGTAGAGGAGGTGTACAAGAAACCATTGTTTCAAGCTGAAGTTACGCCAATTAAAACCCTACCTACACAGTTAGAGACAATTAAACTCTCCTGCTTTTCAGGCATCATTATAGATTGGCAACATTATTATAACATATTTGTGGAATTAGTGCACGTCAGAACGGACCTGACGGACATTCAGAAATTACACTATTTGCACTCTTCATTAAGGGACGAGGCGTTAAATGTAATAAAATCTCTTACAATCACCCATGAATATTATGCGGTAGCTATTGATCTATTAAGAGCCAGGTACGACAGCAAATTAATTGTCGCAGCCTATCACATAGGGAATGTCTTGGGCGTGAAGTCCATTCAACAAGAGTCCATGGTTAGCATTTCCAAGTTCATTGACGAGATCACCGCGAATATAAATGCTTTAAATTCATTGAATTTAACGCTAAATACATTTGAAACCATTTTCGTTCAATACTTAAAGCAAAAACTCGATAACCAGACGCGTCGGCTCTGGAAAGAAGCCTTTCAGATGAGCGATTTCCTAATTTCGATAATTTTATTAAATTTCTAAATAAAAGAAGTCAGTTATTGCAAAACGTTAACGGCACGACCAGCTAAGTAAGCGGAATACACGTCAGCGATAAGACTCGTTATCGCAAAGCTATTAAACCGGTTGACCAAACGAGGTGGACATTCCATTCTCATATCAGTAATAACATCTGTCAGCTGTGTCGTGGTAAACACCGCCTTTCTGAGTGTCCAAAATTCGTGGCTATATCTCCCATGGAACGAAAAAATTTTAATTAAAAATAAACTCTTCTTAAATTGCATACGTCCAGGCCATGATCTCGCACACTGTTCTTCCAAATTTGCTTGCAGGACATGCGCTAAACGCCACCACACAGCAGGCAATAACGCTTCGTGCAGCAACAATCAGTGTTCACTAAAACTGCAAACAAACAAATCTATATTATTATCCACCGCGGTGTGCATGATAACTGACCATGCACGTAGGAAGCACCCAGTTAGGATTTTATTGGACTCAGGATCGCATGCTAATTTCTGCACCATGAGTTTCGCACGTCGCATGGGTCTAAAACTAATTAAATCTCAATTACCCATCACCGGTATAAATAATTCATTATCTCAAGCTGACTTCAGTACTAGGGTAAGTTTGCATTCACTTTATAAGAATTTTAGTTTAAACATACATTGCGCTGTGCTTCCCAGTATCACGAATAATCTCCCGGCGGAATCATTTGATATCTCACCCTTAAATTTACCCAAAGGCATATTTCTAGCCGACCCACCACTGAACTTCTCTTCGCAAATCGACCTATTGCTTGGTGCTCAGTATTACTTACAATTAATTGAACCTGTCAAATTCATCCGTAGCCCACATTTTCCCATAATACAGGAGACAAAATTGGGATTCATTGTCGCTGGTAACTTGCCATTTAATGTCGACATGACAAAACCTGTCTCATCATTCATAGCATATGAAGATAATAATGTTATTTCCTCGCAACTAAAGGACTTCTGGAAGTTAGAGGACGTTGCTATTCGTGCTCCCTCCGTTGAGGACACGGAATGCGAAAGTCATTTTGTATCTAATACTTTCCGTAATAATGATGGCAGATTTGTGGTATCCCTACCTCGCAGGACATACAATTCTCATTTGGGCGATTCTCTTCACGGAGCTATCCGCAGGTTTCAAGCACTGGAACTCAAGTTCAAGCAGAAACGTAAACGTAACCGGTTTTACACGGTCACCCACAATGGTGGCATGGTCCATCCTGGTTGTCCCATGAGTCATCATCATGGCCCATCTGTGCCTTCGATGCTCATTCACCCTGCACTCATCCCGATCTTCAGGTCCAAATCTCTTTGATTGTCGCTTCAGCTACGTCTAGTTATTTTGAAAACTACTCATCGCTCTTAAGGCTCCTTCGTGTATTTTCCTATTGCCGTCGATTCAGTCGGAACTCTAGGCTCCCCATAGCTGATAGGGACACTTCCTTTTTAACTGCCCAGGAGTTGCATGATACACTTTTGGTTTTTATTCGCCACTCCCAGTGATCGCACTTTAGCATCGAAATTAAAGAACTTGAGGCACAACGCTGCATTCCCAATAATAGTAAAATTCTTTCACTCACCACCTTTCTGTATAATGCGGGGATATTACGCGTGGGCGGACGTCTTCAGCACTCTCAGCTTACCTATGACAGCAAACACCAGATCATACTCCACCCCCATTCTCACCTCAGTAAATTAATCAAAGAGGGCGAGCATCTTCGTGTACTACATGCTTGGGTACAATTGACTCAGCACTCTCTACGGCAAAGTATTGGATGTTTAATGATAAATCATATATAAGATCAGCAATACACAAATATATCACTTGTTTTCGTTTCCGTGATAGGGGCGCAAGCCAATTATTAGGACAATTACCCCCTTCCCGGGTTACTCCTGCTAAGCCATTTTCTCAATCTGCAGTCGACTATGCCGGTCCCGTACTATACGTCATGGCGGGCAGCGTTCAAAATCGACGTCAAAGGCTTATATTGCTCTATTTATATGCATGGTCACTAAAGCTATTCACTTGGAACTAGTCTCCGACCTTACCTCAGACGCCTTCAAAGCAGTGTTAAAACGGTTTATAGCGCGTAGAGGTATCCTTGATCAGATATTTTCCGACAATGGTACAAATTTTCGTCGTGCTAGTAGCTCACTTCACGAATTGTACAACCTTTTTCATTCTAATGGTTTGGAACAGACCACCCAGGATTTTTCCACTGCCCAAGGCATCAAATGGTCCTTCATTCCCCCTTCAGCACCTCATTTCGGTGGCCTGTGGGAAAGCGGAGTCAAGAGCGTCAAATTCCGTTTGCGGCGCATTGTTGGCGGAACCATTCTTACGTTTGAGGATTACTACACTATCCTAACTCAAAAAGAATCCTGCCTCAACTCACGTCCTTTGTTCGCCATCTCCAATGACTCTAGGGACCGCGAACCTTTAACTCCAGCTCACTTCCTGGTTGGTTCTCCGCTCACTGCACTCCCGGAACCTGACTATTCCCAAGTCAATACCAGCCGTCTGGGCAGATGGCAGCTGCCCCAAAGATTCACCCAATCTATATGGAACAGGTCGTCGGAAGATTACTTGCATCAGTTACAACAGCGCAACAAATGGCGCATCCCGTCAAAAAATTTGACTCCCGGACAACTCGTCCTTATTCTAGATGACAGTTCCCCCCCCCCCCCACTGCAGTGGAAACGCGGGGTAGTCACGAACGTCTATTCGGGTCAGGATTCAATAGTGCGCGTCGCAGATGTTCGCGCCGCTAATGGTATCCTACGTCGACCCATTCATAAATTATGCCCACTTCCGGTGGCATTAGACTAAACGCATGAGCGTTCATGCGACACGTATCAGTAATGTGAACTTTATCGCATTATCTTGCGTCACGCCCGGGACATTCCCCTGGCGATCACATGATTATTATGTCTATTGTACTATTGTGTATCACTATCATGTTTTTGGGTATTTTTTAATTTTTTGGGGTTTATGATTCTAATATTATTGTATCAATTATTATGTCTTTCACTATTGTATTTATTCCATGGTTATGTATTTTTTGAATTTTTTGGGGATTGTTATTCCAATATCATGCATGTAAATTATTATGTCGTTGTCATTTTTTTATTACCTGCTACATAATATTGAATTTTTTGTGATCATTATCCTATTATTATGTACTGCCAACTATTATGTCTGCCTGATTGTTGTATTATCATGTATCATTACCATATTATTATGTGTTATGGAATTTTATTATCATTGTTCTATTACTATGTAACATAAATCATTATGTATTATGTATCCTTACATGAATTTGGTATGTTAATCATATTGTTATCTACTATTAATTTTCTGGGTGTCATTGCTCTACTGTTATACATGTAAATTGTTATTTCGTTGTTATTGTATTAGCAGTTGTTGTTTATTATTGAATTTTTTTATCATGTAATGTCAATTACCGTGTACTATTCACACAATTACTTAAGTTGCAAAATCGCCCCGATTTTGTGCGGGCAGTATGGTTAAACTGTGTACCTATGTAACCCTTGTACTGTAAAAGGCCGAATTGCAGGTGCGTGTAGTGACATCATTTTTCTCTCTGCTATCTGCTGCCTGCTTGAGACAGGCTGACAGCAGCCAAATTTAAGTTAGTTCTTTGCAAGACTCCGTACAGGCAACACGCTTTGTTCGCTAGCCGCGGCTACATAAAGTTTAAATATTTCAAATTTTTTTAGTATGTCCTACATGCGATAATTTACTTGGGCGATCTCGGCCTCTATCAATTGTTATGGTTTTTCAATATTTAAGTCTATATTAATTCTCGGCATTTATGCCGCGCTAAAGCTGCACGCGCCAGCAATCATTTCTAGTTAATTTTTCAATATGTGGCGATTTTAAAAAAATATTTAAATCGCACAAATAAAACATTTTGCCTTCTAACAAGTAAGAGTATTATCCACCCCTTACCTATACTTGGATTCCTGCATCAACTTGAAACTGTCCCCTACCAACACGCAAAGAACGGTGTTATTTAGCTAATAATAATAATAATTACGCTAATTATTTAAAATATGTACTAAATAAATAAAGAAATTCCTAATTCATAACAAAAGTAACATAAAGTATTACAATTTAATTAATGAATAATTAATACTAAATAAAAGAACGAACTATTTTCTCAGTGCGTAAAACCGCGCCAGCTTACTGACCCCTCGCCGCTAAACTATGCACACATTCGCTAGTGAAACTTCAACATGTAAAAATGTCAGTTCTGTGTTGTCCACATACACGTAGGTGTATACCGTTAAAAGATTATATCTAGTTTGTGGTGATATCGTTTTGAAAAATGTAGCGTGGAAATAATAAAAAAAAAATATATAATGTAGTGTGTGAAGAGTTATAAAAAAAAGAAAGGATAACTTAGCCGACACATCTCTTAAAAAATAAAACTGTAAGTGGTAAGATATGTTACTTACCAGACTTTAGTACTGCAAAATAAGAACTGTAATTAAGGTGTAAAATGTGAACAACTAACTCCAGAAGTGGAAAACTCAAACTACAACAGTATGAACTCCTAGTACAAAATCCGATCGTCGAGACTACCAGATACAATCAACGTAATGAAGCATCAAGAGGAACCGTGTATTGGATCCTAGAAGACGACAGAAGATGAACATCATGGACCCCACAACAAACTCATGTTAAATGCAGGTGATATCCAAACACAACATTTGTAAAAATTTGTTTAACAAGAGAAGTAACAAAAGAAAAGTAAAGAACTTTTGGTAATTTAAAGAATAACTTATAAAATTTGTAATTTCTGTAATGAAGTAGTAGTAACATCACTATATCTAAATGTAAGGTAATTCTATAATATACAACCAACATTATTCTTCAAATAATTTGGTTAAAGTTGTGACAAATTAATACATAACAAAGTTGAGACCCGGATCCGAGGTACTTAAAACAATATCTAGATGAATACTTTTGAGATAAAAGGAATAAGACATTTAATATTTTTAAAGCATTATATGCTGAATTTACTAGAGTAATTCTTTTAAAAGCAAAGTAAACCATGAAATTTGAATAATAATAAAGAGATGTTTTTGCTAACACCTAGAGAGTGAATAAATTTATGCAATCCTTGACTAATTCCTCTGTAATAATGTGTTATAATTTGTTAGTAAGTAAGGTTTACTAACAACGGCAGCTAGTTTAATTAACAGGTAACGAATTGAACTAGTTCCAGAATTTTGTGATGTCTTAACAAGGGAGACGTCACAAATAAACTATTATTTCAAGAATATATACAGTCCACTTCATCATTTCATTTCACACCAGCACCTCAATAAGCGTTCTAAGACCAACATAAGATCCTTCGAGAGCGTCTAAGACGCAACATTTTGGTCCTCCGGGCCGGATTTTGGTCCACTACGATTTCAAAAATATTTCATTTAATGGGCCCAAACGACGTTTGGTTCAAGCCCCAACATTTTCAACCTTCAGATTGCTGGCCGTTGCGTGCCTTCATTGTTATAAAAAGTACTTCATACTCAACACTGCAAGATCCTGCAGAGCAACAACCCTGAGACAACAAGACTCGGCAAGACAGCATCATTTGTTCTACAGCAACGAAATTCAAGAACTTTAGAATTACGGAGGGCTACAACTTAAAGCGTCACCCGATCAGCAGAAACAGGCGGTGCGCCAACTTCTAAGGATTGCCGAACAGGATCGAACAACGGGATCGAAGCCAGCTTGAGCACGCCGGATCAACATCCACGCGACTATAAACTTTAATATTTTATAATTTTTCATGTATAATTGATGGGTACAGCAAACTAAGTAATATTTTTGCACAGATTTAATAGCATTTAATAATCTCTACACGAACAGATATTATTGTCAAGTAACCATAAACTTGTATTTTTATTTAGATTTTCATATGTACATACGTACATAAATTTTCATTTACGTAGCTGTACTATAATGCATTAAGAAATTTAAGTGATGTGATAAGGCTATAGGTATATTGTCATTTTGAATAATTCATATTTTTAATAGCTTTCATAACTACTTAAAAAAAAAGAATATAATTAGCTATTATAGTAAGTCATATATTAAGTTGTACACCGATCACTGGCTCCCGCATCATATCAGATTTCAGCAAATTATTCAAAATTACAACGATTGTTCACCTGCTCTACATTTAACTATCGTTTTCAAATTATATTTTACATTACGGTCATGGCTGATGTAAGGCGTTAATTAAGAAACGGGGCACAATTAAGGGGTCTATATCCCGTGTGAATACTATCGCTGACAATTTTGACCCGGACATAAGCGATCATCATGCATTGAAAATTAAACTCCGTCATTTAATGGAATTGTCCGCGAAGTATGACGAAATTCAGACTCAGATTGAGGCTGACGATTCAGATTTCGCATCAGTCAGGGACAGAGTTCAAACAGAGGATGAGCTCTGTAATATTGAGTGCAAGTTACACCATTTATTAGAGCAAGTAGAGGAGGTGAACAAGAAACCGTTGGTTCAAGCTGAAGTTACGCCAATTAAAACCCTACCTACACAGTTAGAGACAACTAAACTGCCCTGCTTCTCAGGCAGCATTATTGATTGGCAACATTATTGTAACATGTTTGTGGAATTAGTGCACGTCAGAACGGACCTGACGGACATTCAGAAATTACACTATTTGCACTCTTCATTAAGAGACGAGGCGTTAAATGTAATAAAATCTCTTCCAATCACCCATGAAAATTATGCGGTAGCAATTGATCTATTAAGAGCCAGGTACGACAGCAAATTAATTGTCTCAGCCTATCACATAGGGAATGTCTTGGGCGTGAAGTCCATTCAACAAGAGTCCATGGTTAGAATTTCCAAGTTCATTGACGAGATCACCGCGAATATAAATGCTTTAAATTCATTGAATTTAACGCTAAATACATTTGAAATCATTTTCGTTCAATACTTAACGCAAAAACTCGATAACCAGACGTGTCGGCTCTGGAAAGAAAGCTTTTCAGATGAGCGATTTCCTAATTTCGATAATTTTATTAAATTTCTAAATAAAAGAAGGCAGTTATTGCAAAACGTTAACGGCGCGACCAGCTCAGTAAGCGGAATACACGTTAGCGATAAGACTCCTTATCGCAAAGCTATTAAACCGGTTGACCAAACGAGGTGGACATTCCATTCTCATATCTGTAATAACATCTGTCAGCTGTGTCGTGGTAAACGCTGCCTTTCTGAGTGTCCAAAATTCGTGGCTACATCTCCTATGGAACGAAAAAATTACGGGGTGTGGCTGTGTCGTGGACACGGCCGTGTGTTTTACGTGAACACGTGTACGTAACGGGTAATATTTTCTTTGAGCGTATTATATGTATACACTGAGAGAAGAAAATACTTATATCAAGTAAATTTTCTTGACTTAAGAATATATATTCTCGATAATTATCGAGAATGTATATTCTTGTCTCAAACTTTTTTAAAATATACTCAAGTGTTTTTAAATTTATTTCAATAATAGTTTCTTAATTCAAATAAAATCATTCTTTTGGTTAGTTATTACTATGAAAATAAATATTGATTTTCTTTTGTGAAGAAATTAATTTTTAAAAAAATTTTATTCTTAAAAGTTCTTGAGTCAAGAAATTTTTCTCTGAACAATAGTATTTTTTTTCTCAGTGTATGTCATAATCATTTTTGAACACTAAGAAGTCCTCCGGGTTTCTATGTTTTATTTGTGATGGCAACATTTTCCTTTCGTCGGGTTTAGGAATGAAATCAAACAAATAATTACTGTGTTATAACTTTAATAATGATAGGTCTGTGATACGAAAAGTACGAAACAAATGGCATACAGGATACATCGAGATTTCTGGTAAACGTTAAATCAATACAGGTATTACCTAGCGTTGTTGGAGAAGTTTCGATGTAAGACAAATTAAACTCGCTGAGCATGAAGTCGAGCAACGAGCGGTCTTGCGAGACATTAACATTTAAGTCTCCGATTATCATGATTGGTGTAGTGAGATCTGGCTCGTATTCGGGTATAATCTTAACGATGATTTTAGAATACTTTAACAGCGATCGTAACATACAGAGCTTAATTTCTGCTAACGCTGTGCCCGGATGGATGTACACACACCCGAGTATGAATTTGAAGATGCCATTGACTGTTACGTTTACTAAACAGACATCACCAACCTTTGGGTCTTTGATCTGCAAATTCATCTCGGAAATGTCAATGTTAACTCTGTTACAATCAGTGAAGCTATTGATGTTGCGATATATGGCGACTCCACCGGCTATGCGACTTGATGATGATGATACCGCCGCCGATGATGTAGTTGCAATTTGTCTGCGCTTAGCGGTGTTACGATATGATCTCAGATCAAAGCCAGGCACCTGCACTGGCTTGAAATCTTCCATCCACGTCTCGCTAATTGCCAAGTAATCAGATCGGTTGATGATGGAATCGGTAGAGATATCTTCTGAGTGCGCGACCAAGCTTTGTGCATTAATGGCGGTGATAAGTATAAGACAACGCTGATCAGGAATATAATCACAAAACTGTTTTACTTGTGCGACTAGTGTCGGCAGCGGATGTTGGGCCAGTCGCTGGTACTCATCTCATATGTCTCTAACTGTAGGAGACGCCTGACCAAATCAATGATAAAACTTGAAATCGTTTCGGGCATTGATAATATAAAGGCCATCTAACGATGTGACGCGACTCCAAGCCACATAAACTAGTTGGTTTTGCTGCGATTTGTCATATTGATACACGACTCGATCGAAAGTGCCTCCTTGAGGTTTGTGTATCGTGATCGCACACGCCGGCACGATGGGAAACTGTATTCGGTGGCATTTGATCGTC
Source organism: Magicicada septendecula (assembly GCA_034769895.1). Taxonomy (NCBI): domain Eukaryota; kingdom Metazoa; phylum Arthropoda; class Insecta; order Hemiptera; family Cicadidae; genus Magicicada; species Magicicada septendecula. The sequence goes on along the minus strand of CM068373.1, from coordinate 64,445,569 downwards.
GGACCGAGCGGTATGTTGGCACTGCGCGTTGTTATCGGTGTCCACTTGAAGTGGAGAACCTCACGTTTGCAGATTACATGTGGCTTAGCTTTGAGTCGACATCGCTGGCCCATCATCTTGAGCGGGAATTCAATCCATAGTCTGAGTCGCTGTTTGTGAGTGACCACAGATGTTGACGGTTCGTTCTGTGCCTCTAACTCCGCAAAGTGCTCGTCTTCACTGAGCAGTTCTATATTCTTTAACACACCAATCGCGCCGTTCACTATGCCATCCTCAACGTCAATGTTAGTCGTAATCATGTAAGGGTAACCCACTGCAAGCGGGATCTTATAACGCAGTCCACCCAACTCGACGACACTCATTTTGTGAAGCTTTTGCCGGGCTGTAGCAGCTTCGGTGTGATTCTTGTAGCCGATAAAAGTGTCGTCGGCGACGCTGTATGTCTCTGTCACAATAGCACTGCTGTTGTATGAGTCCACGCTGTGATTTTGATGATACAAACGCACAACGCCGATCAAGTTCGTATCGCACCACTGTTGGTTTCTGAATCGCGACTCAATGAGTTTAATTTCATCAACATCGAGTCGCTCTCCGTTGCCGACTTTAGTAAGTACAGCAGAGAACGTAGCGTCGCTTTGCCGCATTACTTGCTGTAGTGTATAGTAGTTTAACGATTGCCAGAGCGCGGCACCACCGATCATGTTGCGTGGGGCTCGATAAACGGGTGTAGCGTTAACTGGTTGGCGAAAGTCACCGCAGAAGGAAACATTCATGCCGCCAAACGGTTGATCATGCGCGCCGGTGATCTCCTGCAGACGTAAGTTGATCTTGTGTAACAAATCTGATCCGATCATGCTAACCTCGTCGATTATCACGCATTTTACACCGACAAACATAGTTCTGTAATTTTGCAGAATCTCTCGTGACATTGTGCCAGTCCGACGCGATTGTGTAATTTTGAAAGCAGAATGCACGGTTACGCCTTGGATATTGACGGCGGCTTTGCCGGTGGAGGCACACGCTACGAACGCGTTGGTCAAGTAGTTGTGTTGTACTGTGAAGCGATTGTATATTTCCATTGCGAGTTTCAGCACATAGGTCTTACCGCTACCGGCAGGGTCGGTGAAGAAAACCTGGATCGGTTCCGAGTTGAGTGTGTGTAAGCGATGTATCGCCTCCAGAAGTATCTCTCGTTGACCGGAGTTAGTGCTACGCATCATGCGACAGAAGTCAGCTTTGGCCATTGCATTCGATCGCCGGCGAACTGCAGACACGGATGTCACCATATTCGCAGCATCGAAATCATCTGCCTTCTCTACGCCGCCTTGCTGTACTATACTTTTCACAAACTCCTCGCGCTGATTGCGGGCACCCAATGGATCTTCATCGTCAAACTGTTCGCACATCTGCCGAAGTTCCTCGACCACACGTTCGATATCAATGCTCGATTCGTATTGTTTGCGCTTCTCCATGATCTCGGCCTCTCTGGCATCGTAAGTCTCCATAAATGCGTTACGGTCAATTATGTCGACTGCCTCACAGCGAAACGGTAGATATAACGTGACCATCTCTCGTTTGTGGTTCACAATATCATCGGTCTCGTACGATCTGTAGCGTATAACCCTACAACGGTCTCTTTTACGATATGCGACTGAATGTGCATTAACGTCCTCTGTGCCATCCTCGTCGTCTTCACTGCACTCTTCGTTGTCGTCGTCGACTTGACGTTTTCTCTTTTTGTTACCGACAGCCGTATACCAAGCGGCAAAGTCAGCCAAGCATATCGACTCTAACTCCGCGGGCCTATCCTCGTAACGCTGAATCATTGTTTTGGTCCAGATGTCGGTGCTGTTCTCGTCTAACCGTTCTCTGTCCATCACGGCCTTACGCTTGTGAGCCTTCTGTCTCTCGTGTGGCCAAACAGTAGGAATGTAAACAACGTCAACGCTGGCTATACTCATTTTTTGGCGAAGCAAGTACCAGGCAGCCTCTTGCGATGACATCTCAACCGTGTTGAGTAACTTCAAGCTGAGTTGTTTCAACAACTGTAGATATTCTTTCTCCGGGTGTTCATCGTGTAACTTCATTAGCTCACGATGTAGATGGCTAATGCCTCGATTTGAGTTATTAACGTACTCAACTACGTAAGCCGCACAGCTGTACTCTTCAAGTATGAACAGCAAGTCACTATTAGAGGCCAGTGTTTGTGCGATCCATGGATTGAAAGTGTTGGTATAAATCTCTGTGAAGTCGCGTTTAAACATCAACGTTGGCCGACGTAACGTAGATCGGATTATATCCAAGTACTGTGCCTTCGTTATATTGTTGTCGATATAGAACTCGCCAAGTGTGTCATAATGTTTTTCCTCTAGTAGCTTGCGCAGTTTAGCTGCCTTTAGTTGGAAACCGCTGCGACGACCGTCCTCTTTTGACATCGGCATTAGCACTCGTGTCTCGCTCATCGGCCAGTAGGGTATATTGAAGCGGCATGTTGTTTCACCTCGTTTGGTACAAGTAAATGTATGTCGGTGAACTTGATTGTTGTACTGATCACCCCACAAGTCATCACGATTAACAGAACACAGATCGCTGACCAGTTGAATGGTATTAGGCACACTTTCGGACACGGGCTCGCGATAATCACAATCGAGCCACAAAAGGATGTACGCATGCGGACTGCCACGTTGTTGAAATTCAATTCGTTGAAAGAAGTCCACAACACGATACTTGCCAAAGGGATTCATCTTACCCTTGGCTTGCAGCAACGCCATCACACAGTCTACCAATTTATTGAAATAGATACAACACGTAACTGGATCTTCGTTGACCAAGTGACTGCGCATGGATCGAGTCAAATCTACTAGTGGATCGGTTACGCTTACATCGGAAAATGCGTCACTCAACTCGTGCAGTATCTTGAGAAGATTCAGCCAATGTATTTCGTTGGCACTCAGTGTAAGGAACATCGACGGCTTGCCCAGCTGGCGTATCATCGCGAAAACATCCTTTTTGCGATTCATCCAATACTGCACAGAATTTGGTAAAGATTTGAGAAATACAAGGTTCTTATCTACACACTCATCGAGGAACGTACGACCTTCCAGCATTTTGCGAGTGATATTTTCAGTCTGTCGTATGCATCGGAACATACTGTATATTCCTTCGACGACACGCAGCCGCATAATTTTCATGGCCATGTACAAAATGTGCTCGGGTGTGCACCGCGGCGATCGCTTCTTCGTATCTCGCTTGTTGCGATCATGAACGGGGTAACGCGCACATCCAAGTTGAACTGCCTGCCGGTACCGTACTATATCGCAGGGAACGATAGTTCTTAGGCATACACGTCGTAAATAATGTTCAGCGGTGTTGAATGCCGGCCCGGAGCAATGTCAAGACAATTTTCCTCATTCCACAGCATAGTGTGCTGCCTTGCAAGTAGAACCTCCGACTCCGGTGCACCGCTGTTGCACTGTAGATACTCGATCGGATAGTCACCGGCGGCGTTGGCTGCCACACAACTGGTTACTATGTTAGCATTAAACGAATCCCAGTTTACTGTGATCTTGTAATGCTTATACAATGGTTGACCAAGTAAGAATAGTAATCAAGCTTTTACCACTGACTTTTTGACCACGCCGCTGAGATACGTAGATTTATGTATCATGCTCTTCTTGATGTTGACATTGAACGCCTGATCATCGTCCAATTGACGCGGTAGCTGTTGCACCATTGTGTACACATCGACGGGTACATTAATGACTTGTCCGATGATGCCGTAGCTGCCGTCGTAACGCAACCGACGTATCTGCATGAATGGCAGACGCGGTGATACTAGACGTGCACTGATCGGATCTAATGCGGGCAACCCATGTTGCTTAGGTGGATACACAAATCCGTTCGAACGTGACAACGTGGGCACTTTGTCCGAGTCCAGTGATTTCCTACACGTACCGCACAGTTTAAAGTCAGCCACTGCCTCTTCTGGGAAAGTATTACTAAGCAGCGGTAAGTGTTTTTCCTTTGGTGGCTTCAATGAGCGCAAAAACCATAGACGGTCACAACATCACACTTATGTCCGAATGGATTGTTGACAAACGTAGTAGTGAAACGTGCACTAGCTGCTGCCCAATGTGTCTTCATAATCGGCGATCGCACACAATCGATGTCTATACAGTCCGGCGTTGATATAGAAGCGATTACATCATCCACTTTCATAGGCTCGGGCGCCCCAGCTGCAGATGTACTGGCGCCGTCGTTGATCCGCACGGACGTCTTCATTCTTTTACAGTCCCGGCATCGCTTCACTCTGTCATATGTTGTTTTACGGGCATCACTGGATTGCTCTTGAGAAGCCCTTTCCAACCGTATACGATCTCTATATTTTGATTTGGATTTTTAACGAGTATAGGCCGACATTGCACTATTTATTTTAATTTTTTACTTTAACACCATATATATTCACTATAACTATTTCACACTAATGTTCTATATACGCAATCGATAGATCTTGACGAGAGCTGACGATTGAAACTCAAACGAACGTCCTAGCTTCTCCGAGTCAAAATTTATACTCAACGGACCTTATGTGACGCAGCGAAACGACCTCAAAATGGCGGCGCTTCCCCCTCCGCCGCGCGCGATGCGTCACAGTCCTCACTCAACGTAACGAATTCTTTGATCCTTTAGCTATCGAGTGGTGTAATTAAATTTTGGATGTAGATGATAGATATGTAGCTGCAACACCAAACTGTATCCCCCGATTTTGTTATCATCAGTTTTCTGAATTGCCTCCCACTATGGAAGCAAATTTAAAGACGTATTCACGTCAAAAATATTTTAATTAAAAATAAACTCTGCTTAAATTTTATACGTCCAGGCCATGATCACGCACACTGTCCTTGCAAATTTGCTTATCTCAAGCTGACTTCAGTACTAGCGTAAGTTTGCATTCACGTTATAAGAATTTTAGTTTAAACATACATTGCGCTGTGCTTCCCAGTATCACGAATAATCTCCGGGCGGAATCATTTGATATCTCACCCTTAAATTTACCCAAAGGCATATTTCTAGCCGACCCACAACTGAACTTCTCTTCGCAAATCGACCTATTGCTTGGTGCTCAGTATTACTTACAATTAATTGAACCGGTCAAATTCATCCGTAGCCCACATTTTCCCATATTACAGGAGACAAAATTGGGATTCATTCTCGCGGGTAACTTGCCATTTAATGTCGACATGACAAAACCTGTCTCATCATTCATAGCATGTGAAGATAATAACGCCATTTCCTAGCAACTAAAGGACTTTTGGAAGTAAGAGGACGTTGCTATTCGTGCTCCCTCCGTTGAGGACACGGAATGCGAAAGTCATTTTGTATCTAATACTTTCCGTAATAATGATGGCAGATTTGTGGTATCCCTACCTCGCAGGTCATACAATTCTCATTTGGGCGATTCTCTTCACGGAGCTTTCCGCAGGTTTCAAGCACTGGAACTCAAGTTCAAGCAGAAACGTAAACGTAACCGGTTTACACGGTCACACACAATGGTGGCATGGCCCATCCTGGTTGTCCCATGAGCCATCATCATGGCCCTATCTGTGCCTTCGATGCTCATTCACCCTGCACTCATCCCGATCTTGAGCAGGAACAACGAAAGCAGGTCCAAACCTCATTGATTGTCGCTTCAGCTACGTCTAGTTATTTTGAAAACTACTCATCGCTCTCAAGGCTCCTTCGTGTATTTTCGTATTGCCGTCGATTCATTCGAAACTTTAGGCTCCCCATAGCTGATAGGGACACTTCCTTTTTAACTGCCCAGGAGTTGCATGATACACTTTTTGTTTTTATTCGCCACTCCCAGCGATCGCATTTTAGCATCAAAATTAAAGAACTTGAGGAACAACGCTGCATTCCCAATAATAATAAAATTCTTTCACTCACCCCCTTTCTGGATAATGCGGGGATATTACGCGTTGACGGACGTCTTCAGCACTCTCAGCTTACCTATGACAGCAAACATCAGATCATACTCCACCCCCATTCTCACCTCAGTAAGGGCGAGCATCTTCGTCTACTACATGCTGGGGTACAATTGACTCAGCACTCTCTACGGCAAAAGTATTGGATGATTAATGATAAATCATATATAAGATCAGTAATACACAAATGTATCACTTGTTTTCGTTTCCGTGCTAGGGGCGCAAGCCAATTATTAGGACAATTACCCCCTTCCCGGGTTACTCCTGTTAAGCCGTTTTCTCAATCTGCAGTCGACTACGCCGGTCCCGTACTTATACGTCATGGCGGGCAGCGTTCAAATTCGACGTCAAAGGCTTGTGTTGCTGTATTTATATGCATGGTCACTAAAGCAATTCACTTGGAACTAGTCTCCGACCTTACCACAGACGCCTTCATAGCAGCGTTAAAACGGTTTATAGCGCGTAGAGGTATCCCTGATCAGATATTTTCCGACAATGGTACAAATTTTCGTCGTGCTAGTAGCTCACTTCACGAATTGTACAACTTTTTTCAGTCTAATGGTTTTGAACAGACCACCCAGGATTTTTCCACTGCCCAAGGCATCAAATAGTCCTTCATTCCCCCTTCAGCACCTCATTTCGGTGGCCTGTGGAAAAGCGGAGTCAAGAGCGTCAAATTCCATTTGCGGCGCATTGTTGGTGGAACCATTCTTACGTTTGAGGAATACTACACTATCCTAACTCAAATAGAATCCTGACTCAACTCACGCCCTTTGTTCGCCATCTCCAGTGACTCTAGGGACCCCGAACCTTTAACTCCAGCTCACTTCCTGGTTGGTTCTCCGCTCACTGCACTCCCGGAACCTGACTATTTACAAGTCAATACTAGCCGTTTGGCAGATGGCAGCTGCTCCAAAGATTCACCCAATCTATATGGAACAGGTGGTCGAAAGATTACTTGCATCAGTTACAACAGCGCAACAAATGGCGCATCCCGTCAAAAATTTTACTCCCGGACAACTCGTCCTTATTCTAGATGACAGTTCCCCCCCCACTGCAGTGGAAATGCGGGGTAGTTACGAACGTCTATTCGGGTCAGGATTCAATAGTGCGCGTCGCAGATGTTCGTACCGCTAATGGTATCCTACGTCGACCCATTCATAAATTATGTCCACTTCCGTTGGCATTAGACTAAACGCATGAGCGTTCATGCGACACGTATCAGTAATGTGAAATTTATCGCATTATCGTGCGTCACGCCTGGGACATTCTCCGGGCGATCACATGATTGTTATGTCTATTGTACTATTGTGTATCACTATCATGTTTTTGGGTATTTTTTAATTTTTTGGGGATTATGATTCTAATATTATTGTATCAATTATTATGTCTTTTACTATTGTATTTATTCCATGATTATGTATTTTTTGAATTTTTGGGGATTGTTATTCCAATATCATGCATGTAAATTATTCTGTCGTTGTCATTGTATTATTACCTGTTACATATTATTGAATTTATTGTGATCATTATCCTATTATTATGTACTGCCAACTATTATGTCTGCCTGATTGTTGTATTATCATGTATCATTACCATGTTATTATGTGTTATGGAATTTTATTATCATTGTTCTATTACTATGTAACATAAATCATTATGTATTATGTATCCTTACATGAATTTGGTATGTTAATCATATTGTTATCTACTATTAATTTTCTGGGTGTCATTGCTCTACTGTTATACATGTAAATTGTTATGTCGTTGTTAGTGTGTTAGCAGTTGTTGTTTATTATTGAATTTGTAATCATGTAATGTCAATTACCATGTACTATTCATACAATTCCTTAAGTTGCAAAATCGTCCCGATTTTGTGCGGGCAGTATGGTTAAACTTTGTACCTATGTAACCCTTGTACTGTAAAAGGCCGAATTGCAGGTGCGTGTAGTGACATCATTTTTCTCTCTGCTATCTGTTGCTTGCTTGAGACAGGCTGACAGCAGCCAAATTTAAGTTAGTTCTTTGCAAGACTCCGTACAGGCAACACGCTTTGTTCGCTAACCGCGGCTACATAAAGATTAAATATTTCATAATTTTAGCATGTCCTTCATGCGATAATTCACTTGGGCGATCTCGGCCTCTACCAATTGTTATGGTTTTTCAATATTTAAGTCTATATTAACTCTCGGCAATTATGCCGCGCTAAACCTGCACGCGCCAGCAATCATTTCTAGTTAATTTTTCAATAAACTATTATTTCAAGAATATATACAGTCCACTTCATCATTTTATTTGACACCAGCACCTCAATAAGCGTTCTGACACCAACTTAAGATCCTTCGAGAGCGTCTAAGACGCAACGTTTTGGTCCTCCGGGCCGGATTTTGGTCCACTACGATTTCAAAAATATTTCATTTAATGGGCCCAAATGACGTTTGGTTTAAGCCCCAACATTTTCAACCTTCAAATTGCTGGCCGTTGCGTGCCTTCATTGTTATAAAAAGTACTTCATACTCAACACTGCAAGATTCTGCAGAGCAACAACCCTGAGACAACAAGACTCGGCAAGACAGCATCATTTGTTCTACAGCAACGAAATTCCAGAACTTTAGAATTACGGAGAGCTACAACTTAAAGCGTCACCCGACCAGCAGAAACAGGCTGTGCGCCAACTTCTAAGGATTGCCGAACAGGATCGAACAACGGGATCGAAGCCAGCTTGAGCACGCCGGGATTCAACATCCACGTGACTATAAACTTTCATTTTTTATAATTTTTCATGTATAATTGATGGGTACAGCAAACTAAGTAATATTTTTGCACAGATTTAATAGCATTTAATAATCTCTACACGAAAAAGATATTATTGTCAAGTGGCCATAAACTTGTATTATTATCTAGATTTTCATATGTACATACGTACATAAATTTTCATTTACGTAGCTGTACTAAAATGCATTAAGAAATTTAAGTGATGTGATAAGGCTATAGGTATATTGACATTTTGAATAATTCATATTTTTAATAACTTTCATAACTACTTAAAAAAAAAAATAGATAATAAGTACCGGTAGCTACTATAGTAAGTCATATATTAAGGTGTACACCGATCACTGGCTCCCGCATCATATCAGATTTCAGCAAATTATTCAAAATTACAATAATTGTTCACCTGCTCTACATTTAACTATCGTTTTCAACTTATATTTTACATTACGGTCATGGCTGATGTGAAGGCGTTAATTAAGAAACGGGGCACAATTACAGCGTCTATATCCCGTGTGAATACTTTCGCTGACAATTTTGACCAGGACATAAGCGATCATCATGCATTGAAAATTAAACTCCGTCATTTAATGGAATTGTCCGCGAAGTATGACGAAATTTAGACTCAGATTGAGGCTGACGATTCCGATTTCGCATCAGTCAGGGACAGAGTTCAAACAGAGGATGATCTCTGTAATATTGAGTGCAAGTTACACCATTTATTAGAGCAAGTAGAGGAGGTGAATAAGAAACCGTTGGTTCAAGCTGAAGTTTCGCCAATTGAAACCCTACCTATACAGTTACAGACAACTAAACTGCCCTGCTTCTCAGGCAGCATTATTGATTGGCAACATTATTATAACATGATTGTGGAATTAGTGCACCTCAGAACGGACCTGACGGACATTCAGAAAATACACTATTTGCAATCTTCATTAAGGTACGAGGCGTTAAATGTAATAAAATCTCTTCCAATCACCAATGAAAATTATGCGGTAGCTATTGATGTATTAAGAGCAAGGTACGACAGCAAATTAATTGTCTCAGCCTATCACATAGGGAGTGTCTTGGTCGTGAAATCCATTCAACAAGAGTCCATGGTTAGAATTTCCAAGTTCATTGACGAGATCACCGCGAATATAAATGCTTTAAATTTATTGAATTTAACGCTAAATACATTTGAAATCATTTTCGTTTAATACTTAACGCAAAAACTCGATAACCAGACGTGTCGGCTCTGGAAAGAAAGCCTTACAGACGAGGGATTTCCTAATTTCGATAATTTTATTAAATTTCTAAATAAAAGAAAGTAGTTATAGCAAAACGTTAACGGCGCGACCAGCTCAGTACGCGGAATACACGTTAGCGATAAGACTCCTTATCGCAAAGCTATTAAACCGTTTGACCAAACGAGGTCGACATTCCATTCTCATATCAGTAATAACATCTGACAACTGTGTCGTGGTAAACACGCCTTTCTGAGTGTCCAAAATTCGTGGCTATATCTCCCATGGAACGAAAAAAAAATGTAATTAAAAACAAACTCTACTTAAATTGCATACTTCCAGGCTATGATCTCGCACACTGTCCTTCCAAATTTGCTTGCAGGAGATGCGCTAAACGCCAGCACACAATGATCCACACAGCAGGCAATAACGCTTCGTGCAGCAACAATCAGTGTTCACTAAAACTGCAAACAAACAAATCTATATTATTATCCACCGCGGTCTGCATGATAACTGACCATGCATGTAGGAAGCAGCCAGTTAGGATTTTATTGGACTCAGGATCGCAAGCTAATTTCTGCACCATGAGTTTCGCACGTCGCATGGGTCTAAAACTAATTAAATCTCAATTATCCATCGCCGGTATAAATAATTCATTATCTCAAGCTGACTTCAGTACTAGGGTAAGTTTGCATTCACGTTATAAGAATTTTAGTTTAAACATACATTGCGCTGTGCTTCCCAGTATCACGAATAATCTCCGGGCGGAATCATTTGATATCTCACCCTTAAATTTACCCAAAGGCATATTTCTAGCCGACCCACAACTGGACTCCTCTTCGCAAATCGACCTATTGCTTGGTGCTCAGTATTACTTACAATTAATTGAACCGGTCAAATTCATCCGTAGCCCACATTTTCCCATATTACAGGAGACAAAATTGGGATTCATTCTCGCGGGTAACTTGCCATTTAATGTCGACATGACAAACCCTGTCTCATCATTCATAGCATGTGAAGATAATAACGCCATTTCCTAGCAACTAAAGGACTTTTGGAAGTTAGAGGACGTTGCTATTCGTGCTCCCTCCGTTGAGGACACGGAATGCGAAAGTCATTTTGTATCTAATACTTTCCGTAATAATGATGGCAGATTTGTGGTATCCCTACCTCGCAGGTCATACAATTCTCATTTGGGCGATTCTCTTCACGGAGCTTTCCGCAGGTTTCAAGCACTGGAACTCAAGTTCAAGCAGAAACGTAAACGTAACCGTAAACGTAACCGGTTTACACGGTCACACACAATGGTGGCATGGCCCATCCTGGTTGTCCCATGAGCCATCATCATGGCCCTATCTGTGCCTTCGATGCTCATTCACCCTGCACTCATCCCGATCTTGAGCAGGAACAACGAAAGCAGGTCCAAACCTCATTGATTGTCGCTTCAGCTACGTCTAGTTATTTTGAAAACTACTCATCGCTCTCAAGGCTCCTTCGTGTATTTTCGTATTGCCGTCGATTCATTCGAAACTTTAGGCTCCCCATAGCTGATAGGGACACTTCCTTTTTAACTGCCCAGGAGTTGCATGATACACTTTTTGTTTTTATTCGCCACTCCCAGCGATCGCATTTTAGCATCAAAATTAAAGAACTTGAGGAACAACGCTGCATTCCCAATAATAACAAAATTCTTTCACTCACCCCCTTTCTGGATAATGCGGGGATATTACGCGTTGACGGACGTCTTCAGCACTCTCAGCTTACCTATGACAGCAAACATCAGATCATACTCCACCCCCATTCTCACCTCAGTAAATTAATCTTAGAGGGCGAGCATCTTCGTCTACTACATGCTGGGGTACAATTGACTCAGCACTCTCTACGACAAAAGTATTGGATGATTAATGATAAATCATATATAAGATCAGTAATACACAAATGTATCACTTGTTTTCGTTTCCGTGCTAGGGGCGCAAGCCAATTATTAGGACAATTACCCCCTTCCCGGGTTACTCCTGTTAAGCCGTTTTCTCAATCTGCAGTCGACTACGCCGGTCCCGTACTTATACGTCATGGCGGGCAGCGTTCAAATTCGACGTCAAAGGCTTGTGTTGCTGTATTTATATGCATGGTCACTAAAGCAATTCACTTGGAACTAGTCTCCGACCTTACCACAGACGCCTTCATAGCAGCGTTAAAACGGTTTATAGCGCGTAGAGGTATCCCTGATCAGATATTTTCCGACAATGGTACAAATTTTCGTCGTGCTAGTAGCTCACTTCACGAATTGTACAACTTTTTTCAGTCTAATGGTTTTGAACAGACCACCCAGGATTTTTCCACTGCCCAAGGCATCAAATAGTCCTTCATTCCCCCTTCAGCACCTCATTTCGGTGGCCTGTGGAAAAGCGGAGTCAAGAGCGTCAAATTCCATTTGCGGCGCATTGTTGGTGGAACCATTCTTACGTTTGAGGAATACTACACTATCCTAACTCAAATAGAATCCTGACTCAACTCACGCCCTTTGTTCGCCATCTCCAGTGACTCTAGGGACCCCGAACCTTTAACTCCAGCTCACTTCCTGGTTGGTTCTCCGCTCACTGCACTCCCGGAACCTGACTATTTACAAGTCAATACTAGCCGTTTGGCAGATGGCAGCTGCTCCAAAGATTCACCCAATCTATATGGAACAGGTGGTCGAAAGATTACTTGCATCAGTTACAACAGCGCAACAAATGGCGCATCCCGTCAAAAATTTTACTCCCGGACAACTCGTCCTTATTCTAGATGACAGTTCCCCCCCCACTGCAGTGGAAATGCGGGGTAGTTACGAACGTCTATTCGGGTCAGGATTCAATAGTGCGCGTCGCAGATGTTCGTACCGCTAATGGTATCCTACGTCGACCCATTCATAAATTATGTCCACTTCCGTTGGCATTAGACTAAACGCATGAGCGTTCATGCGACACGTATCAGTAATGTGAAATTTATCGCATTATCGTGCGTCACGCCTGGGACATTCTCCGGGCGATCACATGATTGTTATGTCTATTGTACTATTGTGTATCACTATCATGTTTTTGGGTATTTTTTAATTTTTTGGGGATTATGATTCTAATATTATTGTATCAATTATTATGTCTTTTACTATTGTATTTATTCCATGATTATGTATTTTTTGAATTTTTGGGGATTGTTATTCCAATATCATGCATGTAAATTATTCTGTCGTTGTCATTGTATTATTACCTGTTACATATTATTGAATTTATTGTGATCATTATCCTATTATTATGTACTGCCAACTATTATGTCTGCCTGATTGTTGTATTATCATGTATCATTACCATGTTATTATGTGTTATGGAATTTTATTATCATTGTTCTATTACTATGTAACATAAATCATTATGTATTATGTATCCTTACATGAATTTGGTATGTTAATCATATTGTTATCTACTATTAATTTTCTGGGTGTCATTGCTCTACTGTTATACATGTAAATTGTTATGTCGTTGTTAGTGTGTTAGCAGTTGTTGTTTATTATTGAATTTGTAATCATGTAATGTCAATTACCATGTACTATTCATACAATTCCTTAAGTTGCAAAATCGTCCCGATTTTGTGCGGGCAGTATGGTTAAACTTTGTACCTATGTAACCCTTGTACTGTAAAAGGCCGAATTGCAGGTGCGTGTAGTGACATCATTTTTCTCTCTGCTATCTGTTGCTTGCTTGAGACAGGCTGACAGCAGCCAAATTTAAGTTAGTTCTTTGCAAGACTCCGTACAGGCAACACGCTTTGTTCGCTAACCGCGGCTACATAAAGATTAAATATTTCATAATTTTAGCATGTCCTTCATGCGATAATTCACTTGGGCGATCTCGGCCTCTACCAATTGTTATGGTTTTTCAATATTTAAGTCTATATTAACTCTCGGCAATTATGCCGCGCTAAACCTGCACGCGCCAGCAATCATTTCTAGTTAATTTTTCAATAAACTATTATTTCAAGAATATATACAGTCCACTTCATCATTTTATTTGACACCAGCACCTCAATAAGCGTTCTGACACCAACTTAAGATCCTTCGAGAGCGTCTAAGACGCAACGTTTTGGTCCTCCGGGCCGGATTTTGGTCCACTACGATTTCAAAAATATTTCATTTAATGGGCCCAAATGACGTTTGGTTTAAGCCCCAACATTTTCAACCTTCAAATTGCTGGCCGTTGCGTGCCTTCATTGTTATAAAAAGTACTTCATACTCAACACTGCAAGATTCTGCAGAGCAACAACCCTGAGACAACAAGACTCGGCAAGACAGCATCATTTGTTCTACAGCAACGAAATTCCAGAACTTTAGAATTACGGAGAGCTACAACTTAAAGCGTCACCCGACCAGCAGAAACAGGCTGTGCGCCAACTTCTAAGGATTGCCGAACAGGATCGAACAACGGGATCGAAGCCAGCTTGAGCACGCCGGGATTCAACATCCACGTGACTATAAACTTTCATTTTTTATAATTTTTCATGTATAATTGATGGGTACAGCAAACTAAGTAATATTTTTGCACAGATTTAATAGCATTTAATAATCTCTACACGAAAAAGATATTATTGTCAAGTGGCCATAAACTTGTATTATTATCTAGATTTTCATATGTACATACGTACATAAATTTTCATTTACGTAGCTGTACTAAAATGCATTAAGAAATTTAAGTGATGTGATAAGGCTATAGGTATATTGACATTTTGAATAATTCATATTTTTAATAACTTTCATAACTACTTAAAAAAAAAAATAGATAATAAGTACCGGTAGCTACTATAGTAAGTCATATATTAAGGTGTACACCGATCACTGGCTCCCGCATCATATCAGATTTCAGCAAATTATTCAAAATTACAATAATTGTTCACCTGCTCTACATTTAACTATCGTTTTCAACTTATATTTTACATTACGGTCATGGCTGATGTGAAGGCGTTAATTAAGAAACGGGGCACAATTACAGCGTCTATATCCCGTGTGAATACTTTCGCTGACAATTTTGACCAGGACATAAGCGATCATCATGCATTGAAAATTAAACTCCGTCATTTAATGGAATTGTCCGCGAAGTATGACGAAATTTAGACTCAGATTGAGGCTGACGATTCCGATTTCGCATCAGTCAGGGACAGAGTTCAAACAGAGGATGATCTCTGTAATATTGAGTGCAAGTTACACCATTTATTAGAGCAAGTAGAGGAGGTGAATAAGAAACCGTTGGTTCAAGCTGAAGTTTCGCCAATTGAAACCCTACCTATACAGTTACAGACAACTAAACTGCCCTGCTTCTCAGGCAGCATTATTGATTGGCAACATTATTATAACATGATTGTGGAATTAGTGCACCTCAGAACGGACCTGACGGACATTCAGAAAATACACTATTTGCAATCTTCATTAAGGTACGAGGCGTTAAATGTAATAAAATCTCTTCCAATCACCAATGAAAATTATGCGGTAGCTATTGATGTATTAAGAGCAAGGTACGACAGCAAATTAATTGTCTCAGCCTATCACATAGGGAGTGTCTTGGTCGTGAAATCCATTCAACAAGAGTCCATGGTTAGAATTTCCAAGTTCATTGACGAGATCACCGCGAATATAAATGCTTTAAATTTATTGAATTTAACGCTAAATACATTTGAAATCATTTTCGTTTAATACTTAACGCAAAAACTCGATAACCAGACGTGTCGGCTCTGGAAAGAAAGCCTTACAGACGAGGGATTTCCTAATTTCGATAATTTTATTAAATTTCTAAATAAAAGAAAGTAGTTATAGCAAAACGTTAACGGCGCGACCAGCTCAGTACGCGGAATACACGTTAGCGATAAGACTCCTTATCGCAAAGCTATTAAACCGTTTGACCAAACGAGGTCGACATTCCATTCTCATATCAGTAATAACATCTGACAACTGTGTCGTGGTAAACACGCCTTTCTGAGTGTCCAAAATTCGTGGCTATATCTCCCATGGAACGAAAAAAAAATGTAATTAAAAACAAACTCTACTTAAATTGCATACTTCCAGGCTATGATCTCGCACACTGTCCTTCCAAATTTGCTTGCAGGAGATGCGCTAAACGCCAGCACACAATGATCCACACAGCAGGCAATAACGCTTCGTGCAGCAACAATCAGTGTTCACTAAAACTGCAAACAAACAAATCTATATTATTATCCACCGCGGTCTGCATGATAACTGACCATGCATGTAGGAAGCAGCCAGTTAGGATTTTATTGGACTCAGGATCGCAAGCTAATTTCTGCACCATGAGTTTCGCACGTCGCATGGGTCTAAAACTAATTAAATCTCAATTATCCATCGCCGGTATAAATAATTCATTATCTCAAGCTGACTTCAGTACTAGGGTAAGTTTGCATTCACGTTATAAGAATTTTAGTTTAAACATACATTGCGCTGTGCTTCCCAGTATCACGAATAATCTCCGGGCGGAATCATTTGATATCTCACCCTTAAATTTACCCAAAGGCATATTTCTAGCCGACCCACAACTGGACTCCTCTTCGCAAATCGACCTATTGCTTGGTGCTCAGTATTACTTACAATTAATTGAACCGGTCAAATTCATCCGTAGCCCACATTTTCCCATATTACAGGAGACAAAATTGGGATTCATTCTCGCGGGTAACTTGCCATTTAATGTCGACATGACAAACCCTGTCTCATCATTCATAGCATGTGAAGATAATAACGCCATTTCCTAGCAACTAAAGGACTTTTGGAAGTTAGAGGACGTTGCTATTCGTGCTCCCTCCGTTGAGGACACGGAATGCGAAAGTCATTTTGTATCTAATACTTTCCGTAATAATGATGGCAGATTTGTGGTATCCCTACCTCGCAGGTCATACAATTCTCATTTGGGCGATTCTCTTCACGGAGCTTTCCGCAGGTTTCAAGCACTGGAACTCAAGTTCAAGCAGAAACGTAAACGTAACCGTAAACGTAACCGGTTTACACGGTCACACACAATGGTGGCATGGCCCATCCTGGTTGTCCCATGAGCCATCATCATGGCCCTATCTGTGCCTTCGATGCTCATTCACCCTGCACTCATCCCGATCTTGAGCAGGAACAACGAAAGCAGGTCCAAACCTCATTGATTGTCGCTTCAGCTACGTCTAGTTATTTTGAAAACTACTCATCGCTCTCAAGGCTCCTTCGTGTATTTTCGTATTGCCGTCGATTCATTCGAAACTTTAGGCTCCCCATAGCTGATAGGGACACTTCCTTTTTAACTGCCCAGGAGTTGCATGATACACTTTTTGTTTTTATTCGCCACTCCCAGCGATCGCATTTTAGCATCAAAATTAAAGAACTTGAGGAACAACGCTGCATTCCCAATAATAACAAAATTCTTTCACTCACCCCCTTTCTGGATAATGCGGGGATATTACGCGTTGACGGACGTCTTCAGCACTCTCAGCTTACCTATGACAGCAAACATCAGATCATACTCCACCCCCATTCTCACCTCAGTAAATTAATCTTAGAGGGCGAGCATCTTCGTCTACTACATGCTGGGGTACAATTGACTCAGCACTCTCTACGACAAAAGTATTGGATGATTAATGATAAATCATATATAAGATCAGTAATACACAAATGTATCACTTGTTTTCGTTTCCGTGCTAGGGGCGCAAGCCAATTATTAGGACAATTACCCCCTTCCCGGGTTACTCCTGTTAAGCCGTTTTCTCAATCTGCAGTCGACTACGCCGGTCCCGTACTTATACGTCATGGCGGGCAGCGTTCAAATTCGACGTCAAAGGCTTGTGTTGCTGTATTTATATGCATGGTCACTAAAGCAATTCACTTGGAACTAGTCTCCGACCTTACCACAGACGCCTTCATAGCAGCGTTAAAACGGTTTATAGCGCGTAGAGGTATCCCTGATCAGATATTTCCCGACAATGGTACAAATTTTCGTCGTGCTAGTAGCTCACTTCACGAATTGTACAACTTTTTTCAGTCTAATGGTTTTAAACAGACCACCCAGGATTTTTCCACTGCCCAAGGCATCAAATAGTCCTTCATTCCCCCTTCAGCACCTCATTTCGGTGGCCTGTGGAAAAGCGGAGTCAAGAGCGTCAAATTCCATTTGCGGCGCATTGTTGGTGGAACCATTCTTACGTTTGAGGAATACTACACTATCCTAACTCAAATAGAATCCTGACTCAACTCACGCCCTTTGTTCGCCATCTCCAGTGACTCTAGGGACCCCGAACCTTTAACTCCAGCTCACTTCCTGGTTGGTTCTCCGCTCACTGCACTCCCGGAACCTGACTATTTACAAGTCAATACTAGCCGTTTGGCAGATGGCAGCTGCTCCAAAGATTCACCCAATCTATATGGAACAGGTGGTCGAAAGATTACTTGCATCAGTTACAACAGCGCAACAAATGGCGCATCCCGTCAAAAATTTTACTCCCGGACAACTCGTCCTTATTCTAGATGACAGTTCCCCCCCACTGCAGTGGAAATGCGGGGTAGTTACGAACGTCTATTCGGGTCAGGATTCAATAGTGCGCGTCGCAGATGTTCGCACCGCTAATGGTATCCTACGTCGACCCATTCATAAATTATGTCCACTTCCGTTGGCATTAGACTAGACGCATGAGCGTTCATGCGACACGTATCAGTAATGTGAAATTTATCGCATTATCGTGCGTCACGCCTGGGACATTCTCCGGGCGATCACATGATTGTTATGTCTATTGTACTATTGTGTATCACTATCATGTTTTTGGGTATTTTTTAATTTTTTGGGGATTATGATTCTAATATTATTGTATCAATTATTATGTCTTTCACTACTGTATTTATTCCATGATTATGTATTTTTTGAATTTTTGGGGATTGTTATTCCAATATCATGCATGTAAATTATTCTGTCGTTGTCATTGTATTATTACCTGTTACATATTATTGAATTTATTGTGATCATTATCCTATTATTATGTACTGCCAACTATTATGTCTGCCTGATTGTTGTATTATCATGTATCATTACCATGTTATTATGTGTTATGGAATTTTATTATCATTGTTCTATTACTATGTAACATAAATCATTATGTATTATGTACCCTTACATGAATTTGGTATGTTAATCATATTGTTATCTACTATTAATTTTCTGGGTGTCATTGCTCTACTGTTATACATGTAAATTGTTATGTCGTTGTTAGTGTGTTAGCAGTTGTTGTTTATTATTGAATTTGTAATCATGTAATGTCAATTACCATGTACTATTCATACAATTCCTTAAGTTGCAAAATCGTCCCGATTTTGTGCGGGCAGTATGGTTAAACTTTGTACCTATGTAACCCTTGTACTGTAAAAGGCCGAATTGCAGGTGCGTGTAGTGACATCATTTTTCTCTCTGCTATCTGTTGCTTGCTTGAGACAGGCTGACAGCAGCCAAATTTAAGTTAGTTCTTTGCAAGACTCCGTACAGGCAACACGCTTTGTTCGCTAACCGCGGCTACATAAAGATTAAATATTTCATAATTTTAGCATGTCCTTCATGCGATAATTCACTTGGGCGATCTCGGCCTCTACCAATTGTTATGGTTTTTCAATATTTAAGTCTATATTAACTCTCGGCAATTATGCCGCGCTAAACCTGCACGCGCCAGCAATCATTTCTAGTTAATTTTTCAATAAACTATTATTTCAAGAATATATACAGTCCACTTCATCATTTTATTTGACACCAGCACCTCAATAAGCGTTCTGACACCAACTTAAGATCCTTCGAGAGCGTCTAAGACGCAACGTTTTGGTCCTCCGGGCCGGATTTTGGTCCACTACGATTTCAAAAATATTTCATTTAATGGGCCCAAATGACGTTTGGTTTAAGCCCCAACATTTTCAACCTTCAAATTGCTGGCCGTTGCGTGCCTTCATTGTTATAAAAAGTACTTCATACTCAACACTGCAAGATTCTGCAGAGCAACAACCCTGAGACAACAAGACTCGGCAAGACAGCATCATTTGTTCTACAGCAACGAAATTCCAGAACTTTAGAATTACGGAGAGCTACAACTTAAAGCGTCACCCGACCAGCAGAAACAGGCTGTGCGCCAACTTCTAAGGATTGCCGAACAGGATCGAACAACGGGATCGAAGCCAGCTTGAGCACGCCGGGATTCAACATCCACGTGACTATAAACTTTCATTTTTTATAATTTTTCATGTATAATTGATGGGTACAGCAAACTAAGTAATATTTTTGCACAGATTTAATAGCATTTAATAATCTCTACACGAAAAAGATATTATTGTCAAGTGGCCATAAACTTGTATTATTATCTAGATTTTCATATGTACATACGTACATAAATTTTCATTTACGTAGCTGTACTAAAATGCATTAAGAAATTTAAGTGATGTGATAAGGCTATAGGTATATTGACATTTTGAATAATTCATATTTTTAATAACTTTCATAACTACTTAAAAAAAAAAATAGATAATAAGTACCGGTAGCTACTATAGTAAGTCATATATTAAGGTGTACACCGATCACTGGCTCCCGCATCATATCAGATTTCAGCAAATTATTCAAAATTACAATAATTGTTCACCTGCTCTACATTTAACTATCGTTTTCAACTTATATTTTACATTACGGTCATGGCTGATGTGAAGGCGTTAATTAAGAAACGGGGCACAATTACAGCGTCTATATCCCGTGTGAATACTTTCGCTGACAATTTTGACCAGGACATAAGCGATCATCATGCATTGAAAATTAAACTCCGTCATTTAATGGAATTGTCCGCGAAGTATGACGAAATTTAGACTCAGATTGAGGCTGACGATTCCGATTTCGCATCAGTCAGGGACAGAGTTCAAACAGAGGATGATCTCTGTAATATTGAGTGCAAGTTACACCATTTATTAGAGCAAGTAGAGGAGGTGAATAAGAAACCGTTGGTTCAAGCTGAAGTTTCGCCAATTGAAACCCTACCTATACAGTTACAGACAACTAAACTGCCCTGCTTCTCAGGCAGCATTATTGATTGGCAACATTATTATAACATGATTGTGGAATTAGTGCACCTCAGAACGGACCTGACGGACATTCAGAAAATACACTATTTGCAATCTTCATTAAGGTACGAGGCGTTAAATGTAATAAAATCTCTTCCAATCACCAATGAAAATTATGCGGTAGCTATTGATGTATTAAGAGCAAGGTACGACAGCAAATTAATTGTCTCAGCCTATCACATAGGGAGTGTCTTGGTCGTGAAATCCATTCAACAAGAGTCCATGGTTAGAATTTCCAAGTTCATTGACGAGATCACCGCGAATATAAATGCTTTAAATTTATTGAATTTAACGCTAAATACATTTGAAATCATTTTCGTTTAATACTTAACGCAAAAACTCGATAACCAGACGTGTCGGCTCTGGAAAGAAAGCCTTACAGACGAGGGATTTCCTAATTTCGATAATTTTATTAAATTTCTAAATAAAAGAAAGTAGTTATAGCAAAACGTTAACGGCGCGACCAGCTCAGTACGCGGAATACACGTTAGCGATAAGACTCCTTATCGCAAAGCTATTAAACCGTTTGACCAAACGAGGTCGACATTCCATTCTCATATCAGTAATAACATCTGACAACTGTGTCGTGGTAAACACGCCTTTCTGAGTGTCCAAAATTCGTGGCTATATCTCCCATGGAACGAAAAAAAAATGTAATTAAAAACAAACTCTACTTAAATTGCATACTTCCAGGCTATGATCTCGCACACTGTCCTTCCAAATTTGCTTGCAGGAGATGCGCTAAACGCCAGCACACAATGATCCACACAGCAGGCAATAACGCTTCGTGCAGCAACAATCAGTGTTCACTAAAACTGCAAACAAACAAATCTATATTATTATCCACCGCGGTCTGCATGATAACTGACCATGCATGTAGGAAGCAGCCAGTTAGGATTTTATTGGACTCAGGATCGCAAGCTAATTTCTGCACCATGAGTTTCGCACGTCGCATGGGTCTAAAACTAATTAAATCTCAATTATCCATCGCCGGTATAAATAATTCATTATCTCAAGCTGACTTCAGTACTAGGGTAAGTTTGCATTCACGTTATAAGAATTTTAGTTTAAACATACATTGCGCTGTGCTTCCCAGTATCACGAATAATCTCCGGGCGGAATCATTTGATATCTCACCCTTAAATTTACCCAAAGGCATATTTCTAGCCGACCCACAACTGGACTCCTCTTCGCAAATCGACCTATTGCTTGGTGCTCAGTATTACTTACAATTAATTGAACCGGTCAAATTCATCCGTAGCCCACATTTTCCCATATTACAGGAGACAAAATTGGGATTCATTCTCGCGGGTAACTTGCCATTTAATGTCGACATGACAAACCCTGTCTCATCATTCATAGCATGTGAAGATAATAACGCCATTTCCTAGCAACTAAAGGACTTTTGGAAGTTAGAGGACGTTGCTATTCGTGCTCCCTCCGTTGAGGACACGGAATGCGAAAGTCATTTTGTATCTAATACTTTCCGTAATAATGATGGCAGATTTGTGGTATCCCTACCTCGCAGGTCATACAATTCTCATTTGGGCGATTCTCTTCACGGAGCTTTCCGCAGGTTTCAAGCACTGGAACTCAAGTTCAAGCAGAAACGTAAACGTAACCGTAAACGTAACCGGTTTACACGGTCACACACAATGGTGGCATGGCCCATCCTGGTTGTCCCATGAGCCATCATCATGGCCCTATCTGTGCCTTCGATGCTCATTCACCCTGCACTCATCCCGATCTTGAGCAGGAACAACGAAAGCAGGTCCAAACCTCATTGATTGTCGCTTCAGCTACGTCTAGTTATTTTGAAAACTACTCATCGCTCTCAAGGCTCCTTCGTGTATTTTCGTATTGCCGTCGATTCATTCGAAACTTTAGGCTCCCCATAGCTGATAGGGACACTTCCTTTTTAACTGCCCAGGAGTTGCATGATACACTTTTTGTTTTTATTCGCCACTCCCAGCGATCGCATTTTAGCATCAAAATTAAAGAACTTGAGGAACAACGCTGCATTCCCAATAATAACAAAATTCTTTCACTCACCCCCTTTCTGGATAATGCGGGGATATTACGCGTTGACGGACGTCTTCAGCACTCTCAGCTTACCTATGACAGCAAACATCAGATCATACTCCACCCCCATTCTCACCTCAGTAAATTAATCTTAGAGGGCGAGCATCTTCGTCTACTACATGCTGGGGTACAATTGACTCAGCACTCTCTACGACAAAAGTATTGGATGATTAATGATAAATCATATATAAGATCAGTAATACACAAATGTATCACTTGTTTTCGTTTCCGTGCTAGGGGCGCAAGCCAATTATTAGGACAATTACCCCCTTCCCGGGTTACTCCTGTTAAGCCGTTTTCTCAATCTGCAGTCGACTACGCCGGTCCCGTACTTATACGTCATGGCGGGCAGCGTTCAAATTCGACGTCAAAGGCTTGTGTTGCTGTATTTATATGCATGGTCACTAAAGCAATTCACTTGGAACTAGTCTCCGACCTTACCACAGACGCCTTCATAGCAGCGTTAAAACGGTTTATAGCGCGTAGAGGTATCCCTGATCAGATATTTCCCGACAATGGTACAAATTTTCGTCGTGCTAGTAGCTCACTTCACGAATTGTACAACTTTTTTCAGTCTAATGGTTTTAAACAGACCACCCAGGATTTTTCCACTGCCCAAGGCATCAAATAGTCCTTCATTCCCCCTTCAGCACCTCATTTCGGTGGCCTGTGGAAAAGCGGAGTCAAGAGCGTCAAATTCCATTTGCGGCGCATTGTTGGTGGAACCATTCTTACGTTTGAGGAATACTACACTATCCTAACTCAAATAGAATCCTGACTCAACTCACGCCCTTTGTTCGCCATCTCCAGTGACTCTAGGGACCCCGAACCTTTAACTCCAGCTCACTTCCTGGTTGGTTCTCCGCTCACTGCACTCCCGGAACCTGACTATTTACAAGTCAATACTAGCCGTTTGGCAGATGGCAGCTGCTCCAAAGATTCACCCAATCTATATGGAACAGGTGGTCGAAAGATTACTTGCATCAGTTACAACAGCGCAACAAATGGCGCATCCCGTCAAAAATTTTACTCCCGGACAACTCGTCCTTATTCTAGATGACAGTTCCCCCCCACTGCAGTGGAAATGCGGGGTAGTTACGAACGTCTATTCGGGTCAGGATTCAATAGTGCGCGTCGCAGATGTTCGCACCGCTAATGGTATCCTACGTCGACCCATTCATAAATTATGTCCACTTCCGTTGGCATTAGACTAGACGCATGAGCGTTCATGCGACACGTATCAGTAATGTGAAATTTATCGCATTATCGTGCGTCACGCCTGGGACATTCTCCGGGCGATCACATGATTGTTATGTCTATTGTACTATTGTGTATCACTATCATGTTTTTGGGTATTTTTTAATTTTTTGGGGATTATGATTCTAATATTATTGTATCAATTATTATGTCTTTCGCTACTGTATTTATTCCATGATTATGTATTTTTTGAATTTTTGGGGATTGTTATTCCAATATCATGCATGTAAATTATTCTGTCGTTGTCATTGTATTATTACCTGTTACATATTATTGAATTTATTGTGATCATTATCCTATTATTATGTACTGCCAACTATTATGTCTGCCTGATTGTTGTATTATCATGTATCATTACCATGTTATTATGTGTTATGGAATTTTATTATCATTGTTCTATTACTATGTAACATAAATCATTATGTATTATGTACCCTTACATGAATTTGGTATGTTAATCATATTGTTATCTACTATTAATTTTCTGGGTGTCATTGCTCTACTGTTATACATGTAAATTGTTATGTCGTTGTTAGTGTGTTAGCAGTTGTTGTTTATTATTGAATTTGTAATCATGTAATGTCAATTACCATGTACTATTCATACAATTCCTTAAGTTGCAAAATCGTCCCGATTTTGTGCGGGCAGTATGGTTAAACTTTGTACCTATGTAACCCTTGTACTGTAAAAGGCCGAATTGCAGGTGCGTGTAGTGACATCATTTTTCTCTCTGCTATCTGTTGCTTGCTTGAGACAGGCTGACAGCAGCCAAATTTAAGTTAGTTCTTTGCAAGACTCCGTACAGGCAACACGCTTTGTTCGCTAACCGCGGCTACATAAAGATTAAATATTTCATAATTTTAGCATGTCCTTCATGCGATAATTCACTTGGGCGATCTCGGCCTCTACCAATTGTTATGGTTTTTCAATATTTAAGTCTATATTAACTCTCGGCAATTATGCCGCGCTAAACCTGCACGCGCCAGCAATCATTTCTAGTTAATTTTTCAATAAACTATTATTTCAAGAATATATACAGTCCACTTCATCATTTTATTTGACACCAGCACCTCAATAAGCGTTCTGACACCAACTTAAGATCCTTCGAGAGCGTCTAAGACGCAACGTTTTGGTCCTCCGGCGCGGATTTTGGTCCACTACGATTTCAAAAATATTTCATTTAATGGCCCAAATGACGTTTGGTTTAAGCCCCAACATTTTCAACCTTCAAATTGCTGGCCGTTGCGTGCCTTCATTGTTATAAAAAGTACTTCATACTCAACACTGCAAGATTCTGCAGAGCAACAACCCTGAGACAACAAGACTCGGCAAGACAGCATCATTTGTTCTACAGCAACGAAATTCCAGAACTTTAGAATTACGAGAGAGCTACAACTTAAAGCGTCACCCGACCAGCAGAAACAGGCTGTGCGCCAACTTCTAAGGATTGCCGAACAGGATCGAACAACGGGATCGAAGCCAGCTTGAGCACGCCGGGATTCAACATCCACGTGACTATAAACTTTCATTTTTTATAATTTTTCATGTATAATTGGATGGGTACAGCAAACTAAGTAATATTTTTGCACAGATTTAATAGCATTTAATAATCTCTACACGAAAAAGATATTATTGTCAAGTGGCCATAAACATGTATTATTATCTAGATTTTCATATGTACATACGTACATAAATTTTCATTTACGTAGCTGTACTAAAATGCATTAAGAAATTTAAGTGATGTGATAAGGCTATAGGTGACATTTTGAATAATTCATATTTTTAATAACTTTCATAACTACTTAAAAAAAAAAATAGAAAATAAGTACCGGTAGCTACTATAGTAAGTCATATATTAAGGTGTACACCGATCACTGGCTCCCGCATCATATCAGATTTCAGCAAATTATTCAAAATTACAATAATTGTTCACCTGCTCTACATTTAACTATCGTTTTCAACTTATATTTTACATTACGGTCATGGCTGATGTGAAGGCGTTAATTAAGAAACGGGGCACAATTACAGCGTCTATATCCCGTGTGAATACTTTCGCTGACAATTTTGACCAGGACATAAGCGATCATCATGCATTGAAAATTAAACTCCGTCATTTAATGGAATTGTCCGCGAAGTATGACGAAATTTAGACTCAGATTGAGGCTGACGATTCCGATTTCGCATCAGTCAGGGACAGAGTTCAAACAGAGGATGATCTCTGTAATATTGAGTGCAAGTTACACCATTTATTAGAGCAAGTAGAGGAGGTGAACAAGAAACCGTTGGTTCAAGCTGAAGTTTCGCCAATTGAAACCCTACCTATACAGTTACAGACAACTAAACTGCCCTGCTTCTCAGGCAGCATTATTGATTGGCAACATTATTAGAACATGATTGTGGAATTAGTGCACCTCAGAACGGACCTGACGGACATTCAGAAATTTCACTATTTGCACTCTTCATTAAGGTACGAGGCGTTAAATGTAATAAAATCTCTTCCAATCACCAATGAAAATTATGCGGTAGCTATTGATGTATTAAGAGCAAGGTACGACAGCAAATTAATTGTCTCAGCCTATCACATAGGGAGTGTCTTGGTCGTGAAATCCATTCAACAAGAGTCCATGGTTAGAATTTCCAAGTTCATTGACGAGATCACCGCGAATATAAATGCTTTAAATTTATTGAATTTAACGCTAAATACATTTGAAATCATTTTCGTTTAATACTTAACGCAAAAACTCGATAACCAGACGTGTCGGCTCTGGAAAGAAAGCCTTACAGACGAGGGATTTCCTAATTTCGATAATTTTATTAAATTTCTAAATAAAAGAAAGTAGTTATAGCAAAACGTTAACGGCGCGACCAGCTCAGTACGCGGAATACACGTTAGCGATACGACTCCTTATCGCAAAGCTATTAAACCGTTTGACCAAACGAGGTCGACATTCCATTCTCATATCAGTAATAACATCTGACAACTGTGTCGTGGTAAACACGCCTTTCTGAGTGTCCAAAATTCGTGGCTATATCTCCCATGGAACGAAAAAAAAATGTAATTAAAAATAAACTCTACTTAAATTGCATACGTCCAGGCTATGATCTCGCACACTGTCCTTCCAAATTTGCTTGCAGGACATGCGCTAAACGCCAGCACACAATGATCCACACAGCAGGCAATAACGCTTCGTGCAGAAACAATCAGTGTTCACTAAAACTGCAAACAAACAAATCTATATTATTATCCACCGCGGTCTGCATGATAACTGACCATGCATGTAGGAAGCAGCCAGTTAGGATTTTATTGGACTCAGGATCGCAAGCTAATTTCTGCACCATGAGTTTCGCACGTCGCATGGGTCTAAAACTAATTAAATCTCAATTATCCATCGCCGGTATAAATAATTCATTATCTCAAGCTGACTTCAGTACTAGGGTAAGTTTGCATTCACGTTATAAGAATTTTAGTTTAAACATACATTGCTCTGTGCTTCCCAGTATCACGAATAATCTCCGGGCGGAATCATTTGATATCTCACCCTTAAATTTACCCAAAGGCATATTTCTAGCCGACCCACAACTGAACTTCTCTTCGCAAATCGACCTATTGCTTGGTGCTCAGTATTACTTACAATTAATTGAACCGGTCAAATTCATCCGTAGCCCACATTTTCCCATATTACAGGAGACAAAATTGGGATTCATTCTCGCGGGTAACTTGCCATTTAATGTCGACATGACAAAACCTGTCTCATCATTCATAGCATGTGAAGATAATAATGCCATTTCCTAGCAACTAAAGGACTTTTAGAAGTTAGAGGACGTTGCTATTCGTGCTCCCTCCGTTGAGGACACGGAATGCGAAAGTCATTTTGTATCTAATACTTTCCGTAATAATGATGGCAGATTTGTGGTATCCCTACCTCGCAGGTCATACAATTCTCATTTGGGCGATTCTCTTCACGGAGCTTTCCGCAGGTTTCAAGCACTGGAACTCAAGTTCAAGCAGAAACGTAAACGTAACCGTAAACGTAACCGGTTTACACGGTCACACACAATGGTGGCATGGCCCATCCTGGTTGTCCCATGAGCCATCATCATGGCCCTATCTGTGCCTTCGATGCTCATTCACCCTGCACTCATCCCGATCTTGAGCAGGAACAACGAAAGCAGGTCCAAACCTCATTGATTGTCGCTTCAGCTACGTCTAGTTATTTTGAAAACTACTCATCGCTCTCAAGGCTCCTTCGTGTATTTTCGTATTGCCGTCGATTCATTCGAAACTTTAGGCTCCCCATAGCTGATAGGGACACTTCCTTTTTAACTGCCCAGGAGTTGCATGATACACTTTTTGTTTTTATTCGCCACTCCCAGCGATCGCATTTTAGCATCAAAATTAAAGAACTTGAGGAACAACGCTGCATTCCCAATAATAATAAAATTCTTTCACTCACCCCCTTTCTGGATAATGCGGGGATATTACGCGTTGACGGACGTCTTCAGCACTCTCAGCTTACCTATGACAGCAAACATCAGATCATACTCCACCCCCATTCTCACCTCAGTAAATTAATCTTAGAGGGCGAGCATCTTCGTCTACTACATGCTGGGGTACAATTGACTCAGCACTCTCTACGGCAAAAGTATTGGATGATTAATGATAAATCATATATAAGATCAGTAATACACAAATGTATCACTTGTTTTCGTTTCCGTGCTAGGGGCGCAAGCCAATTATTAGGACAATTACCCCCTTCCCGGGTTACTCCTGTTAAGCCGTTTTCTCAATCTGCAGTCGACTACGCCGGTCCCGTACTTATACGTCATGGCGGGCAGCGTTCAAATTCGACGTCAAAGGCTTGTGTTGCTGTATTTATATGCATGGTCACTAAAGCAATTCACTTGGAACTAGTCTCCGACCTTACCACAGACGCCTTCATAGCAGCGTTAAAACGGTTTATAGCGCGTAGAGGTATCCCTGATCAGATATTTCCCGACAATGGTACAAATTTTCGTCGTGCTAGTAGCTCACTTCACGAATTGTACAACTTTTTTCAGTCTAATGGTTTTGAACAGACCACCCAGGATTTTTCCACTGCCCAAGGCATCAAATAGTCCTTCATTCCCCCTTCAGCACCTCATTTCGGTGGCCTGTGGAAAAGCGGAGTCAAGAGCGTCAAATTCCATTTGCGGCGCATTGTTGGTGGAACCATTCTTACGTTTGAGGAATACTACACTATCCTAACTCAAATAGAATCCTGACTCAACTCACGCCCTTTGTTCGCCATCTCCAGTGACTCTAGGGACCCCGAACCTTTAACTCCAGCTCACTTCCTGGTTGGTTCTCCGCTCACTGCACTCCCGGAACCTGACTATTTACAAGTCAATACTAGCCGTTTGGCAGATGGCAGCTGCTCCAAAGATTCACCCAATCTATATGGAACAGGTGGTCGAAAGATTACTTGCATCAGTTACAACAGCGCAACAAATGGCGCATCCCGTCAAAAATTTTACTCCCGGACAACTCGTCCTTATTCTAGATGACAGTTCCCCCCCACTGCAGTGGAAATGCGGGGTAGTTACGAACGTCTATTCGGGTCAGGATTCAATAGTGCGCGTCGCAGATGTTCGCACCGCTAATGGTATCCTACGTCGACCCATTCATAAATTATGTCCACTTCCGTTGGCATTAGACTAAACGCATGAGCGTTCATGCGACACGTATCAGTAATGTGAAATTTATCGCATTATCGTGCGTCACGCCTGGGACATTCTCCGGGCGATCACATGATTGTTATGTCTATTGTACTATTGTGTATCACTATCATGTTTTTGGGTATTTTTTAATTTTTTGGGGATTATGATTCTAATATTATTGTATCAATTATTATGTCTTTCACTATTGTATTTATTCCATGATTATGTATTTTTTGAATTTTTGGGGATTGTTATTCCAATATCATGCATGTAAATTATTCTGTCGTTGTCATTGTATTATTACCTGCTACATATTATTGAATTTATTGTGATCATTATCCTATTATTATGTACTGCCAACTATTATGTCTGCCTGATTGTTGTATTATCATGTATCATTACCATGTTATTATGTGTTATGGAATTTTATTATCATTGTTCTATTACTATGTAACATAAATCATTATGTATTATGTACCCTTACATGAATTTGGTATGTTAATCATATTGTTATCTACTATTAATTTTCTGGGTGTCATTGCTCTACTGTTATACATGTAAATTGTTATGTCGTTGTTAGTGTGTTAGCAGTTGTTGTTTATTATTGAATTTGTAATCATGTAATGTCAATTACCATGTACTATTCATACAATTCCTTAAGTTGCAAAATCGTCCCGATTTTGTGCGGGCAGTATGGTTAAACTTTGTACCTATGTAACCCTTGTACTGTAAAAGGCCGAATTGCAGGTGCGTGTAGTGACATCATTTTTCTCTCTGCTATCTGTTGCTTGCTTGAGACAGGCTGACAGCAGCCAAATTTAAGTTAGTTCTTTGCAAGACTCCGTACAGGCAACACGCTTTGTTCGCTAACCGCGGCTACATAAAGATTAAATATTTCATAATTTTAGCATGTCCTTCATGCGATAATTCACTTGGGCGATCTCGGCCTCTACCAATTGTTATGGTTTTTCAATATTTAAGTCTATATTAACTCTCGGCAATTATGCCGCGCTAAACCTGCACGCGCCAGCAATCATTTCTAGTTAATTTTTCAATAAACTATTATTTCAAGAATATATACAGTCCACTTCATCATTTTATTTGACACCAGCACCTCAATAAGCGTTCTGACACCAACTTAAGATCCTTCGAGAGCGTCTAAGACGCAACGTTTTGGTCCTCCGGGCCGGATTTTGGTCCACTACGATTTCAAAAATATTTCATTTGATGGGCCCAAATGACGTTTGGTTATGCCCCAACATTTTCAACCTTCAAATTGCTGGCCGTTGCGTGCCTTCATTGTTATAAAAAGTACTGCATACTCAACACTGCAAGATTCTGCAGAGCAACAACCCTGAGACAACAAGACTCGGCAAGACAGCATCATTTGTTCTACAGCAACGAAATTCCAGAACTTTAGAATTACGGAGAGCTACAACTTAAAGCGTCACCCGACCAGCAGAAACAGGCTGTGCGCCAACTTCTAAGGATTGCCGAACAGGATCGAACAACGGGATCGAAGCCAGCTTGAGCACGCCGGGATTCAACATCCACGTGACTATAAACTTTCATTTTTTATAATTTTTCATGTATAATTGTAGGGTACAGCAAACTAAGTAATATTTTTGCACAGATTTAATAGCATTTAATAATCTCTACACGAAAAAGATATTATTGTCAAGTGGCCATAAACTTGTATTATTATCTAGATTTTCATATGTACATACGTACATAAATTTTCATTTACGTAGCTGTACTAAAATGCATTAAGAAATTTAAGTGATGTGATAAGGCTATAGGTATATTGACATTTTGAATAATTCATATTTTTAATAACTTTCATAACTACTTAAAAAAAAAAAATAGAAAATAAGTACCGGTAGCTACTATAGTAAGTCATATATTAAGGTGTACACCGATCACTGGCTCCCGCATCATATCAGATTTCAGCAAATTATTCAAAATTACAATAATTGTTCACCTGCTCTACATTTAACTATCGTTTTCAACTTATATTTTACATTACGGTCATGGCTGATGTGAAGGCGTTAATTAAGAAACGGGGCACAATTACAGCGTCTATATCCCGTGTGAATACTTTCGCTGACAATTTTGACCAGGACATAAGCGATCATCATGCATTGAAAATTAAACTCCGTCATTTAATGGAATTGTCCGCGAAGTATGACGAAATTTAGACTCAGATTGAGGCTGACGATTCCGATTTCGCATCAGTCAGGGACAGAGTTCAAACAGAGGATGATCTCTGTAATATTGAGTGCAAGTTACACCATTTATTAGAGCAAGTAGAGGAGGTGAACAAGAAACCGTTGGTTCAAGCTGAAGTTTCGCCAATTGAAACCCTACCTATACAGTTACAGACAACTAAACTGCCCTGCTTCTCAGGCAGCATTATTGATTGGCAACATTATTATAACATGATTGTGGAATTAGTGCACCTCAGAACGGACCTGACGGACATTCAGAAATTACACTATTTGCACTCTTTATTAAGGTACGAGGCGTTAAATGTAATAAAATCTCTTCCAATCACCAATGAAAATTATGCGGTAGCTATTGATGTATTAAGAGCAAGGTACGACAGCAAATTAATTGTCTCAGCCTATCACATAGGGAGTGTCTTGGTCGTGAAATCCATTCAACAAGAGTCCATGGTTAGAATTTTCAAGTTCATTGACGAGATCACCGCGAATATAAATGCTTTAAATTTATTGAATTTAACGCTAAATACATTTGAAATCATTTTCGTTTAATACTTAACGCAAAAACTCGATAACCAGACGTGTCGGCTCTGGAAAGAAAGCCTTACAGACGAGGGATTTCCTAATTTCGATAATTTTATTAAATTTCTAAATAAAAGAAAGTAGTTATAGCAAAACGTTAACGGCGCGACCAGCTCAGTACGCGGAATACACGTTAGCGATACGACTCCTTATCGCAAAGCTATTAAACCGTTTGACCAAACGAGGTCGACATTCCATTCTCATATCAGTAATAACATCTGACAACTGTGTCGTGGTAAACACGCCTTTCTGAGTGTCCAAAATTCGTGGCTATATCTCCCATGGAACGAAAAAAAAATGTAATTAAAAATAAACTCTACTTAAATTGCATACGTCCAGGCTATGATCTCGCACACTGTCCTTCCAAATTTGCTTGCAGGACATGCGCTAAACGCCAGCACACAATGATCCACACAGCAGGCAATAACGCTTCGTGCAGAAACAATCAGTGTTCACTAAAACTGCAAACAAACAAATCTATATTATTATCCACCGCGGTCTGCATGATAACTGACCATGCATGTAGGAAGCAGCCAGTTAGGATTTTATTGGACTCAGGATCGCAAGCTAATTTCTGCACCATGAGTTTCGCACGTCGCATGGGTCTAAAACTAATTAAATCTCAATTATCCATCGCCGGTATAAATAATTCATTATCTCAAGCTGACTTCAGTACTAGGGTAAGTTTGCATTCACGTTATAAGAATTTTAGTTTAAACATACATTGCTCTGTGCTTCCCAGTATCACGAATAATCTCCGGGCGGAATCATTTGATATCTCACCCTTAAATTTACCCAAAGGCATATTTCTAGCCGACCCACAACTGAACTTCTCTTCGCAAATCGACCTATTGCTTGGTGCTCAGTATTACTTACAATTAATTGAACCGGTCAAATTCATCCGTAGCCCACATTTTCCCATATTACAGGAGACAAAATTGGGATTCATTCTCGCGGGTAACTTGCCATTTAATGTCGACATGACAAAACCTGTCTCATCATTCATAGCATGTGAAGATAATAATGCCATTTCCTAGCAACTAAAGGACTTTTAGAAGTTAGAGGACGTTGCTATTCGTGCTCCCTCCGTTGAGGACACGGAATGCGAAAGTCATTTTGTATCTAATACTTTCCGTAATAATGATGGCAGATTTGTGGTATCCCTACCTCGCAGGTCATACAATTCTCATTTGGGCGATTCTCTTCACGGAGCTTTCCGCAGGTTTCAAGCACTGGAACTCAAGTTCAAGCAGAAACGTAAACGTAACCGTAAACGTAACCGGTTTACACGGTCACACACAATGGTGGCATGGCCCATCCTGGTTGTCCCATGAGCCATCATCATGGCCCTATCTGTGCCTTCGATGCTCATTCACCCTGCACTCATCCCGATCTTGAGCAGGAACAACGAAAGCAGGTCCAAACCTCATTGATTGTCGCTTCAGCTACGTCTAGTTATTTTGAAAACTACTCATCGCTCTCAAGGCTCCTTCGTGTATTTTCGTATTGCCGTCGATTCATTCGAAACTTTAGGCTCCCCATAGCTGATAGGGACACTTCCTTTTTAACTGCCCAGGAGTTGCATGATACACTTTTTGTTTTTATTCGCCACTCCCAGCGATCGCATTTTAGCATCAAAATTAAAGAACTTGAGGAACAACGCTGCATTCCCAATAATAATAAAATTCTTTCACTCACCCCCTTTCTGGATAATGCGGGGATATTACGCGTTGACGGACGTCTTCAGCACTCTCAGCTTACCTATGACAGCAAACATCAGATCATACTCCACCCCCATTCTCACCTCAGTAAATTAATCTTAGAGGGCGAGCATCTTCGTCTACTACATGCTGGGGTACAATTGACTCAGCACTCTCTACGGCAAAAGTATTGGATGATTAATGATAAATCATATATAAGATCAGTAATACACAAATGTATCACTTGTTTTCGTTTCCGTGCTAGGGGCGCAAGCCAATTATTAGGACAATTACCCCCTTCCCGGGTTACTCCTGTTAAGCCGTTTTCTCAATCTGCAGTCGACTACGCCGGTCCCGTACTTATACGTCATGGCGGGCAGCGTTCAAATTCGACGTCAAAGGCTTGTGTTGCTGTATTTATATGCATGGTCACTAAAGCAATTCACTTGGAACTAGTCTCCGACCTTACCACAGACGCCTTCATAGCAGCGTTAAAACGGTTTATAGCGCGTAGAGGTATCCCTGATCAGATATTTCCCGACAATGGTACAAATTTTCGTCGTGCTAGTAGCTCACTTCACGAATTGTACAACTTTTTTCAGTCTAATGGTTTTGAACAGACCACCCAGGATTTTTCCACTGCCCAAGGCATCAAATAGTCCTTCATTCCCCCTTCAGCACCTCATTTCGGTGGCCTGTGGAAAAGCGGAGTCAAGAGCGTCAAATTCCATTTGCGGCGCATTGTTGGTGGAACCATTCTTACGTTTGAGGAATACTACACTATCCTAACTCAAATAGAATCCTGACTCAACTCACGCCCTTTGTTCGCCATCTCCAGTGACTCTAGGGACCCCGAACCTTTAACTCCAGCTCACTTCCTGGTTGGTTCTCCGCTCACTGCACTCCCGGAACCTGACTATTTACAAGTCAATACTAGCCGTTTGGCAGATGGCAGCTGCTCCAAAGATTCACCCAATCTATATGGAACAGGTGGTCGAAAGATTACTTGCATCAGTTACAACAGCGCAACAAATGGCGCATCCCGTCAAAAATTTTACTCCCGGACAACTCGTCCTTATTCTAGATGACAGTTCCCCCCCCACTGCAGTGGAAATGCGGGGTAGTTACGAACGTCTATTCGGGTCAGGATTCAATAGTGCGCGTCGCAGATGTTCGCACCGCTAATGGTATCCTACGTCGACCCATTCATAAATTATGTCCACTTCCGTTGGCATTAGACTAAACGCATGAGCGTTCATGCGACACGTATCAGTAATGTGAAATTTATCGCATTATCGTGCGTCACGCCTGGGACATTCTCCGGGCGATCACATGATTGTTATGTCTATTGTACTATTGTGTATCACTATCATGTTTTTGGGTATTTTTTAATTTTTTGGGGATTATGATTCTAATATTATTGTATCAATTATTATGTCTTTCACTATTGTATTTATTCCATGATTATGTATTTTTTGAATTTTTGGGGATTGTTATTCCAATATCATGCATGTAAATTATTCTGTCGTTGTCATTGTATTATTACCTGCTACATATTATTGAATTTATTGTGATCATTATCCTATTATTATGTACTGCCAACTATTATGTCTGCCTGATTGTTGTATTATCATGTATCATTACCATGTTATTATGTGTTATGGAATTTTATTATCATTGTTCTATTACTATGTAACATAAATCATTATGTATTATGTACCCTTACATGAATTTGGTATGTTAATCATATTGTTATCTACTATTAATTTTCTGGGTGTCATTGCTCTACTGTTATACATGTAAATTGTTATGTCGTTGTTAGTGTGTTAGCAGTTGTTGTTTATTATTGAATTTGTAATCATGTAATGTCAATTACCATGTACTATTCATACAATTCCTTAAGTTGCAAAATCGTCCCGATTTTGTGCGGGCAGTATGGTTAAACTTTGTACCTATGTAACCCTTGTACTGTAAAAGGCCGAATTGCAGGTGCGTGTAGTGACATCATTTTTCTCTCTGCTATCTGTTGCTTGCTTGAGACAGGCTGACAGCAGCCAAATTTAAGTTAGTTCTTTGCAAGACTCCGTACAGGCAACACGCTTTGTTCGCTAACCGCGGCTACATAAAGATTAAATATTTCATAATTTTAGCATGTCCTTCATGCGATAATTCACTTGGGCGATCTCGGCCTCTACCAATTGTTATGGTTTTTCAATATTTAAGTCTATATTAACTCTCGGCAATTATGCCGCGCTAAACCTGCACGCGCCAGCAATCATTTCTAGTTAATTTTTCAATAAACTATTATTTCAAGAATATATACAGTCCACTTCATCATTTTATTTGACACCAGCACCTCAATAAGCGTTCTGACACCAACTTAAGATCCTTCGAGAGCGTCTAAGACGCAACGTTTTGGTCCTCCGGGCCGGATTTTGGTCCACTACGATTTCAAAAATATTTCATTTGATGGGCCCAAATGACGTTTGGTTATGCCCCAACATTTTCAACCTTCAAATTGCTGGCCGTTGCGTGCCTTCATTGTTATAAAAAGTACTGCATACTCAACACTGCAAGATTCTGCAGAGCAACAACCCTGAGACAACAAGACTCGGCAAGACAGCATCATTTGTTCTACAGCAACGAAATTCCAGAACTTTAGAATTACGGAGAGCTACAACTTAAAGCGTCACCCGACCAGCAGAAACAGGCTGTGCGCCAACTTCTAAGGATTGCCGAACAGGATCGAACAACGGGATCGAAGCCAGCTTGAGCACGCCGGGATTCAACATCCACGTGACTATAAACTTTCATTTTTTATAATTTTTCATGTATAATTGTAGGGTACAGCAAACTAAGTAATATTTTTGCACAGATTTAATAGCATTTAATAATCTCTACACGAAAAAGATATTATTGTCAAGTGGCCATAAACTTGTATTATTATCTAGATTTTCATATGTACATACGTACATAAATTTTCATTTACGTAGCTGTACTAAAATGCATTAAGAAATTTAAGTGATGTGATAAGGCTATAGGTATATTGACATTTTGAATAATTCATATTTTTAATAACTTTCATAACTACTTAAAAAAAAAAAATAGAAAATAAGTACCGGTAGCTACTATAGTAAGTCATATATTAAGGTGTACACCGATCACTGGCTCCCGCATCATATCAGATTTCAGCAAATTATTCAAAATTACAATAATTGTTCACCTGCTCTACATTTAACTATCGTTTTCAACTTATATTTTACATTACGGTCATGGCTGATGTGAAGGCGTTAATTAAGAAACGGGGCACAATTACAGCGTCTATATCCCGTGTGAATACTTTCGCTGACAATTTTGACCAGGACATAAGCGATCATCATGCATTGAAAATTAAACTCCGTCATTTAATGGAATTGTCCGCGAAGTATGACGAAATTTAGACTCAGATTGAGGCTGACGATTCCGATTTCGCATCAGTCAGGGACAGAGTTCAAACAGAGGATGATCTCTGTAATATTGAGTGCAAGTTACACCATTTATTAGAGCAAGTAGAGGAGGTGAACAAGAAACCGTTGGTTCAAGCTGAAGTTTCGCCAATTGAAACCCTACCTATACAGTTACAGACAACTAAACTGCCCTGCTTCTCAGGCAGCATTATTGATTGGCAACATTATTATAACATGATTGTGGAATTAGTGCACCTCAGAACGGACCTGACGGACATTCAGAAATTACACTATTTGCACTCTTTATTAAGGTACGAGGCGTTAAATGTAATAAAATCTCTTCCAATCACCAATGAAAATTATGCGGTAGCTATTGATGTATTAAGAGCAAGGTACGACAGCAAATTAATTGTCTCAGCCTATCACATAGGGAGTGTCTTGGTCGTGAAATCCATTCAACAAGAGTCCATGGTTAGAATTTCCAAGTTCATTGACGAGATCACCGCGAATATAAATGCTTTAAATTTATTGAATTTAACGCTAAATACATTTGAAATCATTTTCGTTTAATACTTAACGCAAAAACTCGATAACCAGACGTGTCGGCTCTGGAAAGAAAGCCTTACAGACGAGGGATTTCCTAATTTCGATAATTTTATTAAATTTCTAAATAAAAGAAAGTAGTTATAGCAAAACGTTAACGGCGCGACCAGCTCAGTACGCGGAATACACGTTAGCGATAAGACTCCTTATCGCAAAGCTATTAAACCGTTTGACCAAACGAGGTCGACATTCCATTCTCATATCAGTAATAACATCTGACAACTGTGTCGTGGTAAACACGCCTTTCTGAGTGTCCAAAATTCGTGGCTATATCTCCCATGGAACGAAAAAAAAATGTAATTAAAAATAAACTCTACTTAAATTGCATACGTCCAGGCTATGATCTCGCACACTGTCCTTCCAAATTTGCTTGCAGGACATGCGCTAAACGCCAGCACACAATGATCCACACAGCAGGCAATAACGCTTCGTGCAGAAACAATCAGTGTTCACTAAAACTGCAAACAAACAAATCTATATTATTATCCACCGCGGTCTGCATGATAACTGACCATGCATGTAGGAAGCAGCCAGTTAGGATTTTATTGGACTCAGGATCGCAAGCTAATTTCTGCACCATGAGTTTCGCACGTCGCATGGGTCTAAAACTAATTAAATCTCAATTATCCATCGCCGGTATAAATAATTCATTATCTCAAGCTGACTTCAGTACTAGGGTAAGTTTGCATTCACGTTATAAGAATTTTAGTTTAAACATACATTGCTCTGTGCTTCCCAGTATCACGAATAATCTCCGGGCGGAATCATTTGATATCTCACCCTTAAATTTACCCAAAGGCATATTTCTAGCCGACCCACAACTGAACTTCTCTTCGCAAATCGACCTATTGCTTGGTGCTCAGTATTACTTACAATTAATTGAACCGGTCAAATTCATCCGTAGCCCACATTTTCCCATATTACAGGAGACAAAATTGGGATTCATTCTCGCGGGTAACTTGCCATTTAATGTCGACATGACAAAACCTGTCTCATCATTCATAGCATGTGAAGATAATAATGCCATTTCCTAGCAACTAAAGGACTTTTGGAAGTTAGAGGACGTTGCTATTCGTGCTCCCTCCGTTGAGGACACGGAATGCGAAAGTCATTTTGTATCTAATACTTTCCGTAATAATGATGGCAGATTTGTGGTATCCCTACCTCGCAGGTCATACAATTCTCATTTGGGCGATTCTCTTCACGGAGCTTTCCGCAGGTTTCAAGCACTGGAACTCAAGTTCAAGCAGAAACGTAAACGTAACCGTAAACGTAACCGGTTTACACGGTCACACACAATGGTGGCATGGCCCATCCTGGTTGTCCCATGAGCCATCATCATGGCCCTATCTGTGCCTTCGATGCTCATTCACCCTGCACTCATCCCGATCTTGAGCAGGAACAACGAAAGCAGGTCCAAACCTCATTGATTGTCGCTTCAGCTACGTCTAGTTATTTTGAAAACTACTCATCGCTCTCAAGGCTCCTTCGTGTATTTTCGTATTGCCGTCGATTCATTCGAAACTTTAGGCTCCCCATAGCTGATAGGGACACTTCCTTTTTAACTGCCCAGGAGTTGCATGATACACTTTTTGTTTTTATTCGCCAC
This sequence comes from Magicicada septendecula, assembly GCA_034769895.1. Classification (NCBI taxonomy): domain Eukaryota; kingdom Metazoa; phylum Arthropoda; class Insecta; order Hemiptera; family Cicadidae; genus Magicicada; species Magicicada septendecula. The sequence goes on along the minus strand of CM068373.1, from coordinate 64,405,252 downwards.
TCCCAGCGATCGCATTTTAGCATCAAAATTAAAGAACTTGAGGAACAACGCTGCATTCCCAATAATAATAAAATTCTTTCACTCACCCCCTTTCTGGATAATGCGGGGATATTACGCGTTGACGGACGTCTTCAGCACTCTCAGCTTACCTATGACAGCAAACATCAGATCATACTCCACCCCCATTCTCACCTCAGTAAATTAATCTTAGAGGGCGAGCATCTTCGTCTACTACATGCTGGGGTACAATTGACTCAGCACTCTCTACGGCAAAAGTATTGGATGATTAATGATAAATCATATATAAGATCAGTAATACACAAATGTATCACTTGTTTTCGTTTCCGTGCTAGGGGCGCAAGCCAATTATTAGGACAATTACCCCCTTCCCGGGTTACTCCTGTTAAGCCGTTTTCTCAATCTGCAGTCGACTACGCCGGTCCCGTACTTATACGTCATGGCGGGCAGCGTTCAAATTCGACGTCAAAGGCTTGTGTTGCTGTATTTATATGCATGGTCACTAAAGCAATTCACTTGGAACTAGTCTCCGACCTTACCACAGACGCCTTCATAGCAGCGTTAAAACGGTTTATAGCGCGTAGAGGTATCCCTGATCAGATATTTCCCGACAATGGTACAAATTTTCGTCGTGCTAGTAGCTCACTTCACGAATTGTACAACTTTTTTCAGTCTAATGGTTTTGAACAGACCACCCAGGATTTTTCCACTGCCCAAGGCATCAAATAGTCCTTCATTCCCCCTTCAGCACCTCATTTCGGTGGCCTGTGGAAAAGCGGAGTCAAGAGCGTCAAATTCCATTTGCGGCGCATTGTTGGTGGAACCATTCTTACGTTTGAGGAATACTACACTATCCTAACTCAAATAGAATCCTGACTCAACTCACGCCCTTTGTTCGCCATCTCCAGTGACTCTAGGGACCCCGAACCTTTAACTCCAGCTCACTTCCTGGTTGGTTCTCCGCTCACTGCACTCCCGGAACCTGACTATTTACAAGTCAATACTAGCCGTTTGGCAGATGGCAGCTGCTCCAAAGATTCACCCAATCTATATGGAACAGGTGGTCGAAAGATTACTTGCATCAGTTACAACAGCGCAACAAATGGCGCATCCCGTCAAAAATTTTACTCCCGGACAACTCGTCCTTATTCTAGATGACAGTTCCCCCCCCACTGCAGTGGAAATGCGGGGTAGTTACGAACGTCTATTCGGGTCAGGATTCAATAGTGCGCGTCGCAGATGTTCGCACCGCTAATGGTATCCTACGTCGACCCATTCATAAATTATGTCCACTTCCGTTGGCATTAGACTAAACGCATGAGCGTTCATGCGACACGTATCAGTAATGTGAAATTTATCGCATTATCGTGCGTCACGCCTGGGACATTCTCCGGGCGATCACATGATTGTTATGTCTATTGTACTATTGTGTATCACTATCATGTTTTTGGGTATTTTTTAATTTTTTGGGGATTATGATTCTAATATTATTGTATCAATTATTATGTCTTTCACTATTGTATTTATTCCATGATTATGTATTTTTTGAATTTTTGGGGATTGTTATTCCAATATCATGCATGTAAATTATTCTGTCGTTGTCATTGTATTATTACCTGCTACATATTATTGAATTTATTGTGATCATTATCCTATTATTATGTACTGCCAACTATTATGTCTGCCTGATTGTTGTATTATCATGTATCATTACCATGTTATTATGTGTTATGGAATTTTATTATCATTGTTCTATTACTATGTAACATAAATCATTATGTATTATGTACCCTTACATGAATTTGGTATGTTAATCATATTGTTATCTACTATTAATTTTCTGGGTGTCATTGCTCTACTGTTATACATGTAAATTGTTATGTCGTTGTTAGTGTGTTAGCAGTTGTTGTTTATTATTGAATTTGTAATCATGTAATGTCAATTACCATGTACTATTCATACAATTCCTTAAGTTGCAAAATCGTCCCGATTTTGTGCGGGCAGTATGGTTAAACTTTGTACCTATGTAACCCTTGTACTGTAAAAGGCCGAATTGCAGGTGCGTGTAGTGACATCATTTTTCTCTCTGCTATCTGTTGCTTGCTTGAGACAGGCTGACAGCAGCCAAATTTAAGTTAGTTCTTTGCAAGACTCCGTACAGGCAACACGCTTTGTTCGCTAACCGCGGCTACATAAAGATTAAATATTTCATAATTTTAGCATGTCCTTCATGCGATAATTCACTTGGGCGATCTCGGCCTCTACCAATTGTTATGGTTTTTCAATATTTAAGTCTATATTAACTCTCGGCAATTATGCCGCGCTAAACCTGCACGCGCCAGCAATCATTTCTAGTTAATTTTTCAATAAACTATTATTTCAAGAATATATACAGTCCACTTCATCATTTTATTTGACACCAGCACCTCAATAAGCGTTCTGACACCAACTTAAGATCCTTCGAGAGCGTCTAAGACGCAACGTTTTGGTCCTCCGGGCCGGATTTTGGTCCACTACGATTTCAAAAATATTTCATTTGATGGGCCCAAATGACGTTTGGTTATGCCCCAACATTTTCAACCTTCAAATTGCTGGCCGTTGCGTGCCTTCATTGTTATAAAAAGTACTGCATACTCAACACTGCAAGATTCTGCAGAGCAACAACCCTGAGACAACAAGACTCGGCAAGACAGCATCATTTGTTCTACAGCAACGAAATTCCAGAACTTTAGAATTACGGAGAGCTACAACTTAAAGCGTCACCCGACCAGCAGAAACAGGCTGTGCGCCAACTTCTAAGGATTGCCGAACAGGATCGAACAACGGGATCGAAGCCAGCTTGAGCACGCCGGGATTCAACATCCACGTGACTATAAACTTTCATTTTTTATAATTTTTCATGTATAATTGTAGGGTACAGCAAACTAAGTAATATTTTTGCACAGATTTAATAGCATTTAATAATCTCTACACGAAAAAGATATTATTGTCAAGTGGCCATAAACTTGTATTATTATCTAGATTTTCATATGTACATACGTACATAAATTTTCATTTACGTAGCTGTACTAAAATGCATTAAGAAATTTAAGTGATGTGATAAGGCTATAGGTATATTGACATTTTGAATAATTCATATTTTTAATAACTTTCATAACTACTTAAAAAAAAAAAATAGAAAATAAGTACCGGTAGCTACTATAGTAAGTCATATATTAAGGTGTACACCGATCACTGGCTCCCGCATCATATCAGATTTCAGCAAATTATTCAAAATTACAATAATTGTTCACCTGCTCTACATTTAACTATCGTTTTCAACTTATATTTTACATTACGGTCATGGCTGATGTGAAGGCGTTAATTAAGAAACGGGGCACAATTACAGCGTCTATATCCCGTGTGAATACTTTCGCTGACAATTTTGACCAGGACATAAGCGATCATCATGCATTGAAAATTAAACTCCGTCATTTAATGGAATTGTCCGCGAAGTATGACGAAATTTAGACTCAGATTGAGGCTGACGATTCCGATTTCGCATCAGTCAGGGACAGAGTTCAAACAGAGGATGATCTCTGTAATATTGAGTGCAAGTTACACCATTTATTAGAGCAAGTAGAGGAGGTGAACAAGAAACCGTTGGTTCAAGCTGAAGTTTCGCCAATTGAAACCCTACCTATACAGTTACAGACAACTAAACTGCCCTGCTTCTCAGGCAGCATTATTGATTGGCAACATTATTATAACATGATTGTGGAATTAGTGCACCTCAGAACGGACCTGACGGACATTCAGAAATTACACTATTTGCACTCTTTATTAAGGTACGAGGCGTTAAATGTAATAAAATCTCTTCCAATCACCAATGAAAATTATGCGGTAGCTATTGATGTATTAAGAGCAAGGTACGACAGCAAATTAATTGTCTCAGCCTATCACATAGGGAGTGTCTTGGTCGTGAAATCCATTCAACAAGAGTCCATGGTTAGAATTTCCAAGTTCATTGACGAGATCACCGCGAATATAAATGCTTTAAATTTATTGAATTTAACGCTAAATACATTTGAAATCATTTTCGTTTAATACTTAACGCAAAAACTCGATAACCAGACGTGTCGGCTCTGGAAAGAAAGCCTTACAGACGAGGGATTTCCTAATTTCGATAATTTTATTAAATTTCTAAATAAAAGAAAGTAGTTATAGCAAAACGTTAACGGCGCGACCAGCTCAGTACGCGGAATACACGTTAGCGATAAGACTCCTTATCGCAAAGCTATTAAACCGTTTGACCAAACGAGGTCGACATTCCATTCTCATATCAGTAATAACATCTGACAACTGTGTCGTGGTAAACACGCCTTTCTGAGTGTCCAAAATTCGTGGCTATATCTCCCATGGAACGAAAAAAAAATGTAATTAAAAATAAACTCTACTTAAATTGCATACGTCCAGGCTATGATCTCGCACACTGTCCTTCCAAATTTGCTTGCAGGACATGCGCTAAACGCCAGCACACAATGATCCACACAGCAGGCAATAACGCTTCGTGCAGAAACAATCAGTGTTCACTAAAACTGCAAACAAACAAATCTATATTATTATCCACCGCGGTCTGCATGATAACTGACCATGCATGTAGGAAGCAGCCAGTTAGGATTTTATTGGACTCAGGATCGCAAGCTAATTTCTGCACCATGAGTTTCGCACGTCGCATGGGTCTAAAACTAATTAAATCTCAATTATCCATCGCCGGTATAAATAATTCATTATCTCAAGCTGACTTCAGTACTAGGGTAAGTTTGCATTCACGTTATAAGAATTTTAGTTTAAACATACATTGCTCTGTGCTTCCCAGTATCACGAATAATCTCCGGGCGGAATCATTTGATATCTCACCCTTAAATTTACCCAAAGGCATATTTCTAGCCGACCCACAACTGAACTTCTCTTCGCAAATCGACCTATTGCTTGGTGCTCAGTATTACTTACAATTAATTGAACCGGTCAAATTCATCCGTAGCCCACATTTTCCCATATTACAGGAGACAAAATTGGGATTCATTCTCGCGGGTAACTTGCCATTTAATGTCGACATGACAAAACCTGTCTCATCATTCATAGCATGTGAAGATAATAATGCCATTTCCTAGCAACTAAAGGACTTTTGGAAGTTAGAGGACGTTGCTATTCGTGCTCCCTCCGTTGAGGACACGGAATGCGAAAGTCATTTTGTATCTAATACTTTCCGTAATAATGATGGCAGATTTGTGGTATCCCTACCTCGCAGGTCATACAATTCTCATTTGGGCGATTCTCTTCACGGAGCTTTCCGCAGGTTTCAAGCACTGGAACTCAAGTTCAAGCAGAAACGTAAACGTAACCGTAAACGTAACCGGTTTACACGGTCACACACAATGGTGGCATGGCCCATCCTGGTTGTCCCATGAGCCATCATCATGGCCCTATCTGTGCCTTCGATGCTCATTCACCCTGCACTCATCCCGATCTTGAGCAGGAACAACGAAAGCAGGTCCAAACCTCATTGATTGTCGCTTCAGCTACGTCTAGTTATTTTGAAAACTACTCATCGCTCTCAAGGCTCCTTCGTGTATTTTCGTATTGCCGTCGATTCATTCGAAACTTTAGGCTCCCCATAGCTGATAGGGACACTTCCTTTTTAACTGCCCAGGAGTTGCATGATACACTTTTTGTTTTTATTCGCCACTCCCAGCGATCGCATTTTAGCATCAAAATTAAAGAACTTGAGGAACAACGCTGCATTCCCAATAATAATAAAATTCTTTCACTCACCCCCTTTCTGGATAATGCGGGGATATTACGCGTTGACAGACGTCTTCAGCACTCTCAGCTTACCTATGACAGCAAACATCAGATCATACTCCACCCCCATTCTCACCTCAGTAAATTAATCTTAGAGGGCGAGCATCTTCGTCTACTACATGCTGGGGTACAATTGACTCAGCACTCTCTACGGCAAAAGTATTGGATGATTAATGATAAATCATATATAAGATCAGTAATACACAAATGTATCACTTGTTTTCGTTTCCGTGCTAGGGGCGCAAGCCAATTATTAGGACAATTACCCCCTTCCCGGGTTACTCCTGTTAAGTCGTTTTCTCAATCTGCAGTCGACTACGCCGGTCCCGTACTTATACGTCATGGCGGGCAGCGTTCAAATTCGACGTCAAAGGCTTGTGTTGCTGTATTTATATGCATGGTCACTAAAGCAATTCACTTGGAACTAGTGTCCGACCTTACCACAGACGCCTTCATAGCAGCGTTAAAACGGTTTATAGCGCGTAGAGGTATCCCTGATCAGATATTTCCCGACAATGGTACAAATTTTCGTCGTGCTAGTAGCTCACTTCACGAATTGTACAACTTTTTTCAGTCTAATGGTTTTGAACAGACCACCCAGGATTTTTCCACTGCCCAAGGCATCAAATAGTCCTTCATTCCCCCTTCAGCACCTCATTTCGGTGGCCTGTGGAAAAGCGGAGTCAAGAGCGTCAAATTCCATTTGCGGCGCATTGTTGGTGGAACCATTCTTACGTTTGAGGAATACTACACTATCCTAACTCAAATAGAATCCTGACTCAACTCACGCCCTTTGTTCGCCATCTCCAGTGACTCTAGGGACCCCGAACCTTTAACTCCAGCTCACTTCCTGGTTGGTTCTCCGCTCACTGCACTCCCGGAACCTGACTATTTACAAGTCAATACTAGCCGTTTGGCAGATGGCAGCTGCTCCAAAGATTCACCCAATCTATATGGAACAGGTGGTCGAAAGATTACTTGCATCAGTTACAACAGCGCAACAAATGGCGCATCCCGTCAAAAATTTTACTCCCGGACAACTCGTCCTTATTCTAGATGACAGTTCCCCCCCCACTGCAGTGGAAATGCGGGGTAGTTACGAACGTCTATTCGGGTCAGGATTCAATAGTGCGCGTCGCAGATGTTCGCACCGCTAATGGTATCCTACGTCGACCCATTCATAAATTATGTCCACTTCCGTTGGCATTAGACTAAACGCATGAGCGTTCATGCGACACGTATCAGTAATGTGAAATTTATCGCATTATCGTGCGTCACGCCTGGGACATTCTCCGGGCGATCACATGATTGTTATGTCTATTGTACTATTGTGTATCACTATCATGTTTTTGGGTATTTTTTAATTTTTTGGGGATTATGATTCTAATATTATTGTATCAATTATTATGTCTTTCACTATTGTATTTATTCCATGATTATGTATTTTTTGAATTTTTGGGGATTGTTATTCCAATATCATGCATGTAAATTATTCTGTCGTTGTCATTGTATTATTACCTGCTACATATTATTGAATTTATTGTGATCATTATCCTATTATTATGTACTGCCAACTATTATGTCTGCCTGATTGTTGTATTATCATGTATCATTACCATGTTATTATGTGTTATGGAATTTTATTATCATTGTTCTATTACTATGTAACATAAATCATTATGTATTATGTATCCTTACATGAATTTGGTATGTTAATCATATTGTTATCTACTATTAATTTTCTGGGTGTCATTGCTCTACTGTTATACATGTAAATTGTTATGTCGTTGTTAGTGTGTTAGCAGTTGTTGTTTATTATTGAATTTGTAATCATGTAATGTCAATTACCATGTACTATTCATACAATTCCTTAAGTTGCAAAATCGCCCCGATTTTGTGCGGGCAGTATGGTTAAACTTTGTACCTATGTAACCCTTGTACTGTAAAAGGCCGAATTGCAGGTGCGTGTAGTGACATCATTTTTCTCTCTGCTATCTGTTGCTTGCTTGAGACAGGCTGACAGCAGCCAAATTTAAGTTAGTTCTTTGCAAGACTCCGTACAGGCAACACGCTTTGTTCGCTAACCGCGGCTACATAAAGATTAAATATTTCATAATTTTAGCATGTCCTTCATGCGATAATTCACTTGGGCGATCTCGGCCTCTACCAATTGTTATGGTTTTTCAATATTTAAGTCTATATTAACTCTCGGCAATTATGCCGCGCTAAACCTGCACGCGCCAGCAATCATTTCTAGTTAATTTTTCAATAAACTATTATTTCAAGAATATATACAGTCCACTTCATCATTTTATTTGACACCAGCACCTCAATAAGCGTTCTGACACCAACTTAAGATCCTTCGAGAGCGTCTAAGACGCAACGTTTTGGTCCTCCGGGCCGGATTTTGGTCCACTACGATTTCAAAAATATTTCATTTGATGGGCCCAAATGACGTTTGGTTATGCCCCAACATTTTCAACCTTCAAATTGCTGGCCGTTGCGTGCCTTCATTGTTATAAAAAGTACTGCATACTCAACACTGCAAGATTCTGCAGAGCAACAACCCTGAGACAACAAGACTCGGCAAGACAGCATCATTTGTTCTACAGCAACGAAATTCCAGAACTTTAGAATTACGGAGAGCTACAACTTAAAGCGTCACCCGACCAGCAGAAACAGGCTGTGCGCCAACTTCTAAGGATTGCCGAACAGGATCGAACAACGGGATCGAAGCCAGCTTGAGCACGCCGGGATTCAACATCCACGTGACTATAAACTTTCATTTTTTATAATTTTTCATGTATAATTGTAGGGTACAGCAAACTAAGTAATATTTTTGCACAGATTTAATAGCATTTAATAATCTCTACACGAAAAAGATATTATTGTCAAGTGGCCATAAACTTGTATTATTATCTAGATTTTCATATGTACATACGTACATAAATTTTCATTTACGTAGCTGTACTAAAATGCATTAAGAAATTTAAGTGATGTGATAAGGCTATAGGTATATTGACATTTTGAATAATTCATATTTTTAATAACTTTCATAACTACTTAAAAAAAAAAATAGAAAATAAGTACCGGTAGCTACTATAGTAAGTCATATATTAAGGTGTACACCGATCACTGGCTCCCGCATCATATCAGATTTCAGCAAATTATTCAAAATTACAATAATTGTTCACCTGCTCTACATTTAACTATCGTTTTCAACTTATATTTTACATTACGGTCATGGCTGATGTGAAGGCGTTAATTAAGAAACGGGGCACAATTACAGCGTCTATATCCCGTGTGAATACTTTCGCTGACAATTTTGACCAGGACATAAGCGATCATCATGCATTGAAAATTAAACTCCGTCATTTAATGGAATTGTCCGCGAAGTATGACGAAATTTAGACTCAGATTGAGGCTGACGATTCCGATTTCGCATCAGTCAGGGACAGAGTTCAAACAGAGGATGATCTCTGTAATATTGAGTGCAAGTTACACCATTTATTAGAGCAAGTAGAGGAGGTGAACAAGAAACCGTTGGTTCAAGCTGAAGTTTCGCCAATTGAAACCCTACCTATACAGTTACAGACAACTAAACTGCCCTGCTTCTCAGGCAGCATTATTGATTGGCAACATTATTATAACATGATTGTGGAATTAGTGCACCTCAGAACGGACCTGACGGACATTCAGAAATTACACTATTTGCACTCTTTATTAAGGTACGAGGCGTTAAATGTAATAAAATCTCTTCCAATCACCAATGAAAATTATGCGGTAGCTATTGATGTATTAAGAGCAAGGTACGACAGCAAATTAATTGTCTCAGCCTATCACATAGGGAGTGTCTTGGTCGTGAAATCCATTCAACAAGAGTCCATGGTTAGAATTTCCAAGTTCATTGACGAGATCACCGCGAATATAAATGCTTTAAATTTATTGAATTTAACGCTAAATACATTTGAAATCATTTTCGTTTAATACTTAACGCAAAAACTCGATAACCAGACGTGTCGGCTCTGGAAAGAAAGCCTTACAGACGAGGGATTTCCTAATTTCGATAATTTTATTAAATTTCTAAATAAAAGAAAGTAGTTATAGCAAAACGTTAACGGCGCGACCAGCTCAGTACGCGGAATACACGTTAGCGATAAGACTCCTTATCGCAAAGCTATTAAACCGTTTGACCAAACGAGGTCGACATTCCATTCTCATATCAGTAATAACATCTGACAACTGTGTCGTGGTAAACACGCCTTTCTGAGTGTCCAAAATTCGTGGCTATATCTCCCATGGAACGAAAAAAAAATGTAATTAAAAATAAACTCTACTTAAATTGCATACGTCCAGGCTATGATCTCGCACACTGTCCTTCCAAATTTGCTTGCAGGACATGCGCTAAACGCCAGCACACAATGATCCACACAGCAGGCAATAACGCTTCGTGCAGAAACAATCAGTGTTCACTAAAACTGCAAACAAACAAATCTATATTATTATCCACCGCGGTCTGCATGATAACTGACCATGCATGTAGGAAGCAGCCAGTTAGGATTTTATTGGACTCAGGATCGCAAGCTAATTTCTGCACCATGAGTTTCGCACGTCGCATGGGTCTAAAACTAATTAAATCTCAATTATCCATCGCCGGTATAAATAATTCATTATCTCAAGCTGACTTCAGTACTAGGGTAAGTTTGCATTCACGTTATAAGAATTTTAGTTTAAACATACATTGCTCTGTGCTTCCCAGTATCACGAATAATCTCCGGGCGGAATCATTTGATATCTCACCCTTAAATTTACCCAAAGGCATATTTCTAGCCGACCCACAACTGAACTTCTCTTCGCAAATCGACCTATTGCTTGGTGCTCAGTATTACTTACAATTAATTGAACCGGTCAAATTCATCCGTAGCCCACATTTTCCCATATTACAGGAGACAAAATTGGGATTCATTCTCGCGGGTAACTTGCCATTTAATGTCGACATGACAAAACCTGTCTCATCATTCATAGCATGTGAAGATAATAATGCCATTTCCTAGCAACTAAAGGACTTTTGGAAGTTAGAGGACGTTGCTATTCGTGCTCCCTCCGTTGAGGACACGGAATGCGAAAGTCATTTTGTATCTAATACTTTCCGTAATAATGATGGCAGATTTGTGGTATCCCTACCTCGCAGGTCATACAATTCTCATTTGGGCGATTCTCTTCACGGAGCTTTCCGCAGGTTTCAAGCACTGGAACTCAAGTTCAAGCAGAAACGTAAACGTAACCGTAAACGTAACCGGTTTACACGGTCACACACAATGGTGGCATGGCCCATCCTGGTTGTCCCATGAGCCATCATCATGGCCCTATCTGTGCCTTCGATGCTCATTCACCCTGCACTCATCCCGATCTTGAGCAGGAACAACGAAAGCAGGTCCAAACCTCATTGATTGTCGCTTCAGCTACGTCTAGTTATTTTGAAAACTACTCATCGCTCTCAAGGCTCCTTCGTGTATTTTCGTATTGCCGTCGATTCATTCGAAACTTTAGGCTCCCCATAGCTGATAGGGACACTTCCTTTTTAACTGCCCAGGAGTTGCATGATACACTTTTTGTTTTTATTCGCCACTCCCAGCGATCGCATTTTAGCATCAAAATTAAAGAACTTGAGGAACAACGCTGCATTCCCAATAATAATAAAATTCTTTCACTCACCCCCTTTCTGGATAATGCGGGGATATTACGCGTTGACAGACGTCTTCAGCACTCTCAGCTTACCTATGACAGCAAACATCAGATCATACTCCACCCCCATTCTCACCTCAGTAAATTAATCTTAGAGGGCGAGCATCTTCGTCTACTACATGCTGGTCAGCACTCTCTACGGCAAAAGTATTGGATGATTAATGATAAATCATATATAAGGTCAGTAATACACAAATGTATCACTTGTTTTCGTATCTGTGCTAGGGGCGCAAGCCAATTATTAGGACAATTCCTAACCTTCCCGGGTTACTTCTGCTAAGCCATTTTCTCAATCTGCAGTCGACTACGCCGGTCCCGTACTTATACGTCATGGCGGGCAGCGTTCAAAATCGACGTCAAAGGTTTATATTGCTGTATTTATATGCATGGTCACTAAAGCTATTCACTTGGAACTAGTCTCCGACCTTACCTCAGACGCCTTCATAGCAGCGTTTAAACGGTTTATACCGCGTAGAAGTATCTCTGATCAGATATTTTCCGACAATGGTACACATTTTCGTCGTGCTAGTTGCTCACTTCACGAATTGTACAACCTTTTTCATTCTAATGGTTTTAAACAGACCACCCAGGATTTTTCCACTGCCCAAGGCATCAAATGGTCCTTCATTCCCCCTTCAGCACCTCATTTCTGTGACCTGTGGAAAAGCGGAGTCAAGAGCGTCAAATTCCATTTGCGGCGCATTGTTGGTGGAACCATTCTTACGTTTGAGGAATACTACACTATCCTAACTCAAATAGAATCCTGACTCAACTCACGCCCTTTGTTCGCCATCTCCAATGACTCTAGGGACCCCGAACCTTTAACTCCAGCTCACTTCCTGGTTGGTTCTCCGCTCACTTCACTCCCGGAACCTGACTATTTACAAGTCAATACTAGCCGTTTGGCAGATGGCAGCTGCTCCAAAGTTTCACCCAATCTATATGGAACAGGTGGTCGAAAGATTACTTGCATCAGTTACAACAGCGCAACAAATGACGCATCCCGTCAAAAATTTGACTCCCGGACAACTCGTCCTTCTTCTAGATGACAGTTCCCCCCCACTGCAGTGGAAATGCGGGGTAGTCACGAACGTCTATTCGGGTCAGGATTCAATAGTGCGCGTCGCAGACGTTCACACCGCTAATGGTATCCTACGTCGACCCATTCATAAATTATGTCCACTTCCGTTGGCATTAGACTAAACGCATGAGCGTTCATGCGACACCCCCCCACTGCAGTGGAAATGCGGGGTAGTCACGAATTCGGGTCAGGATTCAGTAGTGCGCGTCGCAGATGTTCGCACCGCTAATGGTATCTTACGTCGACCCATTCATAAATTATGTCCACTTCCGTTGGCATTAGACTAAACGCATGAATTAGACTAAACGCATGAGCGTTCATGCGACACGTATCAGTAATTTGAACTTTATTGCAATATCGTGCGTCACGCCCGGGACATTCCCCGGGCGATCACATGATTATTATGTCTATTGTACTATTGTGTATCACTATCATATTTGGGGTTTTTTTTAATTTTTTGGGGATTATGGTTCTAATATTATTGTATCAATTATTATGTCTTTCACTATTGTATTCATTCCATGATTATGTATTTTTTGATTTATTTGGGGATTGTTATTCCAATATCATGCATGTAAATTATTCTGTCGTTGTCATTGTATTATTACCTGTTACATATTATTGAATTTATTGTGATCATTATCCTATTATTATGTACTGCCAACTATTATGTCTGCCTGATTGTTGTATTATCATGTATCATTACCATGTTATTATGTGCTATGGAATTTTATTATCATTGTTCTATTACTATGTAACATAAATCATTATGTATTATGTATCCTTACATGAATTTGGTATGCTAATTATATTGTTATCTACTATTAATATTCTGGGTGTCATTTCTCTACTGTTATACATGTAAATTATTATGTCGTTGTTATTGTATTAGCAAATGTTGTTTATTGTTGAATTTGTTATCATGTAATGTCAATTACCATGTACAATTCACACAATTACTTAAGTTGCAAAATCGCCCCGATTTTGTGCGGGCAGTATGGTTAAACTTTGTACCTATGTAACCCTTGTACTGTAAAAGGCCGAATTGCAGGTGCGTGTAGTGACATCATTTTTCTCTATGCTATCTGATGAGTAGTAATAAAAGGTTGGTTCTTGGACAGCCACGCCCCCCTCGTTTGTTTATGTTTACATTTTTTCATCCTCTCCACCCCCGTCTTCTCCTACATAACCGCCGGTCACCGAACTCCACGTGTTTATGTTTACATTTTTTCTTTCTCACCACGCCCCTCTCGTCTGTTTATGTTTTATATTTTTTCCTTCCTCCCCACCCCCCGCCTTACCCTACATAGCCGCCGGTCGCAGAACTCCGCGTGTTTATGTTTACGTTTTTTTTCACCGCGCGTCCCAGCTTCACATTGTTTACGTGTGTCGTCGGAACGAATGTTTATGTTTACGTTTTTTTTTCTCTCGCCGACCGGTCACCACGTGCGCGTTGTTTTCCTTGACCGATCGACGCCGGCCGACCCAGTAACAAACGTAAACATAAACACTCGTTCCACGACACACGTAAACAATGTGAAGCTGGGACACGCGGTGAAAAAAAACGTAAACATAAACACGCGGAGTTCGGTGACCGCCGGAGTGCGTCTGTTTGTAAACAAATAAATAATCATTCGCCATCGCGTTCTTTGTTTATTTCAATCGCGATCGTGTTTTGGATAACGTTGTAAATACAATCGTTTATACAATTTTTTCAGTTAATACGAGATTTTCGTTTAAGATGTCTGTAACGCATGCTACACCCGTCCAGATTGTACTAGATTTTTTTGAAAACGAAGGTTTTGCTTTTATAACTAACTCAGATAATATTAAATGCAGCAAGTGTGGTTTTAAAACAAAAGTATATCTGGCAATCACGCATATCCAGTTCATGCATAAACTTTTATATCCGAAATGCAGAATGATTCGCGATAGGTATTATAAATTTGAAGATTACGCTAAATCGAGAGAGTGTATTACAAATTATCCAATCGCGGTAAAATGTGTTCGAGAAGCGCGGAAACAGATGGAAGCATCATTCGCGTTTCCTTGATGGCGTAAACGTTGTCCGTCAGTCGAGAGACTGGTATCAGCCGGATTTTATTACACCGGAACGGAAGACGACGTAATATGTGTTGAATGGGGAATAGTACTTTGTGATTGGAAGGAGACTGACGATCCTTGGTTCGAACACGCGACAGCTTCGCCAGACTGTATATTAATTAAATTGTACAAGAGGACAGTGTGCGGAAAAATAGTAGTAAACAAGTTTTATCTGAAAATGTGTACGCTTTTTTTATTTTGAATTATTCGTTTAGTATCGTTTTAAAATTATTATTTATAAAATATGATTTGGTCGTGTGCGTCAATTGTATCCTATAACGGTTTTATCAGTATTATTAGTTCGTAGGTTCGATCCCTCACATTACCAAATCATTTTTTTTTTATTAATTAAAATATATAAAGAACTATTTTCAGTCCCCGATTAAACAAATGTTTATTAAATTTCTCTGCCAGTAAATGGCTTGCGGTCTTAGCGACAACATTGTGTTGAATTTTACGAGCACAGATTTTTCGTCAGATTTAGTTTGTAAATAATGAATTTTCTGAGACAAATGTTACTCGCTAAATCAAAAGAGTGTATTGCTAATTATCAGAATGCGATAAAATGTGTTGAAGAAACAGAAGAAATGATGAAGTTGACATTTTATACATGGCCAAAACGTTCATCGTCAGCCGATAGACTCAGATCAGCAGAATTTTATTATACCGGAATTGAAGACAACGTAATGTGCGTGGAATGCAAAGCGGTTCTTTGTGAGTGGGAGGAGACTGATGATCCTTGGATTGAGCATGCGAAAGCCTCGCGATATTATTTATTAGTTAGAATATATAAAGAACTATTTTTCATCCCCACCTAACCGAATGTTTAGTATACGTTCAATTTTATTGTCAGTATTCAGTTTGTAGTCTCTGTGAGAACATGTTAACGAAAGAATGGACGGTAGCAGTATAATCGACTTATTAAAACGCGAATTTTCAGAAGACGTTGTATTAAGGTTATCAAATATTATTAAAGTAACGAGTTTAGACGATTTGGTGATAGATCATTTTCGAACATGTCAACTGAAGGGGATATATGATTGTTTAAAAGAAATTATTTTTTATTGTGAAGTAAAGAAGTTATCTGAAGACTGGTGTTGTTGTAGTGATCAGTTTACTGACGTTATAGACGGTCCATGTCCGTGCGCTATTTTTGAAAGAAATAAAAGTAAATTACTGTGTTGTTTACAGTTGATTGAAAGTCATGATGATTCAGAAATTAAATTATTTTTTGTAGATCGATATCTTCGATTTTTAAAAACAAAATGACTTATAAATTTGAAAACAGTATTTCCGCATTTAATTGGCAAATATATTATTTCGCCCCGCCACTCGATGGAGAATTAAATTTTAATGAAATTTGTTGTTTGATAGTGAATGAATTTACACGAGCAAATGTTGTTAAAATTGAAAGTAACAAACAGATTATTAAAATCAGTTTACCGATTATTTATACGTACGGTGCTGTATTGAAAAAATTAAAAAACTGTAGTCGTCAAACACTACAGAGTATCGATCATGAAGAAGAAGAAAAATTCTATAAAGCAAAATCAGTTCGTGCGTCACCAGTCGCTGTGAAGACGCCGGTTAAAAAACAATGTCAAAACAAGCGCTGTTGTGTGAAAGATTAATCAATCATTCGATAAATGAATTGTTAGAATCCGGTTTTGTTTTTAAACGATATTTAGATAGTGTTCAGTGTTCTTTGTGCGGGTTTCAGACAAGAGGAACTTTACCTATCGAACATATTCAGTTTATGCATAAATTATCGAATCCGAATTGTGAGATGGAGCGATGTATAATGTATAATTTCAATAATTATAGAAATGCGAAAAGATGTATTGCAGAGACTAAAAAAGTGATGTTATTATCATTTAAAAGTTGGCCTACACTCGAGCCCAATTTTTAAAAACTGGTTAACGCCGGATTTTATTATACCGGTGTTGGTAGTAAATTATCATGTATAGAGTGTAGAGTCATTTTAAACGGTTGGAAATGTTCTGATGATCCTTGGACTGTTCATGAAAAAGTATCACCACACTGTTTTTTGGTGAAAATTCACAAAGGTGAAGATTGTATGTAATTAATTATTATTAAAAAATAATAAAAAATAGTATTGATGTATTTGTGTTTGTTGTTTTTTATTCATTTTCTTATCGTAGTTAGAACCGTCAACATATATATATATATATAATAAGTGTAGGAGAGAATATCAGTAACGAATTACATAAACAAGTTAGAAAAAACTTTTTAACTCGTAGTGTTGAGCTCAAAGGTCTTGATGATTTATATCAAGCCGATCTTGTAGAAATGATTCCATATGCAAAGTTGAATAGAGGGTATAAGTATATATTAACAATGATAAATTGTTTCAGTAAATACGCATTCGCTGTTCCAATAAAAACAAAATCGTCTGAAAATGTTGCGCGAGTACTTAAAATTTTATTACAAAATAATAAAATGAATCATTTACAAACAGATAAAGGTAAAGAATGGTACAACGAACGTGTGCGTAATTTGTTGAAGCAATACAATATAAATCATTATTCTACACATTCAGATAAAAAAGCTTCTATTATCGAACGGTTCAACCGTACTTTGAAAAATAAAATGTGGAAATGGTTTACAACTAACGGTAAGTATACGTGGTTGAATGTCCTTCCCGATTTATTGAGAGACTACAATAATACTGTGCACAGAACGATTAAAATGAAACCTGTAGATGTAAACAAGTATAACGAAAAAGAAGTATTGTTACGAATAAATAAAAGAAAACAATTAACGTTCAATAAGAAACCTCCAAAATTTAAAATCGGTGATAGAGTAAGAATTAGCAAATATAAAAAGGTGTTTGCTAAAGGTTACCTTCCTAACTGGACAAACGAGTTATTTACTATTGACAACGTTAAATCTACAGTGCCGAGAACGTATCTTCTGAAGGACGATAAAGGTAATATATTAGAAGGCGGTTTTTATGAACAAGAAATAAGTAAAACAAAATTCGGTGACGTATATTTAATTGAAAAAATTTTTAAACGTAAAGGTGAGAAAGTACTTGTACGTTGGTTGGGTTATGATAAATCACATGACAGTTGGATTAATAGAAATAATATTATATAATAACGTGTGTAAAAAAATAGACGTCAGTGATGAAGCTTAAACGGCAGAAACATAAAATAAATATTCGCGATATTGATACGATTGTTTATAATTGTAGGGATCTGAAGAAAAAGAGAAAAAACATAGTAAATTATTACCAGATAATATTAGATGTTTAATTACAGGCACATCAGACATGGGAAAGACTAATTTAATGCTTAATTTGTTATTCGATCCGAACGGATTATGTTTTGAAAATACATATGTGTTTTCAAAGTCGTTGTATCAGCCTAAATACAAGTTTTTAAATAGAGTGTTTTCAAAAATAAAGTTTATAGGTTATCATACGTTTACAGATAATGACGAGGTTATACATCCAAATGAAGCTAAACCTAATTCTGTAATAATTTTTGACGATATAGCTTGTGAACGGCAGTATAATATACGAAATTATTTTACAATGGGGAGACATAATAATATCGATGTTTTTTATTTGTGTCAGTCGTATAGTAAAATTCCAAAACAATTGATACGAGATAACGCAAATTTAATAGTTTTATTTCGACAAGATGAACTAAATTTAAAACATGTTTTTGCCGATCATGTTAACACGGATATGAGTTTTGATTGTTTTAAAGAAATTTGTAATAAAGCATGGATACGTGGTAAACATCATTTTTTAGTAATAGACAAAGAGAGTGATATGTGTCGCGGTCGTTATCGTATTGGATTCGATATTTATATAGGTACATAAGGATTGATAAATTATTGTACAAGATGCCGTCGCGGGCGAAACGTGAACAACTTGCGAAAGAGATCAAACAAATTAGGAAAGATATTAGACGGAAACACGCTAATTTGACTCAAAGCGCTATCAGCGAACAACAGGAATTAGAGAAACAATTAGAACCAATAGTTCAACCTTTAAAAAAGTTAATAAATTTACGTGATGTGTTTTACGATACGGATGAAAAAATGGATGATGTAGAAACGCGTTTAAAAAAACATAAACGTCGTGGAAATAAAATAGAAGAACAAAAAGAAGTAGGAATTATACCGATTAAAATGAGAAAAATTGGATCGATAACTAGTACACCTGAAATGGATGTTAACGAAGGTGCTACGGAAATATATGAAACACCGCCGACATTACAAGAAGTACTATCAACATCTTAGTAGGTAGTAGGTGTAGGTCTTAGTAGAGCAAATTATTATATTGATAACGCTGTTACAGGAAAATTACCTAGATTATATTTACGTAAATTGTTTAATGATAAAAATAAGGAAATCGATCATACTTACGGTGTTTATTTTGGAGACGATGATTCGATAAAGATAGGCAATTCGCCTATTAATTTCGAGGGCGATAATATTACTATCGATAATGTAACGTAAGAAGGTACACCTGGACTTTATGAACTTCTTTTTATGAAAATACCTGACGATTATATATATTCAGAAGAGGATCTGTATACGTACGGTTTGATACTAAAAGCGACAAATGCTCATAAACAGAGTCGCTCTGATCGAGTTAATAGTAATAAAGGATATAAATATAATAATATAATTAAAAATCTGGTATCAGGTTCAACGTCTACTAAATCGAAACTGAAACGTATTGAAGGACGTGGTGTTTTATCGTTAACTAACGATGATAAGCCGAATTATGTATATTGGGATTATCCGAACGAGTTATGCGACAGATTACGTTTATTAATAGCATCTAAGAATACTGGCCATACCGGACATGAAAATGAAATCATATCAATTATCGAAGAATTGCGAGAAGCGAATATAATAAAATAACGTGTAGTAACGTTAATTTTGTCATTTACAAAATGAGTATCGATAAATTCGGACGTTACAATAGGCATATGCGAATAAACGTTGTTCGCGGTCCCACCGGTGAAGGTTTTCGTTTAACAGATGAGGGCGATTATGATATAGATAATAAAAGACTCTGTAATGTCGGTAACGCTGTTTCGGAAGAAGATGCTGTTAGTTTTAAAATTTTAAAAGAAAATTGCTTATACTGATAAACTGATAACCAGTACGACGTTGCTTTGAAAAATATAATTAATTTAGCTGATCCGAAATTACTTACTGACGCAGCGACTAAATCGTATGTAGATACAAAAATTCCGACCGTATCAAATGGAATTTGTAACTTCGAAGGTTATAGGTTAAATAACATAGGTTATCCATCGGTTCCGACAGATGCTGTAAGCAAATAATTTATACTCGATACAGTTAATATAGTTCAACAGAGAGTTGAAGACAGATTAGACAATTTTGTTAATATATTAAACAATCACGTGTATAGTATATTATATGATGTTTATGTAAAAACAACGAAAGATAATCCTGTCAGAAATATAGAAGATTGGAAAAAATATATATATTTGTAAATTATTGTTTATTGCCGTCACAAATGCGTGTATATCAGAAGAGTGCAGAAGATGTCCGTCGCGGTCGAGGATTAATCGAAAATTTACTGAACAAAGCGGTCGATATTTTACCTATCGAACTACATGTTCCAGGTTATCAATACTGTGGTCCGGGTACGAAATTAAGGAAGTTGTGACAGTTGTACGGAGCGACACTTGTACGGAGATGAAATTTGTTGACACTTATACGGAGCCCAAAATATTCCCGGAAATGGCCAAGCATGAAAAATTTAGAAAGTTACAGTTGTACGGAGAGTAATCTGGTGCTGGCCAGCCAATTCCCAGAAAATAGCCTATACATTCAGGGTGTTCAACCCTTACACTGTGCAGCGCCAGTATAATCCCGGCCTAATGCATTTCTTAGAATTTTGACGCGAGAACTATAAGGGTTGGAATGCGTGGCTGGCAGGTAATGGTTGGTGGGTGGCACTCGCTAAGAAGAATTCATTACTACAGTTGATATCCGAGTGTCAAGTAGTGTGCGTGCTATAATTTTGGAGATATGGAGGTCAGCGAGACCACCAAAGGAAAACCTTTAGTTATTTACAACGGGCATCAGTATGTAGTGGATTATACCAACAAAGAAGAGGTAACTTATTGGCGTTGTATAAACTTCATAAAGAATAAATGCAAAGGAAGACTAAAAACTAAAAACAACACAGTTTTAGGCGAAGGAAGCCATGTTTGCATTCCGGATGAAGCAGCAAATGAAGTGCGAAAACATTTAGTAAACGCAAAAAAGCGTGCAAGAGAAACAGGCACTACAATTTCAACTATTTATGCTGAAGATGTAGGCCAGCTCTTCAATCGAGGCTACGACTTAGTCACATCGCTACCATCACATAGGAGTGCCAAACAATCGTTGCATCGCATTAGGCGAAAAAATATGGGACCTATAAAAGATCCGACCGATTCGGAAGGAATAATTCTTCAAGAAAATAATTTACTTATGAACGACGGTAGCAATTTTTTACTCGAAGATGACAACAGGGGACCTAATGACAGAATATTGGTGTTTGCCAGCGGAAATGGAAAATCATCTTTATCAAGCTGTCTTTCATTCTTTATCGACGGAACCTTCAAGAGTTCGAGCAAGCAGTTTGGACAGTTATTTGTCATTCACGCCGATCTTGGAAGTTCTTGGGAGGAAACAAACACAATTCCAGCTGTCTACGCCTTGCTACCGAACAAAAAACGAGAAACATATGATCGTTTTTTCAAAGCTATAAAAACCAACGTGCCTGGATGGAGCCCTACAACTCTCACGATGGACTTTGAAATCGCTATCGTCCAGTCAGCTAGAAGTTTGTTTCCTGAAACAGAGATTTTGGGTTGCAATTATCACTTTAATCAATGTTTGTGGAAAAAAGTGCAATATTGCGGCCTTGTTTCTGCCTACAAGGAAAACGAAGAAATACGCTGTCACATAAGAATGTGTTCAACTCTGGGACATCTTCCCCTGGAAATGTTGGACGATGGTTGGCTCTGTATTCAGGAGAGCTCGCCTGAAAACCAAAAACTTCAGGAATTCTACGACTATTTTGTAGACCAGTGGCTCGATAACGAGCATATGCCAAGAGATATGTGGAACTGCAGTGGAAGGCGCCACCGCACTAATAATGTCTCAGAAGGGTGGAATCAAAGAATCAACAGATTAATTTCAAGAGTTCATCCTAATGTTTACTCGCTAATAAAAAATCATCGAGAAGACGCAGAGTACTACGGCCACCAGTTTGACCGATTAGTTTTAAATATGGACGGGAAAAGAAGGAAGAAGTCAGCAATGAAGACCGACGAGACTATTTCAAAGGCATTACAAAGACTCCAAGTTGATGGCAACTTAAAATCTTTTCTGGCTTGTGTGGCTTACTCACAGAAATTACAGTAAAGAAAAAGGCTACTACAGGACGACGTCAAACCATTGGCAAATATATCATGTAAATATTGTAAATAAGTTTAATATTCAATTAAAGCATTAAAAAATAAAATAAAAAACAAAAAAAATAAAAAACATAAAATAAAATATAAAAAAAATGGGGGACGAAAAGAGACTACCTCCCCGTGGTGTTCCCTGGAAACGACACAAGGTCGTCTGAATGTCTCTTACAATTTGTAGAAAAAAGTTTAATACTCAGCACCAGCTCCCTTCTAACCACAGCGTTCTAGCATATCAAACTGACACGCTAACATTTACCTAGAAAATTGCAAAACCGGTTATTAACAGTCGTTAGTGGTCATTCCGTACAAGTGTCAACATTCCACTTCTGACTGATCAGGTAGAGGAAAACGCTCCGTACAAATGTCTCTCCGTAGAAGTGTCACTCCGTACAAGTGTTCCAACCCCGAAATTAAGTAAACAATTAAAGCGCGGAGATCCAGGTATTAATAAATTAGATGCGGCTTGTAAGGAACACGATATAACATACTCGAAATATCGAGATACTGAAAATCGTTCTAAAGCCGATCGTGAATTAGCAGAAAAAGCTTGGCAACGTGTAAAAGCACGAGACTCGTCTATTGGTGAAAAAGCTGCTGCTTGGGCGTTAACTAATATTATGAAAGCGAAAAGTAAATTTGGTAGCGGTATTAAAAAGAAAAAAAAGAAAAAAATAAACAAATTTCGAAATCTAAAAAAAAAAAAGGAGGGGAACAGGATTATACTTACGACCGTATAAAAAATCTGGTGGTGGCGGTGGGAATAAAAAAAAAACATCGAAAGGAATAAAGATTCCCTCACACGCTCTCACCAATAATGAATTTTTTTCCTACGCTAAACTCTTGAATGTATCTAATTTTAGAGGTGTTTTTATGAAAGATACTTTACCGTTAAAAATTCAGAAAAATGAAACCGGTATTGTTAATTTAGATAGTATACGCGGGTCAGGCACACATTGGGTATGTTACCGTAAACAAAATAAGACAATAAACTATTTTGATAGTTTTGGTAATTTAAGACCAAAATTGAATTAGTTCAAAATCCCAATTGAATTAGTTCGTTATTTTCAAACATCGGTGCAACAACCCGTCAATATAAACTGTAATTATAAACGTTATCAACGATCAAATACAGTTAATTGTGGACGTTTGTGTTTACAGTTTCTTAGTAATACTGTTTACCTTAAACGGAGTAGGATCGTCACTTAGTTGTGATATATTTCCTCCCATCGAACTCGAAGGAAATTGGGAACTCGGGTTGATTAATTTCATGACATACAATTCCATACCGAATATTGAAGAAAATGTAAATAATATGTTTTATTTCGGTGACGATGGAGTGATTGAATTACCTACAGGTTCTTATGAAATCGAGGATATAAACACTTATATAAATCAAAAATTACCAAAAAGTAATAAAAGGAAAATTATTAAATTATTAATACGTGCTAATAATAATACTTTGAAAAGCGAAATCTATTCGAGTGAAACGATAGATTTCACTAAACCAAATTCTTTGGCTTCTCTTCTCGGATTCGCTAATACTGCCAAACTCGAACCGCTTAAATGGCATTCATCACAGTCGACAATCAACATTGTAAAGACAGATGTTGTAAGACTAGTCTGCAGTGCTGTGGCTGGATCGCTGAAGAACGGCCGAGAATCTCATATATTACACGAATTTTATCCGACAGTCGGACCGGGGTATAAATTAGTAGAATCACCGACAAACGTTATTTATTTGCCAGTGAATACAAATAGATTAGGTAATATCACAATATGATTAGAAGATCAAGACGAAAAGTTAATAAATTTTAGAGAAGAAACGATTTCTTTGCGATTACATATAAGAAAAAGACGAGATGAGGCTAATTTTTCCTTATGGACAAAATAAAACAATAGTTAAACCCGTAAATAGCACCAGTAAAATACGGGATGCTAATCAGTTAACATCTCTTAATAGAAAATTTTTAAAGTCGTTAGGGTATAAAGTACTTATTAACAATGAGTATATTGGACGTGTTAAATAGCGCTGTTTATGATGACGATAGTATCATCGGACGTGCGTATCATACACACACTCCTTACGCATCTACTACATTAAATAATAATGATGAAATACGTATTCCTGTTCATCAACAAGATCATTATACACTTCCCTGTGAGAGTTATCTACATATCGAAGGTAAATTAATGGGTGAAAACAATCAGAAAAACGAAAATATTCAAATAATTAGTAACGGATTAGCATTTTTATTCGATGAAATACGGTACGAAATATGTGCTACGGAAGTAGATCGTGTTAAAAATGTCGGTATCACATCAGTAATGAAAAATATTTTAACATTCAAACCCGGTGATATGAAGAAAATAACTAATGCAGGATGGACGGGAGATGTAAAAAGTCGCTTCACAACAGATACAACGAATTTCGTGTTTTGTATTCCTTTAAAATTATTATTCGGTTTTGCTGAACAATACAAACGTATAATTTTAAATGTGAAACAAGAACTGATTTTAATACGATCATCGTCTGATAATAACGCCGTAGTTTTAAACGCTGTTGATAAATATAAATTACAATTAACAAAAATCAATTGGCGAATTCCTTATATTTATGTTAGCGATGAGTATAGACACAGATTATTGAGTATTGTTGATAGAGATATGCCTATAAAATTAGCGTTTCGTAGATGGGAGTTGCAAGAATACCCGACTTTACCAGAAACTAAACAGTTAACGTGGACGATAAAAACAGTAGCACAGACTGAAAAACCGCGTTATATAATTGTAGGTTTTCAAACAGATAGAAAAAAATAACATCGCAAAAAATGCCTCTCATTTTGATTTATGCGACTTGCATAATATTAAATTATATTTGAATTCACAATACTATCCGTATGATAATTTAAACGGAAGTAAAGAAACGCTATACGAGATGTATAAGGGGTTTCAATCATCGTATTATGACGGCAGTGAGGACGAACCTGTGCTGGATAGGAGCGATTATTTATTATATGCGCCAATAATTGTTATTGATTGCTCTCATCAGAGCGACCTTTTAAAAACCGGTTCTGTCGATGTTCGTTTAGAAATAGAATCAACACAAAACTTTCCGCCAAAAACGACCGCATACTGCTTGCTAATATCTGATAATTTGCTCGTATATCTACCTTTATCTGGTGTTATAAGAAAATCGATAGAATGAATCGATTGTTAACATTATATTTATTTGCTTGTCATGCGCATTTTATAATCACTTGTAGTGTTAGCGCTTTATAATAATGATCGGTTTTATTGTTGATGTTCAATGTTTTTTCGATGATGCCAAAAATTATATTGTTAAAGAATTGTGTGTACAAAGAATAGAAAATCACAACTGTATCGGTGTGAGAGAACATTTTTTGTTTTACCACCATTCGATTATCGTTATTTATAAAAAAATAGAAAAAACAAGTAGAGTGGTTGAAAAGATTTTTTCATGGTTTCAGCTGGAATTGTGGAATTCACAACTATGACGAACTTCACAGTATTTTAAACAGCATCGTTACTGAAGGTGAATATGTTTACACTAAAGGAGCAGAAAAGCAGAGACTCATCGAGAACATGCTCGACTACAAGTCGGTTGAAGTAATAGATCTCGAAGTGTTTAAGTGTCCATCATTAAGTGTCTTACAACAGCAGACTGTAGCACGTGTCGATTGTCCATATAAACATAATCTTGATCATTGTGCGCTAAATAATGTATTTCATATAGCAAATTGGATATTGAATAATAAAATTTAAAATGTATTTATTTATTTATTTTTTAATTTATTTTACATCTTTTTCCTTCACTATTATTAATCTATGTTCGACTACAAGTCGGTTGAAGAGTCCGTCATTAAGTGCCTTAAAACAACAGACAGTAGCACGTGTCGATTGTCCATATAAAACATAATCTTGATCATTGTGCACTAAATAATAAAATTTAATTTATATTTTTTTTATTCACTATTACTATGTTAGAACATCACATTATTATTAATCCGGGAATCCATGATAAATACCAAGCTTATTATTGTCACGCACCAACACTGTGCGTTTACTCCAGTCGTTCAGCCATTCGTTATAACAAACCCAAGCTGCTAAGGCTTTATGCAATTCCGAACCGTATAATGTACGGTTATTGCGGTCTTTGTATATTAACAGTATAGCGGTATGATAGCACACGCCATTTATTATACTCTTACAACTTGTATCATATATGGTGTTCGCTATTACACTATCATCTCATTGCAAATGTACATAACATTTGTGACGTTCACAGTACATTCGATCTGTTAATAACAGCTGTTTTTCTATCCATTTAATAATTTTTTTACCGTCTGTACAACCAATTTTGGAACTGGACAGACAGGTGTCGACACAAGCACAATTATTATTTTTAGATTCGTGACCGTGTGTTAATATATGATTCAAAATATAATCTCTATATAAATTTATAGAATCACATACACACCGTATTATAGATCGTATATTACCCGTATACAAACGCGATGTATACAAACGATCTACTATGTTTTTTGATTTGTTTTTATACATAGCACAACGACGGTCACCTTCAGGAATTTTAGAATCTGTATTTTTATTGTTATTATGACTTGGTCGATAAAATTTGATATCAAGGTAATGTTCTAACATAGCTATACACTCCCATGCGTGACTTAAATATTTATCGTCGACACGCACGCTTGGGTTGAACTCTTGATCACGGTCCATTACCTGCACAAAGGAAAGGATTTTGTGAAAGTATAAACACCAACACCAAATTTTTTTTATATTTTATTTATTTATTTATGTATATATATATATATAAAATAACAAAGATTCTATAAATTTTTTATCAATTCTTTTATAAATGGTCTTATAGTCGAGCTTGGCCTGTCGACTATCGCTTTTAATTTCGCAATTTCTCCGGGTGTTAACCTTTTCGGCGAAAAAAACCATTTATGGAGAAGACGGTCCCCCTCCTCCTGTTTTGATGACATGTTCATTCTATGATCCATCAAAGCCGTTGATAGAAGTAGGCGTTAACGGTTCAAAAACAGCTGTAAATGTGTTCTATGTAAAATCAAATACGGTTTAAAAATAACATAGGAAAGACTTATAACAAAAACAAATTAATTTTTTGAATAGAGAAATGTAAAACACATTATACCTTATAATAATACATATATAAAAATGATATAAAAAGAACACAATTATTTTACAGGTAACCAAAAAACAAGAATTACTGTATATGTTCTTGTGTAGAACATATTATTTTTATTATATATTAAAATTAAATTTAATAAAAAACTTTAAATTATTTATATATTGTAACGTACTGCTTGAGAGGTGTTACAGATTACGGGTTTACAATGAATTCAGCCCCAATGTTGGGTTCGCCATTCTGTAACGTAGCGGTTTTTGTAGAGGTTTTGGCGAAAACTTTGTATGTGGCCTATTGGGTGTTAGTCTTATTTAATTAAGCCCAAATGTTGTAAGCGCCAATCTGTAACGTAGCGATTATTTGAGTGTGTTAAGGTTTCCGCCTCTCCGCAGTCGCCACTTATGAATTATAATGACCGAAGTTTAAAATAAAGTGTTTGGTAATGTTACTCAATCAAAAGTCGAAATCGAGAGTGTGTGATTTGGGGTCAAGCCGGGAAGTTGTTCAGCCTTATGTTGAAGAGAGAGTAAGTACCAATTGTTTACATTTTTGTTTAGACGATTTCTGAACCTTTTTTCAAATTGTTCGCCTTGAATTAAATCAGCTGATTGTGAGACGAATCTACACTATGGCAAAGTATGACCCGATGGGTCGTTCTCTTCTATTTTGATGCTGAAATCTATTACAACTACCCGCTACAAGAAAACATAACACATTTTTATTATTCAATATTAATTTTTCAATAATATTTATTATTTATATTATTGGGTTTTTTTCTCTGCTTCCCAAATACAAATCTCACAATCGATCTTCTCAATTAAAACATAATATCGACTTCCTCGAGTAAATATGGAATTGTCAACAGAAAAAAAATACAGTTATGGTTTTGGTTAACAAATTTTATACTATTTTTAAAACATCAATCAATATATAATTCTTAATAATTCCCCAGTGTTAAGGGTAAGTTCTTTTTGTTATGAGATGGTCAGAAATGGATAATTACTAAGCTTTACAAATACCGAAAAAATATTAAATAAATTTGTTTATTTTTAGTTTAGTATGTAGTTCCAAAAATGTCCGTCAGAGAGCAGCGTGCATTTGTTTACTTGAGAACATGTGATTAAATTTGACTAGTTTTGGTTTTCTATATCACCATTCGGAATGCGTTTTCTTCATTAACTATTAAACAAAATGTTTATATTATCTCTTTTCTGATAGTTCTTACTGGAATGAAGCCTATTCTCTGGTGAGGTCCGTCTTGAGTTATAATTTCATTACCGTCTGGCTCAAATTCTATCGTCAACTTGAAACATGGCGAAACTAGGTCGAATCATCAGAAGGTTTTCTTTCACTGTTTATTAGGGAATATAACCGTTTAATTTTGATAAATAAGGTATGATTATATAGTGTTCATATTGTTTTTTAATTTTGTACTAATTTTCACTTCTCCACAGTTTCAGAAAGGATATTTTATTAGAATTATAGTAGCATCATTTTTCAATTCGCCAGGTTTGATTTTCCAATTATATTATTAACAATACTTGTTATTCTCGTCACTCTTAGTAACCCATAATATTTTTATTATACAGGCAGTTTGTAATTATTATAAATTTATATTTTATTTACCGAAAAATAATTCTTTTCCATTCCGGTTTCTTTACCAATTTGGTTTACATATTAGGTTTTTGTTCATTTTCTTATGACCTTGTATATAAGTATTTGATTTTTTTATTATCTTTAAATAAATTTAGATATCATTTATTAGTCTCTCATAGTATTCCTACACTGCACTACTTCCTGCTGCCATTTCCCTCCTAGTATTATCTTAATTTTTTATTATCCTTTGATATTTAAATTTTTTTTTTTTTTTTTTTTTTTAACGAACCCTGGGTTATCTTATACTATAACACAAATCTTTGCAAAAATATAAAATTAACTTAGGTGTTAAACTTAGTTGTTTACACAATATAAATAGTACAATACATTAATAAAATACAGAATCAGTGAGTAGCATTATAGTCTACTGTCATAGTTTATAATTCCTAAACCTACAGCACAATTCTATAATAAGTTACCTTCACTTTCACTTTTTTTCCTCAATGGGTACACCATAACTCACTTGTCACTGTATATCACTCGAATTGTTTATAATGTTTAGTGATACAATAATTTTGAGCTAGTTATAGGTTACCCATTTCTGACCTTTACGTTCTTACATGATTTAATTTATTGGGACCGGGTTATGTAACGTTACATAAAGCCCCCCCCACTAGAACAAATTTATTTTGGTTTTATTCATTTATTAAAATAAATTGTTGATTGTTCCAATTCTCCTAATAGTCTTGGCTTTATCTTCATAATAGTGTTTCAGTTATTTCAAACTGGTTGTATACTGACTGGTAATTCAGACTGGTGGTAATTGCTGTTCTCTTACTCTACTCTCTCTCTCTTGGAGGCAAATTCATCAATTATTTATTTCTCTGTGTAGTGGTACTTCCACATTTTATTTGATAAGGACTGGTCACACTAATTATATTAAACTTGTTTTAACACTCATTTCTATTTACTTCTATAAATTATCTTTATCAATTAAGATTCGGTCTGCTGTCTTCCTCCTATTTTCTTCATCTATACTTCTGGAATCTAATATCACTCTTTTCAGCTATTTTATAATTATTATCCCTTAAATATTCAATTTCCCTAACATTTTTCCCTATCTTGTGCGGTGGTACCAGTAGGGTGGCCACTCTGGGTCCATACTCCTCTGTCCATCCTTACACCTTCTGAGACCAGGGGAACATCATCCCTGCTCATAAAAATTATTGCCGGACATTTCTACGGTCAATACATAAAAATAAAAAATTATAAGTAGTAGTCAATTAGCGACTAGTACTAAACACTTTTGGGATTCTTCATACTGTAGCTGTTTACATTTATTTATATATTTCTTCTTCTCCTTGATTCCTTCTTCTTTTCCATAAACTAATAGCATATAACATTATTGATAGGCCTTATGTTAAAATTCTTTTGACTTTACTTCTTGTGACATATTTCTCCGTATCATTTCTTCTTATATAATCTTCAATTCCGAGAAATTCTAATTATTGTATTAATTATCATCCTCCTTCAGTTTCATTGGAGTCCCTAAATTATTCTTTATTCTTCTTATCTGAGCACATTACCATCAATTGTTTTTGTTCATTAAATTTTTCTTCTGTTTATTACCGTTAAAAATATTACTTTTTCCTATTATTTCATTTTAAATCAATTCTTTATAACTCTTATTTATTAATTTGTTCTTACTTTTTGTTAAATTAAATGGTTTTGAAATATCTTAAATCGTATTATTTTTGAATAAATTAAGTAAGTTGTCCTTACGTACTTTTTTTTTTATATTAAATCGTCTTGTTCCTGGATAAATTGTTGAGTAAGTTGTCCTTACATGCTTTTAGAATTTTGGGGTTTTAGTCTCTTCACTTTAAATTATATTGTTCCAAAATAACTTGAGTAAGATGTCCTTACATAGTTTTAGAATTTTGGCGTTTTAGTCTTTTCACTTTAAATTATATGGTTTCAAAATAACTTGAGTAAGATGTCCTTACATGCTTTTAGAATTTTGGGGTTTTAGTCTCTTCACTTTAAATTATATGGTTTCTGAATAACTTGAGTAAGATGTCCTTACATGCTTTTAGAATTTTGGGGTTTTTCTTCCGCTATTCAATGGGTTGCTGGGTCGGTTTTCAGAATTTCAGTCCCCTTTTCTGGTTTGTGATCATTTAGGTTAACCATGGTCCATTAACTCAGGTACTACATGTTCTCGGATTACTGGGGTGTCTATAATGATTTTTGTCCTTGTTAATCTCCTTATCATCCGGCTCTCCCACTTTGCTGCTACGAAACCTTCATTTAAGTACCGGTCTCCCGTCATAGTTCGTTCCTTCTTAACTAACAAATATTGTACCTCCTCTAACTTAACATAGTTGCTCATTTTTAACCTCATTTCGTTCCCTTTTACCTCGGGATTATTTACCAAATATTTGAATGTTATATTCTGTCTTGATGATCTGACTAATATCTTCTGATGCACTTCAATCGTCGACACATTTAATTGGGATGTAAACTTAATTAACTCCCTCTGTTCGTTAATTGGAAGGTTGAATACATTAATTAATCCACCTGTAATCATCTCCCATTCTTCCTTGGTATTTATTATTCTCTTTCTACATGTTTTTATTATTTTCTTGGTCTTCTTTTCCACGGTTCGAACATCCTTTTTGTTGTGGCTATTTTTATTTTTAGATGGCATTACACCTTGGTATTCTGTAATTTCTATTTCCTTCCTACTCTCTTCTGTATTCGGACTTACTTTAATACCTTCTGAAGTGCTGTCTGATGTTTCATCCAAATTCTTGACGCTATGGTCCATTTGTTTATTTGTCTCCTCCTTGTATGTACCTGCTTTTTGGATAAGCGTATTAACATTTTCAAACTTCTCTCCGAAAGTTTCCCATATCTCCTTATTGAACTTCTCCATCTTACCCTCAATCCGCTTTAAATTCTCATTATTCTCTTTAAATTTTGCATTCATTTCTTCTCTTTGTCCTTCAACAGTTTCTTTCAATTCATTGTATTGTTTATTCATGGTTTGTTTGATATTTCCATGAATGGTCTCTATTTTTTCATTTAGTTGTTTGACTAAACTTTCCTGAATTCTATCGATTTTCTCACTGGTCTGTCTATTTTGTTCCTCCTGTTTCTTAAAATTCTCCTTATTTTCCTCATTGGTTTGCTTCGAGTTTTCCTCCTGTTTCTTAAAATTCTCATCTATTTTGTCAAATTTTTCGCTCAAGGTTTCATTTTGTTTCCTTGAGTTTTCCTTATTTTCCTCCTCCATTTTGTCTATTTTATTTTTTGTTTGTTTATTATCTTCCTGAATTTTGTTATTCCCTTCCATTATAATTCTTAACATCTCCTGTATGCTCATGTCTTCTTTTTGGGTGGGTTTATCTGGTTGGTCCCCTTGGGCATCATCTTCAATTATTTCCGTTTCCGGGTCCATAACTACTTCGGTTTCTTCTTTATCGCCTGTCTGTTGGTCCATTTCACTGTCCGTGACTAATTCTATTTCTTGTTCCTGTCCACCTTCTTCCTTCTCCTTTTCTTCTTCCCTGTTCTTTGATCTGCCTCGGGTATTATGCATTTCTTATTTTCCCATAACTGCCGACGATAATTAGATTTTTTGGTATATTAATTTATTAAATATCAAAATTCTTTTCTAATTACAGCTCTTTTACGTTGGGTGCCAATCTGTAACGTACTGCTTGAGAGGTGTTACAGATTACGGGTTTACAATGAATTCAGCCCCAATGTTGGGTTCGCCATTCTGTAACGTAGCGGTTTTTGTAGAGGTTTTAGCGAAAACTTTGTATGTGGCCTATTGGGTGTTAGTCTTATTTAATTAAGCCCAAATGTTGTAAGCGCCAATCTGTAACGTAGCGATTATTTGAGTGTGTTAAGGTTTCCGCCTCTCCGCAGTCGCCACTTATGAATTATAATGACCGAAGTTTAAAATAAAGTGTTTGGTAATGTTACTCAATCAAAAGTCGAAATCGAGAGTGTGTGATTTGGGGTCAAGCCGGGAAGTTGTTCAGCCTTATGTTGAAGAGAGAGTAAGTACCAATTGTTTACATTTTTGTTTAGACGATTTCTGAACCTTTTTTCAAATTGTTCGCCTTGAATTAAATCAGCTGATTGTGAGACGAATCTACACTATGGCAAAGTATGACCCGATGGGTCGTTCTCTTCTATTTTGATGCTGAAATCTATTACAACTACCCGCTACAAGAAAACATAACTCATTTTTATTATTCAATATTAATTTTTCAATAATATTTATTATTTATATTATTGGGGTTTTTTCTCTGCTTCCCAAATACAAATCTCACAATCGATCTTCTCAATTAAAACATAATATCGACTTCCTCGAGTAAATATGGAATTGTCAACAGAAAAAAAAAATACAGTTATGGTTTTGGTTAACAAATTTTATACTATTTTTAAAACATCAATCAATATATAATTCTTAATAATTCCCCAGTGTTAAGGGTAAGTTCTTTTTGTTATGAGATGGTCAGAAATGGATAATTACTAAGCTTTACAAATACCGAAAAAATATTAAATAAATTTGTTTATTTTTAGTTTAGTATGTAGTTCCAAAAATGTCCGTCAGAGAGCAGCGTGCATTTGTTTACTTGAGAACATGTGATTAAATTTGACTAGTTTTGGTTTTCTATATCACCATTCGGAATGCGTTTTCTTCATTAACTATTAAACAAAATGTTTATATTACCTCTCTTCTGATAGTTCTTACTGGAATGAAGCCTATTCTCTGGTGAGGTCCGTCTTGAGTTATAATTTCATTACCGTCTGGCTCAAATTCTATCGTCAACTTGAAACATGGCGAAACTAGGTCGAATCATCAGAAGGTTTTCTTTCACTGTTTATTAGGGAATATAACCGTTTAATTTTGATAAATAAGGTATGATTATATAGTGTTCATATTGTTTTTTTAATTTTGTACTAATTTTCACTTCTCCACAGTTTCAGAAAGGATATTTTATTAGAATTATAGTAGCATCATTTTTCAATTCGCCAGGTTTGATTTTCCAATTATATTATTAACAATACTTGTTATTCTCGTCACTCTTAGTAACCCATAATATTTTTATTATACAGGCAGTTTGTAATTATTATAAATTTATATTTTATTTACCGAAAAATAATTCTTTTCCATTCCGGTTTCTTTACCAATTTGGTTTACATATTAGGTTTTTGTTCATTTTCTTATGACCTTGTATATAAGTATTTGATTTTTTTATTATCTTTAAATAAATTTAGATATTATTTATTAGTCTCTCATAGTATTCCTACACTGCACTACTTCCTGCTGCCATTTCCCTCCTAGTATTATCTTAATTGTTTATTATCCTTTGATATTTAAATTTTTTTTTTTTTTTTTTTTTTAACGAACCCTGGGTTATCTTATACTATAACACAAATCTTTGCAAAAATATAAAATTAACTTAGGTGTTAAACTTAGTTGTTTACACAATATAAATAGTACAATACATTAATAAAATACAGAATCAGTGAGTAGCATTATAGTCTACTGTCATAGTTTATAATTCCTAAACCTACAGCACAATTCTATAATAAGTTACCTTCACTTTCACTTTTTTCCTCAATGGGTACACCATAACTCACTTGTCACTGTATATCACTCGAATTGTTTATAATGTTTAGTGATACAATAATTTTGAGCTAGTTATAGGTTACCCATTTCTGACCTTTACGTTCTTACATGATTTAATTTATTGGGACCGGGTTATGTAACGTTACATAAAGCCCCCCCCACTAGAACAAATTTATTTTGGTTTTATTCATTTATTAAAATAAATTGTTGATTGTTCCAATTCTCCTAATAGTTTTGGCTTTATCTTCATAATAGTGTTTCAGTTATTTCAAACTGGTTGTATACTGACTGGTAATTCAGACTGGTGGTAATTGCTGTTCTCTTACTCTACTCTCTCTCTCTTGGAGGCAAATTCATCAATTATTTATTTCTCTGTGTAGTGGTACTTCCACATTTTATTTGATAAGGACTGGTCACACTAATTATATTAAACTTGTTTTAACACTCATTTCTATTTACTTCTATAAATTATCTTTATCAATTAAGATTCGGTCTGCTATCTTCCTCCTATTTTCTTCATCTATACTTCTGGAATCTAATATCACTCTTTTCAGCTATTTTATAATTATTATCCCTTAAATATTCAATTTCCCTAACATTTTTCCCTATCTTGTGCGGTGGTACCAGTAGGGTGGCCACTCTGGGTCCATACTCCTCTGTCCATCCTTACACCTTCTGAGACCAGGGGAACATCATCCCTGCTCATAAAAATTATTGCCGGACATTTCTACGGTCAATACATAAAAATAAAAAATTATAAGTAGTAGTCAATTAGCGACTAGTACTAAACACTTTTGGGATTCTTCATACTGTAGCTGTTTACATTTATTTATATATTTCTTCTTCTCCTTGATTCCTTCTTCTTTTCCATAAACTAATAGCATATAACATTATTGATAGGCCTTATGTTAAAATTCTTTTGACTTTACTTCTTGTGACATATTTCTCCGTATCATTTCTTCTTATATAATCTTCAATTCCGAGAAATTCTAATTATTGTATTAATTATCATCCTCCTTCAGTTTCATTGGAGTCCCTAAATTATTCTTTATTCTTCTTATCTGAGCACATTACCATCAATTGTTTTTGTTCATTAAATTTTTCTTCTGTTTATTACCGTTAAAAATATTACTTTTTCCTATTATTTCATTTTAAATCAATTCTTTATAACTCTTATTTATTAATTTGTTCTTACTTTTTGTTAAATTAAATGGTTTTGAAATATCTTAAATCGTATTATTTCTGAATAAATTAAGTAAGTTGTCCTTACGTACTTTTTTTTTTTATATTAAATCGTCTTGTTCCTGGATAAATTGTTGAGTAAGTTGTCCTTACATGCTTTTAGAATTTTGGGGTTTTAGTCTCTTCACTTTAAATTATATTGTTCCAAAATAACTTGAGTAAGATGTCCTTACATAGTTTTAGAATTTTGGCGTTTTAGTCTTTTCACTTTAAATTATATGGTTTCAAAATAACTTGAGTAAGATGTCCTTACATGCTTTTAGAATTTTGGGGTTTTAGTCTCTTCACTTTAAATTATATGGTTTCTGAATAACTTGAGTAAGATGTCCTTACATGCTTTTAGAATTTTGGGGTTTTTCTTCCGCTATTCAATGGGTTGCTGGGTCGGTTTTCAGAATTTCAGTCCCCTTTTCTGGTTTGTGATCATTTAGGTTAACCATGGTCCATTAACTCAGGTACTACATGTTCTCGGATTACTGGGGTGTCTATAATGATTTTTGTCCTTGTTAATCTCCTTATCATCCGGCTCTCCCACTTTGCTGCTACGAAACCTTCATTTAAGTACCGGTCTCCCGTCATAGTTCGTTCCTTCTTAACTAACAAATATTGTACCTCCTCTAACTTAACATAGTTGCTCATTTTTAACCTCATTTCGTTCCCTTTTACCTCGGGATTATTTACCAAATATTTGAATGTTATATTCTGTCTTGATGATCTGACTAATATCTTCTGATGCACTTCAATCGTCGACACATTTAATTGGGATGTAAACTTAATTAACTCCCTCTGTTCGTTAATTGGAAGGTTGAATACATTAATTAATCCACCTGTAATCATCTCCCATTCTTCCTTGGTATTTATTATTCTCTTTCTACATGTTTTTATTATTTTCTTGGTCTTCTTTTCCACGGTTTGAACATCCTTTTTGTTGTGGCTATTTTTATTTTTAGATGGCATTACACCTTGGTATTCTGTAATTTCTATTTCCTTCCTACTCTCTTCTGTATTCGGACTTACTTTAATACCTTCTGAAGTGCTGTCTGATGTTTCATCCAAATTCTTGACGCTATGGTCCATTTGTTTATTTGTCTCCTCCTTGTATGTACCTGCTTTTTGGATAAGCGTATTAACATTTTCAAACTTCTCTCCGAAAGTTTCCCATATCTCCTTATTGAACTTCTCCATCTTACCCTCAATCCGCTTTAAATTCTCATTATTCTCTTTAAATTTTGCATTCATTTCTTCTCTTTGTCCTTCAACAGTTTCTTTCAATTCATTGTATTGTTTATTCATGGTTTGTTTGATATTTCCATGAATGGTCTCTATTTTTTCATTTAGTTGTTTGACTAAACTTTCCTGAATTCTATCGATTTTCTCACTGGTCTGTCTATTTTGTTCCTCCTGTTTCTTAAAATTCTCCTTATTTTCCTCATTGGTTTGCTTCGAGTTTTCCTCCTGTTTCTTAAAATTCTCATCTATTTTGTCAAATTTTTCGCTCAAGGTTTCATTTTGTTTCCTTGAGTTTTCCTTATTTTCCTCCTCCATTTTGTCTATTTTATTTTTTGTTTGTTTATTATCTTCCTGAATTTTGTTATTCCCTTCCATTATAATTCTTAACATCTCCTGTATGCTCATGTCTTCTTTTTGGGTGGGTTTATCTGGTTGGTCCCCTTGGGCATCATCTTCAATTATTTCCGTTTCCGGGTCCATAACTACTTCGGTTTCTTCTTTATCGCCTGTCTGTTGGTCCATTTCACTGTCCGTGACTAATTCTATTTCTTGTTCCTGTCCACCTTCTTCCTTCTCCTTTTCTTCTTCCCTGTTCTTTGATCTGCCTCGGGTATTATGCATTTCTTATTTTCCCATAACTGCCGACGATAATTAGATTTTTTGGTATATTAATTTATTAAATATCAAAATTCTTTTCTAATTACAGCTCTTTTACGTTGGGTGCCAATCTGTAACGTACTGCTTGAGAGGTGTTACAGATTACGGGTTTACAATGAATTCAGCCCCAATGTTGGGTTCGCCATTCTGTAACGTAGCGGTTTTTGTAGAGGTTTTAGCGAAAACTTTGTATGTGGCCTATTGGGTGTTAGTCTTATTTAATTAAGCCCAAATGTTGTAAGCGCCAATCTGTAACGTAGCGATTATTTGAGTGTGTTAAGGTTTCCGCCTCTCCGCAGTCGCCACTTATGAATTATAATGACCGAAGTTTAAAATAAAGTGTTTGGTAATGTTACTCAATCAAAAGTCGAAATCGAGAGTGTGTGATTTGGGGTCAAGCCGGGAAGTTGTTCAGCCTTATGTTGAAGAGAGAGTAAGTACCAATTGTTTACATTTTTGTTTAGACGATTTCTGAACCTTTTTTCAAATTGTTCGCCTTGAATTAAATCAGCTGATTGTGAGACGAATCTACACTATGGCAAAGTATGACCCGATGGGTCGTTCTCTTCTATTTTGATGCTGAAATCTATTACAACTACCCGCTACAAGAAAACATAACTCATTTTTATTATTCAATATTAATTTTTCAATAATATTTATTATTTATATTATTGGGGTTTTTTCTCTGCTTCCCAAATACAAATCTCACAATCGATCTTCTCAATTAAAACATAATATCGACTTCCTCGAGTAAATATGGAATTGTCAACAGAAAAAAAAATACAGTTATGGTTTTGGTTAACAAATTTTATACTATTTTTAAAACATCAATCAATATATAATTCTTAATAATTCCCCAGTGTTAAGGGTAAGTTCTTTTTGTTATGAGATGGTCAGAAATGGATAATTACTAAGCTTTACAAATACCGAAAAAATATTAAATAAATTTGTTTATTTTTAGTTTAGTATGTAGTTCCAAAAATGTCCGTCAGAGAGCAGCGTGCATTTGTTTACTTGAGAACATGTGATTAAATTTGACTAGTTTTGGTTTTCTATATCACCATTCGGAATGCGTTTTCTTCATTAACTATTAAACAAAATGTTTATATTACCTCTCTTCTGATAGTTCTTACTGGAATGAAGCCTATTCTCTGGTGAGGTCCGTCTTGAGTTATAATTTCATTACCGTCTGGCTCAAATTCTATCGTCAACTTGAAACATGGCGAAACTAGGTCGAATCATCAGAAGGTTTTCTTTCACTGTTTATTAGGGAATATAACCGTTTAATTTTGATAAATAAGGTATGATTATATAGTGTTCATATTGTTTTTTTAATTTTGTACTAATTTTCACTTCTCCACAGTTTCAGAAAGGATATTTTATTAGAATTATAGTAGCATCATTTTTCAATTCGCCAGGTTTGATTTTCCAATTATATTATTAACAATACTTGTTATTCTCGTCACTCTTAGTAACCCATAATATTTTTATTATACAGGCAGTTTGTAATTATTATAAATTTATATTTTATTTACCGAAAAATAATTCTTTTCCATTCCGGTTTCTTTACCAATTTGGTTTACATATTAGGTTTTTGTTCATTTTCTTATGACCTTGTATATAAGTATTTGATTTTTTTATTATCTTTAAATAAATTTAGATATTATTTATTAGTCTCTCATAGTATTCCTACACTGCACTACTTCCTGCTGCCATTTCCCTCCTAGTATTATCTTAATTGTTTATTATCCTTTGATATTTAAATTTTTTTTTTTTTTTTTTTTTTTAACGAACCCTGGGTTATCTTATACTATAACACAAATCTTTGCAAAAATATAAAATTAACTTAGGTGTTAAACTTAGTTGTTTACACAATATAAATAGTACAATACATTAATAAAATACAGAATCAGTGAGTAGCATTATAGTCTACTGTCATAGTTTATAATTCCTAAACCTACAGCACAATTCTATAATAAGTTACCTTCACTTTCACTTTTTTCCTCAATGGGTACACCATAACTCACTTGTCACTGTATATCACTCGAATTGTTTATAATGTTTAGTGATACAATAATTTTGAGCTAGTTATAGGTTACCCATTTCTGACCTTTACGTTCTTACATGATTTAATTTATTGGGACCGGGTTATGTAACGTTACATAAAGCCCCCCCCACTAGAACAAATTTATTTTGGTTTTATTCATTTATTAAAATAAATTGTTGATTGTTCCAATTCTCCTAATAGTCTTGGCTTTATCTTCATAATAGTGTTTCAGTTATTTCAAACTGGTTGTATACTGACTGGTAATTCAGACTGGTGGTAATTGCTGTTCTCTTACTCTACTCTCTCTCTCTTGGAGGCAAATTCATCAATTATTTATTTCTCTGTGTAGTGGTACTTCCACATTTTATTTGATAAGGACTGGTCACACTAATTATATTAAACTTGTTTTAACACTCATTTCTATTTACTTCTATAAATTATCTTTATCAATTAAGATTCGGTCTGCTATCTTCCTCCTATTTTCTTCATCTATACTTCTGGAATCTAATATCACTCTTTTCAGCTATTTTATAATTATTATCCCTTAAATATTCAATTTCCCTAACATTTTTCCCTATCTTGTGCGGTGGTACCAGTAGGGTGGCCACTCTGGGTCCATACTCCTCTGTCCATCCTTACACCTTCTGAGACCAGGGGAACATCATCCCTGCTCATAAAAATTATTGCCGGACATTTCTACGGTCAATACATAAAAATAAAAAATTATAAGTAGTAGTCAATTAGCGACTAGTACTAAACACTTTTGGGATTCTTCATACTGTAGCTGTTTACATTTATTTATATATTTCTTCTTCTCCTTGATTCCTTCTTCTTTTCCATAAACTAATAGCATATAACATTATTGATAGGCCTTATGTTAAAATTCTTTTGACTTTACTTCTTGTGACATATTTCTCCGTATCATTTCTTCTTATATAATCTTCAATTCCGAGAAATTCTAATTATTGTATTAATTATCATCCTCCTTCAGTTTCATTGGAGTCCCTAAATTATTCTTTATTCTTCTTATCTGAGCACATTACCATCAATTGTTTTTGTTCATTAAATTTTTCTTCTGTTTATTACCGTTAAAAATATTACTTTTTCCTATTATTTCATTTTAAATCAATTCTTTATAACTCTTATTTATTAATTTGTTCTTACTTTTTGTTAAATTAAATGGTTTTGAAATATCTTAAATCGTATTATTTCTGAATAAATTAAGTAAGTTGTCCTTACGTACTTTTTTTTTTTATATTAAATCGTCTTGTTCCTGGATAAATTGTTGAGTAAGTTGTCCTTACATGCTTTTAGAATTTTGGGGTTTTAGTCTCTTCACTTTAAATTATATTGTTCCAAAATAACTTGAGTAAGATGTCCTTACATAGTTTTAGAATTTTGGCGTTTTAGTCTTTTCACTTTAAATTATATGGTTTCAAAATAACTTGAGTAAGATGTCCTTACATGCTTTTAGAATTTTGGGGTTTTAGTCTCTTCACTTTAAATTATATGGTTTCTGAATAACTTGAGTAAGATGTCCTTACATGCTTTTAGAATTTTGGGGTTTTTCTTCCGCTATTCAATGGGTTGCTGGGTCGGTTTTCAGAATTTCAGTCCCCTTTTCTGGTTTGTGATCATTTAGGTTAACCATGGTCCATTAACTCAGGTACTACATGTTCTCGGATTACTGGGGTGTCTATAATGATTTTTGTCCTTGTTAATCTCCTTATCATCCGGCTCTCCCACTTTGCTGCTACGAAACCTTCATTTAAGTACCGGTCTCCCGTCATAGTTCGTTCCTTCTTAACTAACAAATATTGTACCTCCTCTAACTTAACATAGTTGCTCATTTTTAACCTCATTTCGTTCCCTTTTACCTCGGGATTATTTACCAAATATTTGAATGTTATATTCTGTCTTGATGATCTGACTAATATCTTCTGATGCACTTCAATCGTCGACACATTTAATTGGGATGTAAACTTAATTAACTCCCTCTGTTCGTTAATTGGAAGGTTGAATACATTAATTAATCCACCTGTAATCATCTCCCATTCTTCCTTGGTATTTATTATTCTCTTTCTACATGTTTTTATTATTTTCTTGGTCTTCTTTTCCACGGTTTGAACATCCTTTTTGTTGTGGCTATTTTTATTTTTAGATGGCATTACACCTTGGTATTCTGTAATTTCTATTTCCTTCCTACTCTCTTCTGTATTCGGACTTACTTTAATACCTTCTGAAGTGCTGTCTGATGTTTCATCCAAATTCTTGACGCTATGGTCCATTTGTTTATTTGTCTCCTCCTTGTATGTACCTGCTTTTTGGATAAGCGTATTAACATTTTCAAACTTCTCTCCGAAAGTTTCCCATATCT
Organism: Magicicada septendecula; assembly: GCA_034769895.1. Classification (NCBI taxonomy): domain Eukaryota; kingdom Metazoa; phylum Arthropoda; class Insecta; order Hemiptera; family Cicadidae; genus Magicicada; species Magicicada septendecula. Next base: position 64,362,981 of record CM068373.1, on the reverse strand, counting down.
CCTTATTGAACTTCTCCATCTTACCCTCAATCCGCTTTAAATTCTCATTATTCTCTTTAAATTTTGCATTCATTTCTTCTCTTTGTCCTTCAACAGTTTCTTTCAATTCATTGTATTGTTTATTCATGGTTTGTTTGATATTTCCATGAATGGTCTCTATTTTTTCATTTAGTTGTTTGACTAAACTTTCCTGAATTCTATCGATTTTCTCATTGGTCTGTCTATTTTGTTCCTCCTGTTTCTTAAAATTCTCCTTATTTTCCTCATTGGTTTGCTTCGAGTTTTCCTCCTGTTTCTTAAAATTCTCATCTATTTTGTCAAATTTTTCGCTCAAGGTTTCATTTTGTTTCCTTGAGTTTTCCTTATTTTCCTCCTCCATTTTGTCTATTTTATTTTTTGCTTGTTTATTATCTTCCTGAATTTTGTTATTCCCTTCCATTATAATTCTTAACATCTCCTGTATGCTCATGTCTTCTTTTTGGGTGGGTTTATCTGGTTGGTCCCCTTGGGCATCATCTTCAATTATTTCCGTTTCCGGGTCCATAACTACTTCGGTTTCTTCTTTATCGCCTGTCTGTTGGTCCATTTCACTGTCCGTGACTAATTCTATTTCTTGTTCCTGTCCACCTTCTTCCTTCTCCTTTTCTTCTTCCCTGTTCTTTGATCTGCCTCGGGTATTATGCATTTCTTATTTTCCCATAACTGCCGACGATAATTAGATTTTTTGGTATATTAATTTATTAAATATCAAAATTCTTTTCTAATTACAGCTCTTTTACGTTGGGTGCCAATCTGTAACGTACTGCTTGAGAGGTGTTACAGATTACGGGTTTACAATGAATTCAGCCCCAATGTTGGGTTCGCCATTCTGTAACGTAGCGGTTTTTGTAGAGGTTTTAGCGAAAACTTTGTATGTGGCCTATTGGGTGTTAGTCTTATTTAATTAAGCCCAAATGTTGTAAGCGCCAATCTGTAACGTAGCGATTATTTGAGTGTGTTAAGGTTTCCGCCTCTCCGCAGTCGCCACTTATGAATTATAATGACCGAAGTTTAAAATAAAGTGTTTGGTAATGTTACTCAATCAAAAGTCGAAATCGAGAGTGTGTGATTTGGGGTCAAGCCGGGAAGTTGTTCAGCCTTATGTTGAAGAGAGAGTAAGTACCAATTGTTTACATTTTTGTTTAGACGATTTCTGAACCTTTTTTCAAATTGTTCGCCTTGAATTAAATCAGCTGATTGTGAGACGAATCTACACTATGGCAAAGTATGACCCGATGGGTCGTTCTCTTCTATTTTGATGCTGAAATCTATTACAACTACCCGCTACAAGAAAACATAACACATTTTTATTATTCAATATTAATTTTTCAATAATATTTATTATTTATATTATTGGGGTTTTTTCTCTGCTTCCCAAATACAAATCTCACAATCGATCTTCTCAATTAAAACATAATATCGACTTCCTCGAATAAATATGGAATTGTCAACAGAAAAAAAATACAGTTATGGTTTTGGTTAACAAATTTTATACTATTTTTAAAACATCAATCAATATATAATTCTTAATAATTCCCCAGTGTTAAGGGCAAGTTCTTTTTGTTATGAGATGGTCAGAAATGGATAATTACTAAGCTTTACAAATACCGAAAAAATATTAAATAAATTTGTTTATTTTTAGTTTAGTATGTAGTTCCAAAAATGTCCGTCAGAGAGCAGCGTGCATTTGTTTACTTGAGAACATGTGATTAAATTTGACTAGTTTTGGTTTTCTATATCACCATTCGGAATGCGTTTTCTTCATTAACTATTAAACAAAATGTTTATATTACCTCTCTTCTGATAGTTCTTACTGGAATGAAGCCTATTCTCTGGTGAGGTCCGTCTTGAGTTATAATTTCATTACCGTCTGGCTCAAATTCTATCGTCAACTTGAAACATGGCGAAACTAGGTCGAATCATCAGAAGGTTTTCTTTCACTGTTTATTAGGGAATATAACCGTTTAATTTTGATAAATAAGGTATGATTATATAGTGTTCATATTGTTTTTTAATTTTGTACTAATTTTCACTTCTCCACAGTTTCAGAAAGGATATTTTATTAGAATTATAGTAGCATCATTTTTCAACTCGCCAGGTTTGATTTTCCAATTATATTATTAACAATACTTGTTATTCTCGTCACTCTTAGTAACCCATAATATTTTTATTATACAGGCAGTTTGTAATTATTATAAATTTATATTTTATTTACCGAAAAATAATTCTTTTCCATTCCGGTTTCTTTACCAATTTGGTTTACATATTAGGTTTTTGTTCATTTTCTTATGACCTTGTATATAAGTATTTGATTTTTTTATTATCTTTAAATAAATTTAGATATTATTTATTAGTCTCTCATAGTATTCCTACACTGCACTACTTCCTGCTGCCATTTCCCTCCTAGTATTATCTTAATTTTTTATTATCCTTTGATATTTAAATTTTTTTTTTTTTAAACGAACCCTGGGTTATCTTATACTATAACACAAATCTTTGCAAAAATATAAAATTAACTTAGGTGTTAAACTTAGTTGTTTACACAATATAAATAGTACAATACATTAATAAAATACAGAATCAGTGAGTAGCATTATAGTCTACTGTCATAGTTTATAATTCCTAAACCTACAGCACAATTCTATAATAAGTTACCTTCACTTTCACTTTTTTTCCTCAATGGGTACACCATAACTCACTTGTCACTGTATATCACTCGAATTGTTTATAATGTTTAGTGATACAATAATTTTGAGCTAGTTATAGGTTACCCATTTCTGACCTTTACGTTCTTACATGATTTAATTTATTGGGACCGGGTTATGTAACGTTACAATATGTATACCTACAATTAAAATTAAATATTTATACTTATTTATATACATATTTACAACAATCAATCTATATACACACAATTAAAATTAAATACTTATACTATATACATATTTACAACAATCAATCATTCAACCAGCCGACCAACCTTAGATTATTTTAATACGGCTTATACCGCGTCTTGTATGAGCCGTGTGCTACATCTTTAGCATTTTTAATTTTATCTAGTGCTAATTTGAATAAATCTTTTGTTACCACGAACAGCGGGTCTTGTGGTGACGATGCTAAAACAGTTACTTTCCGGGATACTTTTTGCCACCAGTTGTCGGAAAGTTCATGTTTGATGTCGGCCGTCTGCGTTAATCTCACCTCAATCAAATACGAACCTTCCTCACCTGGTGTTTTTACCCATTTCCTTGTACCGTCTTTTAATATCTGAAACTTCTGCTCAAATTTAGTATTTTTTACTTTTTTTGATTTTTTAGGTTTTTTAGATTTATTTTTGTTCGAAAAAGAATTAAAATTTTTATCAAAATCGTCTCCGCTATCTGATTGAGTATCGGTACTACTATCGCTGTTTTTGTCGAGTTCAATCGTCTCGACCGATTTCTTTCTACTAATTAATTCGCGAAACAATTTAATACTATCATAATCTAAATTTTTGCTATTGTAAAGTTCGTCATCAATCTGAGAATTAAAATAATCGATAATTTCCGCTAAGGACATTTCTTTTTGTTTCCTACGGAAAATATCGATTTCTGACGGTTCATCATCAAATATATGCATGACCGCATTCTGAATAATTAAATATAAATTAATAATAATTGAAGGTTGGTCCAGCACAATCACTTTCAAATTCTCTAATGCCTCCTCCCACAGCACTATTTTTACCAGCCCCGTTATGTAAAGACATTGGATTAAGTCTTTAATTGAAAAATACGTCGATGGGCCGGCGGATGCTGAAGGAGAAGTATTGGATGCTTCGCGTTCCATTACTTGAAACAGAAAAAAATAACATAATTAATTTCTAACAACATTTTAAAAAATGAATAATATTGTTAGAAAAAAAGAAAATCTAGAAATCCGTTAAAAATTTTTCTATTTCTAGCAATGTTTTCATCATCATAGTTATCTGCAACGCTTGTTCCTCCCGTCGAACCAAAACCACAAGAGCCGCGAGCTGTTGAATCTAAACTCGCTAACTCTTGTAATTTTGGTTCAGCTATTTGTTCGCATATCAACTGCGCTATACGATCTCCTTTTCGAATATAAAAAATTTCAGAAGAATGGTTAAATAAAATTACACCGACATTACCGCGATAATCTCTATCTATAACGCCTGCTCCGACAGCGATATGATGTTTTAACGCTAACCCAGAACGTGGTGCAATTCGTCCGTAACATTTCTCTGGAATTTTAACAGCCAAATCATTTTTAATCAATGCATTGTCATGAGGAGCGATCATGCAATCATATGCGCTTCTGAGATCGAAACCTGCAGCATATGCGCTCATTTTGACTGGAGGGTAAGCATTATCAGATAACTTGACAAAAAACAGAGTTGGAACTCCCATTGTGTCTGCAACACAAAAAACAAATTATACTGCCATCAGCGATGATAATATCTATATACAAAAACAATTACATTATCGGATAATATTAACATATATTAAAAACAATTTTAAACAATTACTTACTGAATTGATGTATGAAGATGATAAGGTTCACAAAGAAGTAGGAAGTTGTAGTATAAAAAAGAGAAGAACGAGGAACAAGCTGATAATATCTGTATAAAACAAAATAAAGTATTAGTTTTATAACTTAACATAACCACCAGTAGCCTTAGTGTTTTTAATAAAAATAATCATTTACCAAAAGTGACGGTAGTTGATCGATAAAAACGTGTGAAGAGAGAGGAAAAGCTGATACAGGAACAAGCTGATAATATCTGTATAAAACAAAATAAAGTATTAGTTTTATAACTTAACATAACCATCAGCAGCGTTAGTGTTTTTAATAAAAATAATCATTTACCAAAAGTGACGGTAGTTGATCGATAAAAACGTGTGAAGAGAGAAGAACTAGCTGATACAGGAACAAGCTGATAATATCTGTATAAAACAAAATAAAGTATTAGTTTTACAACTTAAAATCTATCACTATCAACAGCGCTAATGTTTTTATATTAAATAAAAATATCCGCTTACCAAAAATAGTAGTAGTAGTAGTAGTAGTAGTAGTAGTAGTAGTAGTAGTAGTAGTAGTAGTAGCAGCAATACGAAATAATAAGCAGATGATATCTGTATAAAAACAAAAAAAGTATTAATTTTACAACTTAACATTATCTATTTGAAATCTATCACCATCAACAACGTTAGTGTATATAAAAAATTATCTCTTACCTGAAGTAGCAGCAGCACAACACGTCGAGTGAAACGAAGAATTGTACATAGACCAGTAAAATCCGATTCGCTTTATATATATTTTTGAGAATACTAATTATAACTCTGTACCGAGATTTGTTTACTGTTTCCGTTATCAGCTTGTTATTTCGTAGTTACATAAGCCAATTATTTTAATACGATAATTAGTTCTTCCGTTTCAATTCAATTCCATTTACGTAATTATACAAACAACTGTAATTAATAATCATGTGATATATACGTGAAACAAAAAATAATATAATTAAGAGTACTGTCGATTAAACAACCCGGAGTTATCGCAAATTGTTTTCCATTTATGTGCAACGTTAATTAACTAAGATGACGTAAATATTTTTTTCTCAATTTGTATTTTACTGCTGTTACCACAAAACGTTTAAATACTACGATTTTATTCCTCTACATCAGTATGAAGACAAATTCATCAAATTCGTTACAGGACAGACAGAGAGATACAATCGCTTCACAACAAAATCGACGGATTTTGTGTTCCTTCAAAACTACTACTCAGCTTTACTGAACAATACAAACGTACTAATTGTGAAACAAGAACTGATTTAATTCAATTATAACAACAGCAACCTGTAAGTATTGGAATTATTTCTTTTACTGTTAAACTAATTCAATAGTAAATACTTACTTTTTAAAAAAATGAATGATTTTACTTTTTTAGATCATAATGGACAAACAACTCCCTGTTAGAATCGCTAATGACGTGAATACTCAAACACCTGAACCCGGACCTTCATCCAGACAAGATATTCAGCCCGAACCATCGTACATACGAGATCCTCAACCTGGACCGTCTTATACACAACATTCAAGTTATTCTTCCACATCATTATCATCATCATCATCATCATCATCATCATTATCATCATCTAATAATAATAATTTACGTTTAAAAAATAATAGATTAAAACACATAATTTTAGAAAATAAATTTATAGAAATAGAAAATGCGTTTAAAGGTAATTTAAGAACGTATTTTTATAAAAATAATAATAACGTAATTAAAGACATATGTCTATTATTAATTTATTTAAAATTAGAAATATTAAACATTTTAAGTAATATGATTGTAATATATAACGCTATAAAATTCAATATTTTAGTTGAATGTACATACGTTAAAAATAATATTAATGAATATCAGGATAGAACATTTAAAACCAAAAACATTATTTTACTTCATAGTTCGTCTATACCATCTGAAATAGACAGTATGATAAACAGTATTTGTAATGAAGAAGACGTATATGTACAAAAGGGCTCTGGATGGTCGTTACATTCAATTGATGGGATATTGATTCGAATTAATCGTTTTAAGCCTTTAAGAGGTAGTTCGTATATTCCGCTTCCGCCAAAACTGACTGCTAAAAAAAGCATAATTAATCCTAAAAGTACAGATAATTATTGTTTTAAATGGGCGATTCTTTGTAAATTCATAAACGGTTCACACCCGGAACGCATAAATTTCCGTTATAAGGATTTAGAAAATAAATTTACTTTTAATAATATCGATTTTCCTACTCCGTTAACACAAATAAAAATTTTCGAAAAAATAATAACGTTTCGGTTAACGTGTATGGTGTTGAAAACGATATAACAATTTACCCGTTAAAAGTATGTGATAATGAAAAATCAAACCATTTCGATCTTTTATTATTAAATAAAAATAATGCAACCCATTATTGTTATATTAAAAATTTCACCAGATTAATTAGATCGCAAGTAACTAAAAGTTTTAATGATATCGAATTTTGTAAACGGTGTCTAACTTACTTCACTGTTAAATCTAAAAAGTTAAAAATACATAAACGAAACTGTCAAAAAAATACACCTACACGAGTGATAATGCCGACTGATAATTTAAAATTTCAACATTTCCAATACCAATATAAACTTCCAATAGTAGTTTACGCGGATTTTGAATGCATATTAAAACCGATAAGTACTTGTTACCCTGATCGGAAATATTCTTTTACAGTCGCGAATGAACTACACGAACCTATGAGTTTTTGCGTTTATTTCGTTGTAGAAAATTCAATTCCCGCTAATATTAAAAAACATTTGCCATCAGAACCGTTCTTATATAGAGGTAAAAATGCTGCGGAAAAATTCGTGTCATATCTCGTTGAAAACATAAATTTATTAGGTTCGCTTCTTAATAATATTAAACCGTTAAAAATGACAAAACAAGATAAAATCAAATATAAATCTACTACACATTGCGAAATGTGTAAACGCGAATTCACATTATTTTACAGACCCGTTAGAGATCATTGTCATATTACCGGTCGTTACCGTTCCGCATTATGTAATAATTGTAATCTGAGGAGACAAAATCAAAAATTTGTTCCCATTTTTATTCATGCTAGTTCAAATTATGATTCTCATTTTATCGTCCGTCAATTAGGGTATGATATTAGGCAAATAATTGTTATTCCAAATTCGACTGAAAAATATATATCATTTTAAAAAAAAACGTGTAACGGAATAACTATTAAATTTGTTGATACTTTTCGTTTTCTAAATAGATCCTTAGCGGAACTAAGTAATAATCTACCAAAAAATCAATTTTTTCATACTAGCAAATTTTTTTCAAATAATGATATGGATTTAGTCTCTCGAAAAAGTGTACAGTATATCCTTACGAATATACCGATTCGTGGGAAAAATTGGAAGTACAAGAACTACCTCCTAAAGTCGAATTTTATAGTAAATTAAATGCGAAACATATAAGCGATGAAGATTATAATCACGCGGTTCAAGTTTGGGATCATTTTAAAATTAAATCGTTGGGCGACTACAGTGATTTATATTTGAAAATTGACGTATTGCTTTTATGCGACGTTTTTGAAAGTTTTCGTTTACTTTGTTTATCTTCACATAATTTAGATTGCGCGCATTATTTAACCGTTCCAGGGTTTGCTTTTGATGCGATGTTATTTTGTACTGGCATTGAACTTGAATTCTTTATGAATACGAAAAATATATTTTCTTTGAGGCCGCTATAAAAGGGGGACATCATCATGTATTAAAAAACATTCAAAAGCTAATAACGAATATATAAAAGAAACATATAATCCAAATTATCCTAAAACATTTTTAACATATTTAGACGCGAATAATCTATACGGGTGGGCGATGAGTGAATATATTCCGTATTCTAACTTTGTATGGGCTGATAAAATTACTATTACAGATATATTAAATACCTCTAATAATTCTGAAACAGGGTATATATTAGAAGTCGATATAGAATACCCTGAAAGTTTACACGATAACCATATGGATCTACCATTTCCTCCAATTAATAAAAGCATAAATCACACAAAACAAACAAAATTACTAACTACATTAGAACCAAAAGAACATTATATTTGCCATTATGTCAATTTAAAACAAGCTGTCAATCACGGGTTGAAAGTAACTAAAATTCACAGAACGTTAAAATTTTATCAAAAACCATGGTTAAAACCATATATTGATTTAAATACGGAAAAACGACGAATTGCAACAAACGAGTTTGAAAAAGATTTTTTTAAATTGTTAAATAATTCTGTCTTTGGTAAGTGTATGGAAAATGTAAGAAAAAGAATGAAATTAGATCTTGTAAGTGAAAATAAAAAATTATTAAAACTTATTTCTAAACCGACTTTCAAAGACAGAATTATATATGATAAATCGCTTTGTGCTGTATTATCAAACAAAACGTCTATTTATTTTAATAAACCAATTTATGTAGGTTTCGCGGTATTAGAATTGAGCAAAACCTTAATGTATGAATTTCATTATGATATAATGAAAAAAAAGTATGGAAACAAAATTTCGTTATTATATACTGATACTGACAGTTTGTTTTATGAAATTTTGACAAATGATTTTTACGAAGATATGTTAGATCCAGATTTGAAAATGTTTTTTGATACTAGCGATTATCCCCCTGATCATAAATGTTATTCTACTATAAATAAGAAAGTAATTGGCAAATTTAAAGACGAATGTAACGGTATTCCGATTAAGGAATTTATTGGTTTACGATCAAAATTATATACGTATACTACGCATGACAATAATATTCAAAAGAAAGCGAAAGGAATTAAAAAATGTGTAATTAATAACGAGATCTCGTTTAACGATTTCAAAAATTGTCTTCATAATACTCTTTCGGAAACAGAAAAACGTAGAATTATGAAATTAATAAGATCGAAAAAACATATAGTAGAATCGGTATCAATTAATAAATTAGCGTTAAGTAATAATGATGATAAGAGAGTATTATGCGATAACGGGATAGATACAATCCCGTACGGTCATTATTCATTAAGCCATTCAAGCTGATACTTTATAGCCGAACTATGAATCGTCTTTTTATGTTACAAAATAAACACAATCAACGTAAAAATATCGTTTTTAATATTTACGATACTCAAGTTATGGGACTTAAAAATTTTAATATCTGCTATTATAAAATATTTAAATTTCTTCGTGAAAAGGTAGAAGAATATGATAATAATGTGGAGTGTATTAAAAATTGTACAAAGTTTGATATGTATCAAAATATTTGTAATAATCATTTAAAATGTGATCAACACGTTACTCAACTTTGGGATACTATATCTCAATTATTTTGTTATCACAAAATTTATAACTGTTCAAATAATCATTTTGTATGTGCTTGTTAATATAATCTCAATTATTTTATTATCACAAAATTTGTAACTGTTATCATTTTGTATGTACTTGTTAATATAATGTCAATTATTTTGTTATCACAAAATTTGTAACTGTTCAAATAATCATTTTGTATGTACTTGTTAATATAATCTGTTCATTATATATGTATTTGATGGTATGATAATAAATATTGTAGCCTGCTTTACTTTGTTATTATTTTGTAGGAATAATTAAAATAAAAAAAGTGTTTGTTAATAATACAATTTATTACACTCTTCACAACATCGAAATATTTCTCAATACAAAAATTCAAGCCATACCAATTTGAAGGTTATAGGTTATCCGTCGACTTCGGCTTAAACAAGCGTCGACAATAATACATAACATAGTCATCGCACAAAACACATATCAACTCTATTTTTATAAATTTTATTTACAAACTGAACTTTTATTCTTCTTCATCGATATTACTATCGATTATTGTGTGAAATCGATTGGTCTCTCTTTTGAATTAACAATTGTAATATTAGTTCCTTCAATTTGTATAGCACATCATCATTTACACATTTCAATCCGAATATCGATAGATTATTTTTTTCTGTTCTAACTAATCCACCCGTAAATTCATTAAAAACATACACAGTGTTATTCTTAAAAAAGTATAAATTACCATCAGAAAATCTAAATGATGAATCGATTTTAGGCGGTATTCCAGGAAATGTATCGGATATATAACCCCATAATTTAGTAGTGAACATACACTCATTGACTTCTCTATAATAATTATCATCATGAAATATATAAGTTTTACCTGTATAACTGTTGAATACCGCATGCAAATTATTCGGTTGTATGTTAAATAAAGACTGGATATGCTTCGGATAACCATGACTTAATTTAAGACTCATTAAATCAAACATGAATACCAAAGAATCTATAAACATAACTATCTCCCAAGATGGTCGTTGATATACAGCTAAAATTTTTGTGAAGTTACTTGGAAGAAACGTTAACCAATGTTTTATTATAAGCGGTTTGGTGTATATCATCTCTGCCGGATTTAATATCAACAACCATTTTTCATGTAATATATATAATCGTTTATCGGCAATTAAAAATAAATTAATATTTTTAAAATTACAAAGATCAATTTTATTTGTATCTATAGGATGCTCGTCTTCTATCTTTGGTACTGAAGAAGATGGAGACATCGGTATGAAAGACGTTATAAAAGTGTTTTGTGTCTTACCATACAAATTTTGAATGGCTAAAACATCATCATCACCTAACTCGATTTTACCGTTGTAATAAGCATACATTACAGAATCTGATACATCTGAATGTGATAAACATATAGCATGGCCGATTTCGTGTATTAAAGTTGCATACAAACTTGTTTGGTCAAGAGGAACAACTTTGCCAGTCGAATATATGTTATGTTATTATCCCTTCTCCTAAATATTTATAAATATTTGTTTACAAACAGACGCGCTCCGGCGGTCACCGAACTCCGCGTGTTTATGTTTACGTTTTTTTCACAGCGTGTCCCAGCTTCACATTGTTTACATGTGTCGCGGAACGAGTGTTTATGTTTACGTTTGTTACTGGGTCGGCCGGCGTCGATCGGTCAAGGAAAACACCGAGCACGTGGTGACCGGTCGGCGAGAGAAAAAAAAACGTAAACATAAACATCCGTTCCGACGACACACGTAAACAATGTGAAGCTGGGACGCGCGGCGAAAAAAAAACGTAAACATAAACACGCGGAGTTCGGCGACCGGCGGCTATGTAGGGTAAGGCGGGGGGTGCGGAGGAAGGAAAAAATGTAAACATAAACACGTGGAGTTCGGTGACCGGCGGTTATGTAGGTGAAGACGGGGGTGGAGAGGACAAAAAAAATGTAAACATAAACAAACTAGGGGGCGTGGCTGCCCCAGAACCAACCTTTTATTACTACTCTGATGCCTGCTTGGGACAGGCTAACAGCAGCCAAATTTAAGTTAGATCTTTACAAGACTCCGTACAGGCAACACGCCTTGTTCGCTAGATTCGGCTACATAAAGATTAAATATTTCATAATTTTAGCATGTCCTTCATGCGATAATTTACTTGGGCGATCTCGGCCTCTACCAATTGTTATGGTTTTTCAGTATTTAAGTCTATATTAACTCTCGGCATTTATGCCGCGCTAAACCTGCACGCGCCAGCAATCATTTCTAGTTAATTTTTCAATAAACTATTATTTCAAGAATATATACAGTCCACTTCATCATTTCATTTCACACCAGCACCTCAATAAGCGTTCTAAGACCAACTTAAGATCCTTCGAGAGCGTCTAAGACGTTTTGTTCCTCCGGGCTGGATTTTGGTCCACTACGATTTCAAAAATATTTCATTTAATGGGCCCAAACGACGTTTGGTTCAAGCCCCAACATTTTCAACCTTCAAATTGCTGGCCGCTGCGTGCCTTCATTGTTATAAAAAGTACTTCATACTCAACACTGCAAGATTCTGCAGAGCAACAACCCTGAGACAACAAGACTCGGCAAGACAGCATCATTTGTTCTACAGCAACGAAATTCCAGAACTTTAGAATTACGGAGGGCTACAACTTAAAGCGTCACCCGACCAGCAGAAACAGGCGGTGCGCCAACTTCTAAGGATTGCAGAACAGGATCGAACAACGGGATCGAAGCCAGCTTGAGCACGCCGGGATTCAACATCCACGTGACTATAAACTTTCATTTTTTATAATTTTTCATGTATAATTGATGGGTACAGCAAACTAAGTAATATTTTTGCACAGATTTAATAGCATTTAATAATCTCTACACGAAAAAGATATTATTGTCAAGTGGCCATAAACTTGTATGTTTATCTAGATTTTCATATGTACATACGTACATAAATTTTCATTTACGTAGCTGTACTATAATGCATTAAGAAATTTAAGTGATGTGATAAGGCTATAGGTATATTGTCATTTTGAATAATTCATATTTTTAATAACTTTCATAACTACTTAAAAAACAAAAATAGAAAATAAGTACCTATATAGTAAGTCATATATTAAGGTGTACACCGATCACTGGCTCCCGCATCATATCAGATTTCAGCAAATTATTCAAAATTACAACAATTGTTCACCTGCTCTACATTTAACTATCGTTTTCAAATTATATTTTACATTACGGTCATGGCTGATGTGAAGGCGTTAATTAAGAAACGGGGCACAATAAGGCCTCTATATCCCGTGTGAATACTTTCGCTGATAATTTTGACCAGGACGTAAGCGATCATCATGCATTGAAAATTAAAATCCGTCATTTAATGGAATTGTCCGCGAAGTATGACGAAATTCAGACTCAGATTGAGGCTGACGATTCCGATTTCGGATCACTCAGTGACAGAGTTCAAACAGAGGATGATCTCTGTAATATTGAGTGCAAGTTACACCATTTATTAGAGCAAGTAGAGGAGGTGAACAAGAAACCGTTGGTTCAAGCTGAAGTTACGCCAATTAAAACCTTACCTATACAGTTAGAGACAACTAAACTGCCCTGCTTCTCAGGCAGCATTATTGATTGGCAACATTATTGTAACATGTTTGTGGAATTAATGCACCTCAGAACGGACCTGACGGACATTCAGAAATTACACTATTTGCACTCTTCATTAAGGTACGAGGCGTTAAATGTAATAAAATCTCTTCCAATCACCAATGAAAATTATGCGGTAGCTATTGATCTATTAAGAGCAAGGTACGACAGCAAATTAATTGTCTCAGCCTATCACATAGGGAGTGTCTTGGGCGTGAAATCCATTCAACAAGAGTCCATGCTTAGAATTTCCAAGTTCATTGACGAGATCACCGCGAATATAAATGCTTTAAATTTATTGAATTTAACGCTAAATACATTTGAAATCATTTTCGTTTAATACTTAACGCAAAAACTCGATAACCAGACGTGTCGGCTCTGGAAAGAAAGCCTTACAGACGAGGGATTTACTAATTTCGATAATTTTATTAAATTTCTTAATAAAAGAAGCAGTTATAGCAAAACGTTAACGGCGCGACCAGCTCAGTACGCGGAATACACGTTAGCGATAAGACTCCTTATCGCAAAGCTATTAAACCGGTTGACCAAAACGTGGTGGACATTCCATTCTCATATCAGTAATAACATCTGTCAGCTGTGTCGTGGTAAACACTGATAAGTATAAGACAACGCTGATCAGGAACATAATCACAAAACTGTTTTACTTGTGCGACTAGTGTCGGCAGCGGATGTTGGGCCAGTCGCTGGTACTCATCTCATATGTCTCTAACTGTAGGAGACGCCTGACCAAATCAATGATAAAACTTGAAATCGTTTCGGGCATTGATAATATAAAGGCCATCTAACGATGTGACGCGACTCAAAGCCACATAAACTAGTTGGTTTTGCTGCGATTTGTCATATTGATACACGACTCGATCGAAAGTGCCTCCTTGAGATTTGTGTATCGTGATCGCACACGCCGGCACGATGGGAAACTGTATTCGGTGGCATTTGATCGTCGGACCGAGCGGTATGTTGGCACTGCGCGTTGTTATCGGTGTCCACTTGAAGTCGAGAACCTCACGTTTGCAGATTACATGTGGCTTAGCTTTGAGTCGACATCGCTGGCCCATCATCTTGAGTGGGAATTCAATCCATAGTCTAAGTCGCTGTTTGTGAGTGACCACAGATGTTGACGGTTCGTTCTGTGCCTCTAACTCCGCAAAGTGCTCGTCTTCACTGAGCAGCTCTATATTCTTTAAGACACCAATCGCGCCGTTCGCTATGCCATCCTCAACGTCAATGTTAGTCGTAATCATGTAAGGGTAACCCACTGCAAGCGGGATCTTATAAGGCAGTCCACCCAACTCGACGACACTCATTTTGTGAAGCTTTTGCCGGGCTGTAGCAGCTTCGGTGTGATTCTTGTAGCCGATCAAAGTGTCGTCGGCGACGCTGTATGTCTCTGTCACAATAGCACTGCTGTTGTATGAGTCCACGCTGTGATTTTGATGATACAAACGCACAACGCCGATCAAGTTCGTATCGCACCACTGTTGGTTTCTGAATCGCGACTCAATGAGTTTAATTTCATCAACATCGAGTCGCTCTCCGTTGCCGACTTTAGTAAGTACAGCAGAGAACGTAGCGTCGCTTTGCCGCATTACTTGCTGTAGTGTATAGTAGTTTAACGATTGCCAGAGCGCGGCACCACCGATCATGTTGCGTGGGGCTCGATAAACGGGTGTAGCGTTAACTGGTTGGCGAAAGTCACCGCAGAAGAAAACATTCATGCCGCCAAACGGTTGATCATGCGCGCCGGTGATCTCCTGCAGACGTAAGTTGATCTTGTGTAACAAATCTGATCCGATCATGCTAACCTCGTCGATTATCACGCATTTTACACCGACAAACATAGTTCTGTAATTTTGCAAAATCTCTCGTGACATTGTGCCAGTCCGACGCGATTGTGTAATTTTGAAAGCAGAATGCACGGTTACGCCTTGGATATTGACGGCGGCTTTGCCGGTGGAGGCACACGCTACGAACGCGTTGGTCAAGTAGTTGTGTTGTACTGTGAAGCGATTGTATATTTCCATTGCGAGTTTCAGCACATAGGTCTTACCGCTACCGGCAGGGTCGGTGAAGAAAACCTGGATCGGTTCCGAGTTGAGTGTGTGTAAGCGATGTATCGCCTCCAGAAGTATCTCTCGTTGACCGGAGTTAGTGCTACGCATCATGCGACAGAAGTCAGCTTTGGCCATTGCATTCGATCGCCGGCGAACTGCAGACACGGATGTCACCATATTCGCAGCATCGAAATCATCTGCCTTCTCTACGCCGCCTTGCTGTACTATACTTTTCACAAACTCCTCGCGCTGATTGCGGGCACCCAATGGATCTTCATCGTCAAACTGTTCGCACATCTGCCGAAGTTCCTCGACCACACGTTCGATATCAATGCTCGATTCGTATTGTTTGCGCTTCTCCATGATCTCGGCCTCTCTGGCATCGTAAGTCTCCATAAATGCGTTACGGTCAATTATGTCGACTGCCTCACAGCGAAACGGTAGATATAACGTGACCATCTCTCGTTTGTGGTTCACAATATCATCGGTCTCGTACGATCTGTAGCGTATAACCCTACAACGGTCTCTTTTACGATATGCGACTGAATGTGCATTAACGTCCTCTGTGTCATCCTCGTCGTCTTCACTGCACTCTTCGTTGTCGTCGTCGACTTGACGTTTTCTCTTTTTGTTACCGACAGCCGAATACCAAGCGACAAAGTCAGCCAAGCATATCGACTCTAACTCCGCGGGCCTATCCTCGTAACGCTGATCATTGTTTTGGTCCTGATGTCGGTGTTGTTCTCTGTCCATCACGGCCTTAGGCTTGTGAGCCTTCTGTCTCTCGTGTGGCCAAACAGTAGGAATGTAAACAACGTCAACGCTGGCTATACTCATTTTTTGGCGAAGCAAGTACCAGGCAGCCTCTTGCGATGACATCTCAACCGTGTTGAGTAACTTCAAGCTGAGTTGTTTCAACAACTGTAGATATTCTTTCTCCGGGTGTTCATCGTGTAACTTCATTAGCTCACGATGTAGATAGCTAATGCCTCGATTTGACTTATTAACGTACTCAACTACGTAAGCCGCACAGCTGTACTCTTCAAGTATGAACTGCAAGTCGCTAATAGAGCCCAGTGTTTGTGCGATCCATGGATTGAAAGTGTTGGTATAAATCTCTGTGATGTCGCGTTTAAACATCAACGTTGGCCGACGTAACGTAGATCGGATTATATCCAAGTACTGTGCCTTCGTTATATTGTTGTCGATATAGAACTCGCCAAGTGTGTCATAATGTTTTTCCTCTAGTAGCTTGCGCAGTTTAGCTGCCTTTAGTTGGAAACCGCTGCGACGACCGTCGTCTTTTGACATCGGCAGTAGCACTCGTGTCTCGCTCATCGGCCAGTAGGGTATATTGAAGCGGCATGTTGTTTCACCTCGTTTGGTACAAGTAAATGTATGTCGGTGAACTTGATTGTTGTACTGATAACCCGACAAGTCATCACGACTAACAGAACACAGATCGCTGACCAGTTAAATGGTATTAGGCATACTTTCGGACACGGGCTCGCGATAATCACAATCGAGCCACAAAAGGATGTGCGCATGCGGACTGCCACGGTGTTGAAATTCAATTCGTTGAAAGAAGTCCACAACACGATACTTGCCAAAGGGATTCATCTTACCCTTGGCTTGCAGCAACGCCATCACACAGTCTACCAATTTATTGAAATAGATACAACACGTAACGGGATCTTCGTTGACCAAGTGACTGCGCATGGATCGAGTCAAATCTACTAGTGGATCGGTTACGCTTACATCGGTAAATGCAAGTATCTTGAGAAGATTCGGCCAATGTATTTCGTTGGCACTCAGTGTAAGGAACATCGACGGCTTGCCCAGCTGGCGTATCATCGCGAAAAGATCCTTTTTGCGATTCATCCAATACTGCACAGAATTTGGTAAAGATTTGAGAAATGCAAGGTTCTTATCTACACACTCATCGAGGAACGTACGATCTTCCAGCATTTTGCGAGTGATATTACCAGTCTGTCGTATGCATCGGAACATACTGTATATTCCTTCGACGACACGCAGCCGCATAATTTTCATGGCCATGTACAAAATGTGCTCGGGTGTGACACCGCGGCGATCGCTTCTTCGTATCTCGCTTGTTGCGATCATGAACGGGGAAACGCGCACATCCAAGTTGAACTGCCTGCCGGTACCGTAGTATATCGCAGGGAACGATAGTTCTTCGGCATACACGTCGTAAATAATGTTCAGCGGTGTTGAATGCTGGCCCGGAGCAATGTCAAGACAATTTTCCTCATTCCACAGCATAGTGTGCTGCCTTGCAAGTAGAACCTCCAACTCCGGTGCACCGCTGTCGCACTGTAGATACTCGATCGGATAGACACCGGCGGCGTTGGCTGCCACACAACTGGTTACTATGTTAGCATTAAACGAATCCCAGTTTACTGTGATCTTGTAATGCTTATACAATGGTTGACCAAGTAAGAATAGTAACCAAGCTTTTACCACTGACTTTTTGACCACGCCGCTGAGATACGTAGATTTATGTATCATGCTCTTCTTGATGTTGACATTGAACGCCTGATCATCGTCCAATTGACGCGGTAGCTGTTGCACCATTGTGTACACATCGACGGGTACATTAATGACTTGTCCGATGATGCCGTAGCTGCCGTCTTAACGCAACCGACGTATCTGCATGAATGGCAGACGCGGTGATACTAGACGTGCACTGATCGGATCTAATGCGGGCAAACCATGTTGCTTAGGTGGATACACAAATCCGTTCGAACGTGACAACGTGGGCACTTTGTCCGAGTCCAGTGATTTCCTACACGTACCGCACAGTTTAAAGTCAGCCACTGCCTCTTCTGGGAAAGTATTACTAAGCAGCGGTAAGTGTTTTTCCTTTGGTAGCTTTAATGAGCGCAGAAACCATAGACGGTTACACACATCACACTTATGTCCGAATGGATT
Organism: Magicicada septendecula; assembly: GCA_034769895.1. Classification (NCBI taxonomy): domain Eukaryota; kingdom Metazoa; phylum Arthropoda; class Insecta; order Hemiptera; family Cicadidae; genus Magicicada; species Magicicada septendecula. Next base: position 64,344,363 of record CM068373.1, on the reverse strand, counting down.
GTTGACAAACGTAGTAGTGAAATGTGCACTAGCTGCTGCCCAATGTGTCTTCATAATCGGCGATCGCACACAATCGATGTCTATACAGTCCGGCGTTGATATAGAAGCGATTACATCATCCACTTGCATAGGCTCGGGCGCCCCAGCTGCAGATGTACTGGCGCCGTCGTTGATCCGCACGAACGTCTTCATTCTTTTACAGTCCCGGCATCGCTTCACTCTGTCATATGGTGTTTTACGGGCATCACTGGATTGCTCTTGAGAAGCCCTTTCCAACCGTATACGATCTCTATGTTTTGATTTGGCTTTTTGACGAGTATAGGCCGACATTGCATTATTTATTTTAATTTTTTACTGTAACACAATATATATTCACTATAACTATTTCACACTAACGTTTTATATACGCAATTGATAGATCTTGACGAGAGCTGACGACTGAAACTTAAACGAACGTCCTAGCTTCTCCGAGTCAAAATTTATACTAAAAGGACATTATATGACGCAGCGAAACGACCTCAAAATGGCGGCGCTTCCCCCTACGCCGCGCGCGATGCGTCACAGTCCTCACTCAACGTAATGAATTCTTTGATCCTATAGCTATAGAGTGGTGTAATTAAATTTTGGATGTAGATGATAGATATGTAGCTGCAAAACCAAACTCTATCCCCCGACTTTGTTATCATGAGTTTTCTGAATTGCCTCCCACTATGGAAGCAAATTTAAAGACGTATTCACGTCAAAAATATTTTAATTAAAATAAACTCTGCTTAAATTCCATACGTCCAGGCCATGATCTCGCACACTTTTCTTCCAAATTTGCTTGCAGGACATGCGCTAAACGCCACCACACAATGATCCACACAGAAGGCAATAACGCTTCGTGCAGCAACAATCAGTGTTCACTAAAACTGCAAACAAACAAATCTATATTATTATCCACCGCTGTCTGCATGACAACTGACCATGCAGGTAGGAAGCACCCAGTTAGGATTTTATTGGACTCAGGATCGCAAGCTAATTTCAGCACCATGAGTTTCGCACGTCGCAAGGGTCTAAAAGTAATTAAATCTCAATTACCCATCGCCGGTATAAATAATTCATTATCTCAAGCTGAATTCAGTACTAGGGTAAGTTTGCATTCACGTTATAAGAATTTTAGTTTAAACATACGTTGCGCTGTGCTTCCCAGTATCACGAATAATCTCCGGGCGGAATCATTTGATATCTCACCCTTAAATTTACCCAAAGGCATATTTCTAGCCGACCCACAACTGAACTTCTCTTCGCAAATCGACCTATTGCTTGGTGCTCAGTATTACTTACAATTAATTGAACCTGGCAAATTCATCCGTAGCCCACATTTTCCCATAATACAGGAGACAAAATTGGGATTCATTCTCGCGGATAACTTGCCATTTAATGTCGACATGACAAAACATGTCTCATCATTCATAGCATGTGAAGATAATAATGCCATTTCCTAGCAACTAAAGGACTTCTGGGAGTTAGAGGACGTTGTTACTCGTGCTCCCTCCGTTGAGGACACGGAATGCGAAAGTCATTTTGTATCTAATACTTTCCGTAATAATGATGGCAGATTTGTGGTATCCCTACCTCGCAGGTCATACAATTCTCATTTGGGCGATTCTCTTCACGGAGCTATCCGCAGGTTTCAAGCACTGGAACTCAAGTTCAAGCAGAAGCGTAAACGTAACCGTAAACGTAACCGGTTTTACACGGTCTCCCACAATGGTGGCATGGTCCATCCTGGTTGTCCCATGAGCCATCATCATGGCCCATCTGTGCCTTCGATGCTCATTCACCCTGCACTCATCCCGATCTTGAGCAGGAACAACGAAAGCAGGTCCAAACCTCATTGATTGTCGCTTCAGCTACGTCTAGTTATTTTGAAAACTACTTATCGCTCTCAAGGCTCCTTCGTGTATTTTCGTATTGCCGTCGATTCAGTCGGAACTCTACGATCCCCATAGCTAATAGGGACACTTCCTTTTTAACTGCCCAGGAGTTGCATGATACACTTTTGGTTTTTATTCGCCACTCCCAGCGATCGCACTTTAGCATCGAAATTAAAGAACTTGAGGCACAACGCTGCATTCCCAATAATAGTAAAATTCTTTCACTCACCCCCTTTCTGGATAATGCGAGGATATTACGCGTGGGCGGACGTCTTCAGCACTCTCAGCTTACCTATGACAGTAAACACCAGATCATACTCCACCACCATTCTCACCTCAGTAAATTAATCTTAGAGGGCGACCATCTTCGTCTACTACATGCTAGGATACAATTGACTCAGCACTCTCTACGGCAAAAGTATTGGATGATTAATGATAAATCATACATAAGTTCAGTAATAAACAAATATATCACTTGTTTTCGTTTCCGTGCTAGGGGCGCAAGCCAATTATTAGGACAATTACCCCCTTCCCGGGTTACTCCTGCTAAGCCATTTTCTCAATCTGCAGTCGACTACGCCGGTCCCGTACTTATACGTCATGGCGGGCAGCGTTCAAAATCGACGTCAAAGGCTTATATTGCTCTATTTATATCCATGGTCACTAAAGCTATTCACTTGGAACTAGTCTCCGACCTTACCTCAGACGCCTTCATAGCAGCCTTAAAACGGTTTATAGCGCGTAGAGGTATCCCTGATCAGATATTTTCCGACAATGGTACAAATTTTCGTCGTGCTAGTTGCTCACTTCACGAATTGTACAACCTTTTTCATTCTAATGGTTGTGCACAGACCACACAGGATTTTTCCACTGCCCAAGGCATCAAATGGTCCTTCATTCCCCCTTCAGCACCTCATTTCGGTGGCCTGTGGGAAAGCGGAGTCAAGAGCGTCAAATTCCATTTGCGGCGCATTGTTGGCGGAACCATTCTTACGTTTGAGGAATACTACACTATCCTAACTCAAATAGAATCCTGCCTCAACTCACGCCCTTTGTTCACCATCTCCAATGATTCTAGGGACCCCGAACCTTTCACTCCAGCTCACTTCCTGGTTGGTTCTCCGCTCACTGCACTCCCGGAAACTGACTATTCCCTAGTCAATACTAGCCGTCTGGGCAGATGGCAGCTGCTCCAAAGATTCACCCAATCTCTATGGAACAGGTGGTCGAAAGATTACTTGCATCAGTTACAACAGCGCAACAAATGGCGCATCCCGTCAAAAAATTTGACTACCGGACAACTCGTCCTTATTCTAGATGACAGTTCCCTCCCACTGCAGTGGAAACGCGGGGTAGTCACGAACGTCTATTCGGGTCAGGTTTCAATAGTGCGCGTCGCAGATTTTCGCACCGCTAATGGTATCCTACGTCGACCCATTCATAAATTATGTCCACTTTCGGTGGCATTAGACTAAACGCATGAGCGTTCATGCGACACGTATCAATAATGTGAACTTTATCGCATTATCGTGCGTCACGCCCGGGACATTCCCCGGGCGATCACATGATTATTATGTCTATTGTACTATTGTGTATCACTATCATGTTTTTGGGTATTTTTTAATTTTTTGGGGATTATGATTCTAATATTATTGTATCAATTATTATGTCTTTCACTATTTTATTTATTCCATGATTATGTATTTTTTGAATTTTTTGGGGATTTTTATTCCAACGACATGTAAATTATTATGTCGTTGTCATTGTATTATTACCCGTTACATATTATTGAATTTATATTGACCATTATCCTATTATTATGTACTGCCAACTATTATGTCTGCCTGATTGTTGTATTATCATGTATCATTACCATGTTATTATGTGTTATGGAATCTTATTATCATTGTTCTATTACTATGTATAATAAATTATTATGTATTATGTATCCTTACATGAATTTGGTATGTTAATCATATTGTTATCTACTATTAATTTTCTGGGTGTCATTACTCTACTGTTATACATGTAAATTGTTATGTCGTTGTTATTGAATTAGCAGTTGTTGTTTATTATTGAATTTGTTATCATGTAATGTGAATTACCATGTACTATTCACACAATTACTTAAGTTGCAAAATCGCCCCGATTTTGTGCGGGCAGTATGGATAAACTTTGTACCTATGTAACCCTTGTACTGTAAAAGGCCGAATTGCAAGTGCGTGTAGTGACATCATTTTCCTCTCTGCTATCTGATGCCTGCTTAAGACAGGCTGACAGCAGCCAAATTTAAGTTAGTTCTTTGCAAGACTCCGTACAGGCAACACGCCTTGTTCGCTATCCGCGGCTATATAAAGTTTAAATATTTCATAATTTTAGCATGTCCTTCATGCGATAATTTACTTGGGCGATCTCGGCTTCTACCAATTGTTATGGTTTTTCAATATTTAAGTCTATATTAACTCTCGGCATTTATGCCGTGCTAAACCTGCACGCTCCAGCAATCATTTCTAGTTAATTTTTCAATAAACTATTATTTCGAGAATATATACAGTCCACTTCATCATTTCATTTCACACCAGCACCTCAATAAGCGTTCTAAGACCAACTTAAGATCTTTCGAGAGCGTCTGAGACGCAACATTTTGGTCCTCCGGGCCGGATTTTGGTCCACTACGATTTCAAAAATATTTCATTTAATGGGCCCAAACGACGTTTGGTTCAAGCCCCAACATTTTTAACCTTCAGATTGCTGGCCGTTGCGTGCCTTCATTGTTATAAAAAGTACTTCATACTCAACACTGCATGATTCTGCAGAGCAACAACCCTGAGACAACAAGACTCGGCAAGACAGCATCATTTGTTCTACACCAACGAAATTCCAGAACTTTAGAATTACGGAGGGCTACAACTTAAAGCGTCACCCGACCAGCAGAAACAGGCGGTGCGCCAACTTCTAAGGATTGCAGAACAGGATCGAACAACGGGATCGAAGCTAGCTTGAGCACGCCGGGATTCAACATCCACGTGACTATAAACTTTCATTTTTTATAATTTTTCATGTATAATTGATGGGTACAGCAAACTGAGTAATATTTTTGCACAGATTTAATAGCATTTAATAATCTCTACACGAACAGATATTATTGTCAAGTGGCCATAAACTTGTATTTTTATCTAGATTTTCATATGTACATACGTACATAAATTTTCATTTACGTAGCTGTACTATAATGCATTAAGAAATTTAAGTGATGTGATAAGGCTATAGGTATATTGTCATTTTGAATAATTCATATTTTTAATAACTTTCATAACTACTTAAAAAACAAAAATAGAAAATAAGTACCTATATAGTAAGTCATATATTAAGGTGTACACCGATCACTGGCTCCCGCATCATATCAGATTTCAGCAAACTATTCAAAATTACAACAATTGTTCACCTGCTCTACATTTAACTATCGTTTTCAAATTATATTTTGCATTACGATCATGGCTGATGTGAAGGCGTTAATTAAGAAACGGGGCACAATTAAGACGTCTATATCCCGTGTGAATACTTTCGCTGACAATTTTGACCCGGACATAAGCGATCATCATGCATTGAAAATTAAACTCCGTCATTTAATGGAATTGTCCGCGAAGTATGACGAAATTCAGACTCAGATTGAGGCTGACGATTCCGATTTCGCATCAGTCAGTGACAGAGTTCAAACAGAGGATGATCTCTGTAATATTGAGTGCAAGTTACACCATTTATTAGAGCAAGTAGAGGAGGTGAACAAGGTGAACAAGAAATCGTTGCTTCAAGCTGAAGTTACGCCAATTAAAACCCTACCTATACAGTTAGAGACAATTAAACTGCCCTGCTTCTCAGGCAGCATTATTGATTGGCAACATTATTATAACATGTTTGTGGAATTAGTGCACGTCAGAACGGACCTGACGGACATTCAGAAATTACACTATTTGCACTCTTCATTAAGGGACGAGGCGTTAAATGTAATAAAATATCTTCCAATCACCAATGAAAATTATGCGGTAGCTATTGATCTATTAAGAGCCAGGTACGACAGCAAATTAATTGTCTCAGCCTATCACATGGGAAGTGTCTTGGGCGTGAAATCCATTCAACAAGAGTCCATGGTTAGAATTTCCAAGTTCATTGACGAGATCACCGCGAATATAAATGCTTTAAATTTATTGAATTTAACGCTAAATACATTTGAAATCATTTTCGTTCAATACTTAACGCAAAAACTCGATAACCAGACGTGTCGGCTCTGGAAAGAAAGCCTTACAGACGAGGGATTTACTAATTTCGATAATTTTATTGAATTTCTAAATAAATGAAAGCAGTTATAGCAAAACGTTAACGGCGCGACCAGCTCAGTACGCGGAATACACGTTAGCGATAAGACTCCTTATCGCAAAGCTATTAAACCGGTTGACCAAACGAGGTGGACATCCCATTCTCATATCAGTAATAACATCTGTCAGCTGTGTCGTGGTAAACACTGCCTTTCTGAGTGTCCAAAATGCGTGGCTATATCTCCCATGGAACGAAAAAAGTACGGGGTGTGGCAGTGTCGTGGACACGGCCGTGTGTTTTTACGTGAATACGTATACGTAACGGGTAATATTTTCTTTGAGCGTATTATATGTATACACTGAGAGAAAAAAATACTTATATCAAGTAAATTTTCTTGACTTAAGAATATATATTCTCGATAATTATCGAGAATGTATATTCTTGTCTCAAACTTTTTTTAAATATACTCAAGTGTTTTTAAATTTATTTCAATAATATTTTCTTAATTCAAATAAAATCATTCTTTTGTTTAGTTATTGCTATGAAAATAAATATTGATTTTCTTTTGTGAAGAAATTAGTTTTTTAAAAAATTTATTCTTAAAAGTTCTTGAGTCAAGAAATTTTTCTCTGAACAATAGTATTTTTTTTCTCAGTGTATGTCATAATCATTTTTGAACACTAAGAGGTCCTTCGGATTTCCATGTTTTATTTGTGATGGCAACATTTTCCTTTCGTCGGGTTTAGGAAAGAAATGAAACAAATAATTACTGTGTTATAACTTTATTAATGATAGGTCTGTGATACGAAAAGTACGAAACAAATGGCATACAGGATACATCGAGATTTCTGGTAAACGTTAAATCAGTACAGGTATTACCTAGCGTTGTTGGAGAAGTTTCGATGTAAGACAAATTAAACTCGCTGAGCATGAAGTCGGGCAACGAGCGGTCTTGCGAGACATTAACATTAAAGTCTCCGACTATCATGATTGGTGTAGTGAGATCTGGCTCGTATTCGGGTATAATCTTAACGATGTTTTTAGAATACTTTAACAGCGATCGTAACATACAGAGCTTAATTTCTGCTAACGCTGTGCCCGGATGGATGTACACACACCCGAGTATGAATTTGAAGATGCCATTGACTGTTACGTTTACTAGACAGACATCACCAACCTTTGGGTCTTTGATCTGCAAATTCATCTCGGAAATGTCAATGTTAACTCTGTTACAATCAGTGAAGCAATTGATGTTGCGATATATGGCGACTCCACCGGCTATGCGACTTGATGATGATGATACCGCCGCCGATGATGTAGTTGCAATTTGTCTGCGCTTAGCGGTGTTACGATATGATCTCAGATCAAAGTCAGGCACCTGCACTAGCTTGAAATCTTCCATCCACGTCTCGCTAATTGACAAGTAATCAGATCGGTTGATGATGGAATCGGTAGAGATATCTTCTGAGTGCGCGACCAAGCTTTGTGCATTAATGGCGGTGATAAGTATAAGACAACGCTGATCAGGAACATAATCACAAAACTGTTTTACTTGTGCGACTAGTGTCGGCAGCGGATGTTGGGCCAGTCGCTGGTACTCATCTCATATGTCTCTAACTGTAGGAGACGCCTGACCAAATCAATGATAAAACTTGAAATCGTTTCGGGCATTGATAATATGAAGGCCATCTAACGATGTGACGCGACTCAAAGCCACATAAACTAGTTGGTTTTGCTGCGATTTGTCATATTGATACACGACTCGATCGAAAGTGCCTCCTTGAGATTTGTGTATCGTGATCGCACACGCCGGCACGATGGGAAACTGTATTCGGTGGCATTTGATCGTCGGACCGAGCGGTATGTTGGCACTGCGCGTTGTTATCGGTGTCCGCTTGAAGTCGAGAACCTCACGTTTGCAGATTACATGTGGCTTAGCTTTGAGTCGACATCGCTGGCCCATCATCTTGAGCGGGAATTCAATCCATAGTCTGAGTCGCTGTTTGTGAGTGACCACAGATGTTGACGGTTCGTTCTGTGCCTCTAACTCCGCAAAGTGCTCGTCTTCACTGAGCAGCTCTATATTCTTTAACACACCAATCGCGCCGTTCACTATGCCATCCTCAACGTCAATGTTAGTCGTAATTATGTAAGGGTAACCCACTGCAAGCGGGATCTTATAACGCAGTCCACCCAACTCGACGACACTCATTTTGTGAAGCTTTTGCCGGGCTGTAGCAGCTTCGGTGTGATTCTTGTAGCCGATCAAAGTGTCGTCGGCGACGCTGTATGTCTCTGTCACAATAGCACTGCTGTTGTATGAGTCCACGCTGTGATTTTGATGATACAAACGCACAACGCCGATCAAGTTCGTATCGCACCACTGTTGGTTTCTGAATCGCGACTTAATGAGTTAAATTTCATCAACATCGAGTCGCTCTCCGTTGCCGACTTTAGTAAGTACAGCAGAGAACGTAGCGTCGCTTTGCCGCATTACTTGCTGTAGTGTATAGTAGTTTAACGATTGCCAGAGCGCGGCACCACCGATCATGTTGCGTGGGGCTCGATAAACGGGTGTGGCGTTAACTGGTTGGCGAAAGTCACCGCAGAAGGAAACATTCATGCCGCCAAACGGTTGATCATGCGCGCCGGTGATCTCCTGCAGACGTAAGTTGATCTTGTGTAACAAATCTGATCCGATCATGCTAACCTCGTCGATTATCACGCATTTTACACCGACAAACATAGTTCTGTAATTTTGCAGAATCTCTCGTGACATTGTGCCAGTCCGACGCGATTGTGTAATTTTGAAAGCAGAATGCACGGTTACGCCTTGGATATTGACGGCGGCTTTGCCGGTGGAGGCACACGCTACGAACGCGTTGGTCAAGTAGTTGTGTTGTACTGTGAAGCGATTGTATATTTCCATTGCGAGTTTCAGCACATAGGTCTTACCGCTACCGGCAGGGTCGGTGAAGAAAACCTGGATCGGTTCCGAGTTGAGTGTGTGTAAGCGATGTATCGCCTCCAGAAGTATCTCTCGTTGACCGGAGTTAGTGCTACGCATCATGCGACAGAAGTCAGCTTTGGCCATTGCATTCGATCGCCGGCGAACTGCAGACACGGATGTCACCATATTCGCAGCATCGAAATCATCTGCCTTCTCTACGCCGCCTTGCTGTACTATACTTTTCACAAACTCCTCGCGCTGATTGCGGGCACCCAATGGATCTTCATCGTCAAACTGTTCGCACATCTGCCGAAGTTCCTCGACCACACGTTCGATATCAATGCTCGATTCGTATTGTTTGCGCTTCTCCATGATCTCGGCCTCTCTGGCATCGTAAGTCTCCATAAATGCGTTACGGTCAATTATGTCGACTGCCTCACAGCGAAACGGTAGATATAACGTGACCATCTCTCGTTTGTGGTTCACAATATCATCGGTCTCGTACGATCTGTAGCGTATAACCCTACAACGGTCTCTTTTACGATATGCGACCGAATGTGCATTAACGTCCTCTGTGTCATCCTCGTCGTCTTCACTGCACTCTTCGTTGTCGTCGTCGACTTGACGTTTTCTCTTTTTGTTACCGACAGCCTAATACCAAGCGACAAAGTCAGCCAAGCATATCGACTCTAACTCCGCGGGCCTATCCTCGTAACGCTGATCATGGTTTTGGTCCAGATGTCGGTGCTGTTCTCGTCTAACCGTTCTCTGTCCATCACGGCCTTACGCTTGTGAGCCTTCTGTCTCTCGTGTGGCCAAACAGTAGGAATGTAAACAACGTCAACGCTGGCTATACTCATTTTTTGGCGAAGCAAGTACCAGGCAGCCTCTTGCGATGACATCTCAACCGTGTTGAGTAACTTCAAGCTGAGTTGTTTCAACAACTGTAGATATTCTTTCTCCGGGTGTTCATCGTGTAACTTCATTAGCTCACGATGTAGATGGCTAATGCCTCGATTTGACTTATTAACGTACTCAACTACGTAAGCCGCACAGCTGTACTCTTCAAGTATGAACTGCAAGTCGCTATTAGAGCCCAGTGTTTGTGCGATCCATGGATTGAAGGTGTTGGTATAAATCTCTGTGAAGTCGCGTTTAAACATCAACGTTGGCCGACGTAACGTAGATCGGATTATATCCAAGTACTGTGCCTTCGTTATATTGTTGTCGATATAGAACTCGCCAAGTGTGTCATAATGTTTTTCCTCTAGTAGCTTGCGCAGTTTAGCTGCCTTTAGTTGGAAACCGCTGCGACGACCGTCGTCTTTTGACATCGGCAGTAGCACTCGTGTCTCGCTCATCGGCCAGTAGGGTATATTGAAGCGGCATGTTGTTTCACCTCGTTTGGTACAAGTAAATGTATGTCGGTGAACTTGATTGTTGTACTGATAACCCGACAAGTCATCACGACTAACAGAACACAGATCGCTGACCAGTTAAATGGTATTAGGCATACTTTCGGACACGGGCTCGCGATAATCACAATCGAGCCACAAAAGGATGTGCGCATGCGGACTGCCACGGTGTTGAAATTCAATTCGTTGAAAGAAGTCCACAACACGATACTTGCCAAAGGGATTCATCTTACCCTTGGCTTGCAGCAACGCCATCACACAGTCTACCAATTTATTGAAATAGATACAACACGTAACGGGATCTTCGTTGACCAAGTGACTGCGCATGGATCGAGTCAAATCTACTAGTGGATCGGTTACGCTTACATCGGTAAATGCAAGTATCTTGAGAAGATTCGGCCAATGTATTTCGTTGCCACTCAGTGTAAGGAACATCGACGGCTTGCCCAGCTGGCGTATCATCCCGAAAAGATCCTTTTTGCGATTCATCCAATACTGCACAGAATTTGGTAAAGATTTGAGAAATGCAAGGTTCTTATCTACACACTCATCGAGGAACGTACGACCTTCCAGAATTTTGCGAGTGATATTACCAGTCTGTCGTATGCATCGGAACATACTGTATATTCCTTCGACGACACGCAGCCGCATAATTTTCATGGCCATGTACAAAATGTGCTCGGGTGTGACACCGCGGCGATCGCTTCTTCGTATCTCGCTTGTTGCGATCATGAACGGGGAAACGCGCACATCCAAGTTGAACTGCCTGCCGGTACCGTAGTATATCGCAGGGAACGATAGTTCTTCGGCATACACGTCGTAAATAATGTTCAGCGGTGTTGAATGCTGGCCCGGAGCAATGTCAAGACAATTTTCCTCATTCCACAGCATAGTGTGCTGCCTTGCAAGTAGAACCTCCAACTCCGGTGCACCGCTGTCGCACTGTAGATACTCGATCGGATAGTCACCGGCGGGGTTGGCTGCCACACAACTGGTTACTATGTTAGCATTAAACGAATCCCAGTTTACTGTGATCTTGTAATGCTTATACAATGGTTGACCAAGTAAGAATAGTAATCAAGCTTTTACCACTGACTTTTTGACCACGCCGCTGAGATACGTAGATTTATGTATCATGCTCTTCTTGATGTTGACATTGGACGCCTGATCATCGTCCAATTGACGCGGTAGCTGTTGCACCATTGTGTACACATCGACGGGTACATTAATGACTTGTCCGATGATGCCGTAGCTGCCGTCGTAACGCAACCGACGTATCTGCATGAATGGCAGACGCGGTGATACTAGACGTGCACTGATCGGATCTAATGCGGGCAACCCATGTTGCTTAGGTGGATACACAAATCCGTTCGAACGTGACAACGTGGGCACTTTGTCCGAGTCCAGTGATTTCCTACACGTACCGCACAGTTTAAAGTCAGCCACTGCCTCTTCTGGGAAAGTATTACTATGGGTAAGTGTTTTTCCTTTGGTAGCTTTAATGAGCGCAGAAACCATAGACGGTCACACACATCACACTTATGTCCGAATGGATTTTTGACAAACGTAGTAGTGAAACGTGCACTAGCTGCTGCCCAATGTGTCTTCATAATCGGCGATCGCACACAATCGATGTCTATACAGTCCGGCGTTGATATAGAAGCGATTACATCATCCACTTGCATAGGCTCGGGCGCCCCAGCTGCAGATGTACTGGCGCCGTCGTTGATCCGCACGGACGTCTTCATTCTTTTACAGTCCCGGCATCGCTTTACTCTGTCATATGGTGTTTTACGGGCATCACTGGATTGCTCTTGAGAAACCCTTTCCAACCGTATACGATCTCTATATTTTGATTTGGCTTTTTGACGAGTATAGGCCGACATTGCATTATTTATTTTAATTTTTTACTGTAACACAATATATATTCACTATAACTATTTCACACTAATGTTTTATATACGCAATTGATAGATCTTGACGAGAGCTGACGATTGAAACTCAAACGAACGTCCTAGCTTCTCCGAGTCAAAATTTATACTAAACGGACATTATGTGACGCAGCGAAACGACCTCAAAATGGCGGCGCTTCCCCCTCCGCCGCGCGCGATGCGTCACAGTCCTCACTCAACGTAACGAATTCTTTGATCCTATAGCTATAGAGTGGTGTAATTAAATTTTGGATGTAGATGATAGATATGTAGCTGCAAAACCAAACTCTATCCCCCGACTTTGTTATCATCAGTTTTCTGAATTGCCTCCCACTATGGAAGCAAATTTAAAGACGTATTCACGTCAAAAATATATTAATTAAAATAAACTCTGCTTAAATTCCATACGTCCAGGTCATGATCTCGCACACTGTTCTTCCAAATTTGCTTGCAGGACATGCGCTAAACGCCACCACACAATGATCCACACAGAAGGCAATAACGCTTCGTGCAGCAACAATCAGTGTTCACTAAAACTGCAAACAAACAAATCTATATTATTATCCACCGCTGTCTGCATGACAACTGACCATGCAGGTAGGAAGCACCCAGTTAGGATTTTATTGGACTCATGATCGCAAGCTAATTTCGCACGTCGCAAGGGTCTAAAAGTAATTAAATCTCAATTACCCATCACCGGTATAAATAATTCATTATCTCAAGCTGACTTCAGTACTAGGGTAAGATTGCATTCACGTTATAAGAATTTTAGTTTAAACATACATTGCGCTGTGCTTCCCAGTATCACGAACAATCTCCCGGCGGAATCATTTGATATCTCATCCTTAAATTTACCCAAAGGCATATTTCTAGGAGATCCACAACTGAACATCTCTTCGCAAATCGACCTATTGCTTGGTGCTCAGTAGTACTTACAATTAATTGAACCTGTCAAATTCATCCGTAGCCCACATTTTCCCATAATACAGGAGACAAAATTGGGATTCATTCTCGCGGATAACTTGCCATTTAATGTCGACATGACAAAACATGTCTCATCATTCATAGCATGTGAAGATAATAATGCCATTTCCTAGCAACTAAAGGACGTCTGGGAGTTAGAGGACGTTGTTACTCGTGCTCCCTCCGTTGAGGACACGGAATGCGAAAGTCATTTTGTATCTAATACTTTCCGTAATAATGATGGCAGATTTGTGGTATCCCTACCTCGAAGGTCATACAATTCTCATTTGGGCGATTCTCTTCACGGAGCTATCCGCAGGTTTCAAGCACTGGAACTCAAGTTCAAGCAGAAGCGTAAACGTAACCGTAAACGTAACCGGTTTTACACGGTCTCCCACAATGGTGGCATGGTCCATCCTGGTTGTCCCATGAGCCATCATCATGGCCCATCTGTGCCTTTGATGCTCATTCACCCTGCACTCATCCCGATCTTGAGCAGGAACAACGAAAGCAGGTCCAAACCTCATTGATTGTCGCTTCAGCTACGTCTAGTTATTTTGAAAACTACTCATCGCTCTCAAGGCTCCTCCATGTATTTTCGTATTGCCGTCGATTCAGTCGGAACTCTAGTCTCCCCATAGCTAATAGGGACACTTCCTTTTTAACTGCCCAGGAGTTGCATGATACACTTTTGGTTTTTATTCGCCACTCCCAGCGATCGCAGTTTAGCATCGAAATTAAAGAACTTGAGGCACAACGCTGCATTCCCAATAATAGTAAAATTCTTTCACTCACCCCCTTTCTGGATAATGCGAGGATATTACGCGTGGGCGGACGTCTTCAGCACTCTCAGCTTACCTATGACAGCAAACACCAGATCGTACTTCACCACCATTCTCACCTCAGTAAATTAATCTTAGAGGGCGACCATCTTCGTCTACTACATGCTAGGATACAATTGACTCAGCACTCTCTACGGCAAAAGTATTGGATGATTAATGATAAATCATACATAAGTTCAGTAATAAACAAATATATCACTTGTTTTCGTTTCCGTGCTAGGGGCGCAAGCCAATTATTAGGACAATTACCCCCTTCCCGGGTTACTCCTGCTAAGCCATTTTCTCAATCTGCAGTCGACTACGCCGGTCCCGTACTAATACGTCATGGCGGGCAGCGTTCAAAATCGACGTCAAAGGCGATTATCCATCCATATCCATGGTCACATTATATCCATGGTCACTAAAGCTATTCACTTGGAACTAGTCTCCGACCTTACCTCAGACGCCTTCATAGCAGCCTTAAAACGGTTTATAGCGCGTAGAGGTATCCCTGATCAGATATTTTCCGTCAATGGTACAAATTTTCGTCGTGCTAGTTGCTCACTTCACGAATTGTACAACCTTTTTCATTCTAATGGTTGTGCACAGACCACCCAGGATTTTTCCATTGCCCAAGGCATCAAATGGTCCTTCATTCCCCCTTCAGCACCTCATTTCGGTGCCCTGTGGGAAAGCGGAATCAAGAGCGTCAAATTCCATTTGCGGCGCATTGTTGGCGGAACCATTCTTACGTTTGAGGAATACTACACTATCCTAACTCAAATAGAATCCTGCCTCAACTCACGCCCATTGTTCGCCATCTCCAATGATTCTAGGGACCCCGAACCTTTCATTCCAGCTCACTTCCTGGTTGGTTCTCCGCTCACTGCACTCCCGGAACCTGACTATTCCCTAGTCAATACTAGCCGTCTGGGCAGATGGCAGCTGCTCCAAAGATTCACCCAATCTCTATGGAACAGGTGGTCGAAAGATTACTTGCATCAGTTACAACAGCGCAACAAATGGCGCATCCCGTCAAAAAATTTGACTACCGGACAACTCGTCCTTATTCTAGATGACAGTTCCCTCCCACTGCAGTGGAAACGCGGGGTAGTCACGAACGTCTATTCGGGTCAGGATTCAATAGTGCGCGTCGCAGATTTTCGCACCGCTAATGGTATCCTACGTCGACCCATTCATAAATTATGTCCACTTTCGGTGGCATTAGACTAAACGCATGAGCGTTCATGCAACACGTATCAATAATGTGAACTTTATCGCATTATCGTGCGTCACGCCCGGGACATTCCCCGGGCGATCACATGATTATTATGTCTATTGTACTATTGTGTATCACTATCATGTTTTTGGGTATTTTTTAATTTTTTGGGGATTATGATTCTAATATTATTGTATCAATTATTATGACTTTCACTATTTTATTTATTCCATGATTATGTATTTTTTGAATTTTTTGGGGATTTTTATTCCAACGACATGTAAATTATTATGTCGTTGTCATTGTATTATTACCCGTTACATATTATTGAATTTATATTGACCATTATCCTATTATTATGTACTGCCAACTATTATGTCTGCCTGATTGTTGTATTATCATGTATCATTACCATGTTATTATGTGTTATGGAATCTTATTATCATTGTTCTATTACTATGTATAATAAATTATTATGTATTATGTATCCTTACATGAATTTGGTATGTTAATCATATTGTTATCTACTATTAATTTTCTGGGTGTCATTACTCTACTGTTATACATGTAAATTGTTATGTCGTTGTTATTGTACTAGCAGTTGTTGTTTATTATTGAATTTGTTATCATGTAATGTCAATTACCATGTACTATTCACACAATTACTTAAGTTGCAAAATCGCCCCGATTTTGTGCGGGCAGTATGGTTAAACTTTGTACCTATGTAACCCTTGTACTGTAAAAGGCCGAATTGCAGGTGCGTGTATTGACATCATTTTCCTCTCTGCTATCTGATGCCTGCTTGAGACAGGCTGACAACAGCCAAATTTAAGTTAGTTCTTTGCAAGATTCCGTACAGGCAACACGCCTTGTTCGCTATCCGCGGCTATATAAAGTTTAAATATTTCATAATTTTAGCATGTCCTTCATGCGATAATTTACTTGGACGATCTCGGCCTCTACCAATTGTTATGGTTTTTCAATATTTAAGTCTATATTAACTCTCGGCATTTATGCCGCGCTAAACCTGCACGCGCCAGCAATCATTTCTAGTTAATTTTTCAATAAACTATTATTTCAAGAATATATACAGTCCACTTCATCATTTCATTTCACACCAGCACCTCAATAAGCGTTCTAAGACCAACTTAAGATCCTTCGAGAGCGTCTAAGACGTTTTGGTCCTCCGGGCTGGATTTTGGTCCACTACGATTTCAAAAATATTTCATTTAATGGGCCCAAACGACGTTTGGTTCAAGCCCCAACATTTTCAACCTTCAAATTGCTGGCCGCTGCGTGCCTTCATTGTTATAAAAAGTACTTCATACTCAACACTGCAAGATTCTGCAGAGCAACAACCCTGAGACAACAAGACTCGGCAAGACAGCATCATTTGTTCTACAGCAACGAAATTCCAGAACTTTAGAATTACGGAGGGCTACAACTTAAAGCGTCACCCGACCAGCAGAAACAGGCGGTGCGCCAACTTCTAAGGATTGCAGAACAGGATCGAACAACGGGATCGAAGCCAGCTTGAGCACGCCGGGATTCAACATCCACGTGACTATAAACTTTCATTTTTTATAATTTTTCATGTATAATTGATGGGTACAGCAAACTAAGTAATATTTTTGCACAGATTTAATAGCATTTAATAATCTCTACACGAACAGATATTATTGTCAAGTGGCCATAAACTTGTATTTTTATCTAGATTTTCATATGTACATACGTACATAAATTTTCATTTACGTAGCTGTACTATAATGCATTAAGAAATTTAAGTGATGTGATAAGGCTATAGGTATATTGTCATTTTGAATAATTCATATTTTTAATAACTTTCATAACTACTTAAAAAACAAAAATAGAAAATAAGTACCTATATAGTAAGTCATATATTAAGGTGTACACCGATCACTGGCTCCCGCATCATATCAGATTTCAGCAAACTATTCAAAATTACAACAATTGTTCACCTGCTCTACATTTAACTATCGTTTTCAAATTATATTTTACATTACGATCATGGCTGATGTGAAGGCGTTAATTAAGAAACGGGGCACAATTAAGACGTCTATATCCCGTGTGAATACTTTCGCTGACAATTTTGACCCGGACATAAGCGTTCATCATGCATTGAAAATTAAACTCCGTCATTTAATGGAATTGTCCGCGAAGTATGACGAAATTCAGACTCAGATTGAGGCTGACGATTCCGATTTCGCATCAGTTAGTGACAGAGTTCAAACAGAGAATGATATCTGTAATATTGAGTGCAAGTTACACCATTTATTAGAGCAAGTAGAGGAGGTGAACAAGGTGAAAAAGAAATCGTTGCTTCAAGCTGAAGTTACGCCACTTAAAACCCTACCTATACAGTTAGAGACAATTAAACTGCCCTGCTTCTCAGGCAGCATTATTGATTGGCAACATTATTATAACATGTTTGTGGAATTAGTGCACGTCAGAACGGACCTGACGGACATTCAGAAATTACACTATTTGCACTCTTCATTAAGGGACGAGGCGTTAAATGTAATAAAATCTCTTCCAATCACCAATGAAAATTATGCGGTAGCTATTGATCTATTAAGAGCCAGGTACGACAGCAAATTAATTGTCTCAGCCTATCACATAGGGAATGTCTTGGGCGTGAAGTCCATTCAACAAGAGTCCATGGTTAGAATTTCCAAGTTCATTGACGAAATCACCGCGAATATAAATGCTTTAAATTCATTGAATTTAACGCTAAATACATTTGAAATCATTTTCGTTCAATACTTAACGCAAAAACTCGATAACCAGACGTGTCGGCTCTGGAAAGACGCCTTTCAGATGAGCGATTTCCTAATTTCGATAATTTTATTAAATTTCTAAATAAAAGAAGGCAGTTATTGCAAAACGTTAACGGCGCGACCAGCTCAGTAAGCAGAATACACGTTAGCGATAAGACTCCTTATCGCAAAGCTATTAAACCGGTTGACCAAACGAGGTCGACATTCCATTCTCATATCAGTAATAACATCTGTCAGCTGTGTCGTGGTAAACACCGCAGTAATATATGTCTGTATGCGCCAGGACACAAAAAAACAGGCATGTATGCGCTAGGACACCCGAACCCGGAAGTATGCGCTGGGACACCCGCAAACATGTATGTATGCGCTAGGACAGGACAGACGTGTCCTAGGTCATACATAGTATGTTCTGGGGGACACTCGTGTTCACTGACCTAGTAAAAAATGTAAATATAAACAGACGGCGTTTGTTGACACGCGTAAACTTTGATGTACACATAAACATTCCGAGTTCGTTGACGTGTTTTTTTTCCCTTTTTACAGTGTAGATAGCGTCGTCTTTACCTAAATATATTACATTTTATTTGTAATGATTGTCATTCTATAGTAAACCATACACTCGTGTCCACTGACCTAGTAAAAAATGTAAATATAAACAGACGGCGTTTGTTGACACGCGTAAACTTTGATGTACACATAAACATTCCGAGTTCGTTGACGTGTTTTTTCCTTTTTACAGTGTAGATAGCGTCGTCTTTACCTAAATATATTACATTTTATTTGTAATGATTGTCATTCTATAGTAAACCATGACCTTGAAACACACTGACCTAGTAAAAATGTAAATATAAACAGACGGTCTTGCAACTCGTCTTTACCTATATATAAGATACCGATAACCTTTTTAGTTGTCGTACTATACAAAGTAATCTCTGATAACTAAGGTCATAGATGTAAACCGTTTTTAATTAGTTGTTGTACTTTGAATAATGAGCATCAGACAGGCGATAAGTACTGAATTACATAAACAAGCGAGAAGGAATTTTCCTACACGCAATGTCGAACTAAAAGGTATTCACGATTTGTATCAAGCTGACCTTGTAGAAATGATTTCTTTTTCAAAGTTGAATAAAGGTTATAAATATATACTAACAGTGATAAATTGTTTTAGTAAATTTGCATTTGCAGTTCCGTTAAAATCAAAAACCTCACACGACATTGTAAAAGCTCTAAGACCTATATTACATGTAAAAAAATGAAACATTTGCAAACTGATAAAGGAAAAGAATTTTACAATTTACCGATTCAGCAATTATTTTATCATTATAATATAAATCATTATTCAACTTATTCAGATAAAAAAGCCTCTATTATTGTACGTTTTAATCGTACTTTAAAAAACCATATGTGGAAGTGGTTTACTACCAGTGGAAAGTATACATGGATCGAAGTACTTCCTCAGTTATTGAAAAAATATAATAATACTGTACATAGAACTATAAGTATGAAACCTAAAGATGTTAATATAAATAATGAGGAAAGGGTATTAACACAAATAAATAAAAAACGAATACCTGTTAATAAGAAACCTGCAAAATATAAAGTTGGGGATAGAGTGAGAATTAGTAAATACAAACAAATTTTTACCAAGGGTTATTTACCAAATTGGACAAATGAAATATTTACAATTCATAATATTAAACAAACAGTACCTAGAACATATATTTTAAAAGATGATACAGGAACCGTATTAGATGGCGGATTTTACGAACAAGAAATTAGTAAAACAAAATACGACAATATATTTTTAATTGAAAAAATATTAAAACGTAAAGGTAATAAATTACTTGTTCAGTGGTTAGGATACGATAAGTCGCATAACAGTTGGATTGATAAAAACCAAATCATTTGAATTATTTTTTTTTCAATCATGAAAATAGTACAGCAAACAAAAAAAATACGTATTTGTAATTTTGATAAATCTATGGAGAAAAAAGAAAGAGTCCATAGCGAGTTGTTACCAAATAATGTCAGGTCTCTTATCATTGGGCCAAGTAATACAGGTAAAACAAACCTAATGCTTAATCTTTTGTTCAGTCCTAATGGTTTATGTTTTGAGAACGTTTATGTTTTTTCAAAATCGTTGTATCAGTCAAAGTACAAATTTTTAGAAACAGTTTTGTCAGGTATACCATCAATACAATACTATAAATTTTCAGAAAATGATCAAGTCATTCATCCTGATGATACTGAACAAAATTCAGTTATTATATTTGATGATGTAGCATGTGAACAACAAGATAATATAAGAAATCATTTTACAATATGCAGACATAAAAATAATAATGTTATTTATATATGTCAAACGTATGTTCGAATTCCGAAACACTTAATTCGTGATAACGCGAATTTAATAATTATTTTTCAACAAGACGAACTAAATTTAAAACATATATACAGAGATCATGTTAATACTGATATGACATTTGAAATGTTTAAAGAACTTTGTTCTAAAGCATGGACAAGACGTAAAAAGGGTTTTTTTGTTATAGATAAAGAAAGTGATATGAATTGTGGCGGTCGTTATCGTTTTGATTTTGATATCTATATTACTAATTTGTAATCGAAATTTTTTTTATTACTTATCAATATGTCATCGAAGAAGTCACGTTCCCTTGACAAGCAAGAGAAGCTCGTTAATGAAATTAAAAAAATAAGAAAAAATATTCGAAAGAAACATCAGACTCTAACACAAAATGTTATTGATGAAGAACAGTTTGCAGAAAAATCGTTGAAACCTATTATCACTCCGTTACAAAAGTTAGTACAAGAGAAAACAAATTCGTCATTGATTAAAAAAGAAGAACAACAATTAGATGTTGAAATGGACGATATTCAGTCGCGTTTACAAAACAAAAGGTTTTCAGAAGAGGCCGAAAACATCCCGATATCGAACAAACGAACAGTAGAAACGCCGTTACCATTGCCGCGTGAAGAAGAAATAACGTATGAAACCTTACCCACGGTTGATGAATTAATGTCAACATCAGAAGGACGACAATCAATTGAACCTTTTATCGATATATGGTTTAAAAACACTATAATAAAACACTATGGTGTTTATGGTTAATAAGACACTATATGCGTAAATTTTTTGATGACAGTAATCATGATATTGATCACGTTTTTGGTCCATATTTTGGAGATAATAATATTTTAATGTTAGGTAAATACCCTTTAAAGACTGATGAAAGTGATATTATTACAATTAATAATGTTATGTACAAAGGTACACCTGGTTTGTACGATCTTATTTTTATGAAAAACCCCAATGCATATGTATATTCTCAAGAAGATTTAGACGAATATTCGCGTATAATAAGTGAAACCGCGGCATATTTAAGTTTAAAGACAAACAGAGTTAAAAGCAGTACTAGTTACAAATATAAAAATATAATTAAGCCTATTATTAATAAGCTTTTACAATCATCCACATCAAAAGTTAGAAGTAGCCGATTGCATAGTGATACAGAAGGTCGCGGTTTGTTAAATTTCAGTAACAGTAAGCCAGTTTTTGTGTAATTATTTGAATAATGTAAATGAATTATGCGATAGATTAAAATTATTGATTGCTTCACAAAGTGCAGGTCATTCGGGTCATGAAAATGAAATATTATCAATTATTGAAGAGCTACAGGAGGCCGGTATAATAAAAGAAGATGCAGCAACGAAAATGAGTGTCGATAAATTCGGACACTATAGTGGTGATCTAGTCGCTAGTTCCAACGTTCAGCGTGGACCGCCTGGAGAAGGATTTAAATTAACTGACGACGGAAATTTTAATATAAGTAATAAACGATTATGTAATGTGGGCGATCCTGAATTGGATGATGATGCCGTAAATGTAAAATATATGAGAACAAATTCGATTACTTTAACAAATACAGACGATTGTTACGATGTTAAAATGAAAAAAGTTATTAATTTAGCCGATCCTGACGAACCTTGTGATGCTGTAAATAAAAATTATTTAGAAAATGTTACTAAATCATATTTAGATGATAGAATACCTATTAAGCTGAACGACAGTCCAGTGTATTCATTCAAGAATAATCGTGTGGCTCAAATCGCATCACCTGTTTATAAATTTGATGCTGTTAATAAACTCTATGTTGATAATAAATTACCTGATGAAAATACACAAACTAATTGTTGTGATTTCAAGCAAAAAAGGTTAATTAATGTAGCAAATCCTATTAATTTGCTTGATGCTATAAATAAACAGACTTTATTAACAAACATAAATAATACAAAAGATGAATGCAAACAATATATAGATGATAAAATATATTATTCACGAAGTGAAGAGGAAAATAGTATAGATTTTAATGGAAGCAGATTGACTAATGTTGCTGATTCTAAAGATGATACAGACGTTATAAACCAAAAGACTTTAACAAGAGTTATGAATGCATTTAAATTAGATCTAGAAGACTATAAAGTTGACAGTAGCTTAGTTAGAATATTATACAAATTATATAAGGAGTGCACTAAAGACAATCCTGTTAAAACTATAAACGAATTTCGCATTGTATATATAATACAAAGTTTATATGAAGCGTCATAAATGCATCTGTATCCAAACAAGATAGAAGGTGGTGGTCTGGTGAGTAATATTCTTGGAAATGTTATAAACAAGTCAATTGATTTATTACCTGTTGAACTTCATTTACCCGGTTATCAGTATTGTGGACCCGGTACAAATTTAGCGAAACGATTACACAGAGGTGATCCAGGAATTAATAAGCTTGACGCTGCTTGTAAACAACACGATATTATATACAGTATTCAAAGTATTC
Organism: Magicicada septendecula; assembly: GCA_034769895.1. NCBI lineage: Eukaryota > Metazoa > Arthropoda > Insecta > Hemiptera > Cicadidae > Magicicada > Magicicada septendecula. Next base: position 64,321,174 of record CM068373.1, on the reverse strand, counting down.
AGATTCTATAAATCGCGCTAAGGCTGATAAGGAATTAGCTGAAAGAGCTTGGGAACGTGTTAAATCAAGTGACGGGAGAAAGCTGCAGCGTGGTCAGTAACTAACATAATGAAAGCTAAAAGTAAATTTGGTGGGGGAATAAAAAAGAAAAAAAAACTATGTCCAACACAGTTTATAATTATTTGAAACGTTTTGCTGGTAAAAGTGGAAAAGGTTTATATTTGAGACCGTATAAAAAAACAGGAGGTCTAAAAAAAAAAAAAAAGAAAAGAAAAACGAAACAACGACGGCGAAAATAATAAAGAGTATTCCTATACGTCCGCTTTCAATTCAAGATTTACTACTGTATGTTAAACAATTAAAGATTCCTAATTTCAGAGGAGTGTTTATGCGTGATACATTACCGTTACACACTGGAATTTGGCAAAATGAAACCGGAATAGTTAATTTAGATAATAGTTATGGCCATGGTACTCACTGGGTATGTTATATTAAACGTAAAAATAAAGTTAATTATTTTGATAGTTTTGGTAATTTAAGACCGCCTATCGAACTAATTAATTACTTTTATTCATCAAGTCAACGATCTATTGAAATCGTTTATAATTATACACGAAGACAAAATATGGATGCAGTCAACTGCGGTCATTTGTGTTTACAGTTTCTCAGTAATAATGTTTTGTCTAAGCGGTAAAGGATCCGTGTTAACATGTGATATTTTTCCACCTATCGAGTTAAGTGATGAAAAATGGGAACTAGGATTAATTGACTTTATGATATATCATTCAATACCTAATATAGAGGAAGGAATTAACAATGTATTATATTATGGTAGTGATAAGAAAATAGTATTGCCTACTGGTTCTTATGAAATTTCAGATATCGCAACGTTTATAAACGATTACTTAATTCAACATGATGAAAATGTAAAAATAATTATAAAGGCGAATAATAATACATTAAAAAGTGAAATTTATTCTAACGTTCAAATTGATTTTAGTAAACCCGATTCGTTAGCAACCATATTAGGATTTGAAACATGCATAATAAATCCAAATAAATGGTACAGTTCAACCTTACCGATAAGTATTGTTCGAGTAGAGAGCATCCGATTGATTAGTAATTTAATTAATGGTTCGTTTAACAACGGAATTCCAGATCACATAATACACGAATTCTATCCTAGTGTTCCGCCAGGTTTTAAAATTGTTGAAAAACCGACTAACGTGATATATTTACCAGTAAACACATCTAGGATACATAATATTGTAGTAAGACTAGAAGATCAACAAGGAAGATTGATTAATTTTCGAAACGAAATAATAACGTTACGTTTGTATTTGAGAAAACAATAATAATGGGTCTTATTTTTTATTACGGAATCAATAAAACAACTGCAAATAAGCCAATTATAAGTAGTAAAGATATGAATATCGACCGGTTAACACCACAAAACCTGAAATTTCTACAGTCATTGGGATTAACAGTAATAAAGGATTATTTAAACAAAAAATGAATCTTAATATTCAAAACGTAAACGCTAGCATTCTAAACATTATAGAGGATCTTGTGTATACAGATGACTCGATAGTAGGATTAGCTTATCACACTCATCTACCGTACACTTCTACTACATTCAATAATAATGACGAAATTAGAATTCCAATTAATCAACAAGATGTGTACACATTACCGTGTGAAAGTTACCTTCATATAAAAATAGAATACACTAATAATAACGGTATACATGATCAAACTTTAAAATTATGTTCAAATGCTTTAGCATTTTTGTTTGATGAAATTAGATACGAAATAAATGGATCAGAAATCGATAGAGTTAAAAATGTTGGAATAACATCAACAATTAAGAATATGTTAACAATTAAACCACATGAAATTAACACTTTAGAAAATAGTGGATGGGCTTCAGATTTAATAAGTCATATGGCACCATCATCGAAAGATATTAGCTTCTGTATCCCATTAAAAAGGTTGTTCGGATTTGCTGAAGATTTTAAAAAGATTTTGTTAAATATAAAGCAAGAATTAGTTTTAATTAGAGCGTCCACTGATAATAATGCAATAATTTTACCTGAATCAGTAAACACATACAAATTAAAAATAAAATATATATCATGGAGAATTCCGTATGTTTATGTTAATGACGTAGTAAAGGTAGATTTACTGAAGATAATACAAATTGATCGACCTTTATTAATGCCGTTTCGAAAATGGGAACTTTACGAGTATCCGTCTGTGCCAAAAGCAAACAAACTTACTTGGACTGTTAAAACGTCATCACAATCAGATAAACCTCGTTACGTTATTGTAGGTTTTCAGACTGACAGAAAAAATAATGGACACAAAAACCCAGCACATTTTGATCTTGCTTCATTTTATAATGTAAAGTTATATTTAAATTCAGAATACTATCCGTATGATAATTTTAATGGTGAAACGTCGATTCTACATGAGTATTATTCAATATTTCAGTCCTCGTATTATTACAAAAGTGAAAATGCGCCAATGATAAATCGTTCAAACTTTCTAACGTATACACCTTTTTGTGTAATTGATTGTTCAAAACAAAATGAATCATTAAAAACTGGTTCAATAGACATCCGTCTGGATATTGAAACGTCAACAGACATACCGGAAAAAACTACTATCTACTGTCTCATTTTTTACGATACAATTATGCAATATACGCCTTTATCTGGTACTGTAAGAAAAGTATTTAAAATATAATTACGTAGATAAAAAGTGTATCAGTTCTGCTGTTGCACGCAATGGAATACGTTATCGATTTTCAAGGTTTTCGCGATGATGGAAACAATTTAATTTTTAAAGAACTTTGTATTCAGTGTATACAAGATAACAAATTTTCTGGTGCTAGTGATCAGTATTTGTTTTTACCACCATTTAGTTACAAACATTTGTCAGAGAAGAAAAAAAACGTTAATAAATGGATTGAAAACAAGTGTCTTGGACTTAGCTGGAAGTGCGGTCTTCAAGATTATAATGATCTACAGTTTATATTAAATAAATATATAAACGGTAAATGTATTTATGTTAAAGGATCAGAAAAAAAAGTAGCATTAGAAAAAGAATTTAATTGTTATGTAAAAATATTAGATATGGAAACACTCGATTGTCCATCCTTAAAAGTGTTAAAACAGCAGTCTTCATATTCTATTCACTGTCCTTTCAAACATAATTCATATTATTGTGCTTTAAATAATGTACATCATTTAACTAAGTGGATTATCGAATACTGGAACAAGAAATTGAAAGCCAAAAATATTGGGACTGTATGATTGCTTAACTGTATAATTTGTATTAACGTAGTTGATCTTTTGATCTCCTATTTACGCGTGCGTACTGAGAACGTGACATTACTACGCTGATAAAACTGATATCAGTTCTGCTGTTGCACGCAATGGAATATGTTATCGACTTTCAAAGTTTTCGCGATGATGGAAATAATTATATTATTAAAGAACTGTGCGTGCAACCTATAGTAAACACTAAATTCGCTGATGTTTGTAATCAATACTTATTCTTACCTCCATTCGATTACAAACATCTATCAGAAAAGAAAAAAAAAGTTAATGACTGGATTAACAATAATTATCTGGGACTTAGTTGGAATTGTGGATTAACAGAATATAGTGAACTTCCAGTAATATTAAATTCATATATATATATGGAAAGTGCATTTATATAAAAGGACGTGAAAAAAAAATAGCTTTACAAAAAGAATTGAACTGTCATGTAAAAATAGTGGATATTGAATCACTCAAGTGTCCGTCTCTAAGCGTCTTGAAGAAGCAGTCTTTAAATAGTATACGTTGTCCATATGATCACTTTTCAACAAACTGTGCATTAAGTAACGTGTTTTATATTACTAAATGGATAATTCAATATTGGAACTGTTTGTGTGATGAACATGATGAAGAAACTAAAAGAATAAATTGTTGGGACTGTATGATTACTTAACTTTTTATTGTAATTATATGTAAAATAAATTTTTAAAACATTTTAATTTTTTGATTTATTAATACTAAAAAACATATATTCAAAACATGTAGTCTATATTACAATTATAATTTTACAGTTTACCATTCTATACAACATACATACATACATGCATACATACATAAATACATACATACATACATACATACATACATACATACATACATACATATATACATATATACATACATACCATTCATAAATAATACATTTAGTTACATACTAAAAAACATACATACTTTTTTTATACCAGCATTTTTTATTAATTTACATACAAAACATTGTTGTAATTGTGTAATTGTGTATAGATTACATACTACAACAAATACAAAGTGAATACCAACAAAATACATACAACAAAAATTTGAAATTTTCTTTTTTTATAGGAAACTTTGTTTTGATTTTTTTACATACAAAATAGAAGATTTTAAACATTTTAGTTACATACTAAAAAACATACATACTTTTTTATACCAGCATTTTTTTTTATTAATTTACATAAAAAAAATTGTTGTAATTGTGTATAAGTTACATACTACAACAAATATAAAATATCAACATATTTTACATACAAAAAATTTGAAAATTTCTTTTTTATAGGAAACATTTTTTTTTATCTTAACCAAAATATTAAGATCAGTTTTTTATAAAAATCTGAAACATATGAGCCAGGTTGTGATGATGAATTATCATCTGTTCTTATTCGACAGCATTTTTCTTACAATTTGTCGCTTTTTTTAAAACGGTAGATTTTTTATCCATAATCTGTAGGAATATATTTAAAACAAAAAATTTCATTTTTTGAAAATTTCTTTTTTTTATAGGAAACATTTTTTTTATCTTAACCAAAAACATTAAGATTAGTTTTTATAAGTTTGTTTTTAAATATTTTTTATCTTAGCCAATTCGCGTGATTTTGATAATACAATTTTATGCAATTGCATATAAGTGGAATCTTTACTTTGCAATAAAAATTGACTTCTATAGGCAGCTTTAGTCCATCTGTCTTTCTTATTTATTCCTTTTAAATCGTTAACATCAGTTATATCAATTTTTATTAAGTAACGACCCTTTTCTCCGGGTGTTGTTAAAGTTTTTGTTGAATCATCTTTTTTAAAAGAAATATACTGATCATACAATTCATCAGTTTTTTCGTTTTTAGATGTATAACGTTTAACTGATTTAAATAATCTTTTAAATTCAACATCACCATCGTCATCATCATCGTCATTATTAACAGTGTCAATGTTCATCTGATCTTCTTCTTCTTCTTCTTCTTCTTCTTCTTCATCTTCAAATCTATACATCATTTTGTTTTTTATAATAGAATTGATTATAGAAAATGTTGTTCTTAATATATTTTTTTCTTTAAAATGAACAATATTTGTATTCAAATAGTTATATATTTCTTCAATATCGAATAAATAATTATTTAAAAGCATCAAGTCTTTTTGTGAATTAACAATTGTAGTTTCGAGAGCAAATTTTATTTGTTTGGTTACATCTCGTAATTGAATATATAGAGAAAAAACATTAACATTATCTATTGAGATAATGTCTGGTTGAATTTTTTTCATCATATCTTCCCACTGACCGTAGGAAGATAGACCCAGATAATAAATTAATTTTAAAATGTCTTCTAACGACAAACATTCTTCATGATAAAGACCTCCTTCATGTTGTGCATCCATTACAATGATTTAAGATTTAAGTTGTCAAAATCTGTAACATACAAAAATAATTTTTCGTTACATTACTAATTTATAACTGGTAACTAAGAATTGTTATACATATTATTTATAACAAAGACAAATTAAATAAAAGACCTCCTTCATGCTGAGAATCCATTACAATATTACAATATGATAAGATTTTAAATTGTCAAAATCTATAACATACAAAAATAATTTTTCATTACATTACTAATTTATAACTGGTAACTAAGAATTGTTATACACATTATTTATATATGTTAAACTAAACAAAGACAAATTAAATAAAAAGACCCTCTTCATGCTGAGCATCCATTACAATGATAAGATTTTAAATTATCAAAATCTATAACATACAAAAATAAATTTTCGTTAAATTGCTTATAACAAACACAAATTAATTTTTTGTATACTTTATAATAATATATTTAAAATAACATAGGAAGAACACATATTTTACAGGTAACCAAGAATTACTGTACATGTTCTTGTGTAGAACATAACAAAAAATAAAAATAATAATATTACCTTAATGACGATCGCAGACTGTAGTAGCTGGTATGTTTCTGGATGCTGAATCACAATTTTCAATCGGTTTATATACACAGAAAATGCATTATCAGTTTCACACCTTCTCAATACGTGTAAGTAGAAGATTAAAAGATCAAGTAAATAACTTGTTTACCGACAAAAAAAAAATACGAGATCAAGAGGTCAAGTAATTACCGATTATTCATTATCAGTCACATCGCATTTTATTGACAACAGTTTTAAAAAATTTAACCACAATTTTCAATCGGTTTATATACACAGAAAATACATTATCAATTTCACACTTTCTCAATACGCGTAAGTAGGAGATTAAAAGATCAAGTAAATAATTTGTTTACCGACAACAACAAAAATACGAGATCAAGAGGTTAAGTAATTACCGATTATTCAGTATCAGTCACATCGCATTTTATTGACAACAGTTTTAAAAAAATTTAAACAACAGCACGGTATTGGTTAAAAATACATTGTTTACTGTTTTCCTGTTATCGGTCGGTTGACAGTATAAATAGCCATACAATAAAAAACAATTTATAGCAATAGATTGGTTTTTAACCAGCATAGGTCTCAATACATCGGATCTTTACAAAAATGTAAGTATAATCATAGATAACCTATCTTTCTATTGTAATTTACATTAGTAAAATAACTAAGAATATTATTCGTTTATAACAAATACATATTCCACACAAAAAGAACACGCTAACAAAAAAATATATGAACAATTATTCAAAAAGAACACGCTAACAAAAAAATATATGAACAATTATTTTTTATAAAATATGGAACTGATATGAATATTTTTTGTACAAAATTGTAAGTATAATCATAGATAACCTCTCTTTCTATTGTAATTTACATTAGTAAAATTACTAAGAATATTATTCGTTTTATAACAAATACATATTCCACACAAAAAGAACACGCCAACAAAAAAATATATGAACAATTATTTTTTTATAAATATGGAACTGATATGAATATTTTTTGTTTTAAATATATTCCTACAGATTATGGATAAAAATCTACCGTTTAAAAAACGACAAATTGTAAGAAATGCTGTCGAACAAGAACAGATGATAGATAATTCATCATCACAACCTGGCTCATCATACGAACCTTCAACACAACCCGATCAATCGCGTGTATCAAATTTGGGTCAGTTACCTGGTCCATCGCACAGCAGACATCAAGATTTTAATAACGAAAACGATCCACAACCTGGTCCATCACATGTTTCAGATTTGGGTGGATTACACAGACAAACATGGTCAACACCACTATCATCTCCAGCATCATCATCATCGTCTTCATCATCAATACCAAATTTTAGATTAAAATCAAAGATATTGCGGAAAGTATTCGCCCGTAAACACAGACAAACACGGTCAACACCACTATCATCTCTATCATCATCATCATCATCATCATCATCATCATCAATACCAAATTTTAGATTAAAATCTACTAGATTACAACAAATTGTAGAATCCAATAGCTTTATTGAGATAGAGAATGCCTTTAAAGGTAATTTAAAAACATATTTTTACAAAAATACAAGTAATAATTATAAGGATATTTGCTTGCTGTTAGTTTATATTAAAATAAATATAATTACAATTTTAAGTAATATTATTTCAATGTTTGGTCCGGTAAAATTTAACATTATAGTTGAATGTACATATATAAAACCCGTTATTAATGAAACACAAGACAGAGCCTTTAAAACAAAAAATATTCCGATTATAGAAAACGATAATGTTAACATAATAGTTAACAATGCGATTAAAGAAATTTGTTATGATGAAGACAAAGGTTCCATATGGGTAAAGGTTCCGGATGGAGTCTTCACCGTATAGACGGAATTTTATTACGTATAAATCGATTTAAACCATTAAGAGGAGCTTCATATATTGAACTTCCAAAATTTTTACAAATTAAAAAATGTATAATAAATCCTAAAAATAAAGATAATTATTGTTTCAAATGGGCAATCCTCTCTCGTTATGTAACTGGACCTCACATTGAACGTGTTAATTTTCGTTATTTTGTTTTAGAAAATAAGTTTTATTTTAGACATATAGACTTTCCTACACCTTTAAACCAAATTTCTCGTTTCGAAAAAAATAATAACGTTTCTATTAACATTTATTCTATTGATGAAAAGAAATCAATTTTTCCTCTTAAAGAAAAGGAAAAAAAGGAAGAAAAGAATAATCATTTTGACCTTTTAGTACTAAATATGTCGAATAATGCTAATTATCATTATTGTTATATAAAGAATTTTTCCCAGTTAATAAGATCACAGTTAACAAAACATACAGAAAAAATTGAAATATGTAAACGTTGTTTGTCGTTTTTTACTAAAAAGTCAAAACAATTGAAAAATCATAATAGATATTGCGGAAAGTATTCGCCCGTAAAAATAGTATTACCAACTACTGATAACAACATATTACAATTTAATAAATTTCATTATCAATATAGAGTTCCTATTGTAGTATATGCAGATTTCGAATGTATTTTGAAACCTGTTAGTACTTGTTTGCCCAACCCCGAAAACAAATTTACTGCAATTAATGAATTTCATATACCAATGAGTTTTTGCGTATATTTTGTTATAGATAGCAATATCCCTGAAAGTATAAGAAACCAATTGCCTTCGGAACCGTACTTATATCGTGGTAAAAATGCTGCGGAAAAATTTATGACATATTTAGTTGAAAAAATTAATTTAATCGGTTTACTTATTAAACGAAATATGCCTTTACATATGACTCGAGATGATAAAATGAAATTTAAATCGGTCACACATTGCGAGATGTGTAATAAGGAATTTACATTATTATATCCTAAAGTTCGAGATCATTGTCATTTAACTGGTCAATTTCGTTCAACATTATGTAATACGTGTAACTTGAAACGACAACAACAGAAATTTGTACCTGTTTTCATACATGGTAGTTCTAATTATGATTCGCATTTTATAGTGCGTCAATTGGGTTATGATATAAAAAATATTCATGTAATTCCTAATACTAGAGAAAAGTATATTTCTTTTGCAAAAAAGACACGTTCGGGTTTTAATATTAGATTTATTGACACTTATCGTTTTATGAATTATCCGTTGGCTGAGCTTAGTAATAATCTGCCTAAGGATAAATTTTTTCATACTGGAAAATTTTTTTCTGCAAATAGTATGCCACTAGTTACCAGAAAAGGTGTGTACCCTTATGAATATACGAATTCCTGGAAAAAATTGGAAGAACGTAGATTACCACCAAAAGAATGTTTTTATAGTTCACTAAATGATTCAGAAATTGGAAATGCTGATTATGAACATGCTTGTAAAGTTTGGAATCATTTTAATGTACAAACACTTGGAGAGTATAGCGATCTATATTTAAAAATTGATGTTTTAATATTATGTGATATTTTTGAAAATTTTAGATCTCTTTGTATGCAATCTTATAAACTAGACTGTGCACACTACTTTACAGTACCAGGTTTTGCTTTTGATGCGATGTTAAGTTATACAAAAATTAAACTAGAATTATTAACTGATTACGAAATGTACCTCTTATGTGAAAATGGGGTACGGGGGGGGCTGAGTATTTGCATAAAAAAAGAATCTGTTGCTAATAATAAATATATTCCAGAAACGTTTGATGTAACTAACCCAATTAAATATTTAACTTATTTAGACGCGAATAATCTGTACGGTTGGGCAATGAATAAATGTATGCCATATGCTGGTTTTACTTGGAAGGATCCTAACGATCCTAATTTTAATATACTAGATATTGCAGACGATTCTCCTGTTGGTTATATTTTGGAAGTAGACGTCGAGTATCCTCATCACTTACATAATCATCATAGCGATTTACCGTTTTTACCAGTTAATGAATGTGTTAAAGGAACAAAACAACAAAAATTGTTAACAACATTAGAAAATAAAGAAAAATATATATGTCATTACATTAATTTAAAACAAGCTATTAAACACGGTATAAAAGTTATAAAAATTCATCGTATTTTAGAATTTTTGCAGAGCCCTTGGTTAAAAACGTACATTGATTTAAATACAGAAAAACGAAAACAAGCTAAAAATGATTTTGAAAAAGATTTTTTTAAATTATTAAACAACTCAGTGTTCGGTAAATGTATGGAGAACGTTAGGAAAAGAATTAACCTTAAACTTGTAAGTGATGAGAAAAAATTATTAAATTTAATTACACAACCGGTATTTAAAGACAGAATAATTTATAATAAATCTTTATGTGCGGTATTATCGGATAAAAAACATTTATTTTTAGATAAACCAATATATATCGGATTAAGCGTATTAGAAATAAGTAAAACATTAATGTATGATTTTCATTATGATATAATGAAGAAAAAATACGGTGAAAAAATTTCCCTCTTGTATACAGATACAGATAGCCTTTTTTACGAAATTCATACAGAAGATTTTTATAAAGATATATTAGAACCGGATTTAGTTACACACTTTGATACGTCAGATTATTCACCCAATCATCCCTGTTATTCAATTGAAAATAAAAAAATTATCGGTAAATTTAAAGATGAATGTTCGGGTGTACCAATTAAAGAATTTATCGGCTTACGCTCTAAATTATATACATTTAAAACGGTAGATAACAAAGTTAAAAAAAGAGCAAAAGGAATTAAAAAAAACGTTATCAGCAAACATATAAGCTTTGAAGATTTTAAAAAGTGCGTCTATTCTAAAACTATAAATAATTATAGAATGATGAAATTATTCCAATCAAAAAAACATTTAGTTGAAACAATTACATGTAACAAATTAGCTTTAATTAATTTAGACAATAAAAGAATCCTTTGTGATAATAAAAAGATACACTACCGTACGGTCATTATTCAATAGCGTAATGATAAAACAAGTTTTTTAAAACAAAATAACGTTTTTTATTTTGTAAATAAAAGTGAATGTTACCTATCTGATAAAAATCAATCTTTTTGCTATCACATGTTAATTAATATGTATGTAACATACTTTTTAGAATCTTTTTATGTACATGTATTTTTAATACCTGAATTAACGTTTTATTATATTGTAAAACTGTTTTGTCAAGTACCCGAATTAGCGTAATGATGAAACAATTTTTTAAAACACAATAACATTTTTATTTTTTTAAAAAGTGAGTTTTACCTATCTAGTAAAAATCAAACTCTTGCTATCACATTGATATGTAACATATTTTTTTTTAGAATCTTTTTATGTACATGTATTATATTGTAAACTGTTTTGTTATATTTTTTTAGAATCTTTTTATGTACATGTATTTTTAATACCTGAATTAACATTTATTATATTGTAAAACTGTTTGTCAAGTACCTGAATAATAAAATATTCATTAGCGTAATGATAAAACAAAATTTTTAAAAACACAATAACATTTTATTTTGTAAATAAAGTGAGTTTACCTATCTAGTAAAAATCAATCTCTTGCTAGTTTTACCTATCTAGTAAAAATCAAACTCTTGCTATCACATTGATATGTAACATATTTTTTTTTTTAGAATCTTTTTATGTACATGTATTATATTGTAAACTGTTTTGTTATATTTTTTTTAGAATCTTTTTATGTACATGTATTTTTAATACCTGAATTAACATTTATTATATTGTAAAACTGTTTGTCAAGTACCTGAATAATAAAATATTCATTAGCGTAATGATAAAACAAATTTTTAAAAACACAATAACATTTTATTTTTGTAAATAAAGTGAGTTTACCTATCTAGTAAAAATCAATCTCTTGCTATCACATGTTAATTGATATGTAACATATTTTTTTTTAGAATCTTTTTATGTACATGTATTATATTGTAAACTGTTTTGTTAAGTATCCGAATAATAAAAATGATCTGTAACATATTTTTATGTATGTGTATGTTTTTAATACCTGAACAAAAAAAATGATTTATTGTCATTTTTAAGATCCGTAACATTCTCATTTTTATTTTTTATACATTCTATATATTTAATTACACAAAAATTCTAATATACAATAGTGTCTTGGAGTACTTACCGTTATATAAAAGTCACTTGAATCGTTCATCGAGAAGCTTAATGATGTCACCACAATGTGTAGATACATAACAACAAACACATGTGTCCGGCCCATCCACAGTAGATTCATGTGCCCATGGACATTCAAGAAAATGTATAAACGCCTCACCGCTTTGTCCTCTACGTTCCGGTGTAATCTCTTTCAGTCCGTCTGAATTATAAAATTCCAACACTTTACGACACTTTAGAAGTACCAACAATATATCTCGCATAAATTCAATCTCTACTTTTGTTTTATTCATGACGAATCTATCAAACATAGGATGAAATAAGACATCTTGCAGTGTTAAATTCTTCATTTTGACTGAACTATCAAAAATGGAGTATTTTTTAAGACGACGCTATAGGTCAGTGTATTCGAGGGTCATGTTCACGTTGATTACAACGTTATCACAAGAACGTATACGTGTCAACAAAAAAACGCCGTCTGTATATGTTTATATGTTTTTAATAGGTCAGTGTTAATCTTGAGGTCATGTTTACATTGATTAAAAAGGTTCAATGGACTTATCTGCTGTACTCTTTATCAATGACGGTTTCGTTAGTAAATTTTTTAACTACCGACATATTTAACTAGGATGTTACTTTCAGAATTCACGTTGGAACACTAATAAACCAACTCCTAACGTGTATTATATAAACGTTATTATCGGCTAACATATCTAAAAACAAATTCATGTTGAAACGTGAAAATAAAAAAGTATAAATAATGAATAAATAAATGTAATTATTTATTTTAAAAAATAAAAAAAGTATGAATTAACTAGGGATTGAACAATTGATACTTACCTTACGTACAATTGTTTACTATAGAATGACAATCGTTACATATAAAATGTAATAAGGTTAAACAAATATCTAACAAAAACACATCAACTCTGTTTTTTATAAATTTTATTTTCACTTTAATATATTAACAAAATTAGCAACACACTTTTTTGATCTGATATAGTCTTCATATTTATAAGATATATAACGCACAGTTTTACATGTCGGATACAAAAGTTTGTGCATAAATTGAATATGCGTAATAGTATTAAAACATATAGTTTTAAAACCGCATTTAGAACAAACAATATTATCCGAATCATCAACAAATCTTTGATTTTAAAAAAAGTCTTCAATACATTTTCCACTTTTGTCACTTAATGAAACCATCTTTTATGACTCCGTGTAATTTAACAAGTAAACAATTTGGAGATGCCTTAGCGTGTTCAAACCATGGATCGTCTGTGTCTTGCCAATCGTGAAGTATAACTTTACAGTCTATGCACATTACATCGTCGTCCACTCCAGTATACAAAAAACCTGCCGATACTAAATTATCAACTCGTGGTAAACGTTTAGGCCAACAGCAAAATGTTAACTTCATGATTTCTTCAGTTTCTGATATACATTTTTTCGCATTCATTATATCATCAATATGTAATAATATACTGTATAGTGCATAATTATTATATTTATCATATATATAACATACCATTTTACATTCTGAATTAAAAAGTTTGTGCATAAATTGAATATGCGAAATAGATAAAGATCCTCTTGTTTTAAATCCACACTCACGACACACAATACTGTCTAAATCACCATTAAAAATAAATCCTGCTTCTTCAAAAAAATCTTGCAATAACTTACAGGGGTTCAATTTTTCGCACAACTTCGCCATTTTTGACATTGCGTCCAACTTGTTGAGCCTCTACTAACTAACTACTTCCAACGGAGAGTTTTGTATTCTTCTTCAAAATCAATATCGATTATTAATTGGTTTCGATGTTTTTCTAACCTTTGTAATATATCGTCATAGAAGCAAATCGTTGGGGATTGTATCTTGATAATTTGTTCATTTTCAATTATAGTAACATTTGCTTCAGAAAATTCATTATTTACAAAATAACATATTTCATTAAACGTTGAATCAGTAGATTCTATGCAATATATACACCAATTGAAAGCATGAATATTTCCTTTCTCCATATTAACCGCTTCACGTATTCTTCACAACTATACGTTCAAATCATTATGCTCTTGGAAACTGAACTTTTATTCTTGTTCATCAACATTACTATCGATTATTATTTGATATCGATTGGTCTTTCTTTTGAATTATCAATTGTAATATTAATTCTTTTAATTTGTATAGTACATCATCATTTACACATTTCAATCCGAATATCGATAGATTATTTTTTTCTGTTCTAACTAACTCACCCGTAAATTCATTAAAGACATACACACTATTGTTCTTAAAAAAGTATAAATTACCATCAGAAAATCTAAATGATGAATCGATTTTAGGCGGTATTCCAGGAAATGTTTCAGATATATAACCCCATGATTTAGTAGTGAACGTACACTCATTGACTTCTCTATAATAATTATCATCATGAAATATATAAGTTTTACCTGTATAACTGTTGAATACCGCATGTAAATTATCCGGTTGTATGTTAAATAAAGATTGGATATGCTTCGGATAACCATGACTTAATTTAAGACTCATTAAATCGAACATGAATACCAAAGAATCTATAAACATAACTATCTCACCAGATGGTCGTTGATATACAGCTAAAATTTTTGTGAAGTTCTTTGGAAGAAACGTTAACCAATGTTCTATTATGAGCGGTTTGGTATATATCATTTCTGCCGGATTTATTATCCACAACCATTTTTTATATAATATATAAATCAATGTATCGAGTAATACGTATACAATACAATGTATGTATGGAGTAATACGTAATTATACGTATAATGATATTGTTTATCAGCAATTAAAAATAAATTAATATTTTTAAAATTACAAAGATCGATTTTATTTGTATCTATAGGATGCTCGTTTTGTATTTTTGGTACCGAAGAAGATGGTGACTCCGGTATGAAAGATATTATAGAAGTGTTATCTGCCTTACCATATAAATTTTGAATGGCTAAAACATCATCATCACCTAACTCTATTTTACCGTTGTAATAAGCATACATTACAGAATCTGATACATCTGAATGTGATAAACCTATAACATGACCGATTTCATGTATTAACGTTGCATACAAACTTGTGTGGCCAAGAGGAACAACGTTATCAGCCGAATATGACCACTTTTCGTCTTCATCAATATGAATTTCTCGCCTTGAATTATTATAATCAGGAAAATATGCATGTGCTAATGTTCCACCTTTACCGTCAAACGTTCTCGTACATTGCCACGATTCTTTTTGCATCATATGTTTCAATCGTTTATTAGAAATTAAAATATCTGTATTTACTCTATCATGTTTAAAACGTATACCAGACTTTTCCTCCCATACTGCAAAAGCTTGTTTAGTCAATTCTAACACCTCTTGATTCGCTAAATAATAATGCCACGTTACTTCAGGCTTGTTCCATTTAAAACTGGATACTCGATAATCAAAAATAATATCACTATTACCGCATCTAGGTTTTAACATTAAATTTATAGTTTCATTATTTAATTTACCATCAGTAGGTAATTTATAGTATTCTTGAAATATAAGTAACGCATTAGTAATATCTGATTCATTTACCGCTTGCAACGAAGATTCATCATCTGTTTGAAGATAACCATATTCATATAAATATTGCTTAACTTTATCCACTTCAATCTGTGTTGTATTATCGGCTAAAGAATTTATTAGTAATATTTGAACAATTACTATATATAGTAAATTTTTAACTACCGACATGTTATTAACTAGGATGTTACTTTCAGAATTCACGTTGGAACACTAATAAACCAACTGCAAACGTGTATTATATAAACGTTATTATCGGTTAACATATCTAAAAATAAATTCATGTTAAAACGTGAAAATAAAAAAGTATAAAAATAATGAATAAATATATTTAAAAAAAAAAGTATGAATTAACTACGGATTGAACAATTGATACTTACCTTACATATAATCTATTATTAGAATAATACAGTTGCACGTTACCGACTAAGCTAATTCATATCTTATCTGTATACCAAGACAATCGTTACATATAAAATTTAATATATTTAGGGTATAGACGACGCTATCTACACTGTAAAAAGGAAAAAACAGTTTACACGTCCACGTCAACGAACTCGGAATGTTTATGTGTACATCAAAGTTTACGCGTGTCAACAAACGCCGTCTGTTTATATTTACATTTGTACTAGGTCAGTGTGTTTCAAGGTCACGGTTTACTATAGAATAACAATCGTTAAAGACACGAGTGTCCCCCAGAACATACTATGTATGACCTAGGACACGACTGTCCTGTCCTAGCGCATACATACATGTTTGCGGGTGTCCCAGCGCATACATCCGGGTTCGGGTGTCCTAGCGCATACATGCCTGTTTTTTTGTGTCCTGGCGCATACAGACATATACTACTCACCGCCTTTCTGAGTGTCCAAAATTCGTGGCTATATCCCCCATGGAACGAAAAAATATATTAATTAAAAATAAACTCTGCTTAAATTGCATACGTCCAGGCCATGATCTCGCACACTGTCCTTCCAAATTTGCTTGCAGGACATGCGCTAAACGCCACCACACAATGATCCACACAGCAGGCAATAACGCTTCGTGCAGCAACAATCAATGTTCACGAAAACTGCAAACAAACAAATCTATATTATTATCCACCGCGGTCTGCATAATAACTGACATGCAGGTAGGAAGCACCCAGTTAAGATTTTATTGGACTCAGGATCGCAAGCTAATTTCTGCACCATGTGTTTCGCAAGTTGCATGGGTCTAAAACTAATTAAATCTCAATTACCCATCACCGGTATAAACAATTTATTATCTCAAGCTGACTTCAGTACTAGGGTAAGATTGAATTCACGTTATAAGAATTTTAGTTTAAACATACATTGCGCTGTGCTTCCCCTGTATCACGAATAATCTCCCGGCGGAATAATTTGATATCTCATCTAAATTTACCCAAAGGCATATTTCTAGCCGACCCACAACTGAACTTCTCTTCGCAAATCAACCTATTGCTTGGTGCTCAGTATTATTTACAATTAATTGAACCTGTCAAATTCATACGTAGCCCACATTTTCCCATAATACAGGAGACAAAATTGGGATTCATTCTCGCGGGTAACTTGCCATTTAATGTCGACATTACAAAACCTGTCTCATCATTCATAGCATGTAAAGATAATAATGCCATTTCCTAGCAACTAAAGGACTTCTGGAAGTTAGAGGACGTTGCTATTCGTGCTCGCTCCGTTGAGGACACGGAATGCAAAAGTCATTTTGTATCTAATACTTTCCGTAATAATGATGGCAGATTTGTAGTATCGGTACCTAGCAGGTCATACAATTCTCATTTGGGCGATTCTCTTCACGGAGCTATCCGCAGGTTTCAAGCACTGGAACTCAAGTTCAAGCAGAAGCGTAAACGTAACCGGTTTTACACGGTCACCCACAATGGTGGCATGGTCCATCCTGGTTGTGCCATGAGTCATCATCATGGCCCATCTGTGCCTTCGATGCTCATTCACCCTGCACTCATCCCGATCTTGAGCAGGAGCAACGAAAGCAGGTCCAAATCTCATTGATTGTCGCTTCAGCTACGTCTAGTTATTTTGAAAACTACTCATCGCTCTCAAGGCACCTTCGTGTATTTCCTTATTGCCGTCGATTCAGTCGGAACTCTAGGCTCCCCATAGCTGACAGGGACACTTCCTTTTTAACTGCCCAGGAGTTGCATGATACAGTTTTGGTGTTTATTCGCCACTCCCAGCGATCGCACTTTAGCATCGAAATTAAAGAACTTGAGTTACAACGCTGCATTCCCAATAATAGTAAAATTCTTTCACTCACCCCCTTTCTCGATAATGCGGGGATATTACGCGTGGGCGGAAGTCTTCAGCACTCTCAGCTTACCTATGACAGCAAACACCAGATCATACTCCACCCCCATTCTCACCTCAGTAAATTAATCATAGAGGGCGAGCATCATCGTCTACTACATGCTGGGGTACAATTGACTCAGCACTCTCTACGGCAAAAGTATTGGATGATTAATGATAAATCATATATAAGATCAGTAATACACAAATGTATCAATTGTTTTCGTTTCCGTGCTAGGGGCGCAAGCCAATTGTAGGAAAATTACCCACTTCCCATGTTACTCCTGCAAAGCTATTTTATCAATCTGGAGTCGACTACGCCGGTCCCGTACTTATACGTCATGGCGGGCAGCGTACAAAATCGACGTCAAAGGCTTATATTGCTCTATTTATATGCATGGTCACTAAAGCTATTCACTTGGAACTAGTCTCCGACCTTACCTCAGACGCCTTCATAGTAGCGTTAAAACGGTTTATAGCGCGTAGAGGTATCCCTGATCAGATATTTTCCGACAACGGTACAAATTTTCGTCGTGCTAGTAGCTCACTTCACGAATGGTACAACCTTTTTCATTCTAATGGTTTTGAACAGACCACCCAGGATTTTTCCACTGCCCAAGGCATCAAATGGTCCTTCATTCCCCCTTCAGCACCTCATTTCGGTGGCCTGTGGGAAGGCGGAGTCAAGAGCGTCAAATTCCATTTGCGGCGCATTGTTGGCGGAACCATTCTTACGTTTGAGGAATACTACACTATCCTAACTCAAATAGAATCCTGCCTCAACTCACGCCCTTTGTTCGCCATCTCCAATGACTCTAGGGACCCCGAACATTTAACTCCAGCTCACTTCCTGGTTGGTTCTCCGCTCACTGCACTCCCGGAACCTGACTATTCCCAAGTCAATACTAGCCGTCTGGGCAGATGGCAGCTGCTCCAAAGATTCACCCAATCTATATGGAACAGGTGGTCGAAAGATTACTTGCATCAGTTACAACAGCGCAACAAATGGCGCATCCCGTCAATAAATTTGACTACCGGACAACTCGTCCTTATTCTAGATGACAGTTCCCTCCCACTGCAGTGGAAACGCGGGGTAGTCACGAACGTCTATTCGGGTCAGAATTCAATAGTGCGCATCGCAGATGTTCGCACCACTAATGGTATCCTACGTCGACCCATTCATAAATTAGGTCCATTTCGGTGGCATTAGGCTAAACGCATGAGCGTTCATGCGACACGTATCAGTAATGTGAATTTTATCGCATTATCGTGCGTCACGCCCGGGACATTCCCCGGGCGATCACATGATTATTATGTCTATTGTACTATTGTGTATCACTATCATGTTTTTGGGTATTGTTTCATTTTTTTTGGATTTTGATTCTAATATTATTGTATCAATTATTATCTCTTTCACTATTGTATTTATCCCACGGTTATGTATTTCTTGAATTTTTTTGGGATTGTTATTCCAATATCATGCATGTAAATTATTATGTCGTTGTCATTGTATTATTACCTGTTACATATAATTGAATTTTTTGTGATAATTATCCTATTAGTATGTACTGCCAACTATTATATCTGCCTGATTGTTGTATTATCATGTATCATTACCATGTTATTATGTGTTATGGAATTTTATTATCATTGTTCTATTACTATGTAACATAAATCATTATGTATTATGTATCCTTACATGAATTTGGTATGTTAATCATATTGTTATCTACTATTAATTTTCTGGGTGTTATTGCTCTACTGTTATACATGTAAATTGTTATGTCGTTGTTATTGTATTAGCAGTTGTTGTTTATTGTTGAATTTGTTATCATGTAATGTCAAATACCATGTACTATTCACACAATTACTTAAGTTGCAAACTCGCTCCGATTTTGTGCGGGCAGTATGGTTAAACTTTGTACCTATGTAACCCTTGTACTGTAAAAGGCCGAATTGCAGGTGCGTGTAGTGACATCATTTTTCTCTCTGCTATCTGCTGCCTCCTTGAGACAGGCTGACAGCAGCCAAATTTAAGTTAGTTCTTCAAGACTCCGTACAGGCAACAAGCCTTGTTCGCTAGCCGCGGCTACATAAAGTTTAAATATTTCATAATTTTAGCATGTCCTTCATGCGATAATTTACTTGGGCGATCTCGGCCTCTAACATTTGTTATGGTTTTTCAATATTTAGATCTGTATTAATTCTCGGCATTTATGCCGCGCTAAACCTGCACGCGCCAGCAATTATTTCTAGTTAATTTTTCAATATACTATTACTTCAAGAATATATACAGTCCACTTCATCATTTCATTTCACACCAGCACCTCAATAAGCGTTCTGATACCAACTTAAGATCCTTCGAGAGCGTCTAAGACGTAACGTTTTGGTCCACCGGGCCGGATTTTGGTCCACTATGATTTCAAAAATATTTCTTTTAATGGGCCCAAACGACGTTTGGTTCAAGTCCCAACATTTTCAACCTTCAGATTGCTGGCCGTTGCGTGCCTTCATTGTTATAAAAAGTACTTCATACTCAACACTGCAAGATTCTGCAGAGCAACAACCCTGAGACAACAAGACTCGGCAAGACAGCATCATTTGTTGTACACCAACGAAATTCCATAACTTTAGAATTACGGAGGGCTACAACTTAAAGCGTCACCCGACCAGCAGAAACAGGCGGTGCGCCAACTTCTAAGTATTGCCGAACAGGATCAAACGACGGGATCGAAGCCAGCTTGAGCACGCCGGGATTCAACATCTACGTGACTATAAACTTAAATTTTTTAAAATTTTTCATGTATAATTGATGGGTACAGGAAACTAAGTAATATTTTTGCACAGATTTAATAGCATTTAATAATCTCTATACGAAAGATATTATTGTCAAGTGGCCATAAACTTGTATTTTTATCTAGATTTTCATATGTACATACGTACATAAATTTTCATTTACGTAGCTGTACTATAATGCATTTACAAATTTAAGTGATGTGATAAGGCTATAGGTATATTGTCATTTGGAATAATTCATATGTTTAATAACTTTCATAACTACTTAAAAAAAAAATAGAAAATAATTACCTATTATAGTAAGTCATATATTAAGGTGTACACCGATCACTGGCCCCCGCATCATATCAGATTTCAGCAAATTATTCAAAATTACAATTGTTCACCTGCTCTACATTTAACTATCGTTTTCAAATTATACTTTACATTACGGTCATGGCTGATGTGAAGGCGTTAATTAAGAAACGGGGCACAATTAAGGCGTCTATATCCCGTGTGAATAATTTCGCTGACAATTTTGACCCGGACATAAGCGATCATCATGCATTGAAAATTAAACTCCTTCATTTAATGGAATTGTCCGCGAAGTATGACGAAATTCAGACTCAGATTGAGGCTGCCGATGTCAGTGACAGAGTTCAAACAGAGGATGATCTCTGTAATATTGAGTGAAAGTTACACCATTTATTAGAGCAAGTAATGTTAACCAACGGTGAACAAGAAACCGTTGGTTCAAGCTGAAGTTACGCCAATTAAAACCCCACCTATACAGTTAGAGACAATTAAACTGCCCTGCTTCTCAGGCAGCTTTATTGATTGGCAACATTATTATAACATGTTTGTGGAATTAGCGCACCTCAGAACGGACCTGACGGACATTCAGAAATTACACTATTTGCACTCTTCATTAAGGGACGAGGCGTTAAATGTTATAAAACCTCTTCCACTCACCCATGAAAAGTATGCGGTAGCTATTGATCTATTAAGAGCCAGGTACGACAGCAAATTATTTGTCTCAGCCTATCACATAGGGAATGTCTTGGGCGTGAAGTCCATTCAACAAGAGTCCATGGTTAGCATTTCCAAGTTCATTGATGAGATCACCGCGAACATAAATGCTTTAAATTCATTGAATTTAACGCTAAATACATTTGAAATCATTTTCGTTCAATACTTAACGCAAAAACTCTATAACAAGACGTGTCGGCTCTGGAAAGAAGCCTTTCAGATGAGCGATTTCCTAATTTCGATAATTTTATTAAATTTCTAAATAAAAGAAGGCAGTTATTGCAAAACGTTAACGGCGCGACCAGCTCAGTAAGCAGAATACACGTTAGCGATAAGACTCCTTATCGCAAAGCTATTAAACCGGTTGACCAAACGAGGTGGACATTCCATTCTCATATCAGTAATAACATCTGTCAGCTGTGCCGTGATAAACACCGCCTTTCTGAGTGTCCAAAATTCGTGGCTATATCTCCCATGGAACGAAAAAATATATTAATTAAAAATAAACTCTGCTTAAATTGCATACGTCCAGGCCATGATCTCGCACACTGTTCTTCCAAATTTGCTTGCAGGACATGCGCTAAACGCCACCACACAATGGTCCACACAGCAGGCAATAACGCTTCGTGCCGCAACAATCAGTGTTCACTAAAACTGCAAACAAACAAATCTATATTATTATCCACCACTTACTGCATGACAACTGACCATGCAGGTAGGAAGCACCCAGTTAAGATTTTATTGGACTCAGGATCGCAAGATAATTTCTGCACCATGAGTTTCGCACATCGCATGTGTCTAAAACTAATTAAATCTCAATTACCCATCACCGGTATAATTAATTCATTATCTCAAGCTGACTACAGTACTAGGGTAAGATTGAATTCACGTTATAAGAATTTTAGTTTAAACATACATTGCGCTGTGCTTCCCCTGTGTCACGAATAATCTCCCGGTGGAATGATTTGATATCTCATCCTTAAATTTACCCAAAGGCATATTTCTAGCCGACCCACAACTGAACTTCTCTTCGCAAATCGACCTATTGCTTGGTGCTCAGTATTACTTACAATTAATTGAACCTGTCAAATTCATCCGTACCCCACATTTTCCCATAATACAGGAGACAAAATTGGGATTCATTCACGCGGGTAACTTGCCATTTAATGTCGACATGACAAAACCTGTCTCATCATTCATAGCATGTGAAGATAATAATGCCATGTCCTAGCAACTAAAGGACTTCTGGAAGTTCGAGGACATTCCTATTCGTGCTCCCTCCGTTGAGGGCACGGAATGCGAAAGTCATTTTGTATCTAATACTTTCCGTAATAATGATGGCAGATTTGTGGTATCCCTACCTCGCAGGTCATACAATTCTCATTTGGGCGATTCTCTTCACGGAGCTATCCGCAGGTTTCACGCACTGGAACTCAAGTTCAAGCAGAAACGTAAACGTAACCGTAAGCGTAACCGGTTTTACACGGTCACCCACAATGGTGGCATGGTCCATCCTGGTTGTCCCATGAGTCATCATCATGGCCCATCTGTGCCTTCGACGCTTATTCACCCTGCACTCATCCCGATCTTGAGCAGGAACAACGAAAGCAGGGCCAAACCTCATTGATTGTCGCTCCTTACTTGAATTTGGTATGTTAATCATATTGTTATCTACTATTAATTTTCTGGGTGTCATTGCTCTACTGTTATACATGTAAATTGTTATGTCGTTGTTATTGTATTAGCAGTTGTTGTTTATTATTGAATTTGTTATCATGTAATGTCAATTACCATGTACTATTCACACAATTACTTAAGTTGCAAAATCGCTCCGATTTTGTGCTGGCAGTACGGTTAAACTTTGTACCTATGTAACCCTTGTACTGTAAAAGGCCGAATTGCAGGTGCGTGTAGTGACATCATTTTTCTCTCTGCTATCTGCTGCCTGCTTGAGACAGGCTGACAGCAGCCAAATTTAAGTTAGACCCACAACTGAACTTCTCTTCGCAAATCGACCTATTGCTTGGTGCTCAGTATTACAAAATGGTGGCATGGTCCATCCTGGTTGTCCCATGAGTCATCAGCATGGCCCAGCTGTGCCTTCGATGCTCGTTCACCCTGCACTCATCCCGATCTTGTGCAGGAACAACGAAAGCAGGTCCAAACCTCATTGATTGTCGCTTCAGCTACGTCTAGTTATTTTGAAAATTGCTCATCGCTCTCAAGGCTCCTTCGTGTATTTTCGTATTGCCGTCGATTCATTCGGAACTCTAGGCTCCCCGTAGCTGATAGGGACCCTTCCTTTTAACTGCCCAGGAGTTGCATGATACAGTTTTGGTTTTTATTCGCCACTCCCAGCGATCGCACTTTAGCATCGAAATTAAAGAACTTGAGGCACAACGCTGCATTCCCAATAATAGTAAAATTCTTTCACTCACCCCCTTTCTGGATAATGCGGGGATATTACGCGTGGGCGGACGTCTTCAGCACTCTCAGATTACCAATGACAGCAAACACCAGATCATACTCCACCCCCATTCTCACCTCAGTAAATTAATCATAGAGGGCGAGCATCTTCGTCTACTACATGCTGGGGTACAATTGACTCAGCACTCTCTACGGCAAAAGTATTGGATGATTAATGATAAATTATATATAAGGTCAGTAATACACAAATGTATCACTTGTTTTGGTTTCCGTGCTAGGGGCGCAAGCCAATTATTAGGACAATTACCCCCTTCCAGGGTTACTCCTGCTAAGCCATTTTCTCAATCTGCAGTCGACTACG
Source organism: Magicicada septendecula (assembly GCA_034769895.1). Taxonomy (NCBI): domain Eukaryota; kingdom Metazoa; phylum Arthropoda; class Insecta; order Hemiptera; family Cicadidae; genus Magicicada; species Magicicada septendecula. Next base: position 64,296,301 of record CM068373.1, on the reverse strand, counting down.
CCGGTCCCGTACTTCTACGTCATGGCGGGCAGCGTTCAAAATCGACGTCAAAGGCTTATATTGCTCTATTTATATGCATGGTCACTAAAGCAATTCACTTGGAACTAGTCTCCGACCTTACCTCAGACGCCTTCATAGCAGCGTTAAAATGGTTTATAGCGCGTAGAGGTATCCCTGATCAGATATTTTCCGACAATGGTAAAATTTTCGTCGTGCTAGTAGCTCACTTCACGAATTGTACAACCTTTTTCATTCTAATAGTTTTGAACAGGCCACCCAGGATTTTTCCACTGCCCAAGGCATCAAATGGTCCTTCATTCCCCCTTCAGCTCCTCATTTCGGTGGCCTGTGGAAAAGCGGAGTCAAGAGCGTCAAATTCCATTTGCGGCGCATTGTTGGCGGACCATTCTTACTTATTCTGAAATAGAATTCTTTATTTCTATTTTATTTTTTAATAAAAGACAACTCGCATCAATGAGGGAAAAATATCATTATTTATTTTCATAAGTACTGCCTTCGTTGTTTTAATGTTTATTTGGTAAAATTCACAAGTCGATTCTTAATCTCAGTTCGATTCAGAGTTACACTTTCGATAGTTATATAAACTCCTGGATTCTTTTGACTGTTATTGAAAAGTACGAAATGCAACTAAGAAGTACAGCGTATTACAATTAAAATAATTCTTACTTACTAATAATAAAATTAAAATGAAGAAAATACAATGAAATAGTTGTTTATTCTGATGTGCGAGCACAATAGTTAGTGTGGACGCAGTATTTCTCTATAGCACAAAGTTCAATTTAAAATTACTGTATGACCTTGTGGCTTGGTACACTATTATTATTACATGCATTGAATTATCCATTATGTTATTATTATCCATTGAATTGATTATGTTAAAGTGAAGAACAAGATTGAATAAAACAAACATATTACCGTAATGTTAGGCCATTATGGTCAAACTCAAACCAACTTTAAATAATAAAACTTTCTTTTAATAACTTCTTAATATCTAGTGGTATAGTTGGTCAATTTATTATGACCTATTATTGACACCTGGTCAATTTAAACAATCTAACTCTTATTACCCTAAATTAAGGTTTAACACTTTAATTTAAACAACACAAATGATTGTATTATTCCCATTAGTTAACATTAAAAATAAAATAGAGAACTGTTTTATACAATCAAGGTTATTCAGTTAACATTAAAATAAATTAAATTAACCAACATAAATCGCCTTTTGGTCCTTTATAGGTTGAAGTCTTATGGCAAATTGGTAATATACAGGTATATTGAATATCAGATATTTCACACATTAAATATTTTTATATGATCACACATTGTCTTTAGTTGTGATTATAAATTTCATTCACAATAAGTTACCACTATTATTAACAGTCCTGTCTGTATAGTATGTAACCAATATCTTACATTTACAGTTTACACTCAATCACTTATTGTTCTTGTTGTGATTACATTTTCTTTTTACAATTATCTATTATTGCTATGAACAGTCACTTTTAATGGTTTAGAGTACATATTTGTTCTACATTAGCTTAGATTGTACTTCTTTTTGCTTATTTTGGGTTTTAACCTTTCTCATTGGTTTAGCAAGGTTAGGTATATTGTTTAGTTTATGTCATATTATATGGGGGTTTATACACTTATTGGGTTATGCTCATTATGTCGCATTACATATTACCTCCCCACCAAAACATGGTTATTTTGTTTAAACCAAGTTTGGGGGAAATAATGTGTTATTTATTTTTTCACTCATAATATTTTCTCATTTTGGTTTGATTGTAGGTACCTTTCATTCGGTTAGTACTTGGGTATACTATTACATAAGTATTATTACTATTGTCTTTATTTATCACATATAGTCCAGTGTATAACAATAACAATTTTTTGGCTATATATTCGATACTGCTGGGTTGTTGTTGATTTCTGATGAGTACCTTTTCTCCAACATTATACTTAATTGGGTGAACTCCCGTTTTACTTTGTCTTTTCTTCCTCAATTCTGTTTTATGGAGTATCCTGTTATATATTCTGGTGATATCAATTTCTTCATCGGGTTCTTCAGGGAATTGGATTATTTTGGTAATATCCCTGGGTGGTGGTTTTAAAAACGTCATCTGGTATGGGCAAACTCCCAATGTGTCGTGGTGTGATAAGTTGAGAAATGTTTCAGTATCTGAAATATATTCATTCCATTTTTTATGGTCATCATGACAATAAATGCGGAGAATTTGTCCTACTTATCTCAGTACTCTCTCGGCTGGATTGCTGCTGGGATGGTATATAGAGGTTTTGTAAGTTCGGATGCCTTTGTTTATCATTTCTTCCCTTCATCTTCTGCTTTTGAATTGGGTTCCGTGGTCGGTTACAATTGATTCTGGGACTCCAATATCGATCATGTATTTTTCAACAACGAGTTTAATGATTACCTTGGTGGATGCCTAACTAATAGGGTACAGTTTAGTATATTTGGTAAAATGGTCCCAAATAATGACTATGTATTTGTACCTGTGTCTCCCTCCACTGCGGGGAAAAGGTCCACAAATATCAAGGAACACTTTCTCTAATCTTGTACTGGATATTATGGTTATAATTGCTCCTTCTCTCTTCTCATTGTTTACTTTCACCATTTGGCATATACTACACTTCTTCGCTGTTTGTCTCACTTTATTAATTACATCTTTTACATACACATGTTCTTCTAACGCTTTTATAACTTTCTCAGGTCCCATGTTTCCGTAGAGTTGATGATAGATAATAATTATAGACAATCGTCTCCATCGATTTGGGGATGTATAGTTTCCATTTGTTTTCTTTAGTGGTTGGTTTTGTGAAGATCAAATTATTATGGATGTGGTAGAATGGCAATATCTTCAAATCATTGTTATTGATTCGTGTGGTAATGTTAGCAAGTTTTTCATCACTTCTTTGTTCTGCTTGGATTTGATTTAGTAGGTCTGCTAGTCCTTCCCTTCTCAACAATACGTTGTATATTTTTCCTATATCTTCTCTACCAATTTCAAATGTACCTTTATCCATGTTTACTCTCGATAGGGCATCTGCAACAGTATTTTGTCTTCCTGGCATGTACTCCCACGTTGTGTTATATTCTTGCAAGGCCTGAATCCACCTAGGTAATCTTCCATGGCTTAATTTGCATTTCTGTAGGAATGATATTGACTTGTGGTCTGATCTCACTGTTAATGGGTAACCTAAGATATACATCCGGATCTTGTTACAGGCGAACACCACACTTAATAATTCTTTTTCTGTGATGTTATAATTTTGTTCACTGCTGTTTAGTACATGACTAGTAAAACTAATTACTAAATGATTCCCTTCATCGTCTTCTTGGTAGAGTTCTGCTCCAAGCCTTACGTTACTTGCATCACAATTTATATAGAATCTTTTGCCAAAGTCTGGATGATGAAGACGATAATACTGTCATAATGCTGTCAAGGAATTTATTTTTAATTAAGTTAAACATTTGGTCATCATCTTCGCCCCATTTCCATTTACATTTTGAAGATAATAGGTGTTTAAATCTTGCAGTTAATTTTGAATAATCCTTCTGAAACTTCCTGTAATAGTTACACACTCCAATGAATGTTTGAAGTTGTCAAATATTTTTGGGTTTGGCGAAATTTTGTATGACTTCCACTTTCTCTGGGGATGTAGTGATTCCTGTCTCCGATAAAATAAATCCTAGGAATTGCAGTCTATTAGTTACTAGCTTAGATTTATGTAATTTGAGTGATATATATTGTTACGACGGTCTACTCGATCGTCGTAGGTACAGTGGAAACAAAATAAGTACAAGACACCAATTAAGTCACTAATCACACCTTTAATTGTTACAGTAAAACAGTTCGTAATTAACAACACAGTCTCTACAACAAATCAAATGAAGATTGTACACACGCAATAGAATGTCCACAAATATTAAAACTCAATTGTATTACAATTATACCGTCCGAATATAAAACGCAACACTTCACTACTAACTACTTGAACGTACACAGTAATAACCCGAACCGCTCTGTAAATATATCGCACTAATACTCTCGAACCGCACTATCCAAAATCTCGCATGGAACTGAAAAACTAAGGCCGCTACCCGATGTATTTATAGTCACGCTCACACACCAGAAGCTTCTAAACTGCGTCTTATCTCTCGTGAACTACGTAATTACTACGGCCTTGACACAGTCCGAGCGACCGAGCGAAGCCCGGCACAGTCGAGACGATTCTCGCAAAATGCGTCTAGTAGCACGTACACCACACGCTTACGTCGAGATCCTTCTGGCATATTCGATAAACGCGTAGATTGTTGTGTGCTGTCGTAGCAATATTATTTTCAGCTAACCTTCTTAACACCATTTCTATATGCTGGCAGTGCTCCTCCCATGTTGTAGAAGTTATTAGAATTTCATCTATGTAGACTGTTGTGAATTCTAACACTTCTCTTCCCAGAATTTGGTCCATACACTTAACAAAAATGGCGACGGAGTTTACAAGTCCAAAAGGAAGTCATTTGAACTGGTAATTCCTACCTTCAAAAATGAATGCTACATATTTTCTACTATTGGGGTGCAGTTCTACTTGCCAATAGCCGCACACAGCATCCCATATGTTCATGAATTACATCCCTTAAATTTCTTCACGATTTCTTCAATTTCTCCGGGTGAAGTTCTATCGTTAATAATATTTTTATTTATTTCCCGGGCATCGAGGCATACATGTACTGCTCCATCTTTCTTCTGTATTGCAACGATTGGATTGGAATAGGAAGATGAACTATATTCAATAACATCTTGATCCGTCATGCATTGAATTTCTCTCTTTACTGCTTGTTTTAGCGATTGTGCTATTGGGTACGATTTTTTATTAAAACTAACAGGGCTATTAAATGATAATTGACAAATGAATTTCTTTGCCTTCCCTGGCAAATCGGAAAACACTCTCCTATACCTATTGTAGATACTGATTAGCTGCCTTTCTGTTCATGGATTATTTCGCTATTACTGTTGGCCTGGAATGACTGAATGTCCCCTAGCTTTTGGTTCCATATGTCGTCTTCGGTGTAGGCTGATTCTTCATCTGGTGTCATTAATTCCTCCCTATAATTCCGTAGTAAGGTAAATGAATGTTGATAGTGAGGGGCACACTTGCGGCCTATTATCTCACTTGACCATTCACCCTGTTCATTGTACAGTGTTATTTTGACACTGCACATATTAATGACTGCTGAGTGTCGCCGTAGCATATAACACCCAATCATATTTTTAAATGGTAGACCCTGAGCTACCAAGAACACCATTGGAGTCGTATTGCCCTGACTGGATACCTCTAACATAGCTTGCTGTCGGATTGTCTTATTTGACCTACCAGTAGCTCCCACTATCACCATATTACTCACTGGCAGTGTTGGTATATATTCGTTACACAAATCTTTTATTCTATTAAATTCTCCTTTGTTTATTAAGGATACATTCGCACCTGTATCTATCATTATCTCAGCTGATACCCCTTGCAGTAAAGCAGTTGTGAAATGATTTCACTATTTTGATTGCACTCTGCTGTTGATTCTTCTTCAACGAGTTCGTTACGTATATTTTTAAGATAATTGTTTTCGATTATGTTGGTATCTTCCTGATGATCAACATCGTTGTTAGTTATCGTTAGCCCGTCCAATTCCTGCAGTGTTGGGCTGCTTGGTATTCTCACTGCCGACACTCGTTTGCCACTCTCTCCTGTTGCAGTGCAGGTTGTGCGGTTCCTTCTTGAGTTCAGTTATCTGGTCTAAACTATCTCCTCTCTTCCTGATTTCTTGGTGTCCTATCTTCATTGGTGCGGCTTCTGGGTGGACTTCTCCTCTCTTCATTAACTCTATTGTGATTTCTGAAGTCTCTTCCATATCAAAGCTGGGTCTTCGGGATCTAAATCTATTATTATTATTATTAGCGCAAACATGATTTACTCTCTCGTACTGACTTCTGGATCTCCGGTAATAGTCCTCCTGCTCATAGCTTTCTAGTAGTACTCCATGGCTCCTATGGTTTTGACTTGTCTATAGAGTCTGGCTCGGACTATTCCCTCCTCAAAGTGATAAGACAGCTTGGTTACCAAACATTCCTCTGGTATATGATTCAAATTTCTAGCCAGGCATACCTTTCCGAGGAAATACACCGTCGGTGATTGACCTCTGGTTGCATCAAATTTACCATTGCAGAAATTGTGTGATTATATTTTGGATTGATTCGGACCAGTATTTTGTCCTAAACATTTGTTTAAACTCCTCATAGCTGTTGGTCACGTTTCGGATGGCTGTCCACCAATTATCAGTGATACTTTTGAAACAGTCATCTAGTATATTTTTTATGATGCTCCACCTATTCTCTTTTGTTCGGTTAAGCCATTCATTGAGTCTTTCTAGGAATTCGAAAGGGTTTCTTTTATAGTCCACAAAGTTTATTGTGTCCCTACTATCTGGTATTGTATTTTGAGTGTAACACATCGGTCAGTTGCGCAGGATTTCTAGCTCGTCTCTTATATTTATTAACTCTCTACGCTGTATATTGTCGATTCTCTCATTGTTATGGTTTAATTGGCTCTTACTTGACCTATATTATTATCAAGATGCTCCATCTGTTCGGATATGCTTTCTTGTAGTTTGTCCAGCTTTTCTTGAGTTTCTTGCTGCACAACTTCTATTCTGATTCTATTATTGTCTTCTACGTTGTTGATCTGAGTAATGATGTCTTCTCTAAATTGTAGAAGGGCTTCGTTGGTTTGGTCTAGACGTTCATTGGTGTCTGCAGTTTCCTGCTTCACAGCTTCGTTGAGCCTATCAACCTTTCGGCTAATTGTTTCATTGGAGTGTTCTATTTTCTCATTTATACTTTCGATTTTATTTTCAATTTTTTCGTTGTTTGTCTTAAATTTTCATTAATATTTTGTATTTTTTCATTAACCCATTCACTGACTATTATTTTAAGGAATTAATTTTTAGAAAATGTATTTTTTTATTGCAGATTTAATACCTACAAATATGTTAAACAATGGTACACAGCAGTAAATTTAAACACATGTAGAAAACATTTATTTTGCCCGACATCTGTTGGAGATTGATAAAATTACTACGTAGCATTACAATATATAAAAAGCATGTTAACTTAAATAATTTTTGTGATATGTAAATTTTTGAGATGGGACTTATATCAGAATGTTCTAAATAAAAAGGTTCGACCTAATTAATGACGGTAATTATTTTAAAAATTAGTAACTAAGTGTATGTTTTTTAAGTAAAAAGTGTTTTTGGCCGTAAATTCGATTGTAAAAATATTCAGGTCTTTTAAACAAGAATTGTTCTGTTCAGAAGCGTCCTTCGACAAGAACTTTTATTATCTGTAGAAAATCATGAGTATGGGTTACCTACGAACCAATCTGATTATGCGAATTCAGTTGAAAATTATTTTTAACCGATTGATCAGTCTCTCTTTGGAATTGATAACATGTAATTGCCACTTGGATCATGATCATTGACCTCCCAATCACCACACACACAAGTTAGAAAATTATTAGAGTTGCTGCGAGAAATATAGTAGTGCTATTCCGTGAAAGTGCAAGATATCCTATTAGGTATGTAGATGCTTTAAGCTGACTGCAAAAAGGGTGTTAGCATAACACACCATTTTAGTAATCAGTATTAGTTTGTCGTGAAAGTATGTAACTATGCCCATGAGAAATACTACACGCATGAAAGCGACCCTGCGGCTGGACAGAGTATATCAATCCACAATCTGGATCATTCAGGAACAACCCATCATCTGAAGCAACTGAAGTCTACATAAAAGGGAAGCAAACTTATATTATTTATGGACAATTAAAAAAATAATTTATAAGAATGATTATCACATCAGTAAAGACTTTATGGTAAATAAGACAAAAGAATGTTAAATATTACTTTACTTCATTGTATATAAAGGGAATCTTTTATTTTGTATTACAAAGGTCAACACAGAGATATTTATTTATTTTTTATAAACTGTATTAAAATCTCAGGAGATTGTCAAAAATAATAGCATCATTATTAATAGCATCCACTTCAAACCTAGGCCTATCTCGGACTAGTTATTCTATATGACACCTGTACATCACAATACGTATACATATATATATTGTTTGATAAGTTCAGCCATTTTCATTTTAGTGTAAATAAATATAAATTCGTGGTTTTATGTGTACTGATTTTTGGTAAACCTTGCCTCCATTTGCTCTTTATTTAATATTATCTACTTAACTGTTTTTGTTATTAATAATTATCTCATGAAAACAGTTTTTCTCTTTAAATTTTGCAGAGCGCCAGTTATGAAATACACAGCCATAATAAAATTATAATACTATCTTGGAATACAATAAAATACTAATAATAATAGAACAATGTACTAATTCTTGTGTCACAGAGTGGCAGCACTAATATTTATTATGCAGTGTTAAAAATAATATTAATGAATACACTTCTGTGTTTATACCCAACCTAACTGTATTGTGTAAATCACAAGCTGGGTCATATAATTTTGCTTGTTCATTGTGTTAAGTAGGCCTATAATTGTTCCACAGTACATTTTTTAATAGAGGAGTGAGACAATGATGGCATAAAATAACTAATTGCAATACTGAAAAATAATAAATCATCCATTTATTAACTATCATGTTATAAAAATTAAATATCAAAAATTTGAAATGTGAATTCAGAATATTCCCTTTTTAAGAAGATACACTGACATACTATTACTTGTATGTAAAACACAACAATAATAATCTATAACATCAAAACAAAAGACATTAAAAAACAATTGTAAAATTCTTGTAAATTTCTAGGGTGTCTGACAGGAATATAAACTTTGAATCATTAATAAAATTTTAAATCTTAGCAAATAATCTGCAAAAATAGTATTATATTTTTTGTTAAATCAAGTTGTAACTTTATTAATATTTTAATAAAATATTCACTTTAAGTAAACATAATTATTGTTTACAAGACAGCACCCATTCTAAATTGATTGGAAAAATTATTTTTAATCAAACTTAAAATTCCATATTACTTATTTTGCTTCAACTATTTACATTTTCGTATTGATTTTACTTCACTAACTCATACTTTAGTATTTTGTGAGTTGTTTCTTTGTTTTGAACAAAATAATTGTTTATTTTTTACTTCTGCCTGTAGGAGTGTGTGTGTGCGCGCGCGCGCGCGCATCTTCTGGATATATGAGACAATGACAACGATGATGATGGTGATGATGTTGTCGATGCCTATTTCCTGTCGCTACTAAAACCCCAAGAGTGGCCCCAAGTGGCCCCATGAGTAAGTCATTTGCGTCTTCCTGTGGCAGTGGAAAGAAAGTACATTTCTTCTTATGGCATTGTCTGAATTGCAAAATGTGTTTTGTAGACTTCAAATTTGATTAAATAACCATGTTTAATTATTGTCATTAATTCTTTCATGTCTGGACAGGAGTTCTCTAACCAAGCAAAATACATGTGTACACAGAGATCGTCCCCATTTGCAGCACAATACCTGTTTCTGCCGGTAGACCAAACACACACACACACACACTGCATAAAATTGACAGGTGATCACGTTTGACAGGCTAGAGCCTATAATCTTTGCCTGTACATACACTACTTAAAATTATTTCTAACAACTTCTCTCTATGAATTATTTACAACATTATTGCCAATGTTAAATATGCAAATATATGTGTTGTTGCATATATTCCCCAGGTGTTATTGGATTTGAATGGTATTCGTATTTTATTTACATCTTCACATACATAAATTATTCACAAAACAATACGTTTTAAAACGGCTTCTTATGAAAAAAGATTTAATCGAACATAGTAAACACTGCCGTGGAGGGATACAAAATTCTGCCACCTTTATTTTGACATATTGTTCTCCGTTGACAATATCCTGTGTCACATTTACGTGCTTTGTAGGAAGACGCTATATAATGTAACGGCCACTTAGGCCATTACACAAAATTTAAAAACTATGCTACTTAACCTAGAGGAAGCGAAAAGTGTGCTGGAGCCCAAACAGAGTGACAGGATTTGCAATCAACACTCTTGTAACCAGTAACAATATTTATTAGTGCTAACATGTGACACATTGTTATGATCATGAACCGTTTTCATTAATTTATTGTTGTATTAGAGTGTTAGTGGTCTCAAATATTTCTACTAGTAATTTTGTACAAACCACTGTGTTGTCTTTGGTATTGACGAGCGCTTTCGGCAGTCAATACCAAAGACAACATAGTGGTTTGTACAAAATTACTAGTAGAAACATTTTCTTTAAGAACATTAATTTGAGTTATTACAAAATATTCAGTTATAAGTTTTTCAAACAGCTGGATTCTCGTATCATTTTCTTTAAGAACATTAATTTAAGTTATTACAAACTATTCAGTTATAAGTTTTTTAAACAGCTGGATTCTCGTATCATTTTCTTTAAGAACATTAATTTAACTTATTACAAAATATTCAGTTACAAGTTTTTTAAACACCTGGAGTTCTTGATCTAAGTTATTATGAGTTCTCAACAAGATGTATAACGTGAACACCAGGGGGCCAGTCTATTGAGTAGATGTTGACTGAAGGGTAATAATTAGAATGCTCCCACCTGTACTTTTGTTGAAGAACTCAACCGGTACCATGCTGACCAGTGTGCCATGAGTACTGCAGACTGTCCTTAGAGTGTGTTGAATCTCCAGCGAGTCTCATTCCAGGCAGATGTGGGTCCTTCGGTGTTCTGTTGGATGAGTATTCCTGGGCCTGACGGCTTCGGGGAGCATCCTGGTGCACTACTCTGCGGATAGTGACAGGTGTTGATGTTACTACCTCTGCTTCCCATTTCTCCTGGCTGGTGCGGGGACCCTATAACATTTTTATTTGGAGATTAGCTGTCAGTCAATACACCCACCCATACACTCGCCTCAGAACACAGACGCCACACTCACTGTCACAATTTTTATCAACATTTTATTTGCTTATTTTATCCAATTATAGTCATTACTTTTAACTTTATCAAAAGACAATTACATACATTGTCACCACGTGTTTCGAGACTGGAAGTAACGTGTAAGTCAATTTTACAATACAAAGATTACAATGAAATAGACTTTACAGATGTCGAGGCCACACAAACACACACAAGCATAACACATAATCCATCATTAAATAACATAGAATAATATAATTGTGTCTAACCTGAAAGCCCTTTACTGGATTACGAACTCATGCGGAAAGATTTACTTAACCCTGAGCCGTCAGACCGTTGAAACACTCTCCCTGAAGGTTGGCAAGGAATGAGAATGAGACTTGAATTAGTCGGTCTCACTATCCGGCACAAAAGCGACCTGTTCCGATTTGCTGATCATAACCTTTGGTAACCTGCTTACTACAGCGAGCAGCTGATACGTATGACTAGGCCTGCTAGATTGCATCGCCCAAGCGTAGACACAGCCTTGGCGATCACATGTTAATGATCAAGTTAGCTGTGGCGAGCAGAGACGCCAAGCACTTGGCGGCACTGATCGCATTCAAAGCGGGCCAGGAAAATTCAAACCCCGGCACAATAACAATGATTTTTATACCTTTCTTTTCATGGTGCTATTTCTACCTGTTTCTCTAATAATTTGCTGTTTATTCTGAGACTCGTACTGTGTTTACCTTTGGTCTCTCTCTCTCTCCCTCTCTCTCTCTCTCTCTATCTCTCTCTCCCTCTCTCTCTCTCTCTCTTGTGGGAAATAATTTCTCTTTGTCTTCTCTCACTTCGTTGTTCATATCGTTTTGCTCTTCTCCAACCTTGCTTGAATTTCTCTCTTCATAGCAATTCCTTCTCTTTCTGCCCAAAGTTTTCTCTTACACTCTCCTGTCTTCTTTCTTGCAGTTCCTTTTGGTGGCCATCACATATCACCTCTAGAGAATTGCTTTTATTTTTGTAATCTGTGTGAGCAAATTTAGTAATTCTTCAATGGTTTTAATTCCTTGTATGTATGTATATTTACATATATATTGTAATGGTACATATCTTCAACAAACAATAATGAAGAAACATGATAAGAATAAATTATTAAATACTTAACACTATGATAAAAAGGGATGAGTCAGAGATGAAAGAATGGGTAATTAAAATAATAATATGATCAAGCATATGAAAGTAATCATAAAAGTAACCTCTGATAAGAAAAAAGTAACAAGCAACGGACAGAAACGTTGAAAACAATGATACACGGCGATTTAACCATAATAACCCAATAGATGGTAAGTGAGAAGGTAGAACCAGCCCCAACACCAAGGAAAGGATATATAAATAATGAACATTTGTAAGTGAAAAAGTAGAACCAGCCCCAACACTAAAAGAAAGGATATATAAATAATAACAAATAAAGATGGAAGTAAAAACAGCCACAACATTAAAATAAGGATGTATGAATTGTAACAAGATAAATGGATAACTAGAATCAGCCCTAACACCTATGAAAGGATATATGGATCATCACCAAATGAAGTAAAAGCAGCAAAAGTGCACAACACCAGTGATAGACCAAGTGAAAAGAGACCAATCAATAATAATTGTAAATAATGGGGATAAATGTAAACCCAGACAAACAATGTAAAATAAGAAGTGTTAAATATCAATAACTTAAATTTTAGAAGGGTACACTAACCCAAATGAATAGAGATAACTATGACAAATCAATCTGATACTACATAAACTTGTTAATGGTATAATTGAACCTAGTAAAGCGAGAGGTAGTGAATTAGAGTAATAATGAACATTTTGTAAAAATGAGAAAGAGAATTTAAGTAAGCAGTACCCACCAGTAACACTTAAATCAAATATAGAGTGCAAGGTGATAGTTAAAATACCCAATTTAAATAGAACCCCGTTGATAGTGATAAACACTAATAAATCAGTGGAAAAGATTTAAGAGTGAATAGTGAAAGTGAGTGAAAGCTAATAATTGCTAAACACAGAAAGGACTGTGGCAATTAAAAGCAATTGCCAGTGAATACCAGTGTACACGACAAACTAAACCAAAGTGTAGTAGGTTAAGTAATTAATAGAGTTCAGGTAGTAGTAGTATTGACTACTTATATTTTAATTTAAAGGCAGTAGTATTCTAAGTAGGCAAATAATATTATTACCAATGTATTTCAGAAAAAATGACTATTAGTGTGATAATACACAGTATAGATGATTGCTGAGGTACAGAGGTAAAACCAAATACTATTAATATAAAATGATAGGTGAAGGATTTAAATATAATATGGTAAAAATGTTATTAAAGTTCCATGTTAATGACCTAATGTCATTTGAATTTAGTTATAAGGAAATATCATTGTGTTCAAATATTTAATTAATGTTTATGTTTTTATCTGTTATAATATGTAATAATGATAACTCACCAAAGAGTATGAAGAGATGAAGAGAATGAACATTGTGAGTAATGACATGCAAATAATGATGTTTAATTAATAGAAATATGTCTGTGGGAGTTATGTAGACCATAAGACTATACGTTATAATTTTTAATAATAGAGAATAAGAAATAATAAGTCAATTACAAACTAAAATAGTAATAAGAAGCAAAATAAAATCAGACAAATCCAATGATACTGAAAAAGCAGTTATAACAATAGACAAGCCAGAATATGGAACTAATAAAAGCATATACAATTACAATAGAACAGACATAAAACCATTCAACAAATGAACACATCATGTATAAAACAAATCAGAACCTATACAAGGGGAAAATAAGATGTAATCAGTGTAATTTAAGAAAAATAGCTAATTGCTGTTTAGGCCTAGGCAAACGCCTAACTGTAAAACAACAAAAACTACAATTTTTAAGAATTAAACTATAACACTAGCAAAACTAATACAGGTAAAAAATAAAAGACGATTAGGCAATCATATTAAGAAAGAAATGTTAAAGTAATCATGTAAATTAAGAAAACAGTGTAATTACACAATATCAACATAACTGTCAAAATGTTAATACATCAGTAAACCCAACCTTATTGGATGTTAAATTAATCCTTGAAACAAAATACGAACAGTGGTGATGATATTTAATAATTAAAATTGAATACCGAAGATTAATTGCATTCAGAAGATCTGTAACCATTTTAAATCAAAATTCAAATCTCCTAACAATGGTCTTGAGCCAAATTTAACCAATCAGAATCTTTGAGTTACCATGACAACAGCAGAATATTGACGATTTTTAGTTAGGAATGTTAGAATCTATAGTGACGCTTACGAGGAGAGACGCCACGCCATGAAGGGCCAAAAATTTTATTATAAAACAGTAAAAGTGACCCTTTTTTATGAAGAGAGGAACCAAACTAACTGACGAGGATGACACATGCAGCCCAGACCAAGGACCGGCTTAATTAAATCCAGATGTATTCAAAATAAGTAAATTAACTAGAAGAAGACGCAAGGCGTACCTGAAGCCCAAGATTTTGAAGAACGAAGAATCGACATCGATGAACCCAACCTATTTGACTATTTGACACTACACTTCCAAGCAACTGACGATAAGTATTGCTGAATTAATTAAATATCTGAAATAAATTCTCTTTCAAATTTCTCACTAAACTGTGAACTCTCACTATCACTGACGGTATTATTTTTCAAGGATTGATAAATAAAACATAATTTATGAATACTAACTAACTGTTATAACCTAAGTATTACACAAATGACACCGTCACACACTTTGACACCACAACATTGAATCTATTGTGAACCTTGTTCAATTTTAATTATCACGATTATAAAGTGATATATTGTATTTAATTCTCTTGTTTTAAAACTTCTTTGTCGTACTTAAAAGGACTCAATTGGTAAATTTATTGCGTATAAATAATCAACGCCGTATCGTGGCGACAGAAAAACATTGTATTACCAACCCAGCCTTCCGCTGAGTGAACGATTATTATTTGCCGAGGCTAAAAATATTATATTAATCACAATTTTGTATAAGCGTTAATGAAGAATAACAAGATCTGAGCCAAATAAAAAGGTGTGAATCATTAATAACTGTCTAGTAATTATTTTAAAAAATATTATGTATGTTTTGTTTCGTAGCAGCGAGTAAAACTAACCAACATTATTTTACGTTGGTAACACCTTTTCCCCCACTCAAGCGAGATTCGAGTTCCAGCCAGTTGGCGAACAATTCGAATCAACTCTACCATACTGTAAAACAACCCAGATAAAAACTTTTAATTGTTTTCTAGCAAAACAATTTGGCGCCTATCGGGAAGAAATAAAGAGTGAAAAGGGACAGGTAAGGACACACCGGCTACACGACGCTTTTATCACACAGAACGAGACTTCATAACGTTCGCAATTTTAAAAAACAATACTCAAATTATAAACTACAAAATTTATAATACAAAGGACAGCCGTTTACTAACAAAGTGGCACACCAACTAGTGAGGCTAGATATACACGAAAATTAATATCTAGCGGCAAGTACGAAAGAAGACAAACAAGATGAAGAGGGGATCATCACTGAGGCGGACGAAGTATAACGTACCTACGTTATAATACAGGGAACCTGTGCTTCATTGGCTCTGGTCAATTACACAGGCTGCCATAGACTTAACCAACTTCTAACTAAACACATATAATTTTGAGATATCTCAATAATTGAAGGAAAATGGACATGGGTTCCTGTTGATGTATTCACTCAGTTTTGTGTGTTATATAATGACATTTCTTTATTATTCTATAACCCTAAAATCTCTACATAAGGTTTTCAACATAGCTGATTCTTAATTTACAGATTACAGTTTACAACATATATTTCAGAAGGGCTCTTTAAATAAGGAAGTTTATTTGTTTGAATTCTCCACGGATCCGGGATTTAAAACTTGTTTGTTAATAATGCTCATTTACTCATATACTAACTTTCAACTTAAGCCATTTGAAGAATGGACTTTATTTAGCTTTTGCCATTTGAAGAATGGACTTTATTTAAACTTTAGAAACAGAGACGCTCTATAATTTAAGCGTTACTTTCTACTACACATATTTTTAAGCATATTACATACTACTGGTTACAATTAGTGACTACTCTTAAAAGTCTTGAAGTGTTATTTAAATTGTCTTTGGTACATTTTTATTTGAATATTACTTAATCACGGAAGACTGGCTTCCGCGTCACCTTATGGTATCCTGATGTTGATTCAGATTAGGCTCCTCGGTCCTTGGGGTGTCTACTGATGGTTTGTCGTTATTGTAGTTTCCGTTGACGTTGAAGTTCCTGAAGTGAGTTCGGTGATTCTGAGGCTGGTACTCTCTTCTCGGATGTCTGGTAGAAAACCTCGTTAGTAGTATAACTCATGTTAATGTCTGTTCCACAGATATGCACTTTACATAATTATTGATAAGGGGTTTTCACCTTAGATACCTAGTACCTATTTTATTTTAAATACATTGGTCTCTTACAAATTACTATGTAGAGATGTCATCGCGCACACTTATTCATTCTTTTTTTTTTATATTACATGTTTATATAGGACTCACTATTTACCGCTACATTACGTTGCACACTTTTCTTAGTTGAACTTAAAATAAACAAAATATTGTTTTGTTTTGTGGCATCGTTCGGATGCGACCAGTTTACAGCGTGAGCGCTCCATCACTAGTACGGTACGTTTATTGGGAGAGGTAAAGTAACTTCGCGGAGTTTACGCTTTACCAGAAAAATAGTTCCGCCTTTTAATCGATATTTACCGTTTTAATCTTTGACACATTTATTATCCAAAGATATCCTTTACTTCAGAAATGATTATTGTACACAACTGTTTTTTCCTTGTTTATTTTTATTGAGTTGCACTTTACTCATATTATTAGTTTTGTTTATGGGTTAATATGCGTGTTGATGCCGGTTACCGCCTGTCAGTGCATGGTTAATTATTTAGAGTGTTTCCTTACTTTTATACTCGCATTCCTTTCGGTTTTTTAAATCTTTTTATTAAATCTTATTTCTGCGTTATTTTAGAGATTTAAAGTTGGTTTAAATGTGCGATTTTATTTAAATCTAAATTTTCTCCTCTTCTTACTTTTTTTTTATTATATTTTTATTATTAATGAAATCGTCACATACTCCGCCGCTTAAAGAAGACACAGGGTGGTAAAAAAAAACGGATGTGATTTATATGGGTTGTTTGGTCAGCAATGAACTGGGAGTATGCTTGGCATTTCTGTGTGAAATTTCTCTCATCCTTTTCTCTTTTCAATTTCTTTAGGAGGTGCATGAGTCACTCTCAACTTACTTCTTACTATTATCAAGATATACAACGCCTTACAAACTAATGCTTAGAATACATAAAATTCAAACTTCATGAAGTATATTTAAAACACACAAAATTCTTCTTAATACTACTACTTAAGACTACTACCGGTTTTTTCTTTAGTTGTGAGTTACTCTTATTATAGAATTACTCTGCGGTGTTCTATAAGTATAGAATTACTCTTTAAGTAATCATTACTTAATTATTACTTATATTCGGTGTCAGCTGACTCCTCACCTTTTTTTTTTTAACAGGATCTAAGGTTGATCAGGCTTCGTTCCTATTTATACTATTAGGTAATTAAGTGGTGGCTCAATTACTCTGTAGCAGGTATACCTTTTAATACCTTTTTGTTTGCTTGCTCTCTAGCATTTATTTTTCCGTGATAATACTTTATCTGGGAAATATGTGTTCTACGTACGTATTTTTGCGTAGTGGGTTCGCACAGGGCTACTGTTACTGGAGTTAAGTACTTGTAAATTTGGTAAGGACCACACCATCGGTATGATAGTTTGGAGGTGGTCTTATCAATTGCACTACTCGTCGGGTGTGCATTACATTACTAAGTCACCGACTTGGTACTTTACTACTTTATTATTATTCTGCTCATGATACTTTCGAGATTTTCGTAAGTTCGCTCTTAAATTAGCGCGACCTTCATTCCAGATTTTCTTTATATTCTTATCCCTAATTTCGTGGGGTAGTAACTCATGTATTTTCCACTTAGTGGATAATGGGTAGTTAGGTTTGTATTTATACAATAATTCAAAGGGTGTCGATTATGTCCTTCATGATAGGCTGAATTGAAGGCGAATTGTATCCAGGATAGGTTCTGGTCCCAAGACGTATGGTCATTTGCATGGTAAGCTATTAAAGCAGATTTTAGGTTTTGCAAATACCTTTCAGCTATATTACCTTGCGGACGATACTCTGTAGTGGTAATGTGGTCTATACCGAGTTTGAAACACATGTTCTTGAATTCCTTGGACTTAAACTGTGGTCCGTTATCTGACACTAGATGTACTGGTGTACCGAAATCTTTAAATAATCTATCCTGCAAAATCTTCACGGTGGTCGATGCTAACGCTCGCCGCATGGGATACATCCAGACAAATTTGGTGAATGAGTCTACACAAATGAGTAGCATGGTATTTCCTGATTTAGAACGAGGGTAGGGGCCTGAAAAGTCTAAATAAATTTTAGAGAACGGGGTAGTAGGAGTTTCCGAGATTAATTGACTTATTTGGCTGTTTCGTGCTGGCTTGCTTAGTGCACACAACTTACACCTTTTTACGAACCCAGCTATCTCGCTGTTCATATTTTCCCAATGATATTCTTTTCGAATAAGATGTATCGTTTTATTTATTCCTATATGAGCTCCAATGGTGGAAGAATGGTAGTATTCCATCAGCATAGGTTTAATAATATCAGGGGCAATTATTCTTGAATATTTTCCATTTGATATTCTATAACATAATACTCTCTTACTCAATATATATTTTTCTGACTTATTTCCTTTATCTAGCTGTTCTATAATTGGCCTTAAATGCTGGTCTTGTTGTTGGTAATGAGCTATATTCGTAAATGCAAGGCGAAATTCGGTAATTAACGTATTAATAATTGGAGTTTCTCTACTCTCCTTACTCTCGGAACTTTTAATAGGCGGCTGGAACATAAGGGACAGTGTATCAGCAACTACATTTTGGGTACCTCGAATATGTTGTACTTTAAATTTGTAACAATTTAACCTTAATACCCATCTTCCAATACGACCTAGCTGTTTAGGGTGATTTAATAACCAAGATAATGCTTGATTATCCATTTCCAACAGGAACTCTTTATGTTCTAAAAAGGGTTTGAATTTCTCAAATGCGAAAACTATAGCCAAACATTCTAATTCGTATGCGGAATATTTCTTTTCTTGGTCAGTCAGAGTTCGTGAAGCGTAACTAATCGGTAATCTAGAGTTATCTACTTCCTGATATATTACTGCACCTAGGGCTACACTTGAACTGTCTGTCTGCACTACGAACGGTTTAGTAAAATTGGCTAATTGTAATACTGGGGGTGATATTATGCTTTCTTTTAGTTTTTCGAATGCAGCTTGGTGTTGCAGACTCCATTCAAATTTCGCTCCCTTTTTTCTTAAGGCATTCAGCGGTGCTGCTATATCGGGTAGATGAGGAATATACTTGTGAAAGTAATTTATCATTCCCAAAAATCGGGCTATTCCTTTCGCATCCCGCGGTGGTAAAAATTCTCTGATCGCACAGGTTCGTTCGGGGTCTATGCTTACCTTTCCGTTGGCCTTTACTATGTGACCTAAAAATGAAAATTACGTAACGGCAAAATTTACTTTACTGGGATTTACTGTTAATCCGGCTTTCTTTAATCGGGATAGTACTTCACGTAGATGTTTCATATGATGGTCCATTGATTCGCTGTAGATAACTGTCATCTAGGTAGTGATACACATATTTAAATTTTATATCGTGGAATAATTTATCTAATAATCGGCTACATACAGAACTTCCTTGGGATATTCCAAAGGGTACTCGCTTAAATTGGTACAGGTTGAATGGGACGGCAAATGCGGTTAGACGTTTGGATTCTTCCGATAGGGGTATTTGATGAAATGCCTGATTTAGATCCATAATACTGAAAACTTTCGCTTTCGTAAAATAATGAAAAGCACTGTGGATGTCGGGAAGTGGTATAGACTCGAATTCTATGTTTTTATTTAATTGACTGTAGTCCACAACTAGTCTATGTTTATCATGGCCTTTAGGTACTAAAAACGCAGGTGATGAATAAGGGGAAGTAGAGGGTTCGATGACTTCTTGTTCTAATAATTTATTGATTTGATTCCTCATTATTTCCATTTTTGGCGGGGATAGTTTGTATGGGTGTAGACGTATCACTTTATTGTCACTCAAATTGATCTTATACTCAATCAGGTTAGTTAATCCTAACTTCGGAGTGAGGACGGTTGCAAATTCGTTTATTAGTTTCTGTATTTTCAGTCTATCTTTACTTTCTAGATGGGTTAATTCAGACTCGTGGTTTTCTAGATGTGTAGCAGCTGTTCCGTTATTTTTACTGTTATTTGTTTCACAATCAAAACTATATTTTTGTGTACGATCGAATCCAAAATAATACTTCTTATCGTGAATGTCAAGAATTATACCTGTTTTACTGATAAAGTCAGCTCCCAATATTAAGTCGGGTCCTAATTCGTCGCATACCAACATTGGAAAATACCACGTTAGATTTTTGATTTTTAGTTTAATCGTGATGCTGAGTTTTATCATTAAATTTTGTTTGTTAGCTGTAGCGCATTTAATATTCACAGTTTGACTGCTTTTAACTAGGTTATGTTCAAATAAATTATCGGTTAGCTGTTGGCTGATTAAGCTTCGAGTTGATCCGGAATCAATTAATCCGAGTGTGGATGTAACACCGAGGTCTACTTGTATACATGGTAATTGACACTTACTGATTTCACATTTAGTAATAGTATTACATTTATCAATAAACTTCTTAACATAGGGGTCTAATTTTCTTTGGTTATTTTTATTGTTTAATTCGTTGACTTTTCGGGATTTACCTGTTTTCATGATGCTGCGGAAGACACAGGATTTCGGATCTCCCTGCCTCACATGTTTTTTGAATAAAGGGGTTTCTGAAAGTGCTGTTTCTGTTTACAGTTTCTACTGAGGTGTCCAAATTTCCCGCAGTTATAACATTTTCTTTCACTACGAGCTGTATCACTTGTATCCTGTTGAGGTCGTGGGTCATTTGATTTACCATGGTTGTGCAAGTTTGTAGGTCTTCGAAATGGTAGTCTTTCACGCTGGGTTCTTGCATCTGTTACCAGGGCTTGCGTTTCACTTCTACGTTGTACAGTGGAGAGTAACGCATGTCTGTTCTGATCTGAGTACCATACGTTTGACGAGTGAATACTGTTCTGTTCTAGATCAGCGAAAGTGTTGGGCCTATTTGTTAATGCTAAACGGGATCTCTCTTCCGGAGATAATCCTACTAAGATTGTATCGACCAACTGTTTTTCGCTCCAGTTGACTTGCAGTATTCGGGAAGTTTCTTTAATATCAGCAATATAGTGGGCCAGTCTCTCATGGGCTCCTTGTACTCGAAGTACGGTGTTGTGTTTGAGTTCCTCATAAATTCCAGTGGGAATAAAGTGTTTTATTAAGGTAGTATGAAGTTCTTCTACTGGATGTTGCGAGCTTAATGACTCCAGTACACGATCTTCTTACGGTGGTTTACATTTGAGTAGAAGGACTTGTAAGATTTGCCAATCGTTTAGTTGCTGTAAATCTTTTATCTGTAGGAGGTATTTGATGAAGTTTAATAGTTTGGTAATACTCAAGCCATCCGTGTAAGGAATTGATGTTATAATTTTTTCTACTGGATTCGTGATCTTTCCGTAGAGGTCTGCACTAAGATTTACGTGAGGTAAATGCTGGGTTAGTCATCGTAAAAGCTTACTTATTGGTGCGATTATGGAGACCACTAGGAGGTGGGTCTTTTGATATCGCTAGGGTATTTACGTCTCTATCTGGTAGCTGATCATGACTCAGTTGTACTCTCGATACCGTGGGTGATTCGTGATTCGCGGTGGTGAGCGGGTGTTCTAAAGTAGGAGATTGATCTGGGGAGATATATAATTTCTGTAAGGATTGCTCGATTTCCTCCATCCTAAATGAGTCGGATATTCTTCGCAATTGTCTTATTATAATGGGTAACTGCTGTAATGCCTCATCCGCAAATTTTTGCACATCGGCTGGGATTACAGTAACGTTGGGCCAGTTTAATAAATTCTTCATCCGACGGGTTAAATGCTCTATTCTCTGCGTGGTACGCAATATTACTGCAGGTGATTTTTCGTCGTGTAGTGTTTGAGATAATAACGTCAATTCCCGGTACTTCGCATAACACGTTTCTCTTTCGCTCTCATAATCTAGTTCGCTTAATCTACCTAACTGCGCGGGTGTATCTGATCTACTTTCGCGTAATATTTTGCGTAATTCTGCAACTGTTACGTTCGCGTGAGGTAAACCGCGTAAAAGTGCTTCGTAGCACAGTTCGTCTAAAAGATAGACGAACTAATAGATAGTACTATACTAATACTAAATTCTATATACTAAATACTACTCTCTTTTGTTTACTAAAATAAACAATTTTAATTAGCTGTGGAATATTTACATAGTTTATACGAGAATTGAATCTCGTCTCAGAGAAAGAGAAATCTCACACAGACGTCATTTAATTTAAAACTTATGGTGGAAATATGTTGTTACTAGGCACGGGAAGTCGCACGCTTTGAATAACAATAGGGGGAGACGGACAATCGTTCAACTCGCCGTGACAATAGGGTGACAAGGTACCGTTTTATGCAGGAGAGAACAAGATATCTACCGGTCTGGGATTGTTGTCAAATCGACACGTTGGTGACTGAAATTTTCAGACAAGCACGTACATGGGCTTTCACATTTAAATTCACATTTATCCTTACCTATATTATATTACCTATATTAAATTATATCCTAATTATTTCTTTAAATTTTTTTTTGGGAACTCTTATTTATTATTTTTGTAAGTTACTGAAATATGTTAAAGTAACTAAGTGAATAGATCTACAGAGTGGCACATTTTATCTGTGTCAAAATGTACGCAAATATTTTATATAAAAGCAGAGTGGCGCATTTTATAACGTACCTACGTTATAATACCGGGAACCTGTGCTTCATTGGCTCTGGTCAATTACACGGGCTGCCATAGACAACAGGGAACGTGAGCTGGGTTTAGACCGTCGTGAGACAGGTTAGATTTACCCTACTGATGACAGTGTCGTTGCAATAGTAATCCTGCTCAGTACGAGAGGAACCGCAGGTTCGGACACTTGGTTCATGCACTCGGCCGAGAGGCCGGTGGCGCGACGCTACCATCCGTAGGCTTACGCCTGAACGCCTCTAAGGCGGAATCCCACCTAGGTAACGGGCGCCGATACCGCTAGGAGTCCCGTGAGTCGAGAGGCTCTAAACGATGTGACTTTATTAGGCGGTCGACCCCGTTCGCGGGGTCCCGTCGCACGAGCCGTTGCCGCGGGGCGCTCGGCGGCGCCGGCGAACGGGCCGGCGCCGTCCCGCTGCGGCGTACTTGAGGTCTCGCCCTTCGGGGAAGTTCGATGTCGGGACTCGGAATCGTCTGCAGACGACTTAGGTACCGGAGCGGGGTGTTGTACTCGGTAGAGCAGTTGCCACGCTGCGATCTGTTGAGACTCATCCCTAAGCTCGGGGGTTCGTCTTGCCACTGGGCAAGCGTGTCCCCCGGCAAAACGTAGAAAAACACAATAAGGGCCCCCGTCCACGGGCGGGGGCCCCCTGAATGGCACGACCGTGGGTCGCCGGTGAAGCCCGGAAAGGGCGGAGGCGGCTCAACAGCGGTCGTGCCAAAAAGTAATCTATATGTCTACGGACGTTAAACGTCTCTCGCTAGCCACGGGAGAACCGAACTAACTGGTCACGGCTTCTCGTAACACGTGTATGCCTTTTTAACAGCCGTTTCCGGCCGAGAGATTATCGCACCAAAGAAACACAGTAGGGCCGTCGTCCGCGGGCGTGGGCCCTGATCGGCACGGGCCGCCGATGAAGACAGAAATAAGCGGAGGCGGCACGAACAGCGGTCGTGCCAAATCCGTCTACGGACGTTAACGTCTAACGCTAGCCACGGGAGGGCCGGAACGAGTCCCGGCTTCGGAACACGTGTATGCGAATGTAAAAAAGCAGCCGTTTCCGAGCGCGGCCGGGGCTTGGGAAGCCGACCGGGACAGCGAAAGCAAAATGGGAGGGGGACACGGCTCCTGAGGGCCCGGGAGACGATGCCCGGTCTCGGTATACAAAAAACTTAGGCGTAACGGCGGAGGGGCGAGAAGGCCTGACCGTAGCCCGACGTGGTTCACATCTAGTATGTAACCGAGCGCTTAGCCGCGCAAAAAGGCCGGAGCACCGTCTGAGAATTCCGTGTCGCCGTTTGTTACGCCAGGGCCTTTCTAGCGCGCCCGTTCAACCCGGCCATACGCGAGACGGGTGAGAACCGCCGTCGTCACAAGGTGTCGTGAACACGGCCAAAAAAAGCGACCCCATCTTGGTAACGCGGCAAAACAGAAAAACAAGAGGCCACACCAGTGAACCCAAAGCCGCCCCGGCGGGTTTCTCTGGCCGGCCGAAGGGGTCGCAAAGCCGGGGCGGCACATTTTTTTTACCAAGCCAGTAGAGCGCCGACGAGGCGCTCTGCACTGACGCCAATGAAGCCCGCCTGAGGTCGGGCTGAGGCGCGGGCCCAGCAAAAAACGCAGGGCGCAAGCCTGTAACGCATCGTGTGGGAAAACCAACACGCACGCCTGTGCCGGATCTTACAGAGGGGTTCCGGCTAACCGGAATTTCCGCCGGGTCAACTAATGGGACGCCAGAAATACAAGTTTTTCTTACCGGTTTCTTAAAAAAAAAAAACTGGGCAACTGGAAGTCTCGCCGGGACAACAATTAGACGCCAGAAATACAAGTTTTTCTTGCCAGTTTCTTAAAAAAAAAACTGGGCAACCGGAAGTCTCGCCGGGTCAACTAATGGGACGCCAGAAATACAAGTTTTTCTTACCGGTTTCTTAAAAAAAAAACTGGGCAACTGGAAGTCTCGCCGGGACAACAATTAGACGCCAGAAATACAAGTTTTTCTTGCCGGTTTCTTAAAAAAAAAAACTGGGCAACCGGAAGTCTCGCCGGGACAACAAATGGGACGCCAGAAATACAAGTTTTTCTTGCCGGTTTCTTAAAAAAATACTGGGCAACCGGAAGTCTCGCCGGGATAACAAATAGGACGCCAGAAATACAAGTTTTTCTTGCCGGTATTCTTTAAAAAAACTTGTACAACCGGAAGTCTCGCCGGGACAACAAATAAGACGACAAAAATGAAAGTTTTTCTTGAGGGTTTCTTAAAAAAAACTGGGCAACCGGAAGTCTCGCCGGGATAACAAATGGGATGCCAGAAATACAAGTTTCTCTTGCCGGTATTCTTTAAAAAAAACCTTGGGCAACCGTAAGTCTCGCCGGGACAACAAATGAGACGCCAAAAGGCACATTTTATTACCAAGCCAGTAGAGCGCCGGCGGGACCGCTCTGCACTGACGCCGAAGAAGCCCGCCCGAGGTCGGGCTGAGGCTCGCGCGCAGAGTTTTTGTTAGGACCAGAGTTGATTGTGGCATACGCATAGGAGTAGTAGGTAAAGAAGCGGGCGGGGGGCGGCCGCCAAACCCGCGGTAAAACGCTACGCCACCAATGTGGTGGTACCTCGCCGGTGATTCGGAGTATACCTTAAGACAGATGTACCAAGGGGGCGTGCCCCGGCGCCGCCTAACCAAACTGCCACGAGTTGTGTAGGGGTCGTTTCCTAAAGCAGATTATGACTTTAAACGGTCTTGCTGTTTCGGAGTATCACTTTGACTATTCGCATTCTGCGGAGTATGACTTTAATATTCGCTCGCTTCGGATTATGACTTTAAACGGTGTTACGGTTTCGGAGTATGACTTTGACTATTCGCGTTATGCGGAGTATGACTTTAATATTCGCTCGCTTCGGATTATGACTTTAAACGGTGTTACTGTTTCGGAGTATCACTTTGACTATTCGCGTTCTGCGGAGTATGACTTTAATATTCGCTCGCTTCGGATTATGACTTTAACGATCGTGTTGCGTCGGAGTATCACTTTAGTTATCCACGTACTGCAGACGACACTCGCCTCGCCGCCGGCAAATAGGACAGAGCCTTTTCCCGTAACGCTACGCAGCGGACTACCACATTATAACCAAGTTATACAAAGCGCGGGTGGGCGGCGGGTATAACAATCTCTTTCTTAACGTAGCCAGATGCCCGGACGACCGGTTAGAGACGCTCATCTATGGATTAACGAGATTCCTGCTGTCCCTATTCTTTTTTCTAGCGTTAATATCTCCTCGCCTCGGAGTATGACTTTGACTATTCGCATTCAGCGGACTATCACTTTACCTATCCGTACGAGGTGGGGACCGGAAACGACACGGGCAATTAGTCGTGGGAGATCCCCCCCCACGCCATCAGCACCTGTGTTCGGCAGAACGGCGGTGAACGGTAGTGCGCATCGGCGCAAAGTGTAGCTTAGGGGCAGCGGGTTTATCGTTGTCCCAAAAGTGTGCGTCCCTCCCCTGTTCACCTCGTTTATCTCTAAAGTGAAAAGACACTTAAGTGAAATAGACACTTCTTAATTGATAAGTATATAGACTCATTTTTATTGTGTATACTTGTTATTCCTTGGTTATTTGTAGTAGTGCATAGACAGCTGTTTATAGGTGCAATTTTAGTTATTTTAGACATTTATTTCTTTGTGATCATTTTTTGGTGTTTATATATTATATATTGTATTCATAGTATATAGTATATTATTGTATAAGTAGATCTGTGCCTGGACAATCTTCAGGATGGCGGTAAGTCGGACGCTAATCCGTTCCAAAAATCATCAAAAGTCCAGCGTTCTCCGGTTCGAGGTCACCCACCCTCGGAGTCGTCAAGACCGGAAAGCGAAAGTGATGACCAGGTAAGACCAGATCTGCCTACTAAAAAGCGAAAAGAGGTAAGCCCAACGATGCCGGGATCCTCTCGACCGAAGAGAACATCTTTACGAGGCCCAAGCACAGCAGAAATGCAGGTGGATCCTGTGGAAGAGGAACACCAAGAGGCAGCTGTGGGTACACCTGAAGACGAGTTTGCTCAGGTAAGTGAGCTTCTCGGGTCTGTCAATCGTTGGTTCTCAGCACAATACAAAAATAAAAAGTTAACAATACACCAATATACCGACATGTCCGGTCGTATGACCGAAGCAGCTGAGTTGTTGGCTTCAATTGAAAAAAGGCTCATAAGGGCAGAGTCCCGTTTAGCTGAAAGAGTCGACATAGTCAAAATGATCAGTACTGCCCCAAGGCAGATAGGGGAGCAATCGATGACTCGGTCATACGCCGACGTCTCTAGGGCGCCACCAGTCCCAAAGATAACGGGTGCGAAAAAAGTGGTACAGCAACCAAAAGTAGTCTTTATCAAAAGCAAAGATGATAAAAAGAACATCGAGGAAGTCAAACAGCTGGTCCAGACCACTATCAGACCCAAAGACTTAGGTATTAAAGTCAAGAAAGTAATTAAGACTGCAAGAGGTCTGTTAATTGAGACCGAAAAGGCGGACCAGTTGGACAAACTGAAAAATTGTGATGCCCTAAAATCTAAGGGACTGGTCATTGAAGCGCCCAAAAAACGAGAGCCAAAGATCATGATATATGATCTCGATACTGAACGGGCGGAGCTAGACACAATTGAAGACATTTATGCCCAGAATGTTGAAGACCTAATCTCTAAGGACGAATTCTTAAGGGAATTCAAGTGTGTCCATAAGTATGAGAGTAGAAACAGGGGAGAAAAGAAAGCGAATTGGGTCGTAGAGTGCTCGGCCCGTGTCAGGAACTTATTGAGACGAAGGGATCGGCTGTATGTGGGTTGGCAGTCGTGTAGATCGAAAGACTACAACCCAGTGGTGAGGTGTTACAAGTGTTTGGCATATGGCCACATTTCAAAATACTGTCGAGGCAAACAGGCATGTTCTCACTGTGCGGAAGAGCATGATGTTAAGAATTGCACGCACAAAGAACAACCGGCCAAGTGTCTGAATTGTAAGTTGGCTAAAAAACCGTTTGACCACGCCACCGGAGCTAAGGAATGCTCTGAATATGAGAGAGCATGCAGGGTAGCGCTCGAAAAAGTGGACTATGGATATTAACTTTGCGCAGATAAACTTAGCCCGTAGCTTCGGTGGTGTCCACGAGTTAATGAACATTATTGATAAATGGTCACTAGACGTCATAATGATACAAGAACCGTACCAACGGAAAATCTCTTGGCCGGGCTTTCGTGCCTACTCTGTATATGAGGCACTAGATGAAATGTGGACCCTCACCCTGGTGAGAGAGGGCATATGCTCAGTTGTCCTCATACATGACTGTTCTGGACCCACGTGTACCACTATAAGATTGAGTCTGGGAAACCTCAGTATGATTATAATCAATGCATACTTTAAATATTCGGACCAGATAGACACACATCTAAATAATCTAGAAACGATTATCAATAGATTCAGGGGCGAACAGATTCTGATAGCGGCAGATGCCAATGCCCGGTCTGTGCTCTGGTTCAATGAGAGCACAGACGACCGTGGCGAAGAATTGGAGGCACTTTTGTTGGCTTACGACTTGATCCTGTTTAACTCCCCGAGTGAAGTGAGCACTTTTGAGAACACGAGAGGCCAGACAAGCAACATTGATGTGACCTTTGGTAGCAGATCTTTGGAACGCCGAATCTTCAACTGGATTGTACATGGCGAGGTCTCTATATCCGACCATAAACTAATAACTTACAACATGGATACAAGACAAGGACAGATCTGTTACCAGGGGTCAAGAACTGGGTATACACATTCCCAGGTTAAAGATCTCGATTGGAGACTATTGGATGCGTCTGTGCTCACGGACCTCGGGGAACTACGATCGTATGACGAAATGTCGCTGTCGGAAGGCGTTGATGCCCTGACTAACATACTCCAGAGAGCCGTGGCTGACTCTGCTCATAGAACCCGTGCTCGGCGTAAGCTTGCCGCCTGGTGGAGTCGTGATCTTGATGGGGCCAAGATACAGAAGACCAGCACTGAGAGGAGGTGGAAGAGGAAGAGACGTCTCTTGGGAGCGGACCACCCCGATACTCTGGAGGCCAGGCGACAGTTCGCTAATGCAAGAACATCCTACATCAATAGGATTCGTCACGCCAAAAAGGAGTACTGGCAGAGCATCGTTAGGCTCTCTGGGGAGTCAGATCCTTGGGGACTAGCCTATAAAATATTGGCAAGTAAGGTCAAAAGTCCCACACAGATGGTGTCGATGAGGTCCGAAAATAATGATGTCATTACAACACCAAATGACATCTGTGAATTCATACTGAGGGGATTGCTCCCCGATGACAATGTAGATACTGATACGATAGAAAACGTAAATATCAGGGAAGCAGTAACTCAGCTGCAAGATTTACATAACGTACTTGACGTACCAGTTGGGAGCCGTGTGTCTCCCGATGAACTTGATGACGCTGTAGCACAACAAAAAAGCGGCAAGGCGCCGGGCTTTGACGGCATAAAGGCCGAAGTAGTCAAAAGAACGATTTCGCGGATCCGGCTCCTCTATTTGGACATAGTTAATAAGATGTTCACAACTAGAGAGTTTCCGAAGACCTGGAAACGAGGAGTTTTAAAGATCTTCTTGAAACAAAAAGATAGAGATCCGCAAGATTTAAAATCGTATAGGCCCGTCACCTTGCTGCCTGTCTTGGGCAAAATCGCAGAGAGGTTGATCGTGTATAGATTAGAGACTTTCTTGACCGAAATAAATTTTTATGGGGAATCCCAATTTGGATTCCGGAAAGGATTGAGCACCACGGACGCTATTCTCAGTGTTCGGGGATGGGTTGAGAGGTCTGTGCGCCGGTATGTCCTGGGTGTATTCCTGGACATTTCCGGCGCTTTCGACAATGCATGGTGGCCGTTCGTACTTTATCAATTACGGCGATATAATTGTCCGCAATATCTGCAAACCCTGATCCGCAGTTATCTTACGGATAGGGAAGTTGTGTTTGAGATGGAAGGTGCACGTCGTTCAAAGACATTGACAAAGGGTTGCCCGCAGGGATCTATCTTGGGACCTATCCTATGGAATGTAATCTTTGAAGATCTTTTACGACAAGATTACGGAGACGACGTGCACATTGTAGCATATGCGGACGACGCCATGCTGATCGTTGGGGGAAGATCTAGAACAGACCTCGTGTCAAGAACCGACCGGGCACTCGGGGTGGTGTCGCGGTGGTGCACGAAAGTCAAATTAAAACTCTCTGCGACGAAGACTACAGCCCTGATGCTAAAAGACAAGTTTCATCGGGGGAGGCGGCCGACTTTCCAGCTCGATGGTGAGCGGGTCGGGATGGCAGACTCCGTGCGTTATCTGGGTCTTCAGATGCAAGAAGGCATGATTTTTGCAGAACATGTGGCACAGCAGACACAAAAAGTGCTCTCAGTATTTTTGGGATTGGCAGCCCTAATGAGAACAAGTGGAGGACTCGAATGTTCAGCTTTGAAGAGACTCTACGAGGGCACTGCTGTGCCTCTTCTGACATATGGATGCGAAGTCTGGGGACCTACTGCACTTCGGACGAAGGCACTTCGCAGACAGTTACTGAAGACTCAGAGAAAGGTAGTTATTATGATTAATAAAGCTTATCGCACGATATCATATGAGGCCAACCTGGTCATTGCAGGTGTTATCCCGATCGACTTGCTCATCGGAGAGAGAGTGGCAATTAAAAGCGACGCAAGCAGAGGAATAAACAGAGAAGTCGCAAAAACGATGAGACGCAGGGAAACTCTGGATTCCTGGCAGCGAAGATGGGAGGAGAGTGATAAAGGACGCACAACCTTCTCGTTCATCCCAAATATCTGGGATCGGATCAACACAGTCCTTAACACAGATCATTATGCCACGCAGTTCCTGTCTGGACACGGAAACTTCCGAGCACGGTTGGCAGCTTTTCGCCTGGCGGCAGATCCATGGTGCGGCCATTGTGGAGATGGCGTGGAAGAAACTGCGTGGCACGTCCTGGCTGAATGTCCAAGGTATGTGGACGAGAGGAACGAGTTGGTGGATCTTTGGGCGCAACACCCTGGCGAAGATCGTCAAGAAATCGTTTGTTGGAATCCAGAGTTCTTCCGGATCTTTTGTCGAACTGCCCGTAAAGTAGGAAGAGCAAAAGAGGGCAGAAGGTTAGATGCACCTCAAGAGTAAGAAGAGGATTAGGTACGCCTTCCCAATGTCTGGGGGGCGGGACAAATAAGATGGTCGGCACGAACTCAGATCTTGGATGAGAAGAGGACCTGCATAGGGAAACTCGGTGTCAGAAGCCTTGAGCATATAAGTCTCCGTGACTTACGAGCTTGAGGGGTGGTGGAGGGAACGTGGGGCTATGCCCCGACCATCTGTCCCTATTCTTTTTTCTAGCGTTAATATCTCCTCGCCTCGGAGTATGACTTTGACTATTCGCATTCAGCGGACTATCACTTTACCTATCCGTAGGCGTCGGAATATGACATCAACAATCTTACTGTTTCTGAGTATAACTTTGACTATTCGACTTCCGTATAAACAGAACAAGATAGGCCTGTACGACACTCGCCTCGCCGGCAAATAGGACAGCGCTTTTTCCCGTACCGCTACGCAGCGAACTATCATATTATAATCAAGTTATACAAAGCCTTCATAAACGGCGGGAGTAACAATCCCTCTCTTAACGTAGCCAGACGCCTTCTCATACGATTAGTGACGCTCATCCGTGGATTAACGAGATTCCCGCTGTCCCTATTCTTTTTTTTCTCTGTTGAGACTGGCTTGAAGGTGTATTGACGTGTTTCAAGTTAGCTCTGCGTTTTTAGTGATTTAAAGTGGTTTTTAAAGGCGTATATTAAAGTTGAGTGTGTTGAGGTGAAACTTTGTGGTACTCTGTATCAGAATATCACTTTGGAAGGCAGGAAAGGTTTTTTGTTTAGTAGTTATTAGTAAGTAAAAATGGACACTTTTTAGTATAGAGAAATAACATTAGAAATGGCAGGACATTTTTAAGTTTGCAATAGTGTAATTTATAGGCTGTTTAGGAACATTATATTTAGTTATAGACATTAAGTGAATAAGCATTAACATTTTTCATGAACTAAAAGACTAAAAATAAGTGATTTTTAAGTAAATTTAATGGAATAATAATTGAGTCAATGTGTTTAGACATGTTGAGAAAAAAAAATAATTCAGCCATGTTCCTTGCTATATTGATATCGACGATTATAACCTAGTTTTTAATAAAGGTAATAGACTAATAAGCCAAGCGTCTTGGGGCCAGTTCAGCTGAAACAGTTCGGTACTGAACCGAATCATACGCAAACGAACTGAGTTGGGTAACATAACCTACATATAACTATTTTTCCCGCCTGAAGCAGTTCAGGTAACTCGAGGGAAATTTCCCTCCTTAGAGGGAAAAAGACTTAGATTTTTTTCATTGTTTGCGTTTTTATTATATTTAATTTGGGGTACAAAGACGGTACCCCAAAGGCGCGTTTTTTGTTTTTCTTCTATTTTTGATCTGTTTTGTGGTGCAGAAGATAAAATTTGTATTTTCGAAAGAAAATTATTTTCCCGCCGAAAGGACAAAAATATTGTGTTTACATTGAACTTAGAAAAAGTTTGTGAAATAGTGTAGTATATATTATGGCGTAAGTTAGGTAACCCGAAATACATTTGTGTATTGAGGGTGGCATATTTTGTTTCGGGTTTGTGAAATAGTGTAGTATATATTATGGCGTAAGTTAGGTAACCCGAAATACATTTGTGTATTGAGGGTGGCATATTTTGTTTCGTCTTTGTAGTAGCAGATGGAGGGTGCCAGGGATCGTACTGGATCGACGTCTTCGGTGAAGAGAAGGAGGCAAATGTTGTCGTCGAAATCGTCGTCGTCGTCATCATCAGACGAAAATATGGATGTGGAACAGCCAGAGTTACCGGCTACAGTGGACGAGTTACGTGAGACTCTTGAAGAGTTTCTCTTTAAAGAGACTAATAAAGTCAGTAAAACTGTTGCGCACTTCGTTTTACGAATGTGGCGCAAAATGGAAAAACTTTGCCATGAGAAGATAGTTGAAAAGGCGGAGGCAGTGACCGAGGTTAAAGTATTAAAAACAATGTTGAAGACCAAGGAAGCTACGCCAAAGTCCAAGTCGTATTCACAAGCAGCTGCCAGTAATTTGCCCAAAGTTGGAAAGAGAACTGTAGTACCTCGTGACGCGGAAAAGGTGGTCATTGTATATCATAAAGACG
Organism: Magicicada septendecula; assembly: GCA_034769895.1. Lineage (NCBI taxonomy): Eukaryota > Metazoa > Arthropoda > Insecta > Hemiptera > Cicadidae > Magicicada > Magicicada septendecula. The sequence goes on along the minus strand of CM068373.1, from coordinate 64,262,841 downwards.
AGACCAAAACTGATTCCGAGGAGATGAAGAAAGCACTGAAAGAAGTAATTACACCAAAGGACATAGGTTTGCAGATCAGGTCACTCCGGAAAGTTCAAAAGGGTGGTGTTGTCGTGGAATCGGGAACTCGACAGGGGGCACAGAAAATCAGGGAGATTGCTGGTCGTGTTGAAAAGCTGAAGATCGCCATGCCGAGAAGGATATTACCAAAAATGATTGTCTACGATGTTGACCGAGATTTGCAAGACGGGGATATTGCTGACTTCATGTTCAAACAAAATCTGGAAGAGGCCGGAATAAAGAAGACAGAGATGGACGAAGGTTTTCGTGTATGCTATAGGACAGGGAGAAGGGATTTGCCGGTCGTAAACTTAGTAGTTGAAGTCTCTCCGAAAATCAGAGAAGTCTTATTGGACGCCGGACATGTTTATATTGATTTTGCCGCCTGTCGAGTAGTTGACCATTTGTCTGCCACGAGGTGCTACAGATGTCAGGGATACGGACATGGCATTAAGTTTTGTAAAAAACCTGAGAGGGAGAGTGTATGCTCTTATTATGGGAAAGTGGGTCATGATTTCAGAACTTGTAACGTAGGTGGGGAAAAACCCTCTTGCGCCAATTGTCTGGCTGCAAAGAAACCTAGTGATCATAGAGTTGGAACGTTGGAATGTCCAATTTATAAGAGACTGGTGTCACAGAGGGTGAGCATGACACAATATTAAATGGAAGTTCACCAACGAGCTACTGAGGTCTATGAAGGAATTAGGGTTGGACAAATCAATTTGCCAGGTTCAGCGGTTTGTCTAGAGGAACTTAACTGTGTTATAAAGAATAGGAGATTGGATGTAGTTCTAGTTCAAGAACCATATGTCAGGCAGGGTAGGGTACCTTATATGGAGAATTATAGAATATACTTTGTACCGGAAAATCCGGGAGCAATGGTGGTGGTGGTGAATGAGAGAGTAGAAGTGATTTTTGTAAGGGAATTATCCAGTCGGAATCATGTATGTGTCAAACTAATAAACAGAGAACAGGAATTCTATCTGGTTAGTTCTTATTTTAAATATAATGAGGATATTGGAGTGCATCTGCACGAGTGGGATAAGATACTGAGAGGAATCAAGAATGGACCGATAATATTCGCAGGAGATGTTAACGCCAAGTCACCATTCTGGAACTCAACAACAAGAGACAACAAGGGAGAGGATTTGGAAACGTTTTTGCTGGCAAATGACTTGGTTGTTGCGAATGAAGAGGGAAATCTGGCCACGTATTCGGCGTTTGGAGAGGTCATTGCTGGACAAGGACCCATGCTAACGGAATCCAAGATTGACGTGACTATAAGGAATAGAAAGGCCAGAATAGATGGATGGATGGTTATTACGAAGGGAATAGTGATCATCGTTTGATAGTTTTCAATGTTGGAGGGGAAAAGTTAGGGATTATGACCTGAACAGGGAAGAAAAAAGTCGACTTATGGTTAGACATGCCGACTGGACAGAGTTTGACACTAGATTGAAGGGATTTGTGAATGCGGAGTGTCAATATGCCGATGTTGATAGTGGAGTGTCAGACCTAACGACTTCGGTATTGACATCAGCGGAGTTTTCGATGCCAAGGGCGGTAGGGAAAGAGAGCAGGACGGGATGGTGGACTAGAGAATTGGAATTAGAAAGAACCCATGTAAAGAGGGTCCGGAGACTGTTGCAACGTGCTGGGGACCCGTCTGTAAGGGAGTCGCGCTTGCGTGATTACCGGAGGGCGAGAAACCGGTATTTTGCGGCAGTTAAAAGGGCAAAAAGAGAGGCATGGGAGAAGTTTGTAACGGAAGAAGGAAATAAGGATCCATGGGGGATTCCTTATAAAATTCTGGTCGATAAGCGAAAGAAAGAACTGTTACTTTCGTCAATTAAATTTGATAATGAATATGAGCACGATGTAGACCAGTTAGCGAAGAAACTGATGCACGTGTTGCTTCCGGATGATAGTGCAGAAGAAACGCAGACTCAAGCGGAAATAAGAATCCAATCGGAAGAAATTGGAGCTACAGAAGAAAGCCAGCAAATAACTGAGGAGGAGGTATGGAATGCACTATCGACAATGGGTAAGAAAAAAGCTCCAGGTTTGACGAGTTAACAGTGCAGATGTGGATTAAAGCATGGCCAGTGGTGAGGCATAAAGTCCTTGACCTGATGAATAGAAGCTTAAGGGAAGGTAGGTTCCCTGCTGTATGGATGATTGGTTTAGTTAAAATCCTGTATAAAGGTAGTGGAAAAGGACCCACAGGATCCGAAGTCGTATAGGCCGCTGACATTGCTCCCGGTTCTGGGAAAAGTATATGATAAGGTGATTAATAAAAGAATTTTGGGAAGCCTGGAACAAGGTAGGAAACTGCATGACAGGCAGTATGGGTTTAGACCTAGAAGAGGTACGGAAGGGGCTTTAATCGAAGTCGTTGAGAAGATTAGATCGTCAAGACAAAATTATGTGGCAGCGGTGTTCTTGGATATAGCAGGTGCGTTTGATAACGCTTGATGGCCCAAGATAATTGTACAATTAAAAGATTTTGGAATTAGGGGAAAGGAATTAGAAGTGATAAAGGATTATTTTAGGAATAGGTTCGCAATACTAAAGTTTAGAGGGTGTAGGCAAGAGAAAAGATTAACAAAAGGCTGTCCACAGGGATCAGTACTAGGACCAACGTTGTGGATTGTACTATTTGATGGATTCCTTAGACTTCGGTTGCCCCGGGAGTGCCAGCTCTTTGCGTATGCCGATGACGGTATGTCATTAGTCGAGGCAAAATCCAGAAGCGAACTGGAAAGAAATGCGTCGTCGGCCTGTGACATGATTTATGATTGGTGTGAGGAAAATAAACTGAAACTCAGCGTGGCTAAGACGAAGACAATGTTAGTTAAAAGAGAAAGAGTTTTAAAAGAGCAGGACGTAGGGCTCATGCACAAAGGCCGCCGACAATAAAAATGAAAGGAGAATCAGTCGGATACGTGAAAGAGTTTAGGTACCTAGGAGTGATATTAGATGAAAAGCTGAGTTTTATACCACATCTAAAGTACGTTTCGGAAAAAGCAGTTAAGACATTTTGCATGGTGAAGAGAGCAGCAAAGGCGAACTGGGGACTCGGTTATAAGGCGCTTATAACATTATATAAAGGAGTTGGCGAAGCGATTCTGCTGTATGGAGCTCCTGTATGGGCCGATAAAATGAAATTAACATATGCCGATATCTTATTGAGAGCGCAAAGAACAATGCTACTAGCAGTCACAAAGGCGTACAGGACAGTGTCAAGGGAGGCGTGTTAACAGTTTTGGCAGGTGTAATGCCAAAAGACTTAAAAGCCCTGGAAAGGGAACAGTTTTATAATATAAGAGTTGGAAGAGGTGGGAATAGGGCATTAGTCAGAAGAAATGCCATAAGTATTTGGCAGGCAAGGTGGGATAGGGCAGACACAGGAAGAAGAACACACCTACTGTTCCCCGATGTGTCGGAAAGATTAAAGAAGAAATTAGATGCAAATCACTATGTGACACAGTTTTTAACAGGGCATGGTAACTTTGGGACGTATTTAAAGAGGTTTGGTTTTAGAGATGACGAGTTCTGTCCGAAGTGTAAAGTAGTTGACTCTCCAGAACACGTGATCTATGACTGCATAGAGATAGGTAATAGCCGGTCCCAGTTTAGGATTAAATTGATGGATATCGGGATAAGATTAGACCTCAGAGAGATTCTACTCAGTGCAGAAGCGACGAACATCTTTGTAGATTGGATCAAGGAGGTGGCTTTGGAGCGAGAGGGAAGGGAGAGGACGTAGTCGAGGGTGGGCCAGTATCAACAGTGAGACTCAATGAAAAACGAACGTCCTAAGGGGCGGGGGGGAATTTTGACAATGAGAGTTATTAGAGTCCGGGGAAGAAGAACTGTGTGGTCGGATAATCTGCAAATGGCCCTTTGTCCTGGGAGCGGGTAAATATCTGATCACACAGGTAAGGGATGGGAGGGTTAGTTTAGAGGGTGGTGCAAGTGCACAACAGATGGGCTCCACCAAGGCCCCCGTGTGTGCAGACCCGGAAGGCTGGCCAATGGCCACCGCTGGTAGACTTAGTAGCTTGTTACGAAGTCGCCCCTTGGTCAGTGGGAGGCCTTTGGTTTTGAACGAGAGGTCTAAACTGGCTCCTCGGGAGACAGGGGGGCCCCAGGAGGCGGGTACGCCCGTCTCCTGCCCCGGTCGGTTATGGGTGGGGGGCCCAGCAATTGGCGGGCCCTCTAACCATATTTGATGTTGGACTCGAGGTGGTTTGTGGTTTCGGTACGGCGGTATCGTTCCGGGAACCCTTAGGGGAACCCGGGCGGTTACTTGCGGACTGAAAAATCCTAGATAGTGGATATTCCGAACCCCACTGAGGGATTAGAGCTGCACGTCCCGAAACCCAAGGGGTACCGACCATAACAACGTCGGGCGCCTAGTCAGCGTTAAAAACAAGACTCCTCGCCCATGGGGGCCAAGGGTGTTGATAGGACGTGGTCCTAGGTACACACTTGTAAACTTGTATATATATGTCCCTATTCTTTTTTCCGGGCGTACCCGTCTCCTGGGGCCCCCCGATCTCCCGAGGAGTCAGTATGACCTCTCGTTCAAGATTCGTTAACCGTTACTAACCGTTAACTAACGTCCGTTAACTGTTAACACTGCTTTAGTATCACAACATCAAAAGTAATTTTCAGTTCAAAAATTCTTCTGTCTTGTTCCCTCAACACGGGAAAAAAGGGAAAATTTCGCTCATTGTGGGAATTCCCCGCCACTCGCCGGCAAATAGGAAAGCGCCTTTTCTCGTACCGCAGAGCAACGAACTATCACATTATAACCAAGTTATACAAAGCCTTTATGAACGGTCGGGAACCCTGGAATCCTCTAAGAGGGAGATAGGGTTTGGACCACGAAGAGCACCGCAGTTGCAGCGGTGTCCGGATCTTCCCCTCGGACCTTGAAAATCCGGGGGAGGGCTACGCGGACAGACCGCGCCGGATCGTACCCATATCCGCAGCAGGTCTCCAAGGTGAAGAGCCTCTAGTCGATAGAATAACGTATGTAAGGGAAGTCGGCAACTCGGATCCGTACCTTCGGAAGAAGGGTTGGCTCTGAGGACCGGAGCGTGTCGGGGTTGGCGGGGAAGCGGGTCCGCGCCGCAGCGCCGGGCCTGGGCGAGACGACCGGAGCCGCGCCGGGGGTCACGCCCCCGGCGCGCCCGCGAACCGAGCTCGGTCCCGTGCCTCGGCCTTACCGCGGAACCGCCTTGTTGCGAGGCCGCCGGCTGTCGGTCGCGGGCCGTCCGGCCGCGTCGCGCGGTGAGTACGCTCGCCGTTGCGTGCGCGGTCATGGCGCCCGAGGGCGGGCCGGTTTACGCCTCTTCGGCCGCCATTCAACGGTCGACTCAGAACTGGCACGGACCGGGGGAATCCGACTGTCTAATTAAAACAAAGCATTGCGACGGGTGTTAACGCAATGTGATTTCTGCCCAGTGCTCTGAAAGTCAACGTGCGGGTAAACTGAAATTCTCTGAAATTCAAGCAAGCGCGGGTAAACGGTGGGCGTAACAATCACTTTCTTAACGTAGCCAGCTGCCTTCTCAACCGATTAGTAACGCTCATCTATGGATTAACGAGAATCTATGGTCAGCGTTCAGAACAATAGACCTCCCGCTCGACAGAGAGCCGGGGATGGTATAAGCAGAGGCTTGAAACATCTCCGTTATCCTTAGAGATTCTGTTCCTATTCTTTTCCGTAGAGAATACGGGGCGAGCGTATTTAAATCGATTATTCGCCTACAAATCGACTTCCCGTGACGTATGGACGTCAGATTGGTGTTTTTGTCTTAGTCTAGATGTCCCCTAAAATATCCGATGGTCATAGCATTACCTTGTCTGGGAACCATATTATCTCAATTCGCGCGCGTGTTTATATCGATTATTCGCCCATGAATCGACTTCCGGTCGACGTAGGAACACGGGATTGAAGTCTTTCTCTTAGTTATGATTTGCCCTACAATATCTAATGGTAATTGCATTACGTTATCTGGGAACCGAATTATCTTCGAACCGTCGCTTCGGACTATACCTTTCGTTTTTCCTTAATAAATCGGCTATCGATGGCCGTAGAGACATGAATCCAGTACCGTTGTCTTAGTTTTGATGTCCTCTGCAGTATCCATGTATCACAGCATACCCTTATCTGGTAATCCCTACACAAAAATTTGTTCCAACAGTTTTTAAAAATTCGTAAATCGATTATTAGGTTACCATTTACCGCCCTAAGCCCGACTCACCACTCAAAACACTCAGAATAACGTGTAGAATAAGAATCCGTGCTCGTATATATGTGTTATCATAAAATCGAGGTTGGAAATGTGCTCCAGACAAATCTGTACCTTTATGGGGGGTAGTGTGGTCTCTCGTGGACAAGTTCACGCGGGACTTGTGATTTCGCTGAATCTGTGCAACCATAGCCCGGTATCGCTGCAGAGCCGCTCCCGTGAATGATTTGGGCCGCGGCTCCTCTACCCCTTGCAGTGTTATGTCCACGAGAACGCCGTCTCTTCGGAGAACCTCCCGTACCCTCGTCCGACGGGTCTTCCCCGGAGTCCGACCACGGAACCCGGGAGTCTTAGGTCGGATCCCGCGAAAGATGGCCGGGTCAGAGGCCGAGCGCCACGCCCGACATGTCGACGGCTTTCCCGGGCTTCGGAGAACCTCCCGTACCCCGGGAAGGTCTCTGACCTAGCGCGGGAGTTCGACCGACCTGGATGCCGGAAAAAATCAGGCGGTGTCCCGGCATCGGTGGAAGCCTCCCGCGTAGGGAATAGCGCGGGAGTCGTCCGACGGGTCATCCCCGGAGTCCGACCACGGAACCCGGGAGTCTTAGGTCGGATCCCGCGAAAGATGGCCGGGTCAGAGGCCGAGCGCCTCGCCCGACATGTCGACGGCTTTCCCGGGCTTCGGAGAACCTCCCGTACCCCGGGGAGGTCTCTGACCTAGCGCGGGAGTTCGACCGACCTGGATGCCGGAAAAAATGAGGCGGTGTCCCGCCATCGGTGGAAGCCTTCCGCGTAGGGAATAGCGCGGGAGTCGTCCGACGGGTCTTCCCCGGAGTCCGTCCACGGAACCCAGGGAGTCTTAGGTCGGGTCCCGCGAAAGACGGCCGGGCCAGAGACCGAGCGTCTCGCCCGACATGTCGACGGCTTTACCGGGCTTCGAGAACCTCCCGTACCCCGGGGAGGTCTCTGACCAAGTCCTAGAGATTTGATAATCTCTTTGGCCGGATTCGTGCGCTGATTTTCCGCGTCACTTCAGACATCTCCCCACTTTGTCAAAGTGGGGAGAAGCGATTACTCGTTCTCGGCGATCGACCTTACTTTTTCGGCGGCTTTCACAGAAGTGTGAGTTTGTAACGTTACATAACCCATGCCCAAAAATGATAACGTAATCACCCCACTATAAAGGTCAGAAATGGGTATAATATACATAGCTATAGATTACTTTGTATTACAAAACACTATAAACTATAAGTCAGTGATATAAAGGGTACAAAGTGAGATATAGTGTACACAGTGAGAAAGTAAGTGGTTTTAAAAGGAGCATCTCACAGACCTATGCTGTGGATGGAGATACAATTAATTGTGGCAGTAGACTATATTGCTACTGACCAATTCTGTATTTTGTTTGAATTTTGTATACTTTGTATTGTGTAGGCCACAAAGATTTTGTACCTAGGTATAATTTTATGTTTAAAATAATAATTGTGTTTGAAGATAAGATAACCCAGGGTTAAATATAAAATAGTTAGATATAAAATAATAAAATAAAATAATACTGTATGAGTAAAATGGCAGAGGAAAATAGTTCAGTGTAAGGATACTATAAACAAGTAATAAATAATAAATAAATACAATTAAAGGAAATAAAAATATTAAAGACCTATGTATAAAGTTAAGAGGAAATAGAAGGAAAAACCTTATATAAATTAAATTGGATAATAAACAAAAGTTAAAAAGGATTATTTTTATATAAATAAGAAATAAATTTATAATAATTAAAAACAAACAGCCTATATACTCAAAAGTGTATAGATGCACCAATAAAAAATGATATAAAAATTCTTGGTTACTAACAGTAACCAACTAACAAGAAATTGTTAATTGTTAAAACGATTAGAAAACGTAAGTTTGGAAAAAAGTGTAATGCCATTTAAAATTTGAAAAAACCTTATACATACTTTTGGGAACAGTGCGAAATTTAATAAAATTTAACGAGTAGTGTCCACCTGATGTCAGAATTCCTTCAAGTATCAACATTTACGTCCTTTATTCGATGAAAATTTGAAATAATCCGGCCACCAGGTTAGGCCTAATTTGACTGCACTTCGAGATTTTTGGTGAGACCGTATATTATAAAATTTAACTAAATTACAAAACAACTATAACTTGGACAATAGAACCAGCACCATCCAAGTAAACACTTCAAGAAAAGAGGTGAAACAACCTTTATTAATAATTGTTAACCAAAAAATCCTCATAACGAATCTTTGTGCAGTTTCCACATTCAGTAACTGATTTCGTGTTTATAGTAAAGAAATAACCTGAAATCTAGCGGATAAACCCGGAACTACATACTACAGAAAAAAACAAATATAATCTATTTTTTCTTGTAAAGCGTAGTATTTTATTATTCATTTCTGACCGTCTCATAACACAAAGAACTTACCCTTAACCCTGGGGAAATTAATAAATTAATTCTTATTTGTTTAGTATTTAATCAAGGATAAAAAATATTTTGTTATAATTACAATGTTTACCTAATAAGATCGAACCAATGTGGTGTTGACAGGGAGAATAGATTATAATTTTTTTGTATTGGGAGAAGATAAAATCAGAGTACTTAATAAATAAATACCTTGAATACCTTGTTATAAATAATAAATGTGTCTTATTTCTTGCAGAGGGTAGTTGTTACAGAGTTTCAGGAAACTAAGAAGAGGACGAACAGCCGGGAAAGTATTACCGACAATTGGTTTAGTTAACCTCAAATTGGGATGCAGACGTTAAAATCAGCTGGTCTCATGAGAGGCTAAAAATTTAAATTAAGTAATTGTATACTCCGGGGAGAATATCCATGGTCTTCTCTCTCTCCTAACTACAGTCAAACAACTTCATTGAATTCTCCCAAATCACACACACCCGATTTCAGTTTTATTTCGGTAAACATAGATATAACCGCTTTTGGAACATTCGAAAATATAAACAATAAGTAAAACAGTCCAAGAGGGGAAGTTACGAAATATCAAACCCAACATTAGGGTTTATAAAATAAAGAAATAATTATAGTGACAATCGCAAAAGGTACTCTGACTGCTCCGAGACTTTTAAAACCCGCGGGACGTTACAAGTTGTACTGGAGCACAATTCCTAGAACTATGCTTCAGACAAACCTACACCTCTTTGAGGTTTCATGAAGTCACACGGAAATTGTCAGTTCCGACTCGGTTATGCTGAAACTCGCCGGCTTCAGTGGTCGTCGGGGTAAACTCTGCCGAGTCGTGACCGGTCGTGTCTCGTTTGCTCCGGTCAAGTCGGCTATCCAGCCGCGAGACCCCGAGGCAACGGAGGCACGTCCGTTTCGGCAATGCTTTGTTGTTCCCGTCGGCCCATGAGGTCGTAGCTTCAGCGTGCCTAGAAGGAATTTGGGAATTCCGGAGAACGAGTGACGGGCGGCCGCGGTCGAGATTCGCTCTCGCTACACTGTCGCCGGCCTCGCTGGAGACGCCCGCTGTGCTCGCCTTCGTGCGCGGCAACGACGGGCTCTCCGGCGTAAGAGGTGGACGGTGTCGAAACAGCCGATTCTCCGTACAAGGAGATCCGCCGACACAGTCCTGTCTTCCTCGCGGCCTCGACGCCGCTACGAGGAAGTCGGCCTCGCCAGAGGTGGTTCGGGTGGTTTCCCGACAGCCTCCGAGCAGTGTCGGGGAATCCGGCCTCTGCACCCTTCGCGGTCGGTTCGCCGAACGCTTAGGGCCTCGATCGGTCCGCTGATCAGAGGGATAGCCTTTTGGAACGTCGGGCTGACCTAAAAAAACTGACGTCCGCCCAGATTCCCGGCTTTCCGGGAACAGCCTCAATCGCCGAGGGGCTGGATAAACTAAAGGCGACCCACAGCACCGTCGCGGGCGCAGGCAGCCGAAACCGGCCGCGAAAGCGCAAACGGCTAGGCGTCTACTGCTCTTACGCGGCAAACCTAACCCGGCGGACGTTCGCTACGGGCAGTGCCCGTACGAAACCGACCCGCCGTGAAAAGTTGTTGAGCGCTAAGCCCAGTCTGAGACCCGGGCGTCTGTTAAACGAACGAGAATGACAAAGCCGTGGCCGCTCAGAGCGGTCCGGGAAACGGTGGAAGCGACCGAGGTAAACGCTTGTATACACGAAAAGGCGAGGAAGGCCATGCTCCCTCGGCAGAACGTATAAGCCAAAAAGCGCCGGCAAGGCGGAAGGGCTAGCATGAGCGGCGGATCTTGCGATCCGCAGCGAGTAGGGAACCCCCGCCTTCCGCGCACAAAGTGTGAGGTCCCGGCCGGCCCCGCAAACGCGGGAGCCGCGGCGGTCGCCCCGAAAAAATAACGGGGCGCGCGTCCGACCAGAACGGACTCGCGCGCTCCCTGGTTGATCCTGCCAGTAGTCATATGCTTGTCTCAAAGATTAAGCAATGCAAGTCTCAGTACATGCCGCACTAAGGTGAAACCGCAAAAGGCTCATTAAATCAGTTATGGTTCCTTGGATCTTAAACAGTTACTTGGATAACTGTGGTAATTCTAGAGCTAATACATGCAAACAAGTCCCGACCAGAGATGAAAGGGACGCTTCTATTAGATCAAAACCGATCGGCGTCCGGCTCCGGCCGGCGCCGCCTCTTTTGGTGACTCTGGATAACTTTTAGCTGATCGCACGGTCACAGTACCGGCGACGCATCTTTCAAATGTCTGACTTATCAACTGTCGATGGTAGGCTCTGCGCCTACCATGGTTGTAACGGGTAACGGGGAATCAGGGTTCGATTCCGGAGAGGGAGCCTGAGAAACGGCTAAAACATCCAAGGAAGGCAGCAGGCGCGCAAATTACCCACTCCCGGCACGGGGAGGTAGTGACGAAAAATAACGATACGGGACTCATCCGAGGCCCCGTAATCGGAATGAGTACACTTTAAATACTTTAACGAGGACCAATTGGAGGGCACGTCTGGGACGAGCGAACGGGACCGAAAGGCACGAGCGCCTGTACCTTAAAGAGCTAACGCCAGGCGGCCCGTGGAATGGCCGGCGGGGCACCGCTGTCAGCGGTGGACACCCCGGCGCCAAAGCCCGGCCGAAGCCAGGCGAGGCGGCAACGGACCCGGTTTCCCTGTACCGACCGTCCTCCTGCGTGCTTCGACAGCATAAGGCGACAGGTAGCACGTACGGAGCAGGCGGAAGGGGTGGGAGACCCCGTTGTCCAGCGGCGTGCACACACAAGCCAAGAGGCAGGCGGAGGCATCCCAAACTATTTGGAAGGTGCCCCGTAGCCCGCGGCGTGCACGTCGCCATGCCGAGCCCACGGCGGCGGATACCACGGAGTATCTTAGCCCACTCCGAACTGCGTCTGTCAATAAGCTTAAACAAAAGCTGCCCTTGGGACGTATGCTGCAGGGTAAGGGATTAGATTCCCCGCTGCCACAGGTCGTCCGGTCGGGCAGAGGCGTCCGCGGGCAAACGAAGCCCAAACGCGGCCCTCGGCTCGAAGCGGGCGTCTGGCTCAGACCCGTGTCCGACAGGACGCGCGCCGCCGCCCACAGTGCCGGTGCTCGCTGGTACGCGCAGTGCCTGACCGCTTCGCGCACGCCCGAGCGGCCGGCGAAAAACAGGACGAGCGTACTCGTGACCCGCGGCTTGCGCTGCAGTTCGAAGTGTTGGAGGTCCGGCCCGCTGCCGGGTCGTTTCGGGACGTTGCCCCGAACGACCAGGAGCGGAGGACGGTTTGGGTCCTCCGTCGGATCAGCCCGTCGTGCTGTTCCCGCTCGATCGCCACTAAAGCTGCGGGCAGGACACTAGGGCCCCGACGAAAGGAGAATGACACGACGCTACCGCCGAAAGACGGTAGCGCGGAGCTCCAGAGGCCCGTGTGCGAGGCAGAGTGTCTACGCGGGGGGCAGGACCCTCGCACTCATGAAACGCTAACCTTCGTGTAAGCCTCGGGCCGACGGAGCCCCGGTCGGGGCTCGCCTTGCTGGCTAGGCGGGTCTCCGCCTGTAATGCACCAAAGAATACGCGTGGGTGTGGGAAAGCCAACACGCACGCCAGTGCCGGATACTCGAGAGGGGTTCCGGCTAACCGGAAGTTCCGCCGGGTCAACAAATGGAACGCCAGAAGCAGTGGTTTCCCTTGCCCGTTTCTCGAAAAAAACATGGGCAACCGGAAGTCTCGCCGGGATAACAAATGGGACGACAGATTGTAGAAGGTTTTCTTGCCGGTTTTTTGAAAAACCTGGGCAACCGGAAGTCCCGCCGGGATAACAAATGGGACGCCATAAATACAAGTTTTTCTTGCCGGTATTCTTTAAAAAAAACCTGGGCAACCGGAAGTCTCGCCGGGACAACAAATGAGACGACAAAAATGAAAGTTTTTCTTGCCGGTTTCTTAAAAAACCCTCGACAACCGGAAGTCTCGCCGGGACAACAAATGGGACGCCAAAAATAAAAAGTTTTTCTTGCCGGTTTCTCGAAAAACCCCGGCAACCGGAAGTCTCGCCAGGACAACAAATGGGACAAAAGAAATTATAAAGCACAAACACTACCCTGAACGGTGGATTACTTGGCTCGTGCGTCGATGAAGGACGCAGCAAAATGCGCGTCGTCGTGTGAACTGCAGGACACAGGAACATCGACGTTTCGAACGCACACTGCGGCCCTGGGGATTCTATTCCGAGGGCCACGCCCGTCCGAGGGTCGGTGCAACCTAAAAAACGTCCGGGCGTAAAGGCGGCCGGATCGTTTTGCGAGTCGTCGCCGAAAAGGAACGCGATCGTGGGGGATCTTCGCCGGCGGCAAGCCGGCGTCCCCTGAAAACGATCCCGGTCTTAGCGGGCCGGGCCAGCGGCGGTCGGGCCGTAGCCCGCGCCTCGCGTGACGTAATATCTCCCGAAAGGGCGACGCGTCGTCGCGGGCTCGCGGTGCGGCGGATCCGGCTACCGGGGCGGGGGAGAGCACGGCTTCCCCGCTCGAACTCGCACTCACGACCTCGGATCGGGCGGGACTACCCGCTCGGTTTAAGCATATTACTAAGCGGAGGAAAAGAAACTAACAAGGATTCCCCAGTAGCTGCGAACGGACAGGGAAGAGCCCAACACCGAATCCCGCGGGCGCCGCTCGCAGGGAAATGTGGTGTTAGGGAGGACCCGCACAACCGGGGCCTCGGCGGAGCGTCCAAGTCCATCTTGAACGGGGCCACTGCCCGCAGAGGGTGCCAGGCCCGTGGCGGCCTCCGCCGGTTCCGGGTGGGTCTCTCCTTAGAGTCGGGTTGCTTGAGAGTGCAGCCCTAAGTGGGTGGTAAACTCCATCTAAGGATAAATACTACCACGAGACCGATAGTGTACAAGTACCAAAAGGGAAAGTTGAAAAGAACTTTGAAGAGAGAGTTCGACAGTACGTGAAACCGTTCAGGGGTAAACAGAAGAGACCCGAAAACAGGCACGGGGAGATTCACGCCCTCCTGCGCGTCCGGGCCCCGCCGCGGCGAGACGGTCCCGTCAGCCCGGACCGGCGCAAGTCGGTTCGGTGAACGACGGCGGCCGCTCGAGCCGCGCGGGCGTTCCGGCCGTGGAGGGCTGCACTTCTCCCCGACGACACGTCGCGACCCGTTGGGCGACGGTCTACGACCCCGGCGGAAGTCCGGGCGGCCTAAACGCTCGACGGTAGCGAACGCAGGGGCAACGCCGCCTTTAAGGCGTCGGAGGCTCGGCGCGAGCCGGGGCGGCTCCGCGGCCGCGGACCTAGCGTTCGCGTCCGCAGCCGTCCCGCTGTCAGCGTCAGCGACGCTTCAGCTTCGGGCACTCGTCCGACCCGTCTTGAAACACGGACCAAGGAGTCTAACATGTGCGCGAGTCATTAAGCTCGTACTAAACACAAAGGCGAAGTGAAATCAAAGGCGGGCCCGCGAGGGCCCGCCCAGACTAAGAGGGGGCGTACCGGCGTGTACGCCGGATGGGCGTACCGTCCACGCGGCGGCGCCCCGAACTCCCGGAGCGTCCCGTTCTCCTAAGCCGAGGCAGGGCGCACCAAGAGCGTACACGTTGGAACCCGAAAGATGGTGAACTATGCCCGGCCAGGACGAAGCCAGGGGAAACCCTGATGGAGGTCCGTGGCGATTCTGACGTGCAAATCGATCGTCAAAGCTGGGTATAGGGGCGAAAGACTAATTGAACCATCTAGTAGCTGGTTCCCTCCGAAGTTTCCCTCAGGATAGCTGGCGTTCGGAGGGAGTCTCATGCGGTAAAGCGAATGATTAGAGGCATTGGGGCCGAAACGGCCTCAACCTATTCTCAAACTTTAAATGGGTGAGAACTCCGGCATGCTTGGACCTGCGGTCAGGCACTGCGCGTACCAGCGAGCACCGGCACTGTGGGCGGCGGCGCGCGTCCTGTCGGACACGGGCCTGAGCCAGACGACCGCTTCGAGCCGAGGGCCGCGCTTGGGCTTCGTTTGCCCGCGGATGCCTCTGCCCGACCGGACGACCTGTGGCAGCGGGGACTCTTATCCCTCCACCCTGCAACATACGTCCCACCGGGCAGCTCTTGTTTAAGCTTATTGAGAGACAAGTTCGGAGTGGGCTAAGATAGGCAGTGGTATCCGCCGCCGTGGGCTCGGCATGGCGACGTGCACGCCGCGGGCTACGGGGAACCTTCCAAATAGTTTGGGATGCCTCCGCCTGCCTCTTGGCTTGTGTGTGCACGCCGCTGGACAATGGGGTCTCCCACACCTTCCGCCTGCTCCGTACGTGCTACCTGTCGCCTTATGCTGTCGAAGCACGCAGGACGGTACAGGGAAACCGGGTCCGTTGCCCGCTACGCCTGGTGTTGGCCGGGTTTTGGCGCCGGGGTGGTCACCGCTGACAGCGGTGCCCCGCCGGCCATTCCACGGGCCCCCTGGCGTTAGCTCTTTAAGGTACAGGCGCTCGTGCCTTTCGGTCCCGTTTTTTTCTGCGGAGAAACGGGCCGTCCAAACTCCGGGGCGAACGCGGAACCCGTGGCCGGCGCAGCGAGCCACAGTTCCGATCTCTGCGTTAATGATCCTTCAGCAGGTTCACCTACGGAAACCTTGTTACGACTTTTACTTCCTCTAAATGATCAAGTTCGGTCATCTTCCCTGTGGCATCAGCGGCACAGTCCGAAGACCTCACTAAATCATTCAATCGGTAGTAACGACGGGCGGTGTGTACAAAGGGCAGGGACGTAATCAACATGAGCTTATGACTCGCGCTTACTGGGAATTCCTCGTTCATGGGGAAAAATTGCAAGCCCCAATCCCTAGCAAGAAGGAGGTTCAACGGGTTACCCGAGCCTTTCGGCCAGGGTATACACGCTGATTCCTTCAGTGTAGCGCGCGTGCGGCCCAGGACATCTAAGGGCATCACAGACCTGTTATTGCTCAGTTTCGTGCGGCTGAAAGCGGCCTGTCCCTCTAAGAAGATATTGATTTCGCCGGTAGCACTATTGTGGATACCGGAAATCGTCTATTTAGCAGGCTAGAGTCTCGTTCGTTACCGGAATTAACCAGACAAATCGCTCCACCAACTAAGAACGGCCATGCACCACCACCCACCGAATCAAGAAAGAGCTCTCAATCTGTCAATCCTTCCGGTGTCCGGGCCTGGTGAGGTTTCCCGTGTTGAGTCAAATTAAGCCGCAGGCTCCACTCCTGGTGGTGCCCTTCCGTCAATTCCTTTAAGTTTCAGCTTTGCAACCATACTTCCCCCGGAACCCAAAAGCTTTGGTTTCCCGGAAGCTGCCCGCCGAGTCATCGGAGGAACTTCGGCGGATCGCTGGCTGGCATCGTTTATGGTTAGAACTAGGGCGGTATCTGATCGCCTTCGAACCTCTAACTTTCGTTCTTGATTAACGGGAACATACTTGGCAAATGCTTTCGCTTAGGTTCGTCTTGCGACGATCCAAGAATTTCACCTCTAACGTCGCAATACGAATGCCCCCGACTGTCCTTATTAATCATTAACTCTGATTCCAAAAAACCAACAAAATAGAACCGAGGTCCTATACCATTATTCCATGCACACAGCATTCAGGCCTAAATACGTCCTGATTTGAGCACTCTAATTTGTTCAAAGTAAACGTGCCGGCCCACCTCGACACTCAGTGAAGAGCACCGCGGCGGGATTGAATCGGCGGACCGGGACACGTAGACGCGCTTCGGGGGCGAACACCTACGCAGCGCCGACAGCCCGTACCGCCACCGGCAGGACGTCCCACAGACATGCCAGTTGACACCGACGGGCGGTGAACCGACAGCGTGGTACACACATCCAACTACGAGCTTTTTAACCGCAACAACTTTGATATACGCTACTGGAGCTGGAATTACCGCGGCTGCTGGCACCAGACTTGCCTTCCAATTGGTCCCCGTTAAAGTATTTAAAGTGTACTCATTCCGATTACGGGGCCTCGGATGAGTCCCGTATCGTTATTTTTAGTCACTACCTCCCCGTGCCGGGAGTGAGTAATTTGCGCGCCTGCTGCCTTCCATGGATGTTTTAGCCGTTTCTCAGGCTCCCTCTCCGGAATCGAACCCTGATTCCCCGTTACCCGTTACAACCATGGTAGGCGCAGAGCCTACCATCGACAGTTGATAAGTCAGACATTTGAAAGATGCGTCGCCGGTACTGTGACCGTGCGATCAGCTAAAGGTTATCCAGAGTCACCAAAAGAGACGGCGCCGGCCGGAGCCGGACGCCGATCGGTTTTGATCTAATAAAAGCGTCCCTTTCATCTCTGGTCGGGACTTGTTTGCATGTATTAGCTCTAGAATTACCACAGTTATCCAAGTAACTGTTTAAGATCCAAGGAACCATAACTGATTTAATGAGCCTTTTGCGGTTTCATCTTAGTGCGGCATGTACTGAGACTTGCATGGCTTAATCTTTGAGACAAGCATATGACTACTGGCAGGATCAACCAGGGAGCGCGCGAGTCCGTTCTGGTCGGACGCGCACCCCGTTATTTTTTTCGGGGCGACCGGCGCGGCTCCCGCGTTTGCGGGGCCGGCCGTGACCTCACACTTTGTGCGCGGAAGGCGGGGGTTCCCTACTCGCTGCGAATCGCAAGATCCGCCGCTTATGCTAGCCCTTCCGCCTTGCCGGCGCTTTTTGGCTTATACGTTCTGCCGAGGGAGGATGGCCTCCCTCGCCTTTTCGTGTATACAAGCGTTTACCGCGGTCGCTTCGACAGTTTCCCGGACCGCTCTGGGCGGCCACGGCTTTGTCATTCTCGTTCGTTTAACGACGCCCGGGTCTCAGACTGGGCTTAGCGCTCAACAACTTTTCACGGCGGGTCGGTTTCGTACGAGCACTGCCCGTAGCGAACGTCCGCCGGGTTAGGTTTGCCGCGTAAAAGCAATAGGCGCCTAGCCGTTTGCGCTTTAGTGCCCGGTTTCGGCTGCCTGCGCCCGCGACTGTGCTGTGGGTCGCCTTTAGTTTATCCAGCCCCGCGGCGATTGAGGCTGTTCCCGGAAAGCCGGGAATCTGGGCGGACGTCAGTTTTTTTAGGTCAGCCCGACGTTCCAAGGGCCTACCCCTCTGATCGGCGGACCGATCGAGGCCCTAAGCGGTCGGTGAACCGACCGCGAAGGATGCAGAGGCCGGATTCCCCGACACTGCCCGGAGGCTGTCGGGAAAAACCACCCGAACCACCTCTGGCAAGGCCGACTTCCTCGTACCGGCGTCAAGGCCACGAGGAAGACAGGACTGTGTCGGCGGATCTCCTTGTACGGAGAATCGGCTGTTTCGACACCGTCCACCTCTTGCACCGGAGAGACCGTCGTTGCCGCGCACGAAGGCGAGCACTGCGGGCGTCTCCAGCGAGGCCGGCGACAGTGCAGCGAGAGCGAATCTTGACCGCGGCCGCCCGTCACTCGGTCTCCGGAATTCCCAAATTCCTTCTAGGCACGCTGAAGCTACGACCTCATGGGCTGACGGGAACAACAAAGCATTGCCGGAACGGACGTGCCTCCGTTGCCTCGGGGTCTCGCGCCTGGATAGCCGACTTGACCGGAGCAGTCGAGGCACAACCGGTCACGACTCGGCAGAGTTTACCCCGACGACCACTGAAGCCGGCAAGTTTCAGCATAACCGAGTCGGAACTGACAATTTCCGTGTGACTTCATGACACCTCAAAGAGGTGTAGGTTTGTCTGAAGCATAGTTCTAGGAATTGTGCTCCAGTACAACTCACACTTCTGTGAAAGCCGCCGTAAAAGTAAGGTCGATCGCCGAGAACGAGCAATCGCTTCTCCCCACTTTGACAAAGTGGGGAGATGTATGAAACGACGCGGAAAATCAGCGCTCGAATCAGGCCAAAGAGATTCTCAAATCTCTAGGACTTGGTCAGAGACCTCCCCGAGGTACGGGAGGTTCTCCGAAGCCCGGGAAAGCCGTCGTCATGTCGGGCGAGGCACTCGGTCTCTGGCCCGGCCGTCTTTCGCGGGATCCGACCTAAGACTCCCCGGGTTCCGTGGACGGACTCCGGGGAAGACCCGTCGGACGACTCCCGCGCAATTCCCTACGCTGGACGCTTCCACCGATGCCGGGATACCGCCTGATTTTTTCCGGCATCCAGGCCGGTCGAACTCACGCGCTAGGTCAGAGACCTCCCCGGGGTACGGGAAGTTCTCCGAAGAGACGCCGTTCTCGTGGACATAACACTGCAAGGGGTAGAGGAGCCGCGGCCCAAATCATTCACTGGAGCGGCTCTGCAGCGATACCGGGCTATGGTTGCACAGATTCAGCGAAATCACAAGTCCCGCGTGAACTTGTCCACGAGAGACCACACTACCCCCCATAGAGGTACAGATTTGTCTGGAGCACATTTCCAACCTCGATTTTATGATAACACATATATACGAGCACGGATTCTTATTCTACACGTTATTCTGAGTGTTTTGAGTGGTGAGTCGGGCTTAGGGCGGTAAATGGTAACCTAATAATCGATTTACGAATTTTTAAAAACTGTTGGAACAAATTTTTGTGTAGGGATTACCAGATAAGGGTATGCTGTGATACATGGATACTGCAGAGAACATCAAAACTAAGACAACGGTACTGGATTCGTGTCTCTACGGCCATCGATAGCCGATTTATTAAGGAAAACGAAAGGTATAGTCCGAAGCGACGGTTCGAAGATAATTCGGTTCCCAGATAACGTAATGCAATTACCATTAGATATTGTAGGGCAAATCATAACTAAGAGAAAGACTTCAATCCCGTGTTCCTACGTCGACCGGAAGTCGATTCATGGGCGAATAATCGATATAAACACGCGCGTGGATTGAGATAATATGGTTCCAGACAAGGTAATGCTATGACCATCTGATATTTTAGGGGACGTCTAAACTAAGACAAAGACACCAATCTGACGTCCTTACGTCTACGGGAAGTCGATTTATAGGCGAATAATCGATTTAAATACGCTCGCCCCGTATTCTCTACGGAAAAGAATAGGGACATATATATATAAGTTTTACATGTGTGTTCCAAGGACATTGTCCTATCTACACCCATGGCCCCCATGGGCGAGGAGTCTAATTGTAATAACGCTGACAAAGCGCCCGACATTGTTATGGTCAGTACTATGGTCACTATCTAGGCTTTTACAGTCCGCAGGCAGCCCCCCGGGATCCCAAAAAGATCCCGGAATGATATCGCCGAACCGAAACCACAAACCACCTCGAGTCCAACACCAAATATGGCCGAAGGGTCTGACAATTGCCAGGCCCCCCTCATACCCGACCGGGACAAGAGACGGGCGTACCCGTCTCCTGGGGCCCCCCGATCTCCCGAGGAGTCAGTTTTGTCCTTTCGTCAAACGAAAGTCCTCCCACTGACCAAGGGTCGACCTCGTAGCAAGCTACTTGGTCTACCACCGGCGGCCGTAGGCCAGCCTTCCAGGTCTGCACACCCGGTGGCCTTGGTGGAGCCAATCTGTTGTGCACTAGCACCTCCCACTACTTACCCACCCGTCACCACTGTGTGATCAGATATCTACCGGCTCCCAGGACAAAGGGCCTTTTGCAGATTATCCGACCACACAGTTCTTTGTTCCAGACTCTAACGTTCTCATTCCCACAAACCCCTCCCCCGCCCCTTTAGGACGTTCGTTAATTCAAGAATCTCTCTGAGGTCCAATCGCATCCCGATATCCATCAATTTTAACCTAAACTGGGATCGGCTATTTGCTATCTCTATACAGTCGTAGATTACGTGTTCTGGAGAGTCTACCACTTTACACTTCGGACAGAACTCGTCATCTCTAAATCCAAACCTCTTTAAATACTTAGCGAAATTACCATGCCCCGTCAAAAATTGTGTCACATAATAATTCGTTTCAATTTTCATCTTTAATCTTTCAGACACATCAGGGAACAGTTGGTATGTTCTTCTTCCTGTCTCAGCCCTGTCCCACCTTTCCTGCCATTTCCTAATGGCTTCTCTTCTAACTATAACCCTATTCCCTCCTCTTCCAACTCTTATGTTATACAACTGTTCCCTTTCCAGGGCTTTCAAGTCAATTGGCATTACTCCTGCCAAAACTGTTAACGCTTCTCTTGACACTGTCCTGTACCCTTTTGTGACTGCAAGTAGCATTGTTCTTTGCGCTCTCAAAAAAATATCGGCATATGTTAATCTCATCTTATCGGCCCATACAGGAGCTCCATACAGCAGAATCGCCTCTCCAACTCCTTTACATAACGATATCAGCGCCTTATAGCCAAAACCCCAGTTCGCCTTTGCTGCTCTCCTAACCATACAAAATGTCTTCACAGCTTTCTCCGATACGTACTTAAAATGTTGGATAAAACTCAGCTTCTCGTCTTATATAACTCCTAAGTACCTAAACTCTTTGACGTATCCGACCGATTCACCTTTCATTTTTATTGTCGGTGGCCTTTGTGCATGAGCCCTACGTCCTGCTCTTTTATAAGCTCTTTCTCTTTTGACGAACATCGTCTTCGTCTTAGCCACGCTGAGTTTCAATTTATTATCCTCACACCAATCAAATATCATGTCACAGGCCAACGACGCATTTCTCTCCAGTTCGCTTCTGGATTTTGCCTCAACTAATAACATACCGTCATCGGCATACGCAAAGAGCAGGCACTCCCGGGGCAGTCGAAGTCTCAGAAAACCATCAAACAGCACAATCCATAGTGTTGGTCCTAATAGTGGTCCCTGTGGACAGCCTTTTGTCAATCTCTTTTCTTGACTACATCCCCTAAACTTTAATATAGCGAACCTGTCCCTAAAATAATCCATTATCACTTCTAATTCCTTACCCCTAATACCAAAATCTTTTAGTTGCACTATTAACTTGGGCCACCAAGCATTATCAAATGCCCCTGCAATATCCAAAAAGACTGCTGCCACATAATTTTGACTTGAAGACCTAATCCTCTCCACGACTTAGAATTAATGCCCCTTCTGTACCTCTTCCAGGTCTAAACCCATACTGCCTTTCATGCAGTTTCCTACCTTGTTCCAGGCTTCCCAAAATTCTCTTGTTTATAACTTTCTCATATACCTTTCCCAGAACCGGGAGCAACGTCAGCGGCCTATACGACTTCGGATCTTGTGGGTCCTTTTCACTTCCTTTATACAAGATCTTTACTATTCCAATCTTCCATGGAGCAGGGAACCTACCTTCCCTTAGGCTTCTACTCATCAAGTCCAGGACTTTATGCCTGACCACTGGCCATGCTTTCATCCACATCTCTACTGTTAATTCATCATAACCTGGAGCTTTTTTCCTACCCATTGTCGATAGTGCCAACCATACCTCTTCCTCTGTTATCTGCTGGCTTTCTTCAGTTGCTCCTATTTCTTCTGATTGTCTTCTAATATCCGCTTGACTCTGCGTTTCTTCAGCACTATCGTCCGGCAGTAACACGTGCAACAGTTTCTTGGTTTCGTGTTCATATTCGTTATCAAACTTCATTGATGAAATTAACAATTCTTTCTTTTGCTTCTCAACCAGTATCTTATAAGGAATCCCCCATGGATCCTTATTACCTTCCTCTGTTACAAATTTTTGCCATGCCTCTCTCTTTGACCTTTTAACGGCCGCAAAATACTGGTTTCTCGTCCTCCGTTAATCACGCAAGCGCGACTCCCTTACAGACGGGTCCCCAGCACGTTGCAACCGCCGCCGAGCCCTCTTTACATGGATTCTATCAATTTCCAAATCCTTTGTCCACCATCTCGTCCTGCTCTCTTTCCCTATTGCCCTAGGCATCGAGAATTCCGCTGATGCCAACATCGAAGTCGCAAGGTCTAATGCACAACTATCAACATCGGTCTGTTCACACTCTACATTCGTAAATCCCTTTATCCTCGTGTCAAACTCTGTCCAGTCGGCATGCCTGACCATTAATCGACCCTTTTCTTCCCTGTTTAGATCATTTTCCCTTATAGTTTCCCCTCCAACATTGAATACGATCAATCTATGATCACTATTCCCTTCATCACATACCATCCACCCATCTATTCTGGCCTTCCTATTCCTTATCGTTACATCAATGTTGGATTTCATCAGTCTCGGTCCATGTCCCACGACGACCTCACCAAAAGCTGAGTATGTGGCCAGATTCCCCTCTTCGTTTACCACTATTAAATCATTTGCCAGCAGAAATGTCTCTACTCCTTCTCCTTTGTTGTCCCTAGATGAAGAATGCCATACTGTAGACTTTGCATTCACATCTCCCGCCATGATGACAGCTCCATTCCTCGTACCTCTCAATATCCTTTCCCATTCACTGACATGCATTCTTATGTCTTCATTATACTTGAAATAAGAACTAACCACGTAGCACTCCTGTTCTCTGTAGATCAGTTTGACACATACATGATTCCGACTGGATAATTCCCTAACGAAGATAACTTCCACTCTCTCAGTCACTACCACCACCATTGCCCCCGGATTTTCCGGTACATAATATCATCGATAGTTTTCCATATATGGTACCCTACCCTGCCTGGGGTATGGTTCTTGAATAAGAACTACATCTAATTTCCTATTCCTTATTATCATGTTGAATTCTTCAAGACATACCGCAGATCCTTGTAAGTTTATCTGTCCAAACCTAAGCCCTTAATGGACCTCAGTAAAGCGCTGACGTTCATCCATTTATTCAGTATTGGGTCATACTGACTCTCTGCGCCACAAGTCGTTTGTAGATCGGACAGTCCATTGTTCCCACTCTGTGATCGCTCGGTTTCTTGGCAGCAAGACAATTGGCACAGGAGGGTTTTTCCCCACTGACATTACACGTCTTAAAATCGTGTCCTACTTTCCCACAATGAGAACATACACATTCCCTCTCTAGTTTTTTACAGAATTTGACGCCGTGACCATATCCTTGGCACCTGTAGCAACGTGTTACAGACAAGTGATCCACTACTCTGCAGGCTGCAAAATCTACAGTACATAAACTCGTCCAGCATCCAACAATATTTCTCTTATTTTCGGAGATACTTCTACCACCAAATTTACATGTTTAAACATGTAGTCCTGTATTTCCCCATCAGCGAGATCCCTATCTACATCGTATATGATCATCTTGGGTAATATTCTTCTAGGAGCGGCTATCTTCAATGTTTCAACTCTTCCTGCCAGTTCTCTGATCTTCTGAGCTCCTTTACGTGTCCCAGACTCAACAACAACTCCTCCTTTTTGCACCTTCTATAACATCTTAACTTGTGTTATAACGTAGGGAACCCGCGTTAATTGGTTATGCCAATTATACAGGCTGCCTTCCGTTGTGACGAGCTGAAAATTAATCACAACAAATAAAACAATTCTTATATCAGGATATTGGGAAGGGGAGACTGTTGATTTATGCACTCAGTTTACTCGGTACTCAGATGACATCTCTTTATTACATTATGAGATAAAGTTCTCTATTTAAAGTTCTCAACATATATAGTTTACAGTATAATTATATATATTAATCTTTCATAAGGGCCCTCAAAATATGATGTACATCTATTTAATTTATTCCACGGATCCGGGATTGAATATATATTAAGTTAATAATGGTCACCTTGCCATATACAATATTGAAAATTGAGCCATTTGAAGAATGGACTTTATTAATCTTTCAAAACAAGAAAACTTTTAGTTTAAACATTTACTCTTTTGCTATAACCAGTGTTATTAGATTACAGACTACATGCTACATATAATGTCTGTCTTTTAAAGTCTTAAAAGTGGTGAGTTAAATTGTCTTTTGTGGGTAAATATTTTAGTAACTCATAACCATGGAAGACAAGCCTCCATGTCACCTGGTTTTCAGTATTTGCTGCAGAATTGGTTCTTCGGTCCTCGTGCGTTTCCTGAAGGTCTGTCGTTGCCGTAGTATCCGGTGACGGTGAAGTTCCTGAAGCCTGTTATATCATTCGGGCTGAAGTACTCTCATCTTAGGCGACTGTAGTAATTCTCGTAGGATACTCTCATCTTAGACGACTGTTGTAATTCTTGTAGTTATAATAAATAAATAGAAAGTTTGTTTCACAGTAATACACTTCACATGATTATAGATTAGTTGAATATCACCTTCATGTTTGTAGTAATGTATGAATTACATAGTTTGTTATTTATTCATTGAGAGAGAGATGTCATCGCCGCACAAATTTAGTTATTTAAATATTCATTGAACCAACCATTCACATAATTATACACGCGTCGCGAAACAACGCTGTACGCAGCTTACGGCGTGAGCGCTCCATTGCAAGTGGGCAAAAATAGTTAGGGGGAGAGTAGTAATCTCGCGACAATTACTAGTCAACATAAAAGTAGTTCCATGTTTCTAATTTAATTAAAGGACTAAAGTTGGATTAAATAATTAAATAGAGATATTCTTAGTTACAGACGTTGTCAAAGTACATTACAGTGGTCTTATTTAATTATTTAAATAATAACAAAATTTACAATTATATTTAGTTTGTTTAGGGGTCAGAAAACAAGTTAATTCTGGTCAGTGCCTGTATATGCAGGATTAATTAACAAGCTTTACCCTTTCTGTACAATTGTATTCCCTTTTATTTTATTATTAGACTTTTTATTAAATATTATTATTATTTAATGATAGCAATAAGATTTAGTTTAAAATGTGAGATTTTATTAAAATTTTAAAATTTCTCAGCTTATACATTAACAATTTAATTAATTAACATATTTTTATTAATGAAATCGTCACACTTCCTGATCGCTCTAATTTGTATCCCCGATTCTTGTGGCATGATAACCTCTTTTATCACTTTCTTAGTCTCCTCGGAGTCTACTTTTGTTTCATCCTTTTGGTATACTAGGACTACCTTCTCTGCGTCTCTCGGTGTGACCGTCTTTTTACCAACTTTAGGCAAACTTCCTGCAGCCTGTGAGTAGGACTTGGGCCTCTGCTGTTGCTGTTGTTCAGCACCATTTAATACTTCTTTTAAAATTCTGTTCTCGGCCACGGCGTCTGCTCTTTGTACAATCTTGTCGTAGCACATTTTTTCCATCTGCCTCCATAGTTTCAATATATAGGAACTAGCATTTTTACTAATTTTACTCGTCTCTTTAAATAAGAAGTCCTCCAAAGACTCCCTCATCTGGTCCACAGTATCCGGCAATTCCTCCTGCTCAATATCCATTTCGTCGTCTGAGTTGGGGTCGAGAGCTTCTCTCCTCCTCTTCTGCGAAGCAGTTGATCCCGATCTGTCACGCTGTTCTAGTACTCTTGACGGTCCCGAAAGAGATCCAGATCTTTGTTTCTTCGCTCCCTCCATTTCCTAATCTCTTCAACACAAAAAGGGTAAACTCCCCGCAAAAACACTATACTTAAGTTTTATGTTATTTTTTATCACTTAATATATTTCAATAAGAAAATCTGAAATTTTTATAATTTTTCAAATTTTTCGAAAAAATTTTTCTGTCCTTTCAGAAAATTTTTAAATTTTTTGATTTTTATTAAAAATCAGTCCCTATATTAAAAACGTCATTGTAAATGTCGTACCCTCACTTATTGTTTTTTCTTAAATATTCTTACTTTAAATTTTTGACCTTGCACAACTTCCTTATAAACTTAAATTTAAAATTTTCTTAGACAATTCCCAAGTCCGTGTTGTTAACTATTAATTGTTCGTTAACAAATCACCGTCAACCACACACCCCTCCAAAAATGTCACACACAAAAATAATATTCTTTATCAAAAATAAACTGTCTTTTTCCCTCTATGAGGGAAAAAAGGAAAAACCTCCACGCCGGTGGGAATTAAAATTCCCTGTTAGTAATCAAATCTTTTCAGATGTCACAAAACACAAGAAAAATCCACAGTCACAAAAATCAGCTGGTTTCCCACAAAAAGGTGTGCCGGTCGTTTTACGAACAGGCGATTAAATACTGTGGATGGAGAACCGGAGACTTATAATGTGGATGTGATGGAGATATATATATTTATATTTATATGTGTAGTTATGTCAATTATGTATGTGTTACTTTTGTGGCTTATGTGTGGGGAAGGTTTATTTATACAAAAATATTTGCATTTATAAAAAACATAAAGAAAACAATTGTTACCTTATATGGTATTTATGTGATTTATGTAGGTGTTACTTTTGTGGGTTATATATGGGGAAAATTTATTTATACAAAAATATTTGCATTTATAAAAGACAAAAAGAAAACAATTGTCACCTTATATGGTATTTATGTGATTTATGTAGGTGTTACTTTTGTGGGTTATATACGGGGAGATTTATACAAAGCAAATTTTGCATTTATAAAAAACAAAAAGGAAACAATGGTTCCCTTATGTGGTATTTATGTGATTTATGTAGACGTTACTTTTGTGGGTTATATACGGGGAGATTTATACAAAACAAATTTTGCATTTATAAAAAACAAAAAAAAAACAATTGTTACCTATATATGCTATTTGGAAACAAAGGAAACCAATTGTTACACTATATGCTATACACTCAAGTACTCAATAAATGATATTGTTGGTTATAACAGAGAGTTTAATTGCAAGTCCCGTCCCACTGGACCCAGCGCATTTTGGCTTCTCTAGGCTTTGGCCTAGTTTTAAATAACTAGTCTTCAAAAAAAAAAGTCTAATTTTTTGTATAAAGCATAAAACATCTAAAGAGGGGTTACATTTGGTAGCAGAGCGTGGTTGTATCTAGGGTTAAACCCTTGGGTCCTTTGGTTGTGACGGGGCTTGCAAACTCGGGAATAGTTCTGGCAAATTGGAAATTTAAGGTTTTTTTTTTAATTAACATCTATGCTTTATCATGTTGAGTTATGTCCATTGTTGTTGAGTATATTGGGTGAGTTCACCCATTGTGTTATTTGTAAACTTGGGGGCGCCACGTGATGTAAAATTTTGGGGGGAATTTTTTTGAAACTTGAATTACCGCATTTCTGTGGCGAGGTGTTGGGAAAATGATTTCGCGTTGTACCTTACAAATGATAGTGAGGGCGTTTATAGGCATGCGGTATGGCCCAATCGGCAGTCGGTCTTGTCCGAGGTACGGGAGCCGAAGTTAGTGTACAATTTTGGGAATTTGTTGTTGTTCGTTGGTCGGTAAATATTTTGTTCCTTGTTAAATACGATGTCGTGTGTTAGTGTAAATGTTGCGTTTCTTCTAGTGTGGTGTTGTCGAGAGCCAGTTCAGGCTAGTGGCCGCGTCCTCGCAACGCTAGGGGGCCCGCAGTTTGCTTGAAGGAAGAGTTAGTACTCGAGTTTTTCCGTTTTTGTTTAATTGTCCATTCTTGTCGTGTGTTGTGTTTTCGTGGGCCGACCGTGAAGCTCGAGGATGAGCGTCTTGGATCCGGACTTGTTCCTTCGGGACGAGCTAGAATTTTAATTACGGGCCCGGGGTAGAAACCCGAAGGGGGCGGTTACCGTGTTGAGGAAGCAGCTACGAGAGGCAATGTCCGCGGGCGGCATGGTCTCAGCGGTCGAGATTGCGGATAAAGATCGGGAGTTGGAACGGTGTGTAGAGAAGTGGGAGGAGTTGCAGGAGTTATCTCGATGTATTGACAATTTGGAGGAGGGGCCGGGTTCCTCCAGGGGCGTCCGGCGAATTCGGCAGCGCCTAAATCATTTAAAACTGCGACTCCAGAATCTCGACCAGCAATGGGGCACTCTTGAGCAAGCTCAAGATATCAAGAGCTTAATTGAACAGGTCACATCGACCCTGCACGGGTCACCATGCAGTGAACCACCCACGCCGGAGGTAGCTCCTGGGTCCGAGGTCTCGGCTCTAGAGTGCTCTCGCGAGCCTGCCGTAAGTGCCCCGGTTTTCTCCGGTATGGTGGCGGCTTCATATCACAAACTTCCCAATCCACTATCTCAGATCATCCAGCAGTTGCCGGTCGTGGACGGGCTGGATGTGGATAAGCTGTTGCCGTTCTTTAAAATCGTGTTCCAGTTGGCGGATTTTCCGGGTATGTCGGATCGTAATATCCTCGAGCTCGTTTACCCGTATTGTCGCAGCCCCATGGCTGAGAGGGTGGCTGGTGTAATGCGGCGTGGTGGTGGAGTTGCGGAGTTCCACCGGAAGGTGTTGGAGGCGTTCGTGCCCGGGAGGCTGATG